>LS997563.1:15480810-16215681 GCA_000469685.2 Haemonchus contortus
TGCCATAGCGGCTGCCTGTTAAAACATAAACGTACGTCTAACACTCGACCACTTTATCTTATTCCATATATCTTTGGGTCTTTTCGTGTCTCGTTCTTTGTCTTGTGATATTGCGATAAAAGTTATTATAATTCCTCAAATAAGACCCTCACTAAAATTGAAGTTAGGTTAATCGGGGTCAATCAGGCTGACTGTTCATACGATGAATCTGTACGAGAGATTGGTCGACTCATAATCGAAAGAACACATCCAAATCCCACACAGCAGTTCGGCTTCGTCCCAGAGAGGTCTGCAACGGATGCTACCTTCACAACCCGACAAGCGACGGAGAAGTATGGAGAAAAGAGTAGATTCTACTCCCTAGCCCTCCTCTATGAAGAATAGGTTTTCGACCGCCTCCTGCTGCAAACCCTTTGAAAACGCTCCGAGAACGTTTCAACCCACCGAATCTCCCTGATCAAGGACATGTACGATGAGTCCAAGTCAGCAAGGCAGACTCCATACAGTCTAATTGGAGCAATACATAGACGTCTCAGTAAGGGTACACCAAGGACCAGCTCTAAGACCGTTCCTCTTCCTGTTCAAGTGGATGCCATCATAGACGGACCCCAGGCTGGACCACTGAAGGCCATCCTTTACGCTGGTTACATCGCTCTGGTAGCAGAGAGCAGAGAAGAACACCGGAACAAGCAGCAAAAATAACCGAAAGCGCTGACGAATAATGGCATTTGGCTAGACGTGAAGGATACTACCTTAGGTTCGAAGAGTGAACAAAGAGAATCTTGCGCGATCTTGCGTAAGCCTTCGAAAGAGCCCTGCACTTCTCATATTTAGGATGTGATCTATCCACTGATGTAGCGTGGACCAGGCTATAAAAGCCCGAATAAACGCTGCTTGCATGAAGGGGAGAGCGACCACGAGGAGCCCCAGCAAAGAATGGCATGACGTGATCAGGAAGGATTTCGCTGAAGCTAAAGTAATGGCAGAAGATGCATCCGATAGAAGGTAGTGAAGACGACTGACCAGAGCAGTGGTCTTCACTACCTTGCGACGGACGGGATCAACGCCAGACAGAAGATTCGATCGAGCTCGATCGAAACTGAAGAAAACCACTAGACGCGTATGCCACAATCTCCATGTATCGGGCAAACAATCCTTACTATATATAAACCACATCGGCATCTTTCATAGTCCACGACCGGTCGCGCGACCAGTCGCGCGATCGATCGCGCGACCGGTCGCTAGCGACTGGCGACCAGTCGCGCGATCGGTCGCGCGATCGATCGCGCGATCAGTCGCGCGACCGGTCGCGCGACCGGTCGCGCGACTGGTCGCGACCCACCAGCGACCGGTCGCGCGACCGGTCGCGCGATCGATCGCGCGACCGATCGCGCGACCGATCGCGCGACTGGTCGCCAGTCGCTAGCGACTGGTCGCTCGACTGGTCACTTGACTGATCGCGCCACTGGTCGCTCGATCGGTCGAGGAGGCCGCGCTAGTTATGGGTGCCGCCGTGGACGGTCCCGCGCGATCAGTCAAGTGACCAGTCGAGCGACCAGTCGCTAGCGACTGGCGACCAGTCGCGCGATCGGTCGCGCGATCGGTCGCGCGATCGATCGCGCGATCGGTCGCGCGACCGGTCGCTGGTGGGTCGCGACCAGTCGCGCGACCGGTCGCGCGACTGATCGCCAGTCGCTAGCGACCGGTCGCGCGATCGATCGCGCGACTGGTCGCGCGACCGGTCGTGGACTATGAAAGATGCCATCCTTGGTGTGTCTGTTTGTTTGTCTGTCTGTTTGTCTGTTTGTCGTCACAAATTTCAGTATCATCTGAAGAAACACCTGGAGAAGTCGGGTCAAGTTTGGAATGGGTTGAGCGTAGGGTAAGTGCAACAGAGCACATGTGAGCCTAGCGGAGCCCCGCCCCCAAGGGGCGGGGCATGCGCCGGAATTGGGCGGGGTCATGGGCTAATTCTTCTCATTCGGTCTCATAACAGTCCAGATGCCGGGAAAAAAATGTGGAAAGGTGAGGGATGGGTCAACAACTAAAACGAAGGAAACTTACCAGCGGTGGGCGGAGCGTTCTCGCAGTGGGCGGTACTTTCCACAGAGATTCATAACTCGATTCAACGAAGGCGTCGAGGCCAGGAAAAAAAATAAAAAGTGTGAGCAAGGCCTCATGCGTGCTGAGCATGCGTAAGCTTAGCGAAGCCCCGCCCACAATGGGCGGGGCGTGCGTTATGGTGGAAGCTACTTTTTAAAATTGAGTGTAACTTTGTTTGGAAATGTTCTAGAATGCCGGAAAAAAGTGGTTAGAGGTAATGGAACAATTGTGGTCAAATCCCAGAAGTGGGCGGGGTTGGCACTAAAGTGGGCGGGGCTTAGATTAAAAAATTATAGTTCTATCCAGAAACGTTCTGGGATGCGGCAAAAAGGTATCAAGGTGTAAAAGAACAAATGTGGCCAAATACTCGAAGTGGGCGGGTTGACATGAAAGTGGGCGGAGCTTAGATCAAAAATTTATAACTCTATTCAGAAACGTTCCGGGATTCGGCAAAAAGGAATTAAGGTATGAAAGAACAAAAGTGGTCAAATCCCAGAGGTGGGCGGGGTTGGCACTAAAGTGAGCGAGGCTTAGATCAAAAACTAGAGTGTTAAGGGGTAAAAGAACAAATGTGGTCAAATCCCAGAAGTGGGCGGGGTTGGCACTAAAGTGGGCGGGGCTTAGATTAAAAAATTATAATTCTTTCCAGAAACGTTCTGGGATGCGGCAAAAAGGTATCAAGGTGTAAAAGAACAAATGTGGCCAAATACTCGAAGTGGGCGGGTTGACATGAAAGTGGGCGGAGCTTAGATCAAAAATTTATAACTCTATTCAGAAACGTTCCGGGATTCGGCAAAAAGGAATTAAGGTATGAAAGAACAAAAGTGGTCAAATCCCAGAGGTGGGCGGGGTTGGCACTAAAGTGAGCGAGGCTTAGATCAAAAACTAGAGTGTTAAGGGGTAAAAGAACAAATGTGGTCAAATCCCAGAAGTGGGCGGGGTTGGCACTAAAGTGGGCGGGGCTTAGATTAAAAAATTATAATTCTATCCAGAAACGTTCTGGGATGCGGCAAAAAGGTATCAAGGTGTAAAAGAACAAATGTGGCCAAATACTCGAAGTGGGCGGGTTGACATGAAAGTGGGCGGAGCTTAGATCAAAAATTTATAACTCTATTCAGAAACGCTCCGGGATTCGGCAAAAAGGTATTAAGGTGTAATAGAACAAATTCGGTCAAATCCAAGAAGTGGGCGGAGTTGGCACTAAAGTGGGCGAGGCTTAGATCAAAAATTAGAAACATTCTGGGATGCAGGAAAAAGAGGTAAGATGTAGTAGAACAAATGTGGTCAAATCCCAGAAGTCGGCGGGGTTGGCACTAAAGTGGGCGGGGCTTAGATCAAAAATTTATAACTCTGTTCAGAAACGTTCCGGGATTCGGCAAAAAGGTATTAAGGTGTAATAGAACAAATTTGGTCAAATCCAAGAAGTGGGCGGAGTTGGCACTAAAGTGGGCGAGGCTTAGATCAAAAATTAGAAACATTCTGGGATGCAGGAAAAAGAGGTAAGATGTAGTAGAACAAATGTGGTCAAATCCCAGATGTGGGCGGAGTTGGCACTGGAGTGGGCGGGGATTACATCAAAATCATTTAGTCTCTTTAGATGCGTTTTGTAACGCGGGAAAAAGGTGTCTGGAGATAATAAAAGTAATGTGGTTCGAAGTCCGAAGTGGGTGGGGTTTGCAAAGATGGGGCGGGGCTGAGGCCAAAAATTTATACGTCTGTCCTTCACACTAACCCTCACCACATAGGTTTACAACTAGGGGATACCAATAAACTCTCTCCAAAATTAGGCTAAAATTTTTTTAAAAGTCAGTATCCATGGTTCGACACACAGTAGTCACAAGAGCAAATGCACTACATTAATTTCAGACCTCATAAAATAATTTCTACACTAAGCCCGGCCAACAGCTGCATACCCTGTAGAAACGTGTAATTTCCCACAAATACCCGAAGGGGCTTTTCTTCCAAAGTTAGTGTTCATGGCCACACACAGCCCAAACTACACAGAGTTTCTTTGTCTACATGGACCGCAAAGGTATTTAGTTTGGATACATCGGAGTACTCTTCAAGGCCACACTCAACCCCATTTCACACCCCAAAAATAATGATGGCCACTACAGAAGTGACAGGGAAGAGGTTCATATGACAAAGGTCTATAATGAAAATCAGAAGCTCATGTGGCTCCGTCCCTTATGGCTAGAGCCCCAGCGCACGCAATAGCGTGCGTAGCCGCCTGGTATAATATGAATATGTAAACAGAATAATGAGCCTATTCTCAATAATCCAAGCTGTATTTTACTCCAAGAGAGCAATGCTTTGGCAAGAAAAGGAGAACAGAACTCAGGATGATAAAATCTGTCTTTTTGGTGAAATCAAGCACCGGATTCCCGTTCGTGAATTTCTAATACTGTACACAGAGGGGTTTTCCAATTCTAAGTGAAGAGGTATTAGAAACATTTCATCCCAACGTATATAATCCTGCTCCGTCCTCATGGACGTAGACCATATGTAAAAAACCGCCTCAACTTTTCGACCAACCAACAGAAAACTTGCGCGGGTATGTGCGTGCGTGGGTGTGTTATGTATGAGCGTGTGTATGTATGTACGTCCAACATGTACACATGGCGTTTATGGCCACCAAGAATTTCATGCACCTATTCTTCTGTATCTAAGTGCGCCAAAATTACCTGCTCAAAGTTGCAGAGTTTCACCTATTGATTTAATGCAGCGAAGATCTTTCGATTGGCCGCGAACATATCAGGCACTTCTTCCTTTATCAAAAACACAAGCTTTGATCCTCAGCTCTTACTCCTTTCAGAATGGCTGGACCTCATCCTCTCAGACCTCTATCAATTAGCAGAACTGTGGACCATCAAACGATTCAAGGAGCTCGCCACTACAGAAAATCGCCCAGGGAGGGGAAGAAAAACCACTGCAACTTTCACGAGAAAGTTCAAAGTTGTACAGGATATGGTGCGGCGCAATCCGAAGAGGTCGCTCGATGTGTAGTCAGAGAGTAGCTGGGATTTACACCTCATCGGTGCCGAAAGGTGCACCTTCTCACTGCATCCATGAAGAAAAACAGAATCCAGAAGTGCAAGGTGCTCCTCCAACTTCGAGTCGGCGCGCCACCAATACAGGGTGTCCCAAAATTATTTGCGCCAAAGTTCAGTAATTTTTAAGGTAGAAATAATCTATCAAATTCACATTACCTGCTATTAATTATTTGCATAAGAAGGTTTCCTTGCAATATGAATGGCTACTGATGTGGACCTCCCATTATCTTTCAGATCGAGGAGGCTCATTCAATGCCACTTGCAATCATTGACGCGCAAGAAGTGGAAGGGCGTTATGAAATTCTTTGGGATTTTTCTAATAACCTTATAGGAGGCTATTAAGCGATATAGAAAAGAAGATTGAATCAGAGACAAACCAGGAAAGATAGAAGGGTAGAATGTTTCTGAAGATAGGACTATTAGAATGGTCCGTCTGCCAATCGGTCGGGATCCTGGGTGAACCGTCAAAAGGAAGTCAACGGGCACGGCTTACAGGAGTTATCGCGATGGAAATGTCATGCAGGAGCTTCATTGCCGTTCCCATCGTATGCACAAATTTCGCTTCGTTTACGATCTCAACAGATACTGCCGGGCCAAAAATGCAGAAAGTCGAAAGTGATGGCACGCAACCCTCCGTCGTTTATTCTTGGCAGGAAATTTTTCTAGATAAAGCCATTCCTCAACAACCAAAACGTTCGCATTCTGGGAAAAAACGCCTAGCGTGTAATATCTCACAAAATGGTTGCTATCAGAACAGTAAAATGATCTTTTCCGAGGGAATCACTGGCAAGGGTAAACCGCTCGTGGTTTCTTCGGTGCAAGCGTGAAAATTGACCACGACCAGTACTCGAACAGGTACTGATTGGTGTGAAGAAGAGTTGATCCAACTACAATTCCTAAAACATCTCGTAGTCCTTCCAGCAGGACGCTACTCTAGCCCACAGAGCCAAGCTTGCCCGCGAGTGGTGCCGACGACAGCTGCCCGACTTCATTGGTGAAGAGGAATGGTCATTCTATTTTCCAGAACTTGACTCACTTGAATCCCACGAATGGTCCCTGATTAGAAGAGGACTTGTCGAGTTTGCAGTCCCAGTTTGGAGTCCTAGAATGCAAAAGCTGGAGGACGGCTGGGAAGAAATGGAGAATGATACCTGCGTGCCACATGCGATCAAGTCGAAAGCAAACTTTGACTTCTATTCGCGCTCACGGGGGATATTTTGGAATGCGACTTTGGCATGTTGTAGCACATAATGTTAGCTAGCGTGCATAGAAATTCCATCCTCTTTCGCAGTTGAGAAGTTTCAAATATATTGCTATAAATCGGCGCAAATATTTTTGGGACACCCTGTACATTGTCTTATCCGATGAGAAGCTGTTTACGTTGGACTCGCCCTTAAACCGTCAAAACGATCGGGTGCTTTGCTCGAGAGCTGAAGAGGCTAACGAGATGGGAAGAATTCATGGACGCTCTGAACATGCAGAAAAAATTATGGTTTGGGTAGCGATCACCCGCGAAGCGAAATACCCGCTGGTTTTCATCGACAACGATGGTATGCTGAACATCTTTCTTCCGTAAACAAAATATCACTTCCTCTCTAGACCGTCCGTGTTCCAACAAGATTCATAGAGCGAGTGTGACTCAGCAGAGGTGCCAAGACACCCTCACAGGATTTATGAATGCTCAGGAATGGCCATCTAACAACCGTGATCTGAATCCACTGAATCCAGTGGATTATTCCGTATGGTCGCTATCGGAAGCGAAGTCTGCTCTAAGCAACACCACTCAACTGATTTGCTGAAGAGGGAGCTTCTCAGAGCATGGGAAGAAACACCTTTGGAGTACCTTCGCGCCACAGTGGACGACTTCCCTTTACGTCTGAAGGCTCTGTCCGAGCCCGTGGGGGGATTTTCGAGATTTGAATGGACTGTGTGTAATGGCATAATATAAAGGAAGGGTTGTAAAAAAAATAGTCCTCCACCTATGTTTAAACTATCTTTCACCAGTGGATATTTGAGCAAGTAATTTTGGCGCACCCTGTAGAGTTTTCAAACTTCGTAGGAATGCACGGTAAGATTCAGGTTGGGATCACTGATGATAGATGGCAGGACTGGGGGTAACGGAACTTCTCCCCGAATTTCCACGACCTGCGGCACTGGTTCCGCGGACACACTCCGTATCCTTCCACTGAGAGTTCGAATCTTCCCTTCACAACGCGCGGTCGCGTACGGCGAGCACTACACGCCGTTAGGGGAGAAAATACCAGACCTCAGGAATGGTACCCTCCCCCTCCCTGGTGAGACGGAGCATGCGCGAAAAGCCGCTGCCTTGCACATAAGGCGTTCCAATTGGGAGGGGATGCAGACATCAGGATGGAGAAATTAGCGATTGTAGCAATGCTGAATTCCGCCTAGCATCGCCTCATCACTCGGTGATCAGCTGATTGCGTCTGGGGCCGAGAGCGAACATTTCAATCTGTATCGCCGCGACACTCGTCCGACATATCGCCGACCGATCGGCGGGAAGTCCGGGTGATCCGCTAATGGAGCTCCCAGTATGTCCTAGGTGTTAAGCTCGACAGCGTCCTTTCTGTTACCATGGGGTTCAGTGGGCATTCCTAGGGGGAAAACTCGGAAACCATTTTTATCGTGAACTGTACCTTTAGGGTAGAATCAGTTAAGATCAACATTCGAAGGAAACACCTACCCATAAACCCATTCTTCCGAATCACAGTAAAATCCAGGCCCCCGGAAAAAGTGGTAAACTTATTCCTAAGCAAACGCAGGTTCAAAACTGCAGAACTCGAGCTGATAAAAAGTTAATTCATATCACTCCGTGCGCTTGATGATGGCTGATATTTAGACCACCCACCCACTTTTGATCATTGGTGCACAATTTTGGGATAAGGCGGGTGTGATTCGAAAAGTTTCCAACCGTGTAGAGTAGAAAAGAAAAACCTATGGCAGCTAATTTGGATTAGCCCGACGTGGTCGGGAATGGAGTGGGCAGCGAAACAAAAGACATGACCACATGTTGACGATGATAATGGATAATCCACTCCCTAACCCGCTGGATATCATTTCATTTGTCCGTTCACTAATTCAAAGAATGTTTGTGCTGTAGTATAATATGAACTGAATGCGACCGATCTCGCATCCAACATGCTGCTGCCGCCACTCTCTCTCTCTCTCTCTCTCCCCCCCCCCCCCCCCCCTCCCACCCTTTCATACCCTTTCATCGCTGCTCCAGAAAATACTGCACAGCGATAAGGAGACAATCGTGACGTCTCCACCTTCGTATACATGAATAAACAAATCGAGAGCAATAACTAAGAAACGTAAGGAAAGGACCCTTCATGGAACATGAATGCTGCAAACAATTATAACGTTTATTTCACAAGTGTTAAGTATGAGTAATCTCGGAATAGCAGCCATAAGAATAAACTGCTCAAAACTGAACTTCAAATCATAAACGCACGCACCATAAAGCACGCCTGGATAGTTAACTACACGCTAAGAAACTTCGATAACTTTAAGACCTCTTATAGACTATTAATTTCATCGATTCGAATAAGAAATCACATTTATAAAATTAGATTAGGAGAGCACACAAGGTAATAAGTGTTGATAGCTACTATCCAATCGATCAGAATGATGATAAGTGTAGGCTGACCTCGTTCCCTCATCAAACACTTGGAAGGACCGCGATGCTCTTCGAGTGCTTACTATGCTACAGCGGTGCAGCCCTTCATATGAACAGAAAACGCATACAAATATTACATCGGAAAGATTCGGATATAAATAAAAGAAAAATCCATTATATCTCCGTTGAACATGAACAATTAAATCGAGAGACTAGTTGTAATCGAACACTACTGAAAAAATTTTGTAAATAGCTTCTGAAAGCTTCTTATTGTATGCGAATGTCGAGAAGTACGACATGATCTCTGGACATTGCTAACCCGAGGAAACATCGAGTGTCATTCAGCTTTTATAAGTCTAGGAGTGAAGAAAATTATTTCCATCTAAAATTCATCTGAAATGTTGATAGATAGCACTGAGCACGAAAACATTCATTTACAATAAGATCGACTCGAAGTTAATTCTCAACACCACATTGATGCCACAAAATTTCAGTAGTCAGTTTGCAGCAAAAATGACTAATGTAGTTCAATCCAACACCGTATCAAGGAATATCTTCGTCAACTGACTCTGGGGAGGGGTACAGGAATAAATGCATGAACCAGCGCCTTCTAGATTCGCGATTTATTTCCCCCTTCACCCCTAACAATGAAGTGAAGTTTCAAAAACTGGTTTTTAACTCAACAGAGTTATAGTAATACTGTCAAATCTGGGAACTCTGGTTTGGAAAGAAGCACGGCTCTGACGTCTATATACATAAAAAACAAAGAATTAGGAAACCTATTTAAAAAGGAATATCCGCTACCAAGGATACTTGACTAGAAGACCTCGAAGCCAGCGCACCGTCACCGGATCTAAATAGAATCAATTTAATTATGAGTAAGGGTTTCGCAACAAAAATAAGAAAAGCGAAACATTAACAAAAAAGGCAAAAAACAATAAACACAAAATCCTCAAGGGTGGTGGTAATTCATTAGGGGTGGGTGCACTCCAGAATATTGCGGCACCCTTCTTAAGAATATCACAATCGGAAGCTAACCAGGGAAGAACCACGTCGAAGTGGCCATTTGAGATGAGATTCACTCTGACAGATGTGTTTTCGGATGCTGTTGTCTAGTCTGCTTTTCATATTCGCCAAAGGCATCTTTCATAGTCCACGACCAGACGCGCGACCGGTCGTGGACTACGAAAGATGCCAAAGAAACATCTGACCGGTATTGATGTTTCCAGGGGAGCGTTTTAAGTTAGCGAACACATGAGACATGAATGAGCTGGAACTGGCTGGCTGGCTTGGAGCAAAGTGAAATATGCACCACATATGAATGAATCCACTGTTCGAGTTTTGTGGGTGTCGAATCCTTTGCATTGTACAAGGTTTTTCCTCGGAGTCGAGTTAAGCTTTTTATGTTGATTTTGTCGCACTCTATGACTTATTTGATAAGTGGAGTGATCCATTTCTCCTTTGACCGTGTAATAGCGCCTAAATCCCTTTGCATGTCCACACACATACACAAGACACACACAGACACACATCCACTTCACCCTCAAGAGGCTCGAAGAGAGTGGAAAGAGTGGAGCGTTCCCTTCACCATCCACCCGTTCTTACACTAGCATGCCTTTTGGCTGACGGCAATCTAGGTCGGGAGCCCCTTGTGGGATTAAGGTCTTTTATAGATACATTCTGCTTTACCATACATTCCTCTCCTTAACTTTGATAAGAATAATGGCAAATTTCCAAATAGAAGACTTTCAGTGCGCGGAATTTCCGAGCGTTTTACTGCATATGATGAGCAAGCATATGATGCTAGAGAAGTGCGATCGAGACACCGGGCATCCTTCTTGGAGTTCTGGGGTCAACTATTCAAAGCGCTTCACCTTCGCAAAAGCAGCCGAAAGCGATGGCATTTTTGCCCGCACCACAATATCAATACGGTATTTGGATGTACATTTCTTTTTGCCGTTCAAAAATATTTCAAACGTGACAGAAGCTCGATGACAGAAGCTTATATTCTCAACTTTTGGTATACACCCTCAACTCAATTCTTCGCTGACTATCGCTTGTTCACGCTCAATTCTGTGCAGGAGGCTTGCGAGATTTCTTTCTTATTTATGGCATACTGCCGACTATTCAAGCAGTCACACGAACGCAGATAGTGAATCGCCTACAAAATTCTAGTTTTCGTCCGGCTCGATGGAGTGCTGTGAAGCAACGAAATGTGATAAAAAATGTTGTTATAATTGGGAAAACTTTTCCGCTGTTAAAAATTATCCTACTATGAGTGCAGTGACTGAACGGGCAAAGAAATTGTTGTGATATTGCATAGGTGAAGTAGAGAAGGATTCTCCTCACACATTAAAAAGGAGAAGAGTGCGATAAAAACAACATGCAAGGATTTTTTTGTTCACAAGAAAAGTTCCGAGGAACACAAAAACCTCGCAACCCACAAAACACGATCAATGATCTCACTTGCATGAGCCGTAACACTTAGCAATGCCCCAAGCCACAGTTGAAATTCCAAAGGCATCCATGCCTTTTGAGCTCGCTTATATTAAATGCTCACCTGGAATTACCTTCACGACTCCTTGCCCTACCAGGAGAAGTTTTATTCAAAATGACCACTTCGATTTGGAATTTTCCCTAAGAACATTAAGTGGTGGTGAGAAGACGAATATAGCTCAAGGTTGAAAAATGACGAAAAATTAGTCACACACACCTCTCATAAACGGTTTGTCACTGTCTCGAGTAGAAGTAACGAGTAGAATGTAAGACAGGTCACATTACACTATATTACATTAAATAAAAGGATAAGGTATACTAGTACCCTGGAGTCATAAAGATCTTAAATACCCTCAACCTACTCATGCCTAGCAGCGCACCGCAGAACAAATCCAATCCAGATTTGGTCTTAAACTGAGGTTTTGGTAACTGCTGTTACTTCGCCGCAATACGCGATACTAAAGTATCACAAATTTGGCGATTTATAGACAAAAGTTCGGCCTCGGACGGGACTCGAACCCCTGTACTATTCTGGCACCGTGCTGTTATCCCTTACACTACCGAGACTTCGCTTGCCTTCGTCTTCTCGATGGCTTTGTGCCATAGGATATCTGCACTTACACTTGAACGTACAACGTGGTGAGCTGATCAGCCGATATCAGGGCAACAGCGTTTCGGTAGGGTTAGTAATAAGAGCAGGTGATCGGATAGCACCAGTCCGAGTCCCGCTTGAGACCGAAATTCTACCAATAACTCGCCAACCTTGAGACACATCCAGAACCATTCATCATTGTTGGCAAATGCGAGATCCTCTTCACAGACAATATGAATTATCTTGGGAAAACAAAATCACCAACCGTCTAATAAGGAATTCAAATCGATAAAGGATAACTTTTCAACGTTGAGTTTCAACTCACTCTTCTGGTTCAACGATGCAATCTTTAATAGAAATCACGAATATTGATGACAAAAACTGTCTTCCAAGAGAGGCATAATAAGCCATGCGGCGGTCTGTTGCAATGAAAATTCTCCAGAACAAGAAATGTAGGGATTGCACAATAACGGACCTGAAATTGGAATAATTTTCTTGTGAAATGTGGCTACTGAAAAAAACCGTTAAGAATAAAAAGGAACTATGGGATGGGTTTTTAGCTGCAGCGGCGGTAACACTCAGTTAGAATCGACTATCACCGTCACAAGCGTAATCACCTACTCCTATCTTTCCATGAATCCTATATCATTTCGAAATGTCTCACGAGGGTGGCGATTTTGGCCTCGGACATGACTCAAAAAGTAATTGTGCTTTCCGAGCACAGTGCTTATTAACGCTCACATCGCCAAGATCCCTTGCCCTATTTTTCTTAATGGGTTTGAGCCGTAGCATATCAGCAATCACGAGTACAACGTAAGAGTCGGCAGGGCAATATCGGCACTCAACCATCATCTTTAAGCTTTTATAATATAATTTGTTTTGGCTCTTTTGTTATCAATTTTGCAGCAGTGCGCAATGCGAAAGTCTTACAATGAAATCTAATTGAGGTCCAAACGTCAGCTCCAAAAAGGACCCTTACCGCACTTCACGGCTGAAAACTTTTAACTGTCATTTACCAATGACCGCATGGCCCACCGACATGCCAAGATTTGCTTTCTGTTTGTCGCTTGTTTGTCAGGGCTTTCCACCTCAATTTCTTAGCGTTCCAGCCAATTCCGTATGAATAACACCCAATTTCGTGGTTTTCCCACTCTATCCTGTAGATTTCGCCGTCAACTCCGTAAGAGTTGCATTCCAATTCGACAACTTGACATTTTGTTATAAATCAAACCTTTTTTTCTCACTCAAGTTGCGTGTTATATTCCATTCGTACATTGAAGAATCTAAATAAACTTCATTCAAGAAGTGAACGAACACCCATTCCTTGAACTTTGTGGAAGCGGACACCAGAAATAGCTCAACAAGAATTGCCAGAGCTTGAAGTTGGAAGCGCCTATTACCTGCGTATAGAAAAGTCCTCACTAACTACCATCGGCATAGCTATGTAGGTATTCTTCACTTGACGAATGAAACGTTCACGAAATGGGGTGAAAGCTCTGTTTTGAATCTTTCATGTACTGGTTCGGTTTCTTACCTTTGAATAAATTCTGAGGCACGATGGACCGGAAATCTCTTACTTCTCTTAATAAAAGAGAAAACAAAGTCACCCGTAAAGAGTGTAAAGGTGAATGGAGTGCCAAAGTAACTTTGATGGTCACTCATTGATTTCAAGCTCACGCATTCATTCATTGGAAACGATCGCATTCAGGTGATTCGCTTTTACGAATGCATCTGCGAAAAAACGGACCAGTCTGCGTCAGAGCCGTTTGAAATTAGTCTTTCCACGATCGTCTTTCAGCAAATTTTCAGCAAAGGAATTATCTTACAGGAAGAAGCGGTCCTTTAAGGTTTCCTTGCAGCAATCCGAACGAAACTAGTCTGTTTTTACGCAGACTGGTCTGTTTAGGTAAATCCACCCGTAAAAAACGCAGATACATGCGTTAAAACGGACTAGTCTGCGTAAAAACGCGCCTACTATGTGTGCAACCAGTCACGTCATCAGATTTCCTGCTCCCTTCCACCCAGATAGTGCTCGATGAAATGATATTCGCTGCGCAATTTGACGCGCGCACCCTCGGACGCAGGCAATGTCACATACCCCCTAACCCCACTTTAATACGCAAATTCTCACCCGTCACTCATACGACTCGTCGAGAAGGGGGCTGCTTTCATACTTCGATGCCCGACCGTCCAGCGCGTTGCGGTCGCGCTGTGTGCGTGCGACGGCGGCCCTACCACTTGTTCACAACACTGGACCACGTGCCAAGAAGTGGTTCGGACGCCGCACGCAACACGGCAGAGGACGGACAGATGGACGGACTTCGAAGTCTGAAAGCAGCCGTTGGGCAAGGACACGGGCTGGGTGGTAGAGAAGCTAGGGGGTTGCTGTAAGAGCCGAGTGACCGTACTGAATTCTCGTTTTTGAGTGGGGGCATTGCAAAGGGTACTGTATCACACAATCAGGGACAATAAAACTATCCTGTGTAGCCAATCGGCAATCTAATGCGTTTGGCTACACAAGGCTACATTTATACATATACACATACCTTTGCCCATCCAACATCAGTATGAATCCACGTAGAAACTTATACGTTGAATATGTATCCAAAATAATTTCCATGCACTCCCACGCTGACAACTTGATTGCGGGACGACACCATTCAGAAATCGGTTTCAGTACCCATGATTTCACATAAACGTATCTAAAGTTCAATATGTCGCGATTCAATAAACCCAGTGCACTAATGTACTACATAATCTGTATTAATCTATGCATTCATCGATGCTGAGAGATGTGAGTTGACTAAAATAAATACTGTCTTTTTCCCTTGAGTCATTGGATCTCAATGTGGAAATGTCCTCACTCAAAAACGCCACAGGAAAGATGATTGAGCTCCGCCCTTCTATGTCAGATGATCTTTGTAAAAGTAATGACGGCAGAACATCGAATTTGATTACTCGCATCTTTGCCAGCCATTCTAAGAGATGTCAGAAAAGGACAAGGACTCTTTAAAGGAAAATTGACGTACTCCGGCGCAAGAACACGCAATATTAGATGAGGTATTTCCACTCCCCTTCACTCCCCTATTCCACTTTGGGATAAGCCAGCTTCGTAAAAGAGGTGATTGATTCCCCAAGTATACCAACTGTGGAATGAATGAGCTAGAAGATCCTAGGAACAATGTTACGTCCGTGTATTATCTCACTGTGCTGAACAGACAACCGAACCGAGCAAAGGATTCAAGGGGTTGGCCTAGGAGATATCGACCAGAGATTCCAAGCCGTGACCATACGTGTGAGATAAGGCGCCTTTTATCGCTACACCACCCTCGTCCATTTCAGAAAGTAGCATAGAAAAATGGGAGCAGTGTTTTACACCTGATCCTTTTCTTAACTGGAGCTTATACGCTGATAAGCGCTGCTAATCTGAGAATTCATTTCTCCATCAACTCTCCCTTGAAGTTTGTGAGCGTAGGAAACGGTGCCAAAAAAAAAGACTATACTAGCTTTTTGAACCTCAAAGCGACGCACATCATTATGGAGCACACGTTAGATACTCACTCATTATAACAGCAAATGCACATTATCGTTGACAAAATCTACTCACCGGCAGGTTTGACACTGAATTTGTTGTTGTGCTGGAGCTTTCGACATCCAGTGATCGAAGCACCGCAAATGGACCCACTGGAAATGAAACGGGTTACCTCGTAATGATATCAAAGGCTTGGAACTGTACAGCGTAATATGAGGTTTTTGCAGTGACATTATATCGTCTGCCACACCGCAACAAGGTGTAGAAGCAAGATTGAAGTTTTTCGCTCCATGTCTTAATAAGTGAATAATCGAGATGTCAGACCCACCTTAAGAGATCCTCGGCACATGCATGGTCGTATCCATCGCCCTTCTTGATCATCGTCACCGTAACAGAATTTACACACACGATCATCACCTGTTACCGACAAAACACAGCTAGCCACCAGACCCATTGCCAAGATCAGCTGAAACTTCACAACAAAAATCCACGCCTCGCTGAAAATATATTGCAACTACGTGATCCCCGATTCTTAGTTTTCATTTCCCAAAACTAGCGAGAAAATTGCCCGAGGAAATGAGCGTCAATAGATTCATGAGTAAGAATAGTTTATCAAACAACCGAGATACATTGGGTCGACAGAATCGTCAGCAGCTTTTCCCTCAATAATCAAATCCAGAACTTCATGGAAAGGCTGTTCCATTGCAAAAATAAACTCATTCCTCTAATTTTCGATTTAATCTCACGTTTTCCTCATGTTACCACCACGTCATGTTACCACCAAACATGCTTAAAGAATAAAGGGCTCGTTGAATGGTGAAAATACAGACTTTTGCATCGGCTAGTCTCAGATAAATATCACTTGTAATTATTCACGGTAACAATCCGTAACCACGCACTAACTGGCTGTAGCTAAAAGCATCTCCTTGCTCAAGGCCTTTTTTCGACGCGTAGTATATTTGAGGGATAGTTGGAGGTGAGCAAACCAGCCCGTTTGGCCCTTCGGCTGGATGCATTTGCTCAATCTCTGATTCCGTTTAAGGGTCTCATAACCCTACTCAGGGAAAGTACGTGAGGAGTCGCTTCTAAATCCCAGGTGGAAGTTCCTTATACGGTGTACATAGGGCTGACGTGAAACTGTGTTAGTATGGTGTGCTTTAACAGTTGCTTCATATATTCGCCCAATGCCTTCCAGATATCAACAAGGAAGTGTCTTCCACCTGGGATTTAGAAGTGACTCCCCACAAACTTTCCCTGAGTGGGATTACGAGACCCTTAAACAGAATCGCAGAATAAGCAAACGCATCCAGCAGGAGAGCCAAACGGGCTGGTTTGCTCGGATAGTTGTAGACGTCTTGGGAAACGCTTGGTGATTAAAGAGCGTTGTCAACCGCGAAAGGCGCAGGTACTTCTACCCGAGCGGCGTGTCGCGCTCGCCGCTCCCGATCGCACGCATTAGGCTGTAGAGGATGAACTGAATTTTCGCTAGAATGCCAAAGTAAATGCAGCGGAATCTGAACCACTGCCGAGCGGTCAGGATTCCGTTAGAAGTACCGCCGTCTCAACCATGGTGGTGTGACTCAGCGTTTTTGTCTTTTTGTCTGCGTGTTCTTTATAGGATCTCACCAACAAGATGATAGAGCGCAGGCGAACGAGCACGTTATCCCTCAGAGCCTACTACTAATAAGAATGCAATTAAGGAATAGGGAAAACATTTTGAGTTTAGATCAATTCATTGTTGCTGTACATTATCAAACGATGTCATTGCCCTCAAAATTCACCCACATAAAGACTTTCTCTGGTGGAATAACACGCAGACTCCTTTTTGCTTCATTCTCTAAATAAAGAAATTTCGGTCGAAAACTGCCCTGTAACTCCTGTGTACTGTTGTTGAGCATTTGCAGACTGATACCACAAGTGCTTACAGGGATGTGTCAACCGTAATACCTCTCTCTGAGAGATTCAGACGAAAAAGCAGTCTCTGCGTTTTGTGTCAACCACCCGAGGAGCGCCCGTTCCTATCATCGATGAAACTAGGTCACGCCGCACACGTCGCGCGCGGCGTAGCCCACTGCTGCCTCGAGATGGACACGTCCATTTTACCGCGCGCACATAATTGAATGCAAATAACACCACACCATTAAGCAACAAATGAGATCTGCTTGAAGAAGCAGAGTGAAGTAGAATGAGGCTTGTCAAGTTTTTTTTTTCTGCGTAGAAATAGAGGAACGAGAAAACGAGAAAATTGAGTGCTAAGTGGGTTGGGGGGGGGACCACGCGGCGCGGCTCCCTGCGCTCTCCAGCAGGACAGTAGTGGACCTGAGTCTGGGAAGGAATGGTACGGTTGTACTGATGTGTTTCGTGATTCAGAACAAAGAATATGCTTGCATATTATGGAAACACTTCTTCTGAGCCGATAAAACCTATTTTTTAAGAAGGGGAGGGGCTCCCGGAGTGGGTGAGATGGTTGTCTCGTGCAAAAAGCTGAGATGAGTTAAAAGTTGAACGTCTAATTGGCTCACCCACCCCGGAGCCCCTCCCTTTCCTGAAATTAGGTAAAAAATACGCACTTATAAAATGAAAAAGCTATGAAACATCCCTGAACACCACTACAGGCTCGCCTACCCTTCCTTGTCTACTATCTCGCTGGAGAGGGCGCGGTGTGCCGCGCCGCCTGCCGCGCCGCGTGGTCCCCCCCAAACCCACTTAGCACCGAAAATTGGGCAGTAAGCGGTGATATGAACAAGTTTCTCCTACTTGAAACGTGCAGAACCGTCGCAACCAATGTTGAATTCAAGTTCCCGCGCGCGAGAAAGTAATCCAAACCGCAAAGCCCGGAAACGTGCAACCGTGTTCATCTCGAGATCGCAACGGGCTGCGCTATCTAGTTTCATCGACGATAGCGAGACACGTGAACGAGTGTATGAGTAAGTGTCGAGGTTGGATCAGGAAGGAAGACATCTATAAGGGTGACGATCTCACCTTTGTCTAGATAGAGGAAGAGGGAAGGTACGCAAAATGGAGATTGATGCGCTGTTCGCTGAAAGCTGTTACTTGTTGACCGGTTCAAGTACCACGAGAGAAGTTAAGGCCAGAACTTTGCCCCAATATCTGTAAAATAACTGCAAGGAATCTTTACGTGGATGGAGAACGTCCGTTTTGCGGGTTCGCCACCTGGGTCTAGGTCACCCCGCCCACTTCGCGTGCGGCGCAGCCCACGGCGATCCTGAGATAACATTACAGTTCCAGTCAGTGTCAATGGAGCGAGTGATCTGCACGGGTGTGTGTCGATTCGTGCGATTCTGGGTGCACGCGGCAAATTGCGCGGTGAAATTCGGTGCGATTTGGACGACTGCAGCGTTTATCATTGCGACTCAATTTTGAAGTAAAGTAGGTTAGTAGGATTACCCAACCCTACTAAAGTGCTCTACCTCAAGTTTGTGTCTCAATGATAGGCGCGGGAGTTGCTTTAATCATCGCGGATTCCGCTGCGCAATTTGCCGCGCGCACTCGGAATCGCACGAATCGAAAGTCCCCCGATATGCGCTAGTCAGTGTTATCTTCTCTTTGGGCTGAATGCCGTGGACCAAACGCCAATCACACGCCCCACCGGCAACTGCGACGTCTGTCAAAAATCGCGGGCTGACGTGCCACGTGCGACAGCTGCGGTAGACCTAGTTTCGAATGGCTGCTTTCAGACTTCAACGATCACTCGTCCGCCCGTCTGTTCGTCCAGTGCGTTGCGTGCATGCGACGACGGCCCTAGCCACTTATTGGCACGTGATTTGGCGATCCAGTGTGGTGAACAAGTGGCTAGAGCCGCCGTCGCACGCACGCAACGCTACCGCACGCGCCGTCGGAGTCTGAAAGCAGCCACTGACGCGCGGAAGGGAGCGCGCCCTTGAATGGATGATTTATATAGTATTGCGGGGAACTAAAGGTTTCCCATTATTCGCTACAAATATGTGTATGTACTTCAGGTCAATGGCATCGTTGGACGTCCTGCAGCAACTATGAAGCTCGAATAGTTGTAACGTCTTGCTATTTATTACACTTTTCACCAATAGTAGGCTTTATTACACTTTTCACCACCAGTAGGCTTTGAGGAATGGTGAGCTATTTCACATGCTCTATCACTTTGGAGGTGAGACGCTTACTGGAGAAGTCGCAGAGAAGGAGAAAAAGCGCTGAGTTCCACCAGCGGTTGACAACGGAACTGAAATCCTAGAAGTGATAACAAAGGCCATATACCAAAAAGCCATTCCGCAACAAGAAGAGATGGGGTGCGAAGGCGTGAACCCCTCCCAACACGCTAAAGGCATCTGGTAGAGTAGAGCATAGAGCTTTGAGCGCACCTTGATAACGCAGATCGTCGTTCGATACCCACGAGTCGGCGATGAACAAATTCTTAATCGAGTTTTTACGGGTTGTTATTCCATTTCAAAATGTTTTTAAAACGTAAATATGCTAATATTCTCGAAACTATATCACTACGAAAGAGTTCTTAGGCGGCTTTGCATGGAAAACAACATGCTCCAAGGCAAAGAGCCTACGAGGACGCGAGGTGAGAAGCCGAGTAAGTGAACGAGCTCCTCGGGGTCGAGTCGTAAGGTGAGCAAGATTTGACAGCGTTCGCACAAATAGGTTTGGCTCCTTCGCTGGTCGAATAATTATCTTACTGCTACATTAATTAGCGTTTAGGTAAGCGTTGCCACTAGAGAGAGCCATATTGGGTGGGAGAGAAGATGCGAATCAGCTAGTTAAATAATTCATGTTGAGCCAGCCTCCTGTTGTGCACGAGGATAGGTTTGGAGATACAGTCGACTTGTTCCGTCAACACCAGGTCAGATGCAGTCGTCTCCTGGCCTGATGATGGCGGAAACGGTCGAAATCCACAGTACACTACATTTACTTCCACTCGACATCTCAAAGTTAGAATATAGAACGAGAGTTCGGCACAAGTGCATTGTTAGGTCGCAGGCAAATGTGCTGGTGACATCCTTCAACTTTGAGCAACTCTGCCTGCAGACCCATGTATTTCCACAGTTGAAGAATCATGATAAATCGAATCTGTTTCGATAGCGAGGAGTGTCCCTACTATGCTACTGTTATCTTGGGCAATCCAAAAACGGCCATCTGTCGAGGCTATGGAAGGGACTTGGAAAAAACACGAAAGCAACCCGAACGTTGGCAACAAACATGGATAATTTTGGTGCAAGGCACGAGTGCTACGATTCCTCACAAACTCCTGACACTAGGTAATTAAAATGCAATATCTTGTCTGAAATCACGCGATTCACACGATGCAATGAAAAAAGTACTTATTTCGATGCACAAACCTTCCGTCATACAATTCAATATCAATTTGTCCAAGATCACCGTAACTGACAACGAGGTCGACGTAGGTTCGTTCAGAAAGCACCTAGAATGTTATGTTAGGATCGAAAGAACGTCAAATCATTTGGGATTAGTCCGGTCAAGAGTTGAAGTTTCTAGCGTTTTGTAGAAAAGCATTTAACCCTCACAAAAAGAGATAGGCGCGAACCATCATGAGCATTAGATAAAAGCGAAGTTCTTAGAAAAGTAGTATGAGTCAACTTCCAAGTACGGCTTTCTATGAACCTCGGCATAGTTGTATCACTGTGTTTATTGTTTTCTAGAGCTCTTCACGAGATTTGTAAAAAATAAAGCTCATTTACAAACCTCGTGAAAAATTCTAGAAAACAATAAACACAGTAGTAGGATGAGTGATTCTGCGAAACTGGATAATCCATCTCTTTTCGTGGATTCTCCAAAGTTTCATACAATAACAGCATACCATATCATGTTCATTGATATATAAGCGTCGGAAGATCGGGAAGAGGATTTCTAATAGTGCTGGCGTAGTCGCGTTGCATTCAAGACATCACGTGTGTGAAATAGTTGAAGCCGCAGAACCTTGGAGAACTAACTTTGACCCGAGAGTCCTCTGGCCTGAACTGGCTTGAAAACATACACACCTTCCTGCCACACCATATGGCTTACAAAACATCTGTAAAATGCGGGGCAGAGCAATAGGTGGGACCCTATGGTAACCTGAAAGCGATATGTGCTCACTGGGTGCTTTAACCAAGAATCAACCGCTTACCTAGCTAATGGTAAGTTGGGGGGACGTGCGATTCGTGCGATTCCGGGCGCGCGCGGCAAATTGTGCGGCGAAATTCGCGATGATTCAAACGACTCCTGCGCCTATTATTGGGGCACAAACTTGAAGTAGAGTACTTTAGTAGGGTCGGACAATCCTACTAACCTAGTTTACTTCGAATTTGGGCCCCAAAGATAAACGCTGTAGTCGTCCAAATCGCACCGAATTTCGCCGCGAAACTCGCCGCGCGCACCCAAAATCGCACGAATCGCAACACACCCGGTAAGTTGTGGTGCAGCGTTCGGGTTCAAGGACGTGCCCACCGACTGACCGACGGACCGACGGTGGCGCTAGCCGCGTGTTGACAACACTGGACGTTGATAAGTCAAGCGTCAGTATTGTCAACAAGTGGCTAGCGCCGCCGTCAGTCGGCCGGCTGGCCGGTTGGTAGGTTGGTCGGTCGGTGGGCACGTCGTTGAACACTGAAAGCAGCCTATGCAGTAATCGACACACTGCGTGAATACAGTAGATTGGCACTGACATCACGCCTTTGTCTACCGGCGTCGGATTTTCCATATGTTTACTTTTCTTCTTCTCACTGCAGATCGAAAAGATACAAAATCCATGCCAATGGGAGAAAAAAGTGGGGGAAACATGAAAATGTCGGTGGATGGCGCACTATGAGATCATCCTCTTCGACCCCATTTGGAAGTAGGATCACTCCACGGTTGTTGACGAGACTAGAAGCACCAAGTTCAAGGGGTCACTCCCTTTTCCTACTTTCCGAATATTTTCGACTTCAAAACTCTCTCCACACAAGGCCAAGGAATAAATCAAAGAAAAAAGAACAGGCGTAAAGCGATGGTCCAAGGAAGAAACACCCGTCATGGTCGTAGCCCTAAAACTACGTTCTGAGCGAACGAACCGTGATTCGGGGGGGGGGGGGGGGGAGGCAGTCACTTGCCTCCTCAAATTAGCCCTGACTGGTGGTGCCCAAATTACAATCCTGACTAATTCTTGGACATCATTGGATCACACTACACTAACGATACACCTGCAGCAAAGACGGAAAATTGGAGTGCTTTCAGCCATCACCGCGCCATTTACTAGTAACAGTCAAAAACAGTCTACGCTGTTTGGCTTGTCAAATAAGACGAGGGTTTTCCAGTTTTTTCAGTTCCGTGCGATACTGGAAACCAACGGGCCAGGACAAAGGGGTGAGCGAGGATGACGGCTTGAGGTGAAATTAAGTGAAGAGTTTAAAAAAAACGAATGAGATTTCATCAGTCCTCCAATTATCCCCACACAGCCTGTGTGTTGTTTAACACCTTCCTTTTTACTCACTTCAGGAGAAGCCTTTGTCAATTTTCGTTTTCAAAGCTACCCCATCATAAGGTTCGAATAGTGCAATCTATTTTGCTAGAGAACTTTTCCTCATTTCAGAAAAAAAACTGAAGATAAGATATACGTTTGCATTCACCCAATTATTCTCTTAAACTTCTATATTGCTCATATTTAGAGTAGAGTCTAACTGCCCCCCTTTTGTAGGACTAAAAATGGATATGAACTATGAACCACTCGACCACAAAAACGGCTTGGCAGCGAATTTAAAATGTATTTACGATACGAGCGTCCGACAAGAACCAGAAAAATTCCCTCAAAGCAACTTCATTCGAATATCTAGATTCTAGGAAGTATTTACATTGAAGTCTTAAACAAAAAGTTCAGTAAAAACGCAGAATGATGCCACCGACCACCCCCTGTTACCGTATCGGCCATGTTTCGCAATTGCGACGATTGCAATTAGAACGGCATCAAAACTTGCCTAACGTTTTCCGCCCGGGACCTACTGGCAGAAGGTCTGTCCTGAATTTCGAGTATTGATCCCTTTACCGTAGTGTTATGATCGCTTTGATCTGTTCACTTTGTTACTCTATTACCGACACCCTTGTGTACTGATAACTGATATCGATTTGAGCATATATATTGTGGACGGTCGAGAACCCTAGCGGTGTGCCCATGTTTTAGGCCCGTGTGTTTTTTTCTCGTCTGTATTGATTGGGATGATTAGTACGCAACACAACGATACTGTTAAACGGTTGTGCATGTTTCAGTTTCTCAAACTTATATTATGTCAAGTGCTATATCCAGGGAAAGGGGTAAAGGAAAGCCGTACAGTCAAGGTAAGTGACCATCCCCTGTTGTTGATGATGTTTGTTGCTAGAAATTCTTTATACTGATTATGATTGAAGATGCGTTGAATGTTGGCGCTAGCCACCACGCAGGTGGTACTTCATTACCGATGGGCGCTCCTCAGCCCTCATTTGCTACGCCCACTATACCGAATTTGCCCACACCCCAGCAAGAGTACGATATGACAAGTCCCACGTTGGTCTTTTCCCTATTTTCTCAGTGTTTTTTCCACCACTTTTCATTTTGTAGAATTTTATGATTTTTTTTCTAGAATGTGTTTACCAGTGGGCACAACGATACATCCGATGGGATACGGTATGTCGTTTCTGCAGCACGGCGGCCATTACGTGGCGAGACCAGGCAATGGTCAGATTAATAAACCGCCCCAAATTTAGGGGCTCTAAGTGTAGTGCTTTGATAGGCCAAATTTGTATTGTGCTTGTGTTGTGATTGTGGTTGACATCGATAAGTAGAACAGACTCGAGGCACATAACCTCTGCCGTTACTGAGTATTTATGGCATGTTTACTTTTTTCAACGTTATCCAACTTACCTTTCTTAGCGCCACCAACGCACATGCGAGCTCAACCGCCACAACAGTATTATCCGCCGCAGCAGATGTTCGTTCAACAACAACAATTGTAAGCTCTGTTTTTGTTGTAAACACTAACTAACACTACATCATCCATTCTCTTCGGATCAGCATTCCCTAGTTAAGCTAGCAATACCTCCTATTACGGTTTATCTCCCCTGCAAAGAAGGTTCACGTTGTCTCGAAACTTTGAGCGGTTGATCCTATCATGCCCCCCACTTGTTACTGAAACGTCGCGTCCATTCATTGCAACCCTCCCATTGTTGTCCCGAGATCATCCTATCATACAGTCAAATCCATCGTAGCTATCGGGAAAACTTCTAAGTCGGTGAAAACTATATTCCTTTCTTCTTTGTGTCCACTCCTTTTCTCATGACAACACTTGAATGTCAGCTGCAACCGTCAATCTAGTACTTTACACTAACTCGACCAGTCCAACAGAAATCTTGCAGAGTAGCTAGATCAATATCATTCGCTCAATCGTGAAATAGCTGAGTCGGCTGGGATGAAATCGGCATTTTTCGTCTTGTTAGCTTTAAAGTACAGGCTTTTTGTTAATAGTTTCTCTTGGAGATTGTTTCTTCATTGTGAATTCAATTTGTATGCCCTTTTCACAACGTATGGTTGAAACTGAGCTGGCTAGCTGATAGTCTAAAGATTTCCCCTCCACTTCAGTCAAACTTGTTCACCTTCAAGAAGTTTTTTTATCAGTACTAATATTTGAGTGAGCTAAACCCTGTCTGATTCTTTTCTTCCTCAATATGTAGGTTTGAAGTGTGATTGTTCCATTCAATATTTTCAGTTATCCTGGGCCACAGTATTCACGACAACCTGGTATGGATTATGATCCTCATGCAGCGACCATGAGTACAATGTACATGGGACAGCAAATAACGGTATGCTTTCAAAGGATCATATCAGCACAATGGCTACGTGAAAAAGTAGCAGGATTTCAGCACCCTACACCTATGACAATGCAGCCGCCTCCACAGCAAGTACAGCAACAACGGAATAAAAATATTCTCACAATTCAAGACCCTAATACGTTAGAGGAGGTAGATTTAGGTGCGAGGTCTGATTCAGCTACAGAAACGAAAAAGGATGAACCAAAAGGTAGGTGCACAGTAATGGTTTTGTTGAGTCTATTCAGAGCGAACTATGTGCTGTCATACGAATCATGCAGCTTCCAAGGAAGTGGGCGATTGCAACAGTTGTGTCTGTTGGGATTGGATACTAAGCGTCACAACGTCTTGGAACTAGACTGAGATTGATATATTAAATTTTAACTTGTCTTGCTCCTTATAGTTTACAGGCACCAGAAACTGCAATTCGGTGGAGGAACCCTGTTTCTGGTGAATCCTAGGACTTCAAAGTAGAATTACTAGCCGCATTAAAAATCCTACAAAAGCAAGTGCTATCTTGCCACATCAGTAGATTCCGCAGCACAAAGCAAAGCATCTGTGACTTGAAAGGCGATAATCTTAATGATGAACACTTATTCTGAGAAAATTCAAGTTCATTGGTCGTCATAGTGGCGAGTGACCTATGTCGTCAGCTTTTGGAGATTAATCCCTAACTTCGATAAGTAGTGATTGTAGGTTCATTTCTCGCAGAAACTTCGAGGCTTATGTCTGGGCTCCCTTAATGGCTTGGTCAACCACCCGTCTCTGGTCCCTGCAAAATAATCATTTGTTTCAGTCAAGGTTAATTGAAACCATTTGAAAAAAAAAAAACGGGTGCGCAGTCGAAATTTTTTTCCTCTCATTCATTGTCCTCTTCAGTTGTTTTGTAATACGCTACAAGTCGACCACTCGTTTGAAAAAAAAAACTGTTTTTTGCCAGGGGAAATCGTGGGATGTCTATGGGTATTTTTCTCGTACTTCGTACATTCTCTCTACTCATACTGTTGTACAGTGATCGGAAAAGGTGGTGGCTGGAATCCCTGCGGAATATAATGGATGCTGAAGAATTTTTCGTCGCAAGCTCTGCGATTTTAACAGAGCCTGGTGAGCGTCGTGCGTCATGTTGGAAGGTTGTGTCGCTGTTATCGTCAAACACGTTTTCCTTAGGGCGTTTCATGAGCTACTATTCGAGTGGCATATTTCTAAAGTGGTCGATGAGCTACTGTTTGTGTGCCATAACTTTCCTGCTAAGCTCGAAATGGAATAACTCTCCTACAAATTCGCTAGCAACACATCTATTTGATTTAGAAACCGTTGCGTTAGTTCATGGATCCTCAGCGGCCCCTTTCCATTGTCTTTTTCGTCTTGTGTTTTGCTGTATGATCAGCTCTTCATCGCCCTTTACAAACCTGCTGAAGAACCTCTTTAGTGGAAAAGTCCACATCTGTACAATTGAACTTATTGGTTTAGAGTTTAAGCACCATTGGCTTAGAAATGCTTCTGGGTTTTTTTAGATGGCAGTTATGGATTGACTTACTAATTTTCAACCTCGTAGCACACTTCTTGGTTGCATTTTATGGTTTTTCTTTGGTAAAATGTTCAAATGGTCGTCTCAGAGGTCCATTACGAACGAGTTTTCTTAAAAGAAAACTTCTATCGTAGATTTGCCCGATTTCTTACAACTGTGCATGGGTGAGGAGTTCGATAAAAGTGAATGGAGCTTTTATTTCTCACTAGTCTGGCTGAACAATGGACGTTCCTGGATATTGAAAAAAAGATGGTATTGTTCAGTATCGTATGCACAAACACTTACAAATAAGCGCGAAATTGTGTTTGCAACTGCTGTAAGGCAGTTTTTTCCTCATCCTAAATGTATTATGGTTGAACCTATGCTATAACAAAATTTGCAATATTGTGTGCATAGTGATAATTCAGTTTTTTGATGATGTTATGACCAATATTGAAATTGTATACTACTATAGGACGAAAAGACGTTGATGAAACCGAACAAAAAAAATCTGAAGTGATGAGACAGTTCACCAGACAGCTGCAAGAGCGGAACGAGATGGATCAAGCGGAATCTTCAGGAGCAGGATCGCTACCGTCCAAACCCAGTAAACTCAGCAATCTTTCGACATTTGATAATTTTCGCTAAGATTTTAATTACAGATACATCTCGCGAACATACGCCAGTTTCCACGTTGAATACTGAGGAACAGAAGGCAATGTCTGGTGAAGGCGTAGCTACAACGGTGGAGACACCGCCTGCAGCGGAGCCAATACTTAAGGATAAAACGAATGAAACCGAACCATTGGCAAAAGATGCATCCGAAGCCGAAAGTAAACCAGAGCCAGCTGTGGTAATTGAAGAACCACACAAAGTTGATGAGGCCTCAATACCTGCACCTCCTACTCCTGCTCAGACGACGATTTCTGTTTCTGCCCCAATTCTTGAACCTGATCCTGTTAAAGAGGAGCATGAGGTAGGCGCCGTAAATAAAGCTCATCAAACAGTTGATAGATCGTTGAGGGTCGTCTGTTCTGATGAGAACATTTTGTAATAGGCATACAATTTGAGGTTTGGGGAGTGGGCATTATGCCTATCATAAACTTATGTAAAAATTTCAATGTCGTTAGTGTCAGTACAATTTCCATTCAGGCTCATGAGGAAAGAAAGACCCTACCTGAGATCAGAACAGACTCTGAAGCACCAAGTTCTACTACTCCGGAATGTTCGGCGGTTGTTGATGAACAGGAGGAGAGCCTTAAGTCAGATATGTAGGTTTTATATCTTTATGGCGCGCTCAAAAATCAGAAGAAATGAAAAGTGAAAGTAGTGAAAATAGCCTCTGCCAAGGTATTTGGACGCTGCAGTTATATATCTCTATGATTCAAGCAGATCTTTCTCCTTATCTGCTAAAATGAGCGATAATAACCGGATGCGCCGTTTTCTCTGATTGCTGCTCTCACATAATGCCGCTTTCTTGCAGTTTATGGAAGCGGCATGTTTGCGATGCGAATTTCCTTTACGGAAGTTTGATGTCTGATTTTCAATGAGACGATCTAGGGTTCTAATCGGGTACACCCTATATATTCTACGACTTTCAGAGGTTGTTGGAGTCAATACTTGCTCTTAAAATTGGAAGTGGGTGTTTACTTCTTTTTTAAATTTCGATTCGATTTCATCGAAGAGAGCTACCGGAAAGTAGAAAACCACCCTGGATAGCTTCCAACAGCGGAGGCTGAAGCGACATTGCTGGTTGTGAGTCTTCGGTGCTTCTGTCAGTCTTTGAGACCTGAATGCATTTCGCGATGTTCGAAACGATACCTGTCACGCAGAACGCGGGTTGGCTCTTTATCAGTTGCAACCTAGACCAACGAACCTATGTAGACTGAAATGTCCACAACGGACTACTCATGTCACTTCTATCTCATTGAACGATTGCTTTACTTCGGAGACAATGGAGCAAGTGAGATGGGCTTACACGCACAGTGAACAGCTTGTTAAGTCACGCGTCTAGTTTCTCACTATCGAAGCTGACCCAATGGAATACAAGGCAACAGTCACCGTCCACATTGATGGTTTTCTGGTTCTGATCTGGTTGTCCTTCATTCTGGTTGTTCGCGTGAACTCACCCTGATCCAGAAAGCCGTAGAGGTTTTTTTAGCTCACGATATTGTTCTCGTGGCCAGATTGGACATTTGACGGCAAGCTCACAACTAGCATGGCCTACCCCTCTGTGTTTACCAAGCGGTGTAGCCGTTCTTTACTTTCGTTCAACAGCAAGATGTCCTTTGCTTCTGCTTGCTCACCAAGTCGAAGGTTTTGCGCATTACTATCTATTCTATTGATCGATTAGGTTGTATTGCTCCAAATACTCTTATTTGTGTGAACTTCATGTTTTCTAGATTGAGGGGTTAGAGGAACACCATATTGGGAGGATCAGGTTAGGGCATAACTAAAGTGGAAGGGGCACGCATTTTCGACAAACCACTTTCGCTCCTGCTCTGAATACATATCAGCAAAAAAGCCGCAAATATTGTTCAAGTGAGATGAATGGAGGCTTTCAGGTTGGAACCATTCAGTTTCTTTAGCAACTACGAACATCGAAGATATGAAGAAGGCTTCGTTTTGTCAGATAGCCGTTACTAATGTCCGTACAGCATGTCCGAATAACCTTGACCACCTTGCGCGCCCTCCGTTTCGGCTAGCTGGAAGCAATACGTAGGAACGAGTTTTGGTGTCGTAGATATTGATTTAACACCAATGCATCTCCTTTGCGTAGTGACCAGTTGATGGGTATTGCTGTCAGAGCCTCCTCTCAAAGCTACAGTAATGTGGCTTCTGCGATATTTCCAAATGTTAGTTATTATTGATTGCTTTGCTTTGGCCCTTGCAATTTACTTAGTTTTCGTTTGTTTGTTCAATTTATACCAGTGTTTGTAGCGCTACTGCTGAGACTGTCACTGAATCTACAGTGGATCATGGATCGGTTGCCGACGTAGAGGCGGAAGACTCTACGACGGAAGTTGTTGATACTCCGGATGCTCCAACACCAGATACGGAAGAGGAGGAAAGGCGCAAGGCTGAGGTGAATTGAAGTTCATACATGTGTTATTTGAAAGTGTACCTCTTTATACGTCACTGTAGGAGTTTCCTATTCAGGAGGAAGAGGAAAGAAAGCGACAAAGATTAGCCGAGTTGGATACGCTGCTCCATTCGCTATTAGAAAATCCAGCGGAAGTTGATAGCGATAATTTGATTTATGGAAGAGCATTTCTCTATTGTGTCAGGGACATCGAGAAGGTCTGTGCTCACCTTCAAAACTTTAGCGCTATTCAGGTGTAACCGCAATTTTTAGGAATTCAAGCGTTGCCCTTGTCCTTTGAGCCATGACAAAATAGTGAAACTTGGAATCGATCTGAACTCGATGCCTAAAGGAAATGACAACAAGAAACAGCATAGCTTCATTCCGCCGTGGATGAATCAATCTAGGCAATCGAATAAACCTTCAAATCGGCCGGTAAGCGCGCACATTGAAATTTTGTAAAGGTAAAGGGGTAAAACTGGGCGCTTGTGTTTGTCATAGTTTACTTCCATTCTTAAAATGTTCTCACATACACGGCTTGCATTCAGAGTCGTATTGGCATTTAAGTACACATTTTCGCTGTGCAGTCGTTGCAATAGTTAACCTATATACAATTGAAACTTTCACTAGCCCAGAATATAGTCCTGCTATGTTATTGTTATTGTTTAACTGTTAGGGAAGGGATAGAAGGTCTTGATGGTCTGAGTGAGAAGCATTTCAAGAACTGACCTCCGGGTCATGAGCGTGGCTCGCTTTCTCCTCGGCACTCACCGACTATGCCTCATTGATTGCATGCTATAAAAATGTTACCTTCGTTGCAAAAGGTAATTGTACACGATGGACGGCGCTGTAGAGAAGCTTATTCTTTGAGTTATAGTCCCATGTGCTAAAAAACCCTTATTAACTGTTGCTTTATTTCCCAAACAAAAGTTGCTGATATCAGTCATCATTCGTGTTTAGTATGGTGGGCGATTCTCACACAATGATCATCGTGGAGGAAAAGGAGGCAACAAGAAGTTCCCCCCTTCTGCAAGACCGTCTATTGAACGTAATATTGAACGAGGTGTCCCTCTTCATAAAGCTGAAAATGCGTGGAAACCAGAGAAGATTCGTCCGGAAGATTTAGAAAAGGAAGAAGCTCGAATCAAGGTAATTCAGCCATGACGGCGACCAACCAATGTGAAATATTCTTTATGATGCATTTATGCATTTTTCAGCTTCTTTTGAAAAATGTGCGGTCATTAATGAATAAAATTACTCCAACCACAAAAGACGACCTTATCAAAGAATTTCTTGGCTATGATGTCTCCTCCAGTCCAGAACAGTTGGCTTCAGTGAGTGATTATTTGAAATTATTGTGTACTTCTTTCAGGATACTAGCTGTCCATAAAGTATTAATTGGCGGTAAATAGTGGTTTTAATAGCGTCGTTACAGGTGATCAATATCATATTCGACAAGGCTGTTGAGGAGCCGAAATTTTGCCCCATATATGCCGAAGTATGCAAACAACAGGTGCGTTTGATCGGCGTAATGTTAAGTACGAACGAAACTTTATTGTTGTAAACATATCGTTGTTTCGTCCTATTATCGTTGTTTGCCTTTCGGAATGGCAGTGGGATCGCTCATTTAATAATGGACTGACTTTCTTTTTGTGACGAAACCGAAATGTCCACCAAACGCCTTTTATTTGTCTCGGCATAAAGAAGGGCTATGGATAGCCTGCCAATCAAATTAAACTCGATGTTGGTCGCTATCATTCAGCTGAACTAATCTCAGGCTGCTCTGCAAATCACATGGAATAGCATCGATCGGCACGGAATAAGCTATTGCGAATGACCAACGCTTTTGAGGCAAGGTCCTCTTTTCCCTGGGAACTTCAACTCTTCATGTTTTAAGAGGGTTCTCCATCCATAGAAAACACTAAGAATTCATGGTCATTGGCCAACTAGGTCGTATTGATGGGCGCCGAGTGATCGTTATCGTTTCTATCACCATCCCATCATGCCTCTAGGGCTCTCTGAAAGTCTTAATACTCACATACATACAATATACAATACGATACAATACAATATACACACACGCATACGAAAACAATGCATCTATAGGGCAGATTGTCACAAGGAAGCTTCGTCGCTATCCTAATGGTATATAGAAATTTCACTTTATCTCCGATGTCGAGAGACAGGAAGTGGTCAAAAAAAAAAGCAGATTGCTGAGTCGCTAGGTAGAATCGCGCATCCTCCATCATTTCTACGACTTTCTCAATACAGCCATTCCTCAACAAGCAAAACGGGCAATTGTTGCTGAAGACATCGAGAGTGCTATCACTCATGAAAACGTTCTTGTAAGGTAGCAAAATGATGATTCAGAAAGGGAGTCACAAGCAACGGTAAGGCGCTGCTGGTTTTCGTCAGTACCGCCGCGAAAATTGACAAAATCGTGTACCTAAAGAAATTCTGATGGGCGCACTGAAGCCTCCATACGATTCCTTCTACGGAAACATTCCGTATTGCTTGCAGGAGGGCAGGAGGTTGCTCGTCCGACTTCATTAACACGGAGGAATGGCCATTCTGCTCACCAGATCCTGACCCTTATGACTTCTGTGTGCTCTCCCTGATCGAAATAATGCACTGTTGTGTTCGTGATCATTGCTTGGATCCGTATAGGCAGGATTATAGGGCCTACGAAAAAATGAGGGTGTTGAGTGATACATGTTTGCAGCATGCGAGGCAGGCAGATTTTGAGTCTATATGGGTGCCCATGAAGGCAATATTGGATTTGACTGTAGCTTGTTTTCTGACACCTTTCTTTCTCGCTGTCTTTAACTATTTCCATTTGATGAACGTTAGAGGAGGCTGACCAGCAAGTACTCCGAGAGAAGCATACCCATGCTACAAGCAACTGAAGGATCACGTCGTGTTGGGTTCGGCCTTATTGTGGTGGAAGGTGATTCGAACTTGCTCCTCGAATGTTCAGTCAACAGGAGCAACTTCTCTGCTTAAAGTCTTCGTACAACTTTCTTTTCATCTCCGATGATGAGCTTATGGTAAGTTGAGTCTCTGTGTGGAGAGGAAAAAGTGCCATGGCGACCTTTCTTGAGTCCCATTGTTGACTTTCTTAACCTTTCCAATCTTATTCAGCCTTCGTGCACTAAAGGTTTAGTGGAAGCCGTGTTCGCCTACTCTCTGGCGGGAGGTATGGGTCCACCTCAGGTTGAGTGGTGTAGTGGCAAGTGGCGCGTTCTCGCACACACATGGTGACGGGTTCGAGTTCCTTAACCCTTTGACGACCATGACACCCGCCGGCGGGTGCCACTATGACCGGCGCATGGGACCATGGCACCCAATGTTGGGTGCCACCACGTTTTTTTCTTTATTTGCACATTTGAAACTTACTTGATATTTTCATTATTGATAACTAACTTCATGGTAATTATATTCAACATGGTCCACATTATTGCTTTATTAGAGCTTATTTATTACAAACGTATATATACAACGGGGTATCACTGAAGAAAAATCTAGGTATTTGCGCAAGATTTTTGTTCATCCTAGAAACATTGCAGACAGTAAAAGCCGTAAAAACTGTTGCAGTGTGTTTTCACTTTCTTAACAGGCGCACTAGCAAAGCATAATTTGATACTAAATAATCTTAATGTAATACACATTTTTGCTGGGAACATTATTTCCAGAATTTGTCACACATTGCTTCCGAACTCCATTTTCAAGCCTTACTTAATTATAATGGATGAAATAATATTTTGATACTTCCATTTCGAGCGAAATATTGCTAAACTTATGGAGTCGGTGAAAGGAGTTACCCCTGGGACCATGGCACCCACCGGTGGGTGCCAGTCGCGCACGAAAGGAAAGGGGCGTGGTCCCATGTGCGCGTCACGTCGTAATCGGCATTGTCGTCAAAGGGTTAACCATACTCGTCTGTGAGTGTTGAAGCGCTGGCTTGTTCATCAGCTGACCACCACTTGTCATTGTATAGGCCACATACGCATTCACTACGCCATTGCGATTCTGAATGGAAGTCGAATGCGGAGGGGCATCCTTCAGATGTCACTAATCAACGTCTAACGACATGTAAACCGTCTATCGCGACACCTACGCATTGCAGCAAAGACGGGGTTATAAAAGAAGAACTTCATGGGAGTAATGTGGGAACTCCCCATTTAGCATGCAAGAAATCTGCTAAGTCTGACTTTTAAATCGTTGCCTCCTTATCTCATTTCAGTCAACTTCGCTTTGGCCGCATTTATATATCTAGTCATACACAAATGAGTCTACGACGACGGGACTTTTAACTCCTGTTCCCGTTCAGTTAGAGCGTTACAAATTTGGCAGAAGTACAGGCGGTAGGCGAGCAAGTGACGGCAAGTGGTAGGGCCCTTCTCCGCCAGCGGGGGTACGGCTTTGCAAAATAAGTGCTTCACCGGAAACTCATAATTTCTGTTCACGTATCCCTGGAGAGTTCAAATTTGACAGGATTGGAAGCAGCAGGATGAGACACGATGGGGGTAGGACTGCACTTCGTCTACAAGAAGCAGGGCTTGTGAGAAAATGGTTGACTTGCACCTGGAATATACAAAGTTTGGAGGGTAGAGGCGGTAGGATGGGAACAGTGGCGGCAGATGAAAGGCAGACTCCGCCTTTCGAGGGTGGGGCGTGTGTGAAGATTGTTAATTCGGACCTGGACGTTCAAACTGGACACCAGTGGTAGTTAGTGATAAGTGTTGGACTGGACTCCCGTCTTTGACCATTTCACTGAACACGCGGGACTTGTGCCGGACTTCGCGCAAGGCGGACAGGACGCGCACGAAGCGTGTCGGTGTGCGTTTGCGTGTATGTTTCGCTGTGAATCAGTAGCTTCTGTTTTTTGGACGAGAGCTTTCTAATTTGGGGAAATGCAGGCGGATTAACTCAAATACAGGGATGGGAGAGTACTGCGTCAGCCGTGCGATCCGACATATACACGGCCACTCGATGGATGGCGAATTGTTTTCATGACAGTGTTTAAGAGTTAGCGAAATTCGACTTTCATCCACTGATAGTCCAAATAATCAACAAGGAAAAATTGTTTTACTTATAATCGTTGATAACTTCTACTTAGTTGACCCTTCCTAGCTTGATTAACAACCTTTAGAGATATGGTAGGTATCCATGGCATAAAGCGGAGTCTTCTTCCAATTATTCCCTATGAATCAAAGAGAACCAGGAACTCTCATCAGATGAATTTCGCTCTTCATTACGATAGATTGGGCTTGCGAGCGATCTTAGAAAACGAAATGTCAGGAAAATCACGCACGGAAATGATGTTAAAATCAGAACGAACACAAAAATTCAAAAATGATAGTAAAAATGACGTGCAAAAAGAAAGTGGCCTCAATCGTCTTATGATGAATTTGCAAAAGAGCCTGAAAGTCTTGAAGTTCAAACATGGTTGTCTTTGAAAATTGTTTGCATGGAACAAAATGTGAGGTAATTTCAGGTAGACAAGGAACTTAAGGAGAACTCCAAGCTATCTCTTTGTCGAAACGCTCTCCTGAACAGGGCGCAGGAAACCTTCGTGAACAAGACTTGGGAAGAGGAACGTAATGTGAAGGTATACTCTTAGATTCGCTCTTTCAGATGCTTAGTTAGTGCTATGTTATTTTTCAATGAGTTTCCTATTTTATTTAATTCAAAGATATCTACTAGATCTGTTTGTGGATTTCTGTGTTAGTATAAGCACCGTAGTCTCGGAAAATTCTATGACCCACTTTACAGGCAAATTTTTTAGTTCTCTAAGCCGGGATCCCATACTGTTTTGAACATGTGACAAGATTATTCCATCTTTAGAAATTTCCCGTCGAATCGTATGACCCGCCTTTCATTGTGCTTGCATTTCCCAAATAACCAGGTGACAGAAGAGTTTTGTTAGACTAGGCCCTGGATTAAATACTTTATTGAGTAAAAATTCATGATAAGTCAGCTCTCATGTTTCCGATAATTAAGAAGCCCAGTTCAAGATAACAGTGGCTTCAGAGGTTCCCTCCTAGGATGAACCGGTCGGGTCGAAAATTGTCTAGCTAGGGCGTAACGCGAGCTCCCTAGCGGGCAGTTCCTTAACAGGCTTGGTCGACAACCATCACCCACCTCCCTTTCCCCTCCCTACATTAAGAGGACACTAGTAGGGAGTAACGATAAGGAATAATATTAAGGCTGCAGCAGCCCAAAATCTGGACTGCTTCCATACATTCGACTCTTGGCATAGTGGAAAGCAATTTTGAGCTTTTTTTTGCTCATCTTTGCCAGTTCTTCACGCAACTGAACACGACTGAATCTCGTGCAAGTACCTATTCCGTGCAGCTTTCTTGTCATGATCTCGTCAACCCTTTTCTGAAAGCTTACATAATATTTCCTAAAACATTCCGGCTTTTGCTCTTTCTTCATCACCTTCGCTCTAATCTGCTCCACCACTTCCATTATTTCACTTAATCTAGGTGCCTTGAAATTTTCCCGAACTGTGCCTTTGAAAAGTAATTCCGTGGTCCCAAGTTGCCTGAGTAGAGTTCATTATGCTGTGACTTACAGAGCATCTTCCTTATTACTCAGGAGGTTGACCGTTCAGCTTTATTCGCGCGTCGAAAGCTAAAGCGAATGATATTTCCACTAGTTTCTTGTAATCATGTGTGGAGCATTCACCATTAGGGTGGGTCGAGGGGACTGCCCGCGCAGGAGTTTAGAAATTGTTTTAGTGTAGCCATAGGAACACAAAATATCATAATAGACAAAGTTATTGTTTCAACTTCACCGTATATTGTAAGGTTGCGAGATCGACCATGAAGTAAAGCAGGAAATATATATATTTCAAGAAATACGAGGATTCGTTGGACGAGTTGATAGGTCCCCATTAGTTCATTTTTAGGTCAAAGCAATAGAAGAAGAAGAAGATCCCAAGAAAAAACTGCAAATGCAGCTTGATTTACAAGAAGCGGACAACAAGTTCCGTCGGCGGAAGTTCGGAAATATCACGTAGGTTTAGTAGTGTAATTTCCAAGTGAACTTTGTCTGATATTGTACGGCTAACAGATTTCAAGCTACAGCCCAATGTAGCCACTTTGAATATATCGTGAAGTTTGTTTAGCTTTATTGGACAATTGTATCGGCAGTCGCTACTCTCGACAAAGATCGTGCAATGGTGTCTGTTCGACCTTATTAAACATACTCATCGAAATCCTGAAACTGGAAAGCTCCCTGAGCCACCATTCGATGAGGTACGATTATCATCCTCATTCTACCTTTACTAATACACTTCCTGAAACTAATAAAATGAGTGGATTATGGATGTACTATTAAGGAGTCGTTGCAATGCGCTATACAATTGATAGAAAGCCTGGGTAAACAGCTGGATGTGTCTTCTCCTGATTTCAATGGAAAGGAGTATCTCGATCAAACATTGCATCATTTGGAGTGCATATCGAGTATGACAAGTAACAAGATAAGGTGCACCGTTATATCCTCTTGTAAATTCGAAATTCCTGATCACTTAGTGAACTGTATGGATTTGATTATATATACAGGTTTATGATAATGAATGTGGTTGAACTCCGCCAGAGTCGGTGGATTCCACGAAAAGGAGCCGATCAAGGCCCGAAAAAGCTGGCTGAGATACACAACGAGATCAAGCGTGAACAAATGGAAAACCAAATTCAAAGAGATCAGGTTCGATTTATTTACGTTCCTTTGAGTTCTTTACAGTACATGGGAATCTCCCATACCGTTTCTCCATTCACTTCCCCTGCCCAAGCTGGAAGAACTTTTACTTGTCCTTGCGAAATGCTAGAATTTCTTGTTCCTTTTTTTGAGAACTGAATCGGTTTACTTAGGCAAAACCTTCAGGACAAAATGTTATTTCACTCCTGAATACTTTCAGTTTTGTAGTCTTAATAATTCAGTTGGTAACTTGAATTTGAGCTTACCGTATCGTATGAAGTCATCAGCTTGTCTATTCCTAATACTCTTCGAAGACAAAATATCATAATAGGTAAAGTCATTGTCTGTATCTTCGAAGAGTAAAAGCAGCAGCATTGTTGTGCTCGCGTATAGGTTTTGTTACTACCAGGCGGCCACGCACGCTATTGCGTGCGCTCGGGGCTCTAGCCATGAGGGAAGGAGCCACGTGAGCTTCTGATTTTCATTATAGACTTTATCATCTGAGCCTCTTCCAGGACACTTCCGTAGCGGCCATCTCTTTCTAGGATGTGAAATGGGGCTGTGTGTGGCCATGAAGAGTACACCGATGTATCCAAATCAAATACCTATGCAGTCCATGTAGTCGTAGAAACCCTGTGTAGTTTGGACTGTGTGTGGCCATGAACACTAACTTTGAAAGGAAAGCCCCTTTGGGCAGTTGTAGGGATTTAGACGTCTTCACATTCACATTTACACGCATTTGCTCTTGGGTAGAAGGGACTACTGTGTGTGGAATCATGGATACTAACTTTCAGAAAATTTACACCCTAATTTTTGAAAGAGTTTAATGGTATCTCCTAATTGTACACCTATGTAGTCAGGGTTAGTGGGAAGGAAAGATGGATAAATTTTTTGATCTCAGCCCCCCTCCCCTCTTTGCAAACCCCATTCACTTCAAGCTTCGAATCACATTACTTTTATTACCTCCAGACACCTTTTGCCCGCGTTCTAAAACGCATCTGAAAAGACTTAATAATTTTGATGTAAGCCCCGCTCACTTGTGCCGATCCCGCCCACTTGCGCCTTCTGGCCACATTTGTTCTTTTACGCCATATTTCTGAATAGAGTTATAAATTTTTAATCTAAGCCCCGCCCACTTCAGTGCCAACCCCCCTACTTCTGGGGTTTGACCACGTTTGTTCTTTTACACCTTAATACCTTTTTGCCGCATCCCAGAACGTTTCTGAATAGGGTTATAAATTTTCTATCTAAGCCCCGCCCACTTTAGTGCCAGCCCCGCCCACTTCTGGGATTTGACCACATTTGTTCTTTTACACCTTAATACCTTTTTGCCACATCCCAGAACGTTTCTGAATAGAGTTATAAATTTTTGATCTAAGCCCCGCCCACTTTGGTGCCAACCCCGCCCACTTCGAGAATTTGACCACATTTGTTCCATTACCTCCAATCACTTTTTTCCCGCATTCTAGAACGTTTCCGAACGAAGTTACATCAATTTTTGAAAAGTAGCTTTCACCTCAACGTACGCCCCGCCCCTCGTGGGCGGGGCTTCGCTGTACTTACGCATGCCCAGCGCGCATAAGGCCTTGCTCACTCTTTTTATTTTTTTCCTGGCCTCGACGCCTTCGTCGAATCGAGTTATGAATCTCTGTGGAAAGTACCGCCCACTGCGAGAACGCTCCGCCCACCGCCGATAAATTTCCTTTATTTTAATTTTTGACCCATCCCTCACCTTTGCACATTTTTTCCGGTGTCTGGAATGTTATGAGACCGAATTGGAAGAATTCGCCGATGACCCCGCCCAGTTCCTGCGCACGCCCCGCCCCTTGGGGGCGGAGCTCCGCTGAGCTCACGTGTGCTCTGTTGGTCCTGCCCTATGCTCGACCCATTCCAAACTTGACCCGATCTCTACAGTTGCTTCGTCAGATGATACTGAAATTTGCGACGACAAACAGACAAACAGACAAACAAACAGACAAACATACAGACACACCAAGGATGCGGTTTATATATAGTATAAGGATATTTGATGCCGTTCACTCCACAGGATTACACTACCTTCAATTCACTACACATGGATTCGGAAAACATGATTCACTCAATCCATTTTAGTTTGAACCTTGTATCTTTATTTGGCATTTCCTCATTTTCAGTACGACCGCAAATTGCGAACAGGTGGAAGTACATCTCAGCATGGTCGTAATCCTCCACCACCAAGAAACTCACTTGACAACAGATTTGGTCCTAAAGGTGGTGACAGGCGATCGATTGCTGCATCTAAAGCGAAACAGACACCATCTAGTGTGCAGCCAAAGAGCGTCAGCTTGTTGCTAAAGGTCAACCCTATTTTCTTCAATATGGAAGCATGATCTTATCTTTACTGTTTAGGGCGACAACTCATTAGGAGGATCAAATAGAAAAACATGGCATCAAGGATCTGGAGGTGGTGGGAACAACTCAACAGTGGAAGCAGCGAAAGTTGGTTGGCAAAAACCAGGGCGTGACGAGATTCCACGAAAGGTCGGTGTTCAGTATAGTTGTCCTCACGGCAAAGCGATTCCAAACTTCTGAAAGTTGGGCCGATTCCAAGCCTTTATCATGTGTTTTGATCTGAACTGGTTTGAGCCGGTATTAACTGGTCTAACTAGATGATTTCTAGAATTCTTCTGTTGATGAGCGAGCAACAACTTTAGCTACCACCAAGTCAGGCAGTATTGGGAAACCCGATACAACACCGGTAATTGTTTGTCTTCTTGTAACAGAAAGCCATGCTCTTGAATTACCAATAGAAAAGTTTTTTGTGCTCAATCAATTACCATCACTGCTCCACTTTTTGCGTTTTTTCTTCACATAGTCTTGCATGAATCAAGATATATATTTATGAAGGAACCTGACTCGGAAGAGTTGAAGGCCATGCGTGAGGATTTGTATAAGAAAATTGGCAAAGAAGTGGCTGCTATACTCGAAACCTACGACGAAGGCGACATGAAATTGGAAGAAGTTAGTTGTAGTTTCAATGGTACCTTTTCCGATTCACACGAAATTCTCTTTTCAGTGTGTAAATGACATTTTCAAAATGGTTAACGCAGAACAATATGGGCATCCTAGTGTTAATGAAGTATTTTCACGTTTTACAGAATACGCTGTAGAGAAGGTACAATGGCTAGAAATTGTATGTACTTGTGAAAAAAATGTATGCTAGTTTTTAGGTTCGCAAACCCCTTCTCCCCAAGCTTGGTCACATGCTCTGTCTGGCCTTGCAAAATTCCGAACATAGATCGGAAGCTCTGGCTGGGTTTGTGTGCTTTCGCCTGATAATGCGTGCGATTGGCTTGCGTTTATAAGAATTGTATATTTAGAATGGCAAAGTATTGCTCACTAGCAGTTGAATGTGAGATGTGGATGGACATTCCCGATATATGGAGCAAGCTTGCCGAGGTTCCATTCGATCTATGATATCTTGTCATGACATATGCTATAACAATTTGCTGATTCTGTTTTCAGTTATTGGTAAATGCTGTCTACTGCGATCCGAATGTAATAACTGGTGTACGACCGTCTTTCAAAGACTTCACGAACGTGTTTATAGAAGCCTCCAAGGACGAACGAAAAGATAAACCCTACGAATTGCTGGTTGTATCACTCAAACGCATGGTATGTGATGAATTCCACGTTATGTTTTGGACAAAACTCACAATTTTATGCTGCGCTAGAAAGCGGTTTAATAGGAGTGCTGAATGGCTAGCATTATCATCTTCGCCCAAAATATTTATTGTACGCCAATTTCAACGTACAACGTGACCGTTTATATCAGACCCAGTTTCCCAATTTTTTCCCAAGTTTGTAGGAAGGGATAAAATTTATACGCGTCACATGTGAATGAAAGGGAAGTCAAGTGGCGACAGCATTGTCTCCTATGACAACAGGCGACAGCATTGTCTTTCGAGTATGTGGTTTACCTGCTAATATACTTATTTCTTTTAAAGATAAAACCAAATTCTAGCGTCATGCGCGTCTAGTGTTCCCTAGACAGCATTGGTGGAAGTAGTATTATTCATTAAATCGTCATGTCAAAATACGCTCCGCTTGTTTTGCTTTCAAAAAGGAGTGACCGAATGGAGTTCCGAAGTTATTTGTTTATTTGAGGAACTGCACAAATTGTTCTTTTAAGAAACCTCTCTGGCGATGGTTTGCTGATTCGAAGTTTTGAATTTCGTGTGTTAGATTTCATGAAGTCAGTGTTATTGTTCTACTTTTCAACGAGGGAATGCTTTCAGGCTGAAATGAATGCAAAAGTAGATTCTCAAGATCATGCCACAATGTCTTCTTTCGTATATTCCGAAGAGCTACCATTTCTACAAGACATTGATAAGGAGCGATTGGAAAATGCATTGCGGGCGTGTCGACCCGATGTGCCTGGATTTGACGACCTATACGCGGTGTTGCATCATCATTAACAATTATAATTACTCGGTTCCTCAAATAGTGTATTCAAAAAGTTTCCTTTCTCAGTTTTATGCTGGTTTTGCATGTCTTCGCTGCAGCGGCACCATTGTGATTGAACACGGGTATCATTCATTCACGTTTCTCTTGTCATTTCACCCGTTGGAATTTCCCTTGTTGCCTGCTGGTTGCTTTTCGTGCGCATTTTCGCTCATAATTCTGTCTTGTAGTACGAGAACATTGCATTGCAACTTTTTCATATCTTAACTATCTTATTCCTAGAACTGTCTCGTTTAAAGACTAATATATTCCGTTGCCAAAATTATACTTCTTAAAGGACTTTGGTTCGCCGTACGGCAGGTGTTTCGCTAGTCAACTCCGTCTAGGCCCGTCGCGGTCGTTTATCGCATTAAGTCACATGCATTATTCTTGAATGATTTGCTCCCCTAAAATGTTTCACTTGATCACTCACTCAACGTTCTTCCACAATCGAAAGTTCACATATATTACCCACAACCGCTTCATCGTTGTTGCTAATTTTGCTGGGGTATCTATATATCTGACGCTGTCGTGCTTGTATTGCATATGCTCCTCAATACATTTTCGCTCCAATTAGAGAATCTAGAATTCTATACAACTGTTATCATAATTATAATTAAAACTTTATTTGTTTGTTCGTTCCTTTGTTGTTTGAATCCTCCTGTGCTTTTGCTGCTTTTTGTGTTTCGCCTCATTTTTTTTTTCCGGTTTGTGGTCGGAATGCGACTTCTTAAGGCACGGGATGTCGAATAGCAGAAGGACCATCGATCATTTGGGTAGCACAGTAATGAAATCGATCTATAGCCTATGTATGTTTTGACTTCTATTCGTTACAACCAATCCTTTCAAAGAGAAATGCTCTGTTATTGTTGACTAGGTATGCAATTATTCATTACGTCATCCTGTAGCTCTTACATATTGAGTGTGGTAATTTTCGATGGGTCCTTTCTCCTGTTTTCATATTTTCTATTCATCGATTTATTGTCTTTTAATTAATAGATGGCTGTTCGTTTTATTCGAGTTTTCTTCTACAGATGCCTTGAGCTGGCGTTGACGGGTTGGCGGCGTCCGTCAACGCCTGCTACCTTTAACATTTCAAATCTTGTCAAGTGGTGGCGTTGTCATAATAACGAAATAATGAATCCGAGCAGAACAATCTACTCGGTTCTTTTCACAAGTCGCGAGAAGTTCTTCACCGCCATCGCTAGCATTTTTGTTGCAAGGTAGTTGCAAATTTTAACACCCAACGCGTTCCGTTTACTAACAAGTACTGTTTGTCGTTAGTGTAGAAATGACATAAAAATTTGGCACATTTTCCTTGCTACCTTGTAAGGTACAATTGGTTTCATATGGGTGGTTCATTGATGGATACCGTCCAGGCGAAGGGATCTTTGCGGAAATCCTTATATGTGTTGTCACCCATATAGGTTTGGAAGTGAAAAGAAATGCTGGCAATGGCCACATATTCTGCAGAATAGAAGTCGTCAGGAGAATCATGTGCACAAGAATAATATCCGACGAGTAGCAGCTTGAGTGAAGTGTGATCCTCTCCTCATTTTTATTAAACTTCTTTTTGCTTTCAAACTATTAAATCAGTCGCTACTCCAGGCTTTGTTACAGTGTTGGTGATGGGAGAGGAGCCTTAGTGACTAATGCGATTATGGGAGTGTGCAAAACACGTCATTGAGTCGGTCTGCAAAATCGGTTGCGTTGACTGCTGCCTTCGTATCGTCAATCTCAGCACGGAAAAATAAACATCTGGACATTGCGACCTCCTTTTCATGATGCAAGATTAGAGAGGTAGTGTGAACTAATGGCTCAAGTTGTGATAGGTTCCTTCCGACATCTTGATAGTGATGCTTCGGTGGCAATCTGTCTTTTGGCATTCGTTCAGATCCTTCGTCGCCACTTCAGCCCTCTCGACGGGTGTGGTGTAGTAGGAACGAAATTGTCGCGTTGCGGCGAGAGAGACGTCGCACGCGAAGGAATGTAGTATTGGTAAATAGAATGCGGCTAGAATCATGCCATAAGTAATAATCTCATAGCGACTGAGCTGTATGAAGAAGGCTAAAACTGTTATAACGAGGGCATTTGGTCCGCGACAGCCGCGTGCAGCAAATCGATTACCCAAAATCGTTCCTAACGCCCGTCCTCCCCCCCCCCCTTCTCGACTCGTGAATCGAGAGCCAAGATGTTTGCATTGTTGCCTAGGTGCGATAGGCTTTTGACAAGTTTGGAAGTTCCTCTTCTCTTTTCAACGCCTGGTACAGCGGTTGTGAAATACTATTAGGTTGATCAAAGACTTTTGATAGTGTTTTTTGAAAGTTCCTGAACTTTCGATTATTAATCAATACCAGTGATGTACCTTGTGGTAGTGGTAGACATTCTAGAACCTTCTACGTAATGAATATACAGGCGCGTTTCCTCCTTCAGCTTGAATCATGATGTCAATTCTACAAGACCATGTTCGATACAGAAAAGTGCTGACTCGATGAATAGCTCATGTTCTGACCGATAGCATGCGGTGCACCCGGCTATCTATTTGTCAGTCTCTCCTTTTCGGCCCCCACCACAGGGAGTTTCCGAGGACCTAGTTACTGGAGGTGGAAGCTGGGCCCTCTACGACGCTAACAAGCACCGCACCGTCTGGCTCCCATGAGGAGAACAGCTACCGACGCAAGCCAAATCCGACTCCATCTCAAGAAGTTTCTCCTTTGCTGCTTCTGGGAATCAAAAGGAGTGTTGTACTACGAACTGCTCAAGCAAGGCCACACCGTCATCGCTCCCTAACACGCGGATAAGCTGCAGGGACTCGTGGAAGCCATTCCAGAAAAACGGTTTAGACAAACTTTTGCGCCCATCCTCCATGACCTCGCTAGGCCTCATATAGGTAAAGATGCCCGTGTAAAATTGAAAGAACTAAGGTGGGACACGGGTTAACATCCACCCTTTTCATCTGATGTTGCTCCCTCAGATTACCCCTTGTTCCGGTCCCTTAAGCTTTCCTAGCAAGAAACAATTTGTCAACTATGACCACCCTGAACAAGTGGTCGGTGACTTCTTTGGCTCTCAATCTTCCCAGTTTTGGGGGGAGAGAATAGCTGACCTATCTGTCAGTGGACCAATGTTATAACTAACGATGGTTATTATATGGTAGACTAGCTTGCACTGTTTAGTGAGTTGCAAAGTAAGACAGAAAAATGCCAACCTTATCAGAAGTTTTTGATTAACCTAATCTCAAATTTCCTAGGGTGGGCCATTTAAGCGTCGGCTGACTCGCGAGAAACTAACACGGTGATGGTAAGAGGATCAGAACGTAGCTGAAACAATATCCAACGAAAGACTGCTTTCCCTCCTGAAACCCCAGGTTGCAAATTGAAAGAGATGTAAGACAACCTCAACTCGAGAGGCGTCATCTAAAATTTTCAAACAACTGACGGCTATGATATAATAGATGCATCACATGTCACCCCGTCGACCAACGCTTTCCAAGCGGATCGGTAACGCCTCGATCCTCCCCTTTCAAGATCAGAAGTACCATAGTGGGTCGTCTTCGCTCGAGGGACGAGGCACAACATTTCTCTCGGGCAGACCTTTTATGGAGAAGTTCGTTCCCTGTCGGCCCATTCCTGATGTTTGTTGGTTCGACATCCATTTAGCAACCGCCATGGTCCCAGATCACCATAATTTCGCAGACGTGTCCGGCCCACTTGATCTCCAATACCATGGCGTGAGTAATGCCTTCTGGTCTTCATTGACGGTGTTCGGAGGTTCGGATTCCATTCTGAACTTGCGTGCATGGTTATCCAGATTATGACGAAAAAAGAAAGAGAAGGTGGAGAACAGTGCGATGGAGGCGAAGAGAGCACACGAATCGGCGTTTTAAGCGTGACAAAAGGCATTGAAAAAGGCTCTGAAAGGGGGCTGGATCAGAACAGGACCAGAAAAAAAGGGGAGGGGGTGGAGGAGGGAACCGAACTTACGTGCGTCCGAGAATGCGCGCGGCAAGTTGCGCGGCGAAGCCCGTGACGATTTGAACGACTTCAGTGCTTATCATTGGAGCCCAAATTTGGAATAGATTAGATTAGTAGGATCAGCTGATACTACTAATCTACGCTACTTCAACTTTGAGCTCCAATAATAGGCGCCATAGTCGTTCGAATCGCCATGAATTTCGCCGCACATTTTGTCGCGCAAATCCTCAGACGCACGTATGTACCCATACCCGGAAAATGAATTAGAAGGGGTGTTTGGACGAACTATTACAAGTGTATTATTGCGTACGTGTGGCTCCTGGTGCCAATAGCTGACTACAGCAAAAATGTCCTTTAAAGCCAGCTCATTGCAGTTGACGGGCATGGCATCGACCGAGCCGATAGTGGGACTCCTATTATGCCCGAGCTGTTGAGCTTTTGGGCCCGACAGCGTCCTTTCTTTTACCCCTGGAGAACACTGGGGGAAAATCTAGGAAACCATTTTCATCGTGAACTGTGCCTTGAATGACGCTGACAACATGCCCATTCTGCTTCCGAAGAAGCAGGGACCACAGTATCGGAAGAGTGGGCGCGGAGGTGTCTCCTCGACCAATCTTTCGATCCTCTAAAATGCTTCGCATGTTGCGCATGTCCTTCTGCTCTCCCCCAGATCTAGGTGCCCATCATGACCTCTCGACCTACATAAAAACGAAGATTCGGTAGGAGCACTCGGCTCTTACAGTACCCCCTGGCTTGCCCACCACCCACTCCGGCGTTCTTGCCCAAGGCCCCTTTTAGACGCGTCGTATAACTGACGGGTGAAAATTTGCGTTTTAACACGTGTTGGATTACTGTAAGAGCTAGGTGCCGTACTGAATTTTCGTTTCTCTCTCGACCTAGACGAATGTGGCTAGAACACTTAGATTTGTTCGTTCCGTTTAGAGTAGAAGGAGCGCTACACACAAACCCTGTGCAAGGGTTCTTTGTTTACTCGTACAAAGAATTATAGAGTGAGTGCATTGTGTCTCACTCGCAAATTCAGGTCCCGCTCATACAGGGGAGTGTCGGATGATTACAATTTACCGTAGAGGCGGTCGTCGACGACATTATCAATTACGTTCCTGAACACACCTTCAAGAGGAAAGACTGTAAGTAAGTAACAGAGCTCAATATTCCATTGTAGATACGAACGTATATTTGCTCTTGTCTTGTAACTATTCAAACACGAGATGCATAAGCAGGAAGTAATGTCTCTCTCTCTCCAGTGGTTGAGCTCAATGAGGTACCAGATGTCGAAACAAGCCCCTTCTAGAGATGATAAATTATTAATTAACATTTAGTATGTGACTTCATCAGAACACCTAAACACGTGATCTGTTAAACAGACGTAGTGTAGCGTGTTCGATGTGAGATTATTCGCCTGTCTACCTAATAAGGCAAATTAGATTGCTATGCTGATTAACAGTACTCGTGCCTATCAGTTAAAATATTGGGAAGCTATTTGAGGTTGGGTTTTTTTTGCTCAATTTTTTCAAATGTATTTTGCCTAAATTGATACTAGTGACAACACAAGGTGCGTAAGTATAGATCAGTCGGATCGCTCGGCTAACGCCTACTTCTTGTGTTAAAGTTGATCCGCAGCCTGCACTCTCCCAAGATTAATTAAAACATCTGGTCCAAGAAAACAGGAGCTATTGTTTTCTAGCGAAACACACACACCGACAAATTTCGTGCCTTGGGTTCATTCCTTTTTATTCCAACATGACTACTGGATCCAGTTTAGCTACTTTCTACTACCGGGTGCGCTTCGTTGCGCGCGTCCGTCGAAACTAGGTCACGCCGCAGCCGTCGCATGCGGCGGGTTGGCCGCGATACTTGACGGGCGTCGCAGTTGTCAGTGGGGCATACGATTTGCGCTTGGTTCACAGCAGTCAGCCAATGAGAAGATAACGCGGACAAATGCAAATCATTCGCTCCACTCACAATTGGTGGCACTGCTATGTTACCTGGAGACCTCAGTGGAGTGCGTCGTGCGTGAAGTGGGCGGGGTGATCTACTTTCGATGGACGCGCGCAACGGACGTTCGCCTCTACTACCTACCATCGGTGTCTTAAATCTGCCGCCCGAACTCTTTCCAAATTTGAAGACCCCAAGTCAGAATTAGCAATTTTCGCGTGCGTCTCGCCTTCTCTCAATCATGCCACCTCTCATCAGCATTCCCATACTGCCGTCTTTATTTTTAGCAAATTTAAATGCCCCTTGTCCATACTGCCAATTTTCAAGCACGCTCCATCCAGAGTCGAGAATTGTCACCTACCATCAGTGTTCCCACTCTGTCAATACTGTCATCTAAACCCATAATGAATTTGAACACGCTAGTTGCACGGTGACAGCAGTTATGAATTTTCGCTGAAACTCCGCCCATTATGGGCGGTCCTGCCCCCTAACATAAGGGTTCCCATTCAGCTGCCTGTACTCCTACCAAATTTAATGCTCTAAGTGCACGGGAACAGTTGTTCAAATTCCGCCCATTGTGGGCGGAGTCGATCCTGCCACCCACCAAAAGTTTTCTTATCCTGCTGCCTGTACTCCTACCAAGTTTGAGTGTTCTATGTCCACGGTGATAGAAGTTATGAAATTCTGGTCAGACACACACACATTCACACGAACACACAACCGGCCACACTTAGCCGATTATAAGTACGATTTCTGGCAGTCCTCCACAGTAGTAATTTTTTTCCATGCTGAGATTTCGTCGAGATTACATTTTGGATTGTTAAAGGAATCGCAAATGAAGGACACAAAAGGACAGATCTATTATTTTTGAAGCCATAATTCTTATAGGGTTCAAAAGCTTAAATAAAAAAGTTCGAGCAAACATACTGGTACCATGCATGAAAGGAGCTAGGAACTGCGCTCTAAACTCAAGGTAAGGGTCTGTAAACAATTTTCGGGCACTCTCTACCGATATACACCTATCAGTTTGCTCGTGAATACTTTTCTCAGGAGGCCTCAATCGATAAGATAAGGTGGGTGCAAGGACAACTATCAGAAAGGAAAAACAAGCCCACTGTTTGCCTTTGCTTTCGCGTTCTCTATCCTGTATTTTGCTCAGTAAAAACAATTATTATCTCTAAATTCATCAAAGTAGTCAGATGCGCTCAAGAAAGTGCCTCGAGATTATTGTCGAATAGGAAATTTGTTATGACAGCCCAAAATGAGGAACTTCGGGGAACGTATAATTCCTTAGTTGGACACCTGGTTTTCGTTGGACTCCCCCTCCATCCCACGGCTAAGCCACAAAGTCTGGCACAAGTAAAGTATACTTTTTTGATCCAGATGATGCATCAGTCTGACCATAAACTTTTTAAAGGAACAATGCCCAAACGAGGTGGGTATCATGGAACTTTGACTCATGAATAACCAAGCCTAAGTAGGGTAGGAACACCTTATCGGATGAAATGATTACCTCGTGCGAAAAGAAAGAAAACTTGCCCACTGTGGTGCTCCTTCCTTCCTAGAGCTTAGTTGAAAACTGGCATGTTCCTGATGTAACAACGCATAGCACGTTTCATCGAGTTTATTTGAGTTCATTTCTTGATACACTAACCTTGGGATAGGTGCCCCCTCGCTCCCCCACTACTTTTTCACCAATCGAGTCAATTCAGCTATTTCTGTAAGTGATTTTCGAGTACAATTTTCGGAGGCCTGAAATCTGGCAGCACTTCTAAGCCATAAACTGTTAAGTAGCAGGGTTTTCCCACGCAGAATTACTGTATGGTATATACTAAAGCAAAGAAAATCTGCAATCCGATTTGACTAACCAGAAAATAAACAAGGGTGAAAATGAGGGGGGGGGTGCCAGGCCATTTTGTGCCCTGCGTCTCTTCAACTCTTACCCCCATCTGATCATCTCGCCCGTCTTGGTGCTCCTCCTCGTCTAAATGTTAGGGAAGGAGCTCCGGGGTGGGTGGAAATTGGATGTTCAATTCTTATCCCATCCCAGCTTTTTGCACGAGATAATCACCTCTCCACCCCAAAACTCCACAACTTTTAGAAGTGGATGAAACCATCTCTGCGCCCTGCGGTCTCTATGCACTGTGCCGCCTGCTGTCAGAGACGCAGAGCACAAAAGGGCGCTGGCACCGCCCAACTACATTTTCACCTAGACAAGTTTCATTAGAAGGATTTTGACGTCCTGTGAAAGTGTGATATACACTGCGGTGCACAATAGATCGTACCCCATAGAAAACAAGTTTTAGAGAGAGGCCAAAGTTTTTATTGCTTCTGCCGACAATATATGATTAGAATAGGGAAAAGATTACTTTTCGTGGTAACTATTTGACTACACAATTTCTTTCAAGTTCTAGGCAATAGCTTTACACTTTTCAAGCCGGTGCATATTGGATTGGACGATACGCATAGCCAACCAAAAAAAATAACTTCTGAAATCCGACAATCCGTTTCCCAATGCAAGTTTATCTAATAATGAAAGCAGCCTCCCTTCTTTCGAATAAGTTCGAAGATTCGATCAAGCATCGAATCGCAGAGCTTCTTTAGAAGAACATGCGACAGACTCTTCCAATCCATAGTTATGGCTCTTCTCAGCGATCCAACATTGTCGTAAACTTTACCATTTGCATAGATCTTACGCACTAATACACCCCAGATATTTTCGATAGGGTTTAGGTCCGGGCTGCATGCCGGCCATGACAATAACGGGATGTTATTGGACTGCAAATAGGATAGAGTACTCCGCGCAGCGTGAATCGAAGCGTTGTCTTGCATAAAGACGTAGTTTTTGTTGGTGTTCCTCTGGATGAATGGCACCAACGCTTTCCCAAGAAGTGGCTGGTAGTCCTGGCTTGTCATTTTACAAGACGTGAGTTGAATACCAACGGTGCCGTCGCTACAAGACGCTCCCCAGACCATTAACGAGTAGCCGCCGAAGTTCCTTCGGGACATAAGTCGTAGCTCTTTCCGCAGATCGCGCCAAATCGAGTGGTTGCCGTCTGGCCCATCTCCGTTGAATTTTTTCTCATCAGAAAAAATAACCTGAAAAAAGACAGTGATAGAAAACTCAAATTTCTCGTAAAGCCAAGCAATTTCCAAAAAAACGGACTTTTGTCCAATCTCTGTTCATCTCATTCCTAGCGAAGAGGAGCCGTTTCTCTCGATGACTGTGTGTTAGCCGTGGCGCAGACTTCATCTTCTGAGAAGCTGTGTGGTCCGATGACTTCAGAACGCGAGCAACAGTCCATTTTGAAACCGAAATCCCACAGTCTTCAGCTAACTCCTCGCAGTTCTCGTAGAGTTTGATGCCATATTGATCAAGCGACGCTTGTCGCGTTCAGAAAGAGTTGGTTTTCGTCCTGGCTTCCTCTTCGGAACATTTGTTGATTGCTTGTTTACGACACTCGCAACTGTGCTTTTAGGAATGTTGAGTTCTCTAGAAATTTGAAGATAACTTTTTCCAAGGTGACGTAGTGCGTCAATTCGGATCCGGTCTTCGTTCGTAAGTCGCGTATACCTGCGCATGCTTAAAAAATAAACATGTAAGCATGTGCGACTTCCAGATACAGGGAAGAAAAAATTGAATAAATCAATTACCTCAAGTCGTCCAATCTATTGCGCACCGCCAAATAATCAATACTGCCCCGTCAGAATTTTTCAAATGCACTGTCATCTATTTATTATCGCGTCAAAATTATTTGGCCTCTTTTACACATAACATATCTGCGGCAGAAGCATAAGGAGTTTCGGCTCATCTCAAAAATTATGTTTTTTATAGAGTGCGATCTATTGTGCACCGCAGTGTAGTAACCCCCGGTGTCCCACCACCCAAACCCAAGAGGTTCACCTGGGGTACCTTTGCTTTGCGTCGTATATGTGACGGGTGCTTGGAGGTACTTCAGCGTATGTTCGGGTTACTTTGTGGCTGCTTTCATAGTCCACGATTTGGCCCGCGACCAGCGTGCGACAGGTCGCGGACCTATCGAGTGAGCGACCGTTCGCTCAGCGGCGCGCATGGCTAGCGCCGCCTCCTCGACCGTTTGAGCGATCGCTCGCTCGATAAAACCGCGATCGGTCGCGGGCCAAATCGTGGACTATGAAAGCAGCCTGTCGCACACTCACGGGACGATTAAATCCGTCTTGTCCAGTTCCTAATGCTAGTAATCTACCCTCATTAAGAAAAACGACTAATTGACCCTGAGCGAAACCAACATAACACTGTTATGAAGTCTCATCATCATGACTTGGTCCCGACGATTACTACATTTTGCAATCAAATATAATGCGACCAAACAAGCAACAACAAACGCAAACCGGGTTTGCTGGAATAGCGCGGCGAAATCTATGGCGATTTTGACGACTCTGGCGCCCCTCACTGTGCCGCAGGGTTAAAATAAAAGAGATTAATGGAATTATTTGATCCTACTCGTCTATTCACTTCAAATTTGGGACCTAATGATAGGCGCTGAACTCGTTCAAATCATTACGAATTTCCCCGCGCTACTTACTGCGCGCATCTCCGGTCGCACGAATGTCCCGTCCGTCGGAAGTGCCAGCTGCGCATCAACACCACGAATTCACATTTCTCAAGCCCATCTATTTCCTAATGCTGTAATAATGTCAATATGCCACAACCACATTTCGGACAAAAAATTGGAGTGTCAACTACGGAAGCGACGACTCAAATGACGCCTAATGTTTGAAACGTGTTCGAGTGGTCACGCCGGGTAACGGAACTTCTCCCCTATCGCGGCATTCTCCCTTGCGGCATGCGGCAAATTTCACTGCAATTACCATACACCGCCAATCGATAGGACGCGAAATTTTTCCTTGACTGGCTTGCTTTTTCATTGGATTTTATCGTTTTTTCTTCTGTTTCTTTTTAGTTTTCATGTTTATTAGACTTGATTAATTAAAATAAATCCTCCTATATAAACGACGACCAGAATCGCATTGGAACTGAAGAGAGCGGCCGGCCAATTCAAATGTTTAAAGGACTCCCCACCTCACAAATTGGGCGCTCCAATCTTCCATCGCAATCCTGCGATAGGCGGCGGGTGCGGTATGTGCGACGCCGTGTTAGGGGAGAAGTTCCCGGACCCGGTCACGCCTATTTTCTTAGTGAATGACTACGGTCGCTACCTGATGATGGCAAGGGTTTTTAAAAGAGGCTAGAAGTATTACCTGGGTTCGAGAACAATGTGCGCGTCTACGGAGTCGAGATAGTGATGAGGTTCACGTAATTGTAGTCTGAACGCGGCGCTGAGTCCCTTGGGTACTCTTCTATCACCAGGTACAGATAGTGAAATAGAAGTGTGGGAAGGGATCACTATCAGATGCGATAACAAAATAGAGTGTAAAAGAAACAACTACTTAGAACTGTACATGGTTGACTTAACGCTGCAGAATGGTAATTCATTTGTCACCACAATTTCATTTATCAGAATCAGAATTGCAAGTGGAGTGTCCTGGAGTCAAGTGGTGTGATAGGCTGCCTTCGCTCCAATATGCCCGTCTAGCTTCGTCCTCTTTCAACTGACTGCTCGAAAGTTTTTATGAAGCGCCTGAATCTCAGATATAGATAGTGACCTGGGGCCGGCTATACCTCAAATACAAGGTGAAAACTATCCTACATTTTCCCCTTTTCTCTTTCTCTTGCTAGATTTCTTTGAGTGTCTTTTTCTGGAAAATATTCGTTCAACCTCTTCTCTCAGCTCTTCCCCTGTTCTATGGCATTTTAGAGAAAACAGTTTCCGTGATCTTCTTTCAGAGTCAGAGTTTCCACGACTGGTTAATCAGCCTGCTTCAGAATGCCAATTAAAATTGGAATAATGGGTGGATCTGGTCTAGAGGATCCGCAAATTTTGCACAATGCAAAAGAAGTGGAAGTAAATACACCATATGGCAAACCTAGCGACAAGTACATCGTAGGTGAGCTTCTTTTGATTGTTTTTCTGAAAAGTCATTGACATTGCACAAGTTGACTACACTGAATATTCGTGATTAAATTTCAAATGTATTTTTGTCAGCCGTTACTCATTCGTTAGCCCGCACTAGATCAACGAACGAGAACCAATTATCAGATTCGGATCACAGGTACAGGTTGCTGGACCAACTAACGTGTGCTTTGCTTTTGTAGGACGCTTCAAATACAACGCTCTCACCGTTAGTACCACTAAAGACTCACCAGAATTCATGCCATTCCTAGGGTGGAAGCGCAAAGGAAGATAAAAGCCAAATATTTTTCGAAATTCATGAAGAAAGAAAATTCTAGAGGTGTGAAGCAGTCTGTACAATGTAGCTAAGACATAGTCTAAAGCGTCGTTTGATGAGAGACATTGAAGAATACCCTGTTTAGATTTGTGCTCCTATAATTTGGTCTTAACCTATGATGTTTTCACTGATGGTGATAAGCCCACTTTGCTGATATTTAAACGATAAGACTGGAGGGTACTTTTGCTCTGCAATCGGTCAAACTGTGTCGTGAGCACGGAACGTAGGTAGATGGGTTCCACGCAGTAGGGCAAATGGCTTATGTTACTTTCCTTCCTCATTAGTCATTCCAAACAGTAAAAAGGGGCTTGATAAAATGCAGAGTACCCCCAGGTCATTGAACGGAAGAATCCAGGTATATTCTTTGACTATTGAAAACACTATACATCTAACTATTTCACGTAAACTTATTTTCGAGTAAACTACCACATCTGAGCTTTGCTCTTTTTGCTTGAGCGCAAAAACGCACCATCCATGACGAAATTTGAGAGAGATTCAGCGATACTGTTATCTTGCTGTAATTCTCGGCTTGATTGTCTGGTTACGAGGCAATACAAGTTCGCATCTACGTGACCCAACCAAATATACCTGATGCCTTTTTGGTACTTTGTATTGAATACGGAGTTTTTCCAAGTTTTCGTTTACCAAATCGCGGGGGTGCAAAATTGGCCTTCACTTGGAGCCTGACCTTCTTCTACGACGGGAGTGAGAAGGCACAATGATGAGTTGTGAACTGCCGTGCAGATAACAGAGCCTTTTCAATTTTTTGGCACTTGGCAAGCATTATAACATGCATACTTTGTTGTTTTTTTGCTTATCCTGCTTTTTTAATTGCCATTAGGCTCAACAAATCTTTTATATGTAGTGACACATAAGCTTAAATTGATAGTCTAACCATGCTTTCTAGGAAAGTAATCCGTTGAAGTAGCATATGGCATGACGCATTTCTTTCAATCTTCATCAACTTTTCGATTAATTACTTGCTCCTATCCTGGCTTATCTTTTGGTAGTTCTAGTCATAAACTTCGCGAACCTCCGAGAATTGCCAATTCATATGACGGTACTAAAATGGCAGTAATTCTGAAGTGGACTGCCTTCAAGTGTAGAATTGTTGAATAATTCCCTCCCTAATTCAACGGCGATAAGCGAAAACAATGTGGGTGCAGAAAATGACATTATCGAGTGAATAACGCACTGAGCAAATAGTCGGCAAACAAAGGCTTCACAGCTGAAAATGGAGTGTAGAAATGCGCGAAACATTGAGATTCTGAATAAACGATCTGTTGAACGAATGAGAAGTCTTCGCAGACAAGAAGGAAATTGTAACTCTGGTTGATCCGATTCGAAATCCACTCATAAAAGAGCCGGTGATTGTGGAATACAAGGTCAGTTTTTCCGAACCGAGGTGTGACATACGTTTAGCTTGGTCATAGAGTATCCGAGGAACAAAGAGTAGCTAATCTGAATATTTAGTAGCTGGTAGCTGAAGCGAGTTCTTTTTTTCAGGGGTCATTGGTGATGTCGAATGCATCTTGCTTGCTCGTCACGGTCGCAAGCACAACATCATGCCATCTGATGTCAACTTCAGAGCCAACTTGTGGGGAATGCACTCCTTAGGTGCTACTCTTTTATTTTCATGTAAATAATGTTCTAGTGAACCCATATAAAATAGTTGAAATTATAATTTGATGCAGATCGTCAGAACCAAAGAGCAGGGATATGATAATCTGTCATAGCTTAGGCTTGCAAGTAAATTATCGAGTTAAAATAAATCACTCATCGTAACCATGCATTTGAGGAGCATCTGTGATCATTGCGTCTATTGCTTGCGGGTCACTTCAAGAACACGTGAAACCTGGCGAACTCGTGTTTCCTGATTCAGTTTTTGATCGGTATTCATATATTCTTCGTAATAGCTGCTTACAACTGAAGAGATCAATATATATTATAATTACTCTATTATGGAACTACTGGCCGGAAAAGCACTCTCTTCGATGGTACCAATCCTGAAGCACCTGGCGTGTGTCATATACAGATGCATCCCGCATACAATGAAAAACTGAGACAGGTATTTTTCGCCTGTTAAGGGTTCGTAGTGATTGATTCAGTTTAATAAACCACTGTGCACCTTGGTTTGCTTCTAGTTCCACTAGTTCTACACAAAGGTCTGCTCCCCTATAGCAAACCAGTTATAACTTATAATATATTTAGGTTCTTATAAAGACGGCTACTGATCTCAAACTCAAATTCCATGATGGTGGTTTCGGTATTTGCATCGAAGGGCCCAGATATTCATCAAAGGCCGAAAGTCGTATCTTCCGCTCATGGGGGGCAAGTCTCATCAACATGACTATGATGCCTGAGGTTTGTGTTACGGGCTCATATTATACATATTCTTCAAAGAGTCACTTCTAAAATGTTCTGAGTGTTTCAGTGTGTACTCGCCAAAGAACTCGGCATTCCTTACGCCACAACTGCCCTGGTCACTGACTATGACTGTTGGAGAGATGATGAGCAGGTAATAACGCCACCTTACCATTCCACAATTCCGATTAGAACGGGTTTCATTGATATGGGGGATAACGGCTCGCTAGGGGTGGCAACCGAGCCACAGAAGCCTGGCTTTCAGACTAAATTTGTGAATTTTTAGGTGTCCATGGAATTGGTTATGAAAACGTTCAAGGAGAACTCTTACAAAGCGAAGAGTCTATTTGTTGAAGCAGTGAAACGAATCGCCAAGGAGGATTGGAAAGCTGAAATCGCTAGGATGAAGGTACCATTAAGTAATCGAGCTTGTAAGGCAGCTTCCGAACTACGTAATATGAGTACCTAATCTGACTGAAGTAAATGACTGATGGCTAACAAAGTCCTACCAGCTGCTATTGAGTTCCTGCCTTGCCGACGGTTGCTCACCTTGTAAAATGTTAGCTTACTTTCAGAAAGCTGCAAGAGATGCTGTTATGGTGGGAGCCGAAGTCACTATTCCTCACCTTGTTGTTACATGAAACGAATTACTGGTGGAGGGGCTGAATAATTGAATATTTCTTAAGCATAGGTATTTTCCAATCTGACTTTTGTTTCTGGTACATGTTAGTTGCCTTGTTAATTATATTGAATTCACAACCTGAAGGGTTCTCGAGCTTTTTTTGTGTTGTGCTTTGATCACTCGAGTCGGACAGGGTAAATTTGCAAGTGTCGATAAGAATTGTCGTTTGAAAAGAATAAAGATTTACTTTTCGAAAACTTACTTGAGAATGTGATTACGTAAGGAAAGACACAGTCGTTCTATCAGCGGCCAAGCTAATTAGGTTGTGAAAGTATCTGCCAAAAATTTAACAACGGTCCAAACTTCTTCCGGGAATTTCTGGAAGCTCTTATATAACTAGTGAAAGGACACTACTATTCCGTCCTGGGAAGAAGTTGAGTGAATCGGTCGGGGTCACGTTCCTCATCGCATTTCAGACAAATGGATCAAAAAGTGCCTGATTATTGGTCGATGTGTGACCTTTGATATTGTCCACCACAGCTCGGGGATTAGGATTAAGAGCACCTCTCAGGGCATAATCTGAATATGAAAAAAAGGATAGTGCTTACTGAAGAGCAACTGGATAGCTTTGCAGGCTTGCTTCTTCACATTTGCTATATGATTAATCATTCAATGTTCCACCGACTTCAATCGATACTAAGCCATTACGCCCGCATGCAAGTGCATAACATATCGGGAGGTTGCAAGATATTGCAGTCGGTTGACTGAGTCGAGGTTCATCTTCGACCTTCCCCTTTCAGCATATGAAATGGTATGCCGAGGTGGTACTTAGAACCCCTTAGATAGGCCTCGGAAGCCAAATGCTTTGCACATGTTTCAGCAGTTTTAGCAGCGGAGTAGCTGGAGTCAATTTCGTAGAGGTGCGGTTAAAACAATGTAGACCATTCGGTCATTATACGTTCAAATGAATAGTAATGGAGACCCGATATGCTTTGCTATACATTAAGGTAGTCCTTACAAATACCTATATGGAAGCTTCCAGAAAATCTCGAGGAAAAAAAACTGGACTACTGAGAACTTTTTGCCGGATTCTTTCTGCATAACCTAATAATCAACTCACATTTTGAAGAGAATTTTTATTATCATATGTATGAAGAATGCCCACACACTATTTGATCAACTCGGTATCCGAAAAGGTCACTATTGATTTGGGTGGACGTGTCAATAAGGGCGTTCTTCATCACGGTCTCCACGTACACCTAAAATATAATTTTGGAAATTTACAGAACGAATCTCTTGGAGATAAGGAGACCCGAGCATAATCTATTGGGGAAGAACGATATTGGGTTGCTCGGAATGCCTTCGGCTGTTTGGAATGCATCTTGTACGCATAGTGTTTAATGAAAAGCGAATGAATAATTTTCTCTGAATATATATTCATGAAGAACACGAATCTGCGTGAATCTTCGTTTTTTTTGCGTAAGCATTTCTCAATCTGTTTTCATTTAAGATTGCACAGAAATGATAAACCAAGTGGAGCATTTCAGAGCGTCTTATACTTTCTTCAGAGGCCACGATACAGTGGAAGACGTAAAAAAGAATTCACCAAAAAACGGTAAGGCCTGTTCCGCATCCCTAATTGATAACGACCACGACCAAATAAAAAAGTTACATCATATCTGCGTATTAATTCACGTCAAATTCAGAATGTTTACCGCGTAACTGGGCTATGATATCGTACGTCATTGAACCAGGTACAGTTACAAGGATGCTTACGGTGGTTTACTTGAACTTCTTGAATTTGAAGACACTACAAAAACGGCCATAATTCGCAAAAGATGTTCGAAAAAACCCTATAGGACGCTTTCGCGCTCCATAACATAACGCTAGTTGGTTATTACGTATACGCTGTGTAGCACAGAGTTCAACACATCGATCTTAACTGTTCAAGACTATTTCAAGTAGATTCGCCCTTTCTGTTAACCTTTTAAAATGATCTTAGACCACAACCCCCATGTACCGCGCGGTAAAATCCTTTATTAGCAGCATGGTTGGAAAGTGTGGCTTGAACCCTGTGACATTCGTAAAGAAAGGGCTAGTGAAGCTTTTCCAAAGCTGGCAAATCGTAATTAAATGATTTCTAATGTAACGTACTACTGTCCCAGATTACTTAGTCTTAATTCACAATAACTTCATAATAACGACAAAGACTTTCCAAGTCTAACGAGTAAATGAAAGTTAGGGTTGCAAATATTCTTGAGGTTTTAAATAGAATCTTGTGAATATTCTGGAAAGCACAGATGATATGAACGCTAGCAACTTCATTACCTGATAGATAGATCGTATTAGCTCAGGAATACCAACAGCCGATGGATCGGTATTCATTACCATTTTTAAACCAGTGGGTGTTTCCATATAATTCAAGCGATATGAGGACGTTTTGAAATAGCGAACCAGCTGATGTCTGGAACAAACAGCTTGTGTAATATACCAAAGTACGCGTGCTTTCAGAGTTCAACTACATGCACTGTTTCACCGACCAACCGATCGACGGTGTTACTGGCCACATGCTGACAACACAGGATAGATTCCTTCAAGGCCCGTGAGCGGTATCCATCGGTCCAGTGTTGTCAATACGTTTCCAGCGGTTGGTAGGCAGGTCGGACGGTGAAACGCATGACGTTTAACTGTGATAGCACCCATTATATCAAGGTCAATAAATTTTTGAATGCAACTCGCAGCATGGAGAAATTCAAGCTTAATCTTCTGTTGGCTGAATACAGTGAAATGGGAACAGTACCTTCAAAAATGTTCCTCCAAGGACTACATGCTTACAAATTAGTAAGTGTAGGTAACCAAATAAAATCACAGTATAATAACAACGTACCCATCCTTACTTGAAAGTCGCTCCGAGAATGAGCGAAGCGAAACTAGCATCCCGAACATTAGTTTGAACTCCTGTAAAATTAAATGAGCTAGTTCTCCTACATCACTCCCATTTGGAAACAACAGCAAACCTCGCTTTTGGCCATTCCAGATTGCTTATCTCTTCTCCATTCTTTGTAAAAAATGCAAGTTCCATCTCGATTGAATAAATAAAAATTATAAATAGTCATGCCATGAACACTAAGTTGAAAGAGCTCCTAAAGAATCATCCCATCAAATCCGAAGTAGTTCATTAAATAGAGCCTTTGACATCGCTGCTGGAGGAATTTGTACTTCGCAGACACGCAGCGTGGGTGCCACCGCGGTCCCTAGAGCGCGAAATCATATGAGGAGAGCCTGCAATACAGCTTTAGCCATTTCGGCTCACTTGACAATTAGCGAGCCGTCGTTTTGGTTACAACATGGAGGATCACAACGATAAAGATGGAAGCTCAAGAAGTCCCGTTCCAGATACGAAGGGAAGTATAAAGGAGCTCAAGCTAAGGGTGTTGGAAGTGCGTTCATTCGCCACCGTCGATGCTACGTGAAAACCTGGCGGCGTCTGCGAAATTCGCTGTGGGACCGCAATGCCGTTACCCGCGCTCTTGTGCTTAGTTGCAGCTGTCCTAAATTTTGTAGGTAAAAATGTAGTTGGGGGAGCCACCCATCCGAAGGTCAGTATATCAAGAAATGAACTCAATGAAACGCGTTAAACCGTGTTATATCACGGACATGCCAGTTTTTGAATAAGGGCTTTTGTGGGGAAGGGGCACCGCGGTGGGCAAGTTTTCTTTCTTTTTTTCTTTTTTTTGCAGGAGGTAATCATCCCAGCCACCCAGGTGCTCCTACCCTACATAGGCTCATTTGGGGAACTAAATTTCTTTAGCTGAAACCGCATAAAAGAGCTAAGGTGGTCGGTTCCCATCATCCTCTACGCATCCGATACAGTGCTATATTTATAACAAGGACTAACACCTGTAAAGGATGGGTAAAGCGCGAATTAGCAAAATACATTTATTAGCCCCGAGTTTACGGTACGGTTGATGTTTACAGTTAAGTTTGCCTTCGCGTCAATTCTCAGCTTCATCTTGTGTTTTCAGACGACAGCGGAGATAAGGCTGGGAACCGTATAAAAGCCGCGCACGACCGTACTCGAGGCTCTCTGGCTCGCTTGTTCTTCAACTGCATCAACCCAGGACGACGTCACGTTTCGGCGGACCTCACCACCGACACCGAAATGCTCTACCCGGTGACCTACGGCCGAGGGCACTGGATGAGCTTTGTGCTCGTCTGTCCCCCAGGCCAGGGGCCCCGGGGCCATTCTTCATATCCGCATATACTCATGTCGCTGTATTGTCCGTATTGTCGCATATTATCAATCGTGTTCTGGTTCTATGTTGTGCCTTAAGGATAAACGATATTATATATGAGGTGTTATGTCTTGGATAGGTCATGACCTGAGGCTGAGATAGGTGGGTATAAATGATCCCGATGGGCCGGATCATTACTGGTAGCAGCGAGTGTGGTCTCCGAGTGAGCCACAATCCCCCGACCAGGTGGGCTAGTAGTTGTAGCAGTAGTCCCTCTCTTTGGAGAGATGACCGGTTTAAGCCTCGACCGGGGAGCTTTGCTCGTGGGTGTCACGAAGGTGAGTTTCGAGGGAATTCCCGGGCCTCCCTCTGAAAATTCCCCTCCCTTTGTACCTCACCCTCATCGCTCTATTAGTTTGTGTTTTAGTGTTCTCGCTGCATTCGTGAAGAAATCCGGAACGATATACGTTAGGAGCTCCTTATCGCGGAATATGTAGTATGGCCCGGTTTTGCCGGCAAAATCTCCGTCACCACTGGGACTGGGAGTCCAAACCTCTGCTTAAGCCATGAGAAGTATCGCCACAAAGCTCTAATCTCGATAGCCCAGGTACGATTTATTCTTTTGTAATTATTCATTTCTGCAGTATATCCCGCCACATTTCTCGTACAACTTTCAATCCAACTGCATTTCTTCAAGTACACTTTTTTTTCCAATGAGTGATATTTTCCTACCCGATAAAGGATGTGTATTATTTGCCATTTCTATTAGTCTCTTACGCTCTAGTGCACAGTTTAAATTCTCCTGCTCTCAAGATCTTGCGCAAGTCCCGCTAAACGGCACACTTCCCGCCTTCCTTTTCAGAAACTTATGGCAGATCGCACTTCCCGTTTATCCTATTCCTATCCTACGTTTCTTTTTTCATTTTCTCCGTTCAAAAATGCTCCTCTCTCACATAGCACATTTGAATTTCGAATATGTCTCAACATTTCCCCATGTTTACTTTCTCAGATCACAAAATGCCATCCAGATCTTTTCGCAGCTTCGCCGACACTTTCCCAGCCTCGAATTCCAACATAGCAGCGGGAGCGTATTCTTATCTGATCGGAGCAGCTTCTCGGCTCTGCTCAGCATGACAAACATTCCGCAACTGTAGATTCATAACATGATAACAGTACCCTTGGCATAAATACCCATCGTCGCTCGTTCAATCCATCCAGTCTGTTCACTGTGCACAGCTCATACTCTACTCTCTACCATTCCTCGTCCTACAACCAGATCCCAAACCTGCCAATCCAGGGAATCGTCATCAACCCCAGAGGTACCCACTTCGGACCAGCAAGAAGGAGTCCCTCTACTATTCGAACTGGACGCCCCTGCAGGCACTTCGCTCTCATTAGAAGGAGTGGCGGAGATGCCTACCACGGATTCTGACGCTCCCCCTGTTAGCGGCCTGACCTTCGGGCAGCTCGCACCCAAAACTTTGAAAGTCTTCTCAGGCTCCGACGGCCAAGACTTCGAGTCTTGGTTTAGGCGCTTTGAGGATATGGTGCGGATGGTTAACCACCGCTACCAGAACAACTCAAGACCAATACATTGGTCGGGTACCTAGATGGGGAAGCCCGTGACCTAGTCGACGAAATGCCGGAAAAGGACAAGAACCAATATCGCAGGATAGTTGAGCACCTGCGCGATCATTTTGAGTCACCGCACTTCCGAAGCCTGGCAAGACAGCAATTAAGTGACTGCAAGCAGGGACCCACTGAGTCGGCCCGTGAGTTCGCAGAGCGCATCAAGCAAATCATTAAGAAAGTAACGCGCAATCAACCTAGACCATCTCAAAACGAAAGACTCCTTGATGAGTACCTAGATCGTCTCAGACCTGCCCTACGCTTTCATGTCAAGGCGGCCAACCCACCATCTTTTGAGGACGCCGTAGTCAAGGCAATCACTTTTGAATCCCTCTTGGCGGATGCCGCAAACGCGATTACCATATTCCCTCCGGCGCAACCGCCTCCTCCCGTGGTCCACGCAATACATGCGCAACCACGCATGGAGACAATGCCTCAGCAATACTATTCAGGTGGACGCAACTTCGGCATGCGTAGACCCTTGAGAAATTCCCAACCTAGAGGCATCTTTAATCGCAGAACTGCGGAACGCGCACCCAACTCTGACGTAACATGCTTTCGGTGTGGGAGAGTAGGCCATATTCAAACTTTCTGCAGGTTTCAACTCCCTCCATCGCATTTGGCACCACCGAAGCCCTTTTATCGTACCGCAGCTAAACAACCGGTTCAAAGGGAGCCTCGTCAGTCGCGCAACCCATGGGGTAGCAGGCAGGCTCCCAACAATCAGCAATGGGTGGGAAATACCCAAGAACCCTTCAGGCATCAGAACATCCCTGCCTAACCCAATCTTCGCAGCCAACCTAGGGTCTTCGCCATGGAGTCCGCGGGACCTCAGGATGACCCGCACATTCAGTCGGATCAAGGGAGTACTCAGCAGAAAGATGCCCAGATCGCGGCTCTTCTCGAGAGAAATAGCGCGTTGGCGGATCTCGCATTCGCAACCCGCGACCTGAACCTTCAAGATGCACCGCAGGAACATCCCTCAAAGAGTACCAGGAGTTCCTCGGCTCCAATTAGCTGGGCCTACTCCTGTATGCTCGCTATAGCCGTCCTCTCTCAAATTTCAGACGCACACATTATGCCTCCTTTACTATGTTCTAATAAGGCACCGGTTAGTTACTGGAAAATCCCTACCGATATCAACTGCTCTCAAATCCTGCCATCTATATCCGCTAAAGTGAAACCACTGACGATTAACGTATATAGGCCTAATACCGTGCGTTATAGAAGTATCGCCCACGTGTGTCGCGTCATAACTCAAACCGCGACATACTCGGTGAACTTTTTCGGAGCCCGCTCCCAATCCGTAGTATCACATGAGCACACGGTTCCCCCTGAATCGTGTCGCCACATGGTTGCTCACAAGGCCTGCGCTCATGGCGACCTAATCACGGTGGGGACGGTCCTAAAAACTATGAACACCCTAGAGATCGACTGGCCGTCAGCACCTTTCCAGTGCTGCACAGACTACTCCGTCTCGGTCTCCAACTGCATAGTTTTTCAGGCGTCAATTTTCGCGTACCATGGATCGGACTCCATTGAAAGCTCCATAGGACCCATGGATAACTGTAATTACCACCGCGGAGAGTGCAATATGCAATCAGGATCGGCAGTAATTTGGACCCCCGACAGCCAAGAGAGTTGTAGGTACATTTACGTTTCTTCAATGAAAGGCACATTGGCGGAAAAGGTCTGGCTTAGCGACTCCAAGGAGTTCGCACTTTCTTTCTCTCTTTCCGCTACTCCAATTTTTGATTGTGGTCACTCTCTTATCATCACAGATCAAGGTTATGCTATTGAATCTCTTTCATATTACCGTTCTAAACGTCATGTAAATCTATCCAGCCGCCAACAGGTTGGTCTTGCTACGACCAATCAGCTGGCTGCACAATTATTAGCTGTTGAAGACGGCATGCAACAATCTATGAGCGAATCATTCCATCATGCTATTCTTGCTCTTTGCAAATCGATAAATTCTCTCAGTGCTTCTTTAATAGCCGCTATTTCTGCTAACCCCACAATAGCCATGAGAAATATTCTTCAACGATCAGACATTGAAGCCAAGTTCCTAGGAAACAATATCGTTCGCACTAAATCATGCGCCAGCCTTTCACCCTCTATGTACTCGCTCTCGCCATTCAATAAGTCGTGCTTCTCATTACCTTCCATCTCGGTTTTCCTTCCAGATAAGACCCACTCGAAGGCTTTTCTCGATCCTGTCACTAATATTATCTCTCACACTGCCAGTGCCGTGCCATGTTCAACAGATTTATTATTTGAATTTCCTTTCAACGATTCCGTTTCTCAGTATATGCCGTTGTCTGGTTCGTTTCGTGTTATTCCTCGTTCTACCATAACCGTAATTGAGCACTCGTTTAACCGTCCTCAGAGTACCCTGCGTCCCGCTCTCACCCTTTTCCATAACTTGGTCATCACTAACATCAGCGAGTTCGTTCCCGAACAACAGTTTTCTGAGCTATGGGCAGCGCTTGAAGGAAATCAGGTAGCTTTGGAAGCCCATACTAGCGCGACAACTCACCACGACCCAACTAAGCCTAATATCCTCACGACCCCATCTTTTCCTCTTAGCTTCGCTAGCTTCCTCCTAACAACTATTTACAAACCATGGGTCACCCTTTGCTGCATAGTAGTTTCAGTCCAGTTTCTATCTCGCATTATCATGTTATATATTTCGAGCCAAATTCCCACGCATCTGTTTCAGTACGTAGCTCGTTTCTACAGAAAAAGGGGGCGGAGCCAACCCCAGCCAATGCCAGCGCCGCAAAACTACAGTACTCCCGCGGAGTCCCGAGTAACGGAACTTCTCCCCTATCGCGGCATTCTCCCTTGCGGCATGCGGCGAATGTCACTGCAGTCACCGTACTCCCGCCAATCGATAGGACGCGGAAATTTCGTTGATTGCCTTGCTTTTTTATTCGATTTAATCGTTTTTTCTTCTGTTTCTTTTTCGTTTTCGTGTTTATTAGACTTGATTAATTAGAATGACCCCTCCTATATAAACGACGATCAATACCGCATTGGAATTGACAAGAGCGGCCAGCCAATTCAAATAATTAAAGGACTCCCTACCTCACAAATTGCGCGCCCCAATCTTCCATCGCAATCCCGCGATAGGCGGCGGGTGCGGCGTCTGCGACGCCGTGTTGGGGGAGAAGTTCCCGGACCCGCGGAGTCCCCAATCCCCTTAGAGCCAGCTCCCTTTCCCACGGTTTACACCTTATCGGTAGCGACTCAATCCCTTTCCACACACATACGGATCACAGTTAACGGAGTCAATGTATCGGCATTGATTGATACCGGATCCAGTATCACCTTGGCTGCGCAAAACCTTTGCGCAGCTTTGGGTGTCTTCACGTTAGACCCCCCACAATCTATCACGGCAATGGGTATGGCAGGTATCCACGTCCCAATGGCTGGATCCAAGAAAGTCCAATTAAGAATTGCCAATATCTGTCTGCAGCACACTTTGCATTTCACCAAGGGTTCGTGCGTTCCTAACATCCACTCAGCGTACGAAGTTATCTTGGGAAATGATCTCCTAGCTTTGTTACCAACCATGACTATTGACTACCAAAATCACCAGGTTTCTTTCGGCCAAGCTACCCTTCCCTTGGGTCAAGCGGTACGTCCCCCCCAACCTTTCCCCCTGATACCGTTCCCGGTGTGCGTAAGCGATACTATAAAACTGCAGCGAAACATGGAAACTTTTGTTCCGTGCACCCTGAACAATTGGGAAGAAGCCACAGACTTCACGCTCGTCTCTCAAGCGATGCGTCTTTTTCAAAGGGACCTCTCTGTAGCTCCCGCCATAATCAATTCTAAACAGCCAGTTCTACTGGTATCCAATCCTACCAACCAACCTCAGACGTTGTACGCAGGCATGCATATAGCGAAGGCCATGCCATTGACCAAGGAAATTGCTCTGACTGACCATAGTGAGCCTTCACTCCCCCCCATAGCGGCTACCTGTGTGGACTCATTTGACGGGGCTGATCCCTCTTATAGGATCAACCTCGATCAATGTGATGTCACCAATACTCAGCGTAGCAGGGGGGCGCGCGATTCACGCGCCAATATAATGAGGTCATCGCGCACGCAGCACCGTTTCAGTACCTTCCTGTTGAGATGGACCAAATAAATTTGCAGTAGTTCACTGCTTCACCATGAATTAGAGCAAATCTCTTCACTATAGCAATAAAGCCCCTTTTATGTTAATAATTCACTCCATAGGTCAACAATTTACCAGTCAAACGTTCAAAATAAGAATAACTTTAATTTTTTCGATCCTAGTAAACGCAATCCATCTGTAAAGGTGCATAGTTGGTCATTTCTTCACTTATTCTGCTTATAAGTTCTTATAACTTCCGTTATGATGGTAAGAATGGTGTTTTAGCGTGTTTTGTCCGATGACCTCATTATATCGGCGCGTGAATCGCACCACACCCAGCGTAGCATACTCCGCAAGCTCTTAGACCGCTACGCCGACGTCTTCTCTCGTCATCAATACGATATAGGCAGCTGCACGGCGGGAAAAGTCCACATATATACCACAGATGACCCACCAGCCAAAATCCGTCCGTATAGAGTACCCGTTAAGTATCGCGAGGAAATTCAGAAACATATCAACCTACTTCTGAAAGCAGGGGTTATGAAAGAGTCCCAGACCCATTGGGTCCACAATTTAGTTGTCGTTCGCAAAAAGGATGACATCCTCCGGGTTTGCCTCGACATGAGACGTCCAATCAACGAGGTAACCCAAAACACTCCCAGACCCGTATCCTATCCCACGTATTGACGATGTTCTCGAGAAGATCGGCGGTAACACCTTCTATACTACATTGGATCTCGCTAGTGGCTATTTACAACTCCCACTCGATGAAGAAAGCAGCTATAAATGCGGGGTCATTACCGAGAATAAGATCTACCAAATGACCCACCTCCCCTTTGGCCTAAAGTCAGCCGGTAGCTACTTCGCACGCATAATGTCCAGGGTTTTAGGCGGCTCAGAGGGCAACGTTCTCACCTACATAGATGACATCCTCGTTTATAACAAACACTTTGAGTCCCACCTCACAACCCTCGAAAAGGTACTGTTACGTCTTCGTCAATTCAACCTAAAAGCATCACCCAAAAAGTGCGTCTTCGCCAGACGGCAGATCACTTTCCTCGGGCACCTCATTAACAAGGACTCATATTCACCCGCTGAAGCCAACACACGAGCGGTTCGCGAATTCCCTACCCCCACCAACACGAAGGAGGTGAAACGGTTTTCAGGTATGGTCGGGTTCTTCCGCAAATTCATCCCCAATTTTGCGAACATAGCAGAACCGCTCACTAGGTTGACACGTAAAAGCAACAAATTCCAATGGTTGGAGCCTCAAGAAGCCGCATTTCGTGAGCTACGCGATGCTCTAATCAATAAACCCATCTTAGGTTACCCAGACTATAACAAACCTTTTCATATCTTCACGGACGCCAGCTCTGTTGCGCAAGCAGGCGCTCTTATGCAGGAAGAACAACCCGGCTCCAACAAGTTCTACGCCATAGCGTACTGTAGCCGCACGTTGACGGAAACAGAACGCCGGTGGCCAGCCGTTCAAATAGAATTAGGTGCCATTATTTATGCCCTACGACAGTTCAAACCCTACATATGCATGACCCAAGTCACACTTCACAGCGACCATAAACCGTTAACCTTTCTCTTAAACAAAAGCAAAACGCACGATAACCTAGCGCGTTGGCTCATCGAACTCCAAAGCTACAATATCAAGGTCGTCCACATCAAGGGAACCAAAAACACCGTAGCGGACGCGTTATCCCGGGTTCACGAGGACCAAAACGCCGTAGCCGTGCCAGACCAGGAATTGCAGGACATAATAGACTTTCCACTGAGTCTTCAGGTCCAAGCTGAGCTGACTGAGCCACCTGCCCCCGCCAGGGGTAACTGTACCTTCGTTCGCGGTAGCCCAGAGCTAATAGATTTCCGTCAAGAACAGCAACGGGACAATTTCCTTCGTCTAGTACGGCTCGTAAAGACCGACCAGCCCTTACCACCTTCTATAAGCGACGAGCTCCGGTCTAAAGCGACGGCAATAGCGCTTCAAACTCATCTTAACATCGATGGGTGCATGTACTACAAACCCCCCAAGCTCGGCGGTACCCAGTCTTTATTGCTGGTACCCCAAAAATTTTTCCGTTTGCTTTTCGACGCCCATCACAGTAGCGCCCTCTCTGGAGGACATACTAGTTGGAAAAAGACCCTAGCTAAATTGCTACGTAAATATTACTGGCCAACAATCCATTCCGACGTCCGTAAATGGTCCGAGGAATGCCTCACCTGCCAAATGCGGCGTAATCCCAAACCTGCTTTCTGTGAACGTCTGATCCCGGTGCATAGCGAAGCGGTATTTGCAAAGGTTGGTTTCGACCTTTGCGGCCCGCTAAAAACCACGGAACGAGGAAATAAGTACATTCTCAACATGGTATGTTGGTTCACACGATACGTTATCTCCACCCCACTACCAGACGCACGTGCAAATACCATCGCACATGCCCTTCTCTCTGACTGCGTTCTCAAGTACGGCACCATGTCCGAGCTTGTCTCGGACCAGGCGTCAAGCTTCACCTCTCATTTCTACCAGGAATTTTGCAACCTCCTTCACATTCAGCATAGGTTTGCAACTCCTTACCATTCAATGGGGAACGGGGCAACAGAACGCACTTTCCGCGCATTCCAATCTATGCTTTCCAAGTTCATCAACTTAAAACAGGAAGACTGGGATTTGTTCGTTCCTTGCGTAACGTTCTGCTATAACACATCTGTTCACGAAGCAACGGGCGAAACACCCTTTTTCCTAATGTTCGGGAGGGACCCAGTGTTTACCATCGACCGCATCTTACTCCCGCAAAGCAGACCTCAGATACCCGGTCCATCCGAAACCGACGAGTATAGAGCGCAACTCGTGTCCGCACTCCACTTGGCATGGAAGCAAGCCGCAGAACATGCTCGCACCTACAAACAATCGATGGCAGCGCAATACGACAAAGCGGCACGTCCGTCCCAGATCAAAGCAGGGGACCGTGTGTTCTTCCGCAACTATACTAGCAAACAGGGACTTGCGAGAAAACTCTGCTTTCCATGGATCGGACAATTCCGAGTCCTTAGCGTCGACCCTCCTCACGCTACTATACTGAGTATCACGTCCCCGCAGTCCAAACCCCGTCGGGTTCACCTCAACCAAATCAAAAAGGTAATCGACTACAGCGGACCTGCGTCAACACTTCCGACCATCCCGGAAGAGGAGACCTTTCTCAATGCATTCCCCACTGATGCCATATCAGGCCATAAGCATGATCTGGCGTCGACTTCGCCTACGACCCCACAACAGGCTCTAGAGGGTCCTACTCCCCCCACAAGGTATAATTTGCGACCGCGGCATCACGACAAGTAGCTTCTTTATCTCTTTAGATCATACTAACCCCTTTTTCATCCACCTTCAGTAACTCTTCAATGTCACGTACCCTTGCACTCCATATTAGTGTGCTTCTTGTGTCACATACTACATTATATTAACCTATCTCTCCACTAATCATTTCCAGTTATTCGGTTTCGCTAATTCATCATGATCTCATTCCTCTTTCGCTCATCGCCCCCGACTTTAACATGTGCTTCGCTGTCTCGTAACGTACTTCAAACACACTTGATTTTCGATGCTTACACCTTGCAGGTAATATGTCTGGTTCACCCGCCAGAGACACACCCCGTCTTGAAAATGTTGATACCCTCGATTCCCAGAGCGTCACCTCTTCACAGGGACCCTTGGTCGTAACAGTATCAGCCAATACTAGCCTACAATGCGGTATCTTCTTTCAATGACATCTTCGTTGACAGCATGACACGTTCACCGTTTCTAGGAAATGTCTAATGTATTCTAGATGACCGTCGAACCCTGGAGCAGTCTGATATCGACGACCTTATGGATCAGATGCCGCTCGAAGAGGCCTTCCAGCTGCTGTGTGGCGATGAAGAGGCGCCGACTACCGACGACGAGCGCCCATGTGAAGCTTCGTTGCAACCTAGTCAGCCCATTACCTCCGCGGAGGAATCGGCGACCAGTAACAATAACAATGCTGGAAACAGCACAACATCGCAAAAAAAGAGTGATCCGTGAACGCCGCGCCCGCCATTTCCCGAAATTATCATGGAGTCCACCAGCCAGTACGGCCAATCCGCTATCTCACAGGAAACTGCTTTGGGGGATGAGCCCACGTCAAGCCACCCGCGGTAACGCCCCTTCAAAGTCCCCTTGGAAGAGGAAGGAATTGAGTTTGAAACCGAGCAATTCGTTAACCACCCTTGGAGCCACCTTCTCGCACCTAAAATACGCCCCAAGGTATCACCCTATTACGATCCCGAATTGCCCGCTTCAAAATTTGAGCGCATCACCGCAGCAGGTTATAGCCGGCTGTCACCATTCATCGAGCATAGCGGCGCCTACACCTTCAAAGGTCGCCCGGCGTCCATCCTGGAAGCCGTCGGACCGCAAGCCATAGAAAGCTTTCGCCAGCGCCACTCTTATTTAGATCTATATCAAACGCGCATTGAAGGCAGGGAGTTTCCCCCTCTGGCACCTGCGGAAAAAGCATCCGCACGCGAAATGCTCAGTTACGTCCGGGGACTGCGCCTCCACAAAGGAATCCACCCAGTCTTATATCGCGTTAAGTCCCTTTTTGGTACGGGAGCGCGCCTCGAATCCGTGCACATGGAGGTTCCCCTACCCGATCGCATAGACCTCCACACTGTCATGCTCGACCAATTTTCCGTCAACATCCTTACGGGAAAACATCGTATCGATGTCTTCCACATTTTGATTGGTGACCTCGTATGGGTATACACCCTACTGCCATCAACCTAGTTCATGAGAGAAGGTCTCCCCTACCCAGAAACCATAGAAGAGGCGAGTCACCACCGCAAGCCTACCATATGACGCGTGGATAAATTTGCTTTTGTTCACCTCATTGAGACACTCGGATACATCGTTTCTGTCACGTCACAAGCTCAGCAATCCTTTCAGATTTGCATGAAGGGCCACCGCACTTTAGTCACGGTGAATAGTAATCGCCTCGACCCCGACGTAGAGTTCGCACGCCTCCGTGCCAATACCTTCATCACTGCCGATTTTCGCCCACGACAGTTGGATTACATGCTGTTCGCATGTACTCCTAAAGCCAACGCCTTTAACGAGCTTCGGGAATGTATGGCAGACCTCCAATACTTCCCAAGTCCGCCACCTGCTCCATCGGGTATACGCCCGACCTCTCAAACACATCAGCAGCAAGTTAACAGCAAACTCACCGAACTCCGCATGTTTCAGTCTAATCCACGCGAGGTAATGCCCTTCTTAGAGTCCCTCTACGGTACCACCGTAGGAACGTTATCCGCATGTGTAGCTGAAACCTTGGATACTTCCTCGCACCCTGCCATCTGGACAACCCCCAATATCAACGCGTATCCCACTCTTGCAACCTTCCAGATACCCAAGGTTAGGAAAACCGGCTGGACCGTGGGCCAGCAAATAGAGGGAGCATACCAAACCGACATCATTCGTGCCCGCATTGTGCATATCACTCCCGCCGAAGAGCATATCACAGTTACTGCGCAGATCCATCCACAGGATACCCCGCGCTTCCGCATTTACATCACGCGGTCGCAACACTGCCGTATTTCCGCCGGGACATACCTTCATAACCTCACCGAGGACAAGTCCAATCCCATACTGACACTGCTGGAGGGCACGTCAGTTTCGCGCCTATTTACTCCCCAGAGTAAGGCTTGGTCGGCGGCCCGTGCAATTTTGTCGGGGGACGTTACCCTTTCGGGCGAACCCGCGAAAACGCGAAAGAGCATTACAGCCGTTGTCGGAGGTGAACGCGTTGTCTTAAATAGTCATCAGGTTAACGCAATAAATTGGTTCCACAAGGATTTGCCCCTCCTGATTATTGACAGCGCATATGGAGCAGGCAAATCACTGTGTACTACACTAATGGCAGTAGAGGCTGTCAAAAAGGGTAAAACGGTACTTATCGCAGCAGTACAGAACTCCGCATTGGACGTTATCTGCTCAAAATTAGCGCAGATGGATACACCCGACATGCACCCGGTCCGGTATGTAAACGAAATGCTAGCACGCGATACCCTTCGTACCGGCCCTTACGACATTGCTGCGATTATGGAACGGCTACCCGTAACGCATAGCGATCGTATGGGTCCATCCACAGCTGCAATGTTTCGCGCCTTTGCGGACAAGCGCCGTCGCCTTCGCGAGTTTCTCTTCACGGGCGTGGAACAGAATCTCATGGCGTCTGAACATAAAACCCTCTTGTTCCTCGAAGAGGCCAACTCCGAGCGCGTTAAGGCCCTCACCTCCAAGTTCCTTAAAATCTATCAACCCAACATCTTAATATGCACTATCGCCTCGGCCATTAACCTTACCACCAAGAAAGGGTTATGGCGCCGCCCATCTAGGAAATGGGACACCGTACTCCTCGATGAAGCATCCATGATCCCGGAAGCCACACTTATCGGGCTCTTTTCGCGATTCCCTGACGCAACCTATACACTCATTGGCGATACTAAACAGCTGCCTCCTTTCGTAGGCACTCAAAAGGCTCCCCGCGCAGCTGCTCTCTGTTCCCAATCAGTGCTCGAAGTCGCGAAACGCGTAGGGAACGCGCCGACGTGCAAAATCAGCACCGTATATCGCCCGCATGCCAGGATGATGGAGCTGAACTCTTATATTTTCTATAACAACGAGCTCGTATGCGGAACACCCGTTGACGAACGCCAAGCGCTACTTCGTTCACTGCATATGCCCAACAAAGAAATTCCAATCGCATTCGTTGACGTCCTAGGCAAAGCCGTAAAATCCATCACCGGCTTTCAGAGCAACGAGATCGAGGCACGAGCCGCTGCCGTATTAGTCCGCCTCCTTTTGGCAGCCGGCATACCACCCGGCGATATCACGGTTATTTGCCTCTACCGCGACCAGCTCTACCTGTGCGAATCTATCCTATCCAACACACATGTCACTATCAAGACTGTTGACAGCGCACAGGGTTCAGAAAAGTCCATCGTCATACTATGCACTACGCGCACCAAGGTGCTAGGTACTAACCTCACCTTTTTCGATGACCCCAAACGCCTTAATGTCGCACTGTCCAGGGCCCGTGACGGCATGTTCATCCTCGGCTCAGTGCCGTTAATGGAGAGTTCACCCCTGTGGGGTTCTATTATCCGTTGGTGTCGTTCGCGCTGCGTGTTCGCCACCCTAGAGTTCTTTCGCGACCGTTCACCCCCCCCCCCCCCATATTAGCCTCACGAGTCCGAGCTCGGACTCTTTGTAAAAGGGGGAGATGTAAAGGATGGGTAAAGCGCGAATTAGCAAAATACATTTATTAGCCCCGAGTTTACGGTACGGTTGATGTTTACAGTTAAGTTTGCCTTCGCGTCAATTCTCAGCTTCATCTTGTGTTTTCAGACGACAGCGGAGATAAGGCTGGGAACCGTATAAAAGCCGCGCACGACCGTACTCGAGGCTCTCTGGCTCGCTTGTTCTTCAACTGCATCAACCCAGGACGACGTCACGTTTCGGCGGACCTCACCACCGACACCGAAATGCTCTACCCGGTGACCTACGGCCGAGGGCACTGGATGAGCTTTGTGCTCGTCTGTCCCCCAGGCCAGGGGCCCCGGGGCCATTCTTCATATCCGCATATACTCATGTCGCTGTATTGTCCGTATTGTCGCATATTATAATCGTGTTCTGGTTCTATGTTGTGCCTTAAGGATAAACGATATTATATATGAGGTGTTATGTCTTGGATAGGTCATGACCTGAGGCTGAGATAGGTGGGTATAAATGATCCCGATGGGCCGGATCATTACTCACCTTTGGATGAGTTCACTTCTTGATATACTAACCTTCGAATGGGTGTCCCCCCCTCCCCAACTACATTTTCACCAATTTTGTTGAATATATTATTATTTTGTGTTTTCCTTTGTTTCAGTTCAGCCCCGTCTAGGTGACGTCCAGCTCGCAACATAGAATTTTTGGTAAACTGTTTGATTCCCATCTGTGTCCCAAATGTAACATTGAGAGGTACTTCAAAGCATCTTTCTTAGGTTTATTTTCGAATTCTACAAATGACTATTTTGGGACACAGAAGGGAATCAAACAGTTTATCGAAAATTCTATGCAGCGAGCTGGACGTCACCTATACGGGGCTGAACTGAAACAAAGGAAAACACAAAATAATAATATATTTAACAAAATTGAGGCGAGCTGCAACTAAGCACATGAGCGCGGGTTACGGTGTTGCGACCCCACAGCGAATTTCCCAGACGCCGCCAGATTTTTACGTAGCATCGCAACCGTCACCGGTCTCTTCAGGTCTGGGCGGTTCGGTGAAGTCGGCATCAAAGAGAACCGTATTGACTAGGCAACTCAACGACGAACCAGTGTGAGCCCGACGAGGAGAAAACACCAGAGCGAAGAGAAATCAAAAGCAGCCTTCATCGGGTGCTAAGCCAAGAGACGAGCTTTTAGTGTTCGACCAGGAACTATTCATGTATTATGATGCAGTTGGGCTATGCACACTAACGCGGACACCATGCCATGCCCACTACCGCTTACCTACTACTTGTTAGAGGACCGATACATAAACAGTATCGGTTGACTTCCCTTCTCTAACCATCTCCCCATGAGGTGATATTCCCCTATTTGAACGATCTGATGCCGCTCTGTGTGTATTGATCTCTTGACACTGATAGGTGGGCGTGGATTTGTTTTCATTCTGACCTTCTCGAGTTTCTAGAGGTTTGATTGTCCTAAGGCGGGTTCTGATTTTTGTTCTGTGACATCATAAATAGACTGGATATTAATCGACGGACCAATATAAAGAGCATCGGTTGGCTTTCCATTTCATAACTATTCTCTCACCGGGCTCCTGTGATCTTCACGCTCTTGATCGTGCCTACGTAACTTTTGGGAGGACACACAAACAGGCATACAAACAGCCACGCAAAGTTAGCGCTTTATATATAGAGAGGATACAACAGAGGTGGGTCACTTAAAACATCTAAACCGCTGCATTCATTTCAGACAGATGTTCAAATCAGTTTATCTAATTCAGAGACCTGGTTTATTTTAGCGCTCTTTCAGGGATTGCTCTTTAGACTTCGCGTTTTTTTGCTTAGAGTTCAAGAGTCTAGGGTGCCCGCTTTTCAGAGTCGCCAAGCCCATTCTCTACGGAACTCTCGCAAGCTGGGAACCCCATAGATATGTGTTTAACTGCCGTAATTTAGGCCACTTCGCTAACGAATAACGAGTGAGGTTTTGCTCTCAAAATGTTGTCAGTCTTAATCAATCCCGTCTGAAGGATGCGCCCCGCATTCCACTTCCATTAAGAATCGTTATGGCGGATTGAATGCGTATGTGGCTTAAACACAGTGACTTGCGTTGGCCAACCGATGTACAAGTTAGAGCTTTTATCATCCCAGACGTATCTGGATCCAATTACCCAGACCACGGAGGTATGGAAGCTTGGTTGGCCTAGACGGATACCGATTGGGGACTCGAACCCGCGACGGTGCGTGCGATGTAGTGCGCCACTTGCCACTACACCACATGTGCCCGTAAGTGGCGTAATATCGTAGAGGATTTTTCTTCTTCTTCTTATTCTACAGCGCCTGTCCCGCATGTAGGCGGGGTCCGCTTTTCTGATATGTTGACGCCACTTCTCCCGATTAGACGCTTAATCGGGGTGGATGTTAACCGTTTTGAGGTCTTCGTGCAACGTATCGAGCCATCGCTGCTTTGGGCGCCCTCTAGGCCGTCTTCCGGACACGTCTAGGTTGAGACCGATCTTACGAACACTGCCTTCGTCCGCGCGGAGAACGTGGCCATACCAACGGAGTCCGGCTTCGCGCATTTTATCGACAATGGGCGCTACACCGAATCGCTCCCTGATGGCGTCATTACTTATGCGATCTAGTCGTGTTACTCCGGCTGTCCAGCGCAGCATCTTGGTCTCCATCGCACTGAGACGAGCTTCTACTTCTTTGGTCGTAAGCCAGCACTCGGCGCCGTAAATCGCGACGGGCCGGATGACGGTTCTGTAGATTTTTGATTTGAGTCGCTCAGGGATGTTCTTATCGCAGAGTACGCCAGTCATTGAGCGCCACTTCAACCACGCTGCATTCACGCGAGAATTCGTTTCAAAACCCAGGCTGCCGTCAGACGCAAGTGCCGATCCATGGTACTTGAAGGTTGTTGTCCGTGTGAGCTCAGTGCCATTGATCTTGATAGAGCCTGGCTCGCTCGAATCAGTGGTCAAGTACTCAGTCTTTTTGACGTTTAACCTGAGCCCGAACCTAGCCAGACGGTCGGACCAGGTCTGCACCTGTGACTCGAGCTCGCTTTTGTCTTCGCTGGCGAGCATCACATCATCGGCATAAAGAAGCGACCATGGAGCCGGCTTCTGGAGGTCTTTTGTAATGGCATCCATGACGACAACAAAAAGTAGTGGGGATAACGCAGAGCCCTGGTGTACTCCGACGGAGATGGGGAAATCCGTCGATATGCCCGCTGCCGTTTGCACTCGGCTTTTTGGGCTAGTGTAAAGGATGCGCACCCACTCAATAAGCTCTTCGGGAACGCCATGCTGTCGTAAGGCATACCATATAACGTCACGCGGAACGCGGTCGAAAGCCTTCTCCAAGTCTAAAAAGGCAAGATGTACCGGTCTTCGTTTTTCGCGATGCTTTTCTAGTAGAAGGCGAGTGGCGTGTATGGCATCAATGGTGCTGCAACCAGAGACAAAACCACACTGATTGGTGGTCAGCTCGACGATGTCGCGGATACGACTGTCCACAATTCGCTCAAAGATTTTCATGCTGTGCGAGAGCAGGCGAATTGGGCGATGGCAAGCGCAGTCTCCAGGACTGCCCTTCTTTTTCCAGATAGGAATCGTCGTGCTCTGTTGCCAGCTCTCAGGCACCTTCTTCTCTGCGACGACCTGATTGAAGAAGTCCGTCAACCACCCTGCAGGATTCCAGCATTTCGATTTCCACAGGTCCGCTGCTAAGTCGTCAGGACCAGTTGCTTTGCCTGATGTCATCCTCTTCATAGCCGTAATTGTCTCCCTCACAGTTATCTTCTGGACAGGACCGTATACTGGCGGAGCGCAAGGGATGGCGGGATGAGCAAATTCGGCTGTCGAGATGTTTTCGAAGTACTCTCGCCATCGTTTCAGTGCTTGCTTGCGATCCGTCAAGAGGTAACCATTCTCGTCATTTATGCCGAAGAACCTTTCTATATCCTCGGTCTGGCGATGGCGGGTCTTTGCGAGGCGGTAAACATACCGCTCACCGTCGCGAGACTCGAGCTTCTCGTTCAATTCGGCAAAATGAGCTGCCTTCACAGAAGCAACGACCTTCTTCGCCTCTTTCTTCGCGATCTGATAGCGCTGCCAATTATCGGCTGTCTTTTCCGAGAAGAATGCGTGGTATTGCTTTTTCTTCTCACGTACTTTATCCCTGACATGATCCGTCCACAGCCATGTTTGCTTGTCAATCTTTCGTCGTCCAGGCTTGGTCATGCCGAGCTCCGACCGTGCAACCCGGGTTATCGCTTCGACAGCACTCTTCCAAGTTTCATCGACAGTCGTTACCGCCGGTAATAGAATGCGGGAGACGACGGCCGATTCCTTTTCTTTTTCCTTCGGTCGCCACCACTTGATTCTCGCTGGCCCACACCTTTCGGCAACTTTCGGTTTCGGCGGGGCGATCTTTAGCGTACAAATCAGCGATCGATGTTGTGTAGCGACCGTTTCATAAGGTACTGTCTTCGCGTCTGTTACGAGTCCCTGATCGCGGTGCCTGACAGGACGAAATCGATTTGTGTTCTGTTTTCACCGCTATAGAAGGTAATGAGATGAGAGTCACGCTTACGGAATTTCGTGTTTACAATGACGAGATTATGCGAATCTGCATACTCAAGAATTCGCTCGCCATCAGTATTGCGTGACCCATATCCAAAACCACCATGACAGCTATAACCGTCTTTAGTAGCTCCTACATGACCATTAAGATCACCTGCGACAACTAGTGCTTCTTGTAACGGTACTTCAGCTGTCTTCTCATCTAGCAGGTTCCAGAACTTGTCCTTGGTTTGTTCAGAGCATCCAGCCTGTGGAGCATACGCTGAGAAGAAATGGTATTTTTGGCATTCGATGACCACAATGATCTTCATTAAGCGATCATCGAAGCGCTCCACGCCCACTATCGAATCACGGAACCTTTCAGAGACAATTATGCCAACTCCATTGGTGGTTTTGGGTCCACCACAGAGAACGGCTTCGAAGCCGTGGCCAATGTCCCTCGACTTGCAGCAGGACCATCTCGTTTCCTGCACGGCACAGAAATCAATTCTTCGACGCTCTAGAGCTTCTGCTAACTAATACGAGCGTCCCGTTAATGTGCCAACATTTAACGTCGCAACGCGAGTCTTCCATACGTTGCGGGACTATTGGACTAGCCTAGTTGCCCCCCGATGCCGTCCTTGCACCGGAGACCCTCGCATACTTTTCACACTCACCGGGCCTTGCAAGTGCGCGTCGGCTCCCGCGGACGCCGTAGCATTACATCGAGATTCTTTGAGTGACATTAACATTTTTGATGTGACTGGGGTGTTCGTAGGCCGGCCTGTCACGGGGCCTGTCGCCTGCATTCGAATGTCCGTGGTCAGCTCAGCCCACAGAGTGGGCAGTTTCCAGTGGCACCCCTTGGAGGAACGGACTTCGCCACCATCGTAGAGAATTTTTCTATTCGCAAAATAAAGACAGCCTCCTTGTACGTACAAGGAAGGTCAAGGAGTGGACTATTATCCCACTATTGTCCCTTCACGTGACCTTCTTGGCCCTTACTCCGCAACCTTTTTGCTTCCTTTTCTCTTTCCTTTTTCTCTGCCCCTTTTACTTACCTAGGCATGTCTGCTTCCTTTCAGTTTGAAGCTTTACCCCCTAATCCTTCCTTATCCATCTTTTTAACTTTCTAAGCTTTTCCTATTAGTTGGCGTTTGGATATTCTGCTTTGGCGTTGTACTCTTTTTAGTGTGCCCTCTTTGAAAACACTCCTCCTCCAACCCCCCCCCCTCACCTCCAACGCATCACGAGGACCTCATAGTATCTTGTCTTTTATCTCTAGTCTTTTCTAGAAATTATCAAGGTTCAATATTGGCACCGTCCATTTCGACGGTTGTCCAAGGCCTCGAGTAGAGCTTCGTTGAACTCATGTGCGCTCTGTTGATCTCTACCATCGCGAACATGGCCCGACTGTTATAGGTGCTTTTTCAGACTATGGCGAATTTCGCGACAGACATACAAGCAAACAAGGAATAAACATACGTACACACAAACAAACACACCAGAGTTGTGGACCACACGGTGGGCCAAATTTATGATGACAGCCCGCGCTGACGCTCGTTCCAATTTTTTCTCAGTTTTGACAATTCATTCGGTCGTTTTGCATTTCATTGGGTGGATCACAATAATTCTTTCCTGGTGATGCTAAAAGGTTGACAGGTTTTTTGAATTAACGGAACTAAGCTGTGAGTTCATCTTCACTTTACTTCTGAAAGCGCTTTTTGCACGTTGTAGACGTTCAGACGACTGAAACTCACAAGACAGCTGGCATCTTCAACCATCAATGGCTTTAAAGACTTATGAACAACTGCAGGTCATGAGAGTAGAGATTGGAGGTCTACGATTAGAAGGAGTAATAAAAACAGGGTGAAGGGCTGCTTCACTGAGTGCGAAAAATGGCCGAAGGAATGAATATCTCTCGATAATCATGGCATTCATTTATTTTTTATTGTGGTATGAATCGCGCCGTAATTATGAAGAAGTAGACTAATGACACGTTTTGTGTATAATAGCTTTTTGCAATCATTTTTTCCTGTCGTCGATCGATGACTTTTCGACGAGTTTTCCACCTTCCTGCCTAGGCTGGTCAGAAGAGCCAGCCGCCGCTCCGCTCTCCCCTTTTGACTCCTTGCTACCAGGTGGTGGCTTTTCTTGGCCTTCTTGCTGAAAAACTATTTGTTAGCTGACAGCGACTATTCCGAGAATGTTCTGAATGTGTTATAAATCATGTCGTCATGAAAGATTGAAAGACGTGAAAGATTTGCTGAACTCTCTATTTCAGATGGCTAACGCAAGAAATGGCATATAAAGAACAGCCAATTTGAGTTTCTGTGACAAGACGGATTTAATCATTCCGTGAATGTGTGAAACAGTAGCCCAAACACTCGTTGAAGCGCCTCCAAAACACCCGTCACATACGTGACGTAAAGGAAACGTGACACCGTAACCCCCTAGTACCCCACCGTCCACCCCGGGTGAAGCCCATGGGGTGGACGGTGGGATACTGGAGGGTTACGGTGTCACATATTCACGGGACGCCAAAATCCCTCTAATGTGTATGTGTCGGCCAAACCTGGTTCGGAACCCTAATTGTGCCGTGTCTGAGCCGTTTTTCAACCCGACAACAGCCGATGTTCTATTATTCTTATTCACAGGTTTATTCTAGCGGAAAATCTCGGAAATTATCGTGAACAATGCCTTTAACAAAACCCAGCATTGTTTAAAACTCACTGGTTCCTTCTTTTTTGTTCCAGGAGCTTCTGCCGACTCTGCAGCGGGCTCCTGAAATCGGGAAAGTTAAGTTGGTAATTGACTCCATGGTGCTGTTGGCTTGTATCATATAAGCAAGGAAGTGGAACAAACGGCGAACCTCGGGACGTTGTCCTGGAGCTCCTTTGATTTTCGATTGAGTCGTCGCTTCTTGTGACTGAGACTGAACAATGATTTTTACTGTGGTATATGCTGTGAATAGATGATTTTTTCCATTAGAATTTTATACTTTCGGAGAATTATTATCTAACACATGCAAAAGAAGAGTTAGGAAAGAAAAAGGCGCTGTCGTTCGATTAACTCCCTTGAAAACGATTCTGTCTCATCTCCTGGAGAGATAATTGAAATTCGATGGCAGGAGCCCACTTTTCCGTTCTTATTCATCATCCCAATCTTTTTTTACTTGTGGAAGAATCCGTAATGTGAGATTCCGTCAGGTCACTTAATCACATAGATGTCTGGCTTTCGAAACGTGATTCTATCAAGTGGTCCGAAGTACACTTTCAAGGTTGACGTAGAATTGGACAGTGTTTCAGCATCTCCAGCAGAATTCTTTCAATGATGGCGATTATCAGTTCCGATGGCTCCATTTCCAACTTTTTCAAAACTCTCACGAAGAACAATAGTTGCTTCAGAAAAAATATTATAAAAAAGGCGAACCGTGAGCTTTTCAATCTGAGTTCCAATAAGGACCATCGAGTTGAGATTTTTGTCGAATTGAAGATTTTCTAGGCTAGCAGAGTCTTCTCGATCGAGATCATGCTTCTGAAAAAAGGAAAGATAAAGCAAGTTGAGAGGTGCGTGCTACTTTTTTTAGCTAGAATATTTCAGCATGGTTTTGATAGACGATGGAAGAAGGGTATCCTCGATGATAACCGCACACGTTGCGAAGATTGTTGATGATATGGGCTCAGCTGACTTCTTTCTCGTGTATTCATGCACTTCGCTTTCTACCAACCTTTTTGTTCTTTCTCTCATCTATCAGTCTATCAATTAGAAGTGCCAAATTAATATTTTCTAATAATTGTTTTTGAAAATATTTCAGCACTAGGACTTCAGAATTATAGAAAAGTAGGTTGGGACCATCAAAGCAAAGACCAAATGTTCTGTTAAGCAGGGAATGCGCTGAGGTAAGCGAAGCTAGGATTAGCAGCTCATTTCTAAGAAAAAAAAGTGGGAAGAACAGGCGTTGAAGATAGGCGGAATGGGTACTAAATGGTTAGAGTTAAAGCAATCCAATTCAGATCCCTGTATGAAAGCCTAGAAGGCCGCTGGAAACGAGTGGATATGAACTGGGGAAGGGGAATAAAAGAAGAATAGAATAATATCAATAGTAGACGCAGTGTGCACCTAATTGGATGAAGCTTGAGCTGAAGATTGCACCATGACATGTCGATGAATATACCTGAGCCAAGAAAAGTGGTCAACTGCTCATTGTAGACGGACGCAACAGTGCATGGAAAGCAATAAAATCAAAAGCGTATAGTTAAGATCCAGGTCATTTCTACAGTCAAATCGGGTTTGGCGAAATAGAGATTCCAAACCCGAAAATACTCAGCAGTTGACAGAATAATGGAGAGCGTAGAAGTTATACAATAACTGCAGGCGCAAACAGTACTTTTGTGGCAGGGAAAGCTGATCTGAGCGAGGTTCTCGCCAAAGTGGATGGGACCCATTCTAGGTAAAGGGAATGGTCAAAAGTAATGTAGGATAGGCTTCCGTCTTCTATATCCGTCACCCAGCGTTGTACTTCACAAGATGACAACTTCAGAAATGTGATAAGGGACATGGCACCCATAAATACAACAATCAGCCTAGCCTATCATTCAAAAAAAAAAGCAACAGGAACTCGCTTGTGCGTTTTTTAATCTTGATAACTAGATTGCCCGTCGATCTCAACAAAATAGAGCGCAAAAAACTCGACAAATCTCAACTTCGATGTTAAATTCAATCAAAACTCTGAAGGCACGTTAAAAGTGTTGCGGACTTTTTGGGCAAAGACTTTCACGAGAAACTACAATCCGGGTTTCTTCAATCCTAAGGAGCAGCAACAGTGGTGTGATTCGAAGCGCAGTCTTCCCTCTCCAGTAAGCACTATACCGCTGCAATCTAAGCAAAAATTTCCTTAAGAAGAGTCATATTGTCTCCGATCATGGTTACGCTCGTCCTATGATGAATATCGTGTCGACGAATCGATCACCATCAAGGGATGAAGTCTGCTCCCACATTCGCTATATTCACCGACAGGAGCTCCTAGGGAATATCACCTCAATCGTTCGTTGAAAATTTGGCTGATGAACAAAAGTTGCGACGAATTTGATGACTTGGTGGTCGATGTCAAAGCCTGGATCGCCTCAAAGAATCAAAACTTCGTCCGTGGAAGCGAGCAACTGCTTGGCAAATGGGAAACAATGCTCGACGTAGATAATGACTGCGCTCCGAGTAATTATTTAAACATCTTTTTATTGAGTGTTTTCATAGCTTCTTGTTGAATAAAATTTGTTAAATAAATCCGCAGTAACTATTATGAACCAACCCAATACTGAACATGTTGGACAATTTTCAAATAGAAAGCTTGGATTGAAGGCTCGGAAAAGGAAGAAGCTTGTCGTCATCATCCTTCCAAAACTACTACGAAGTGGTTTGAAGCGCAGACTTCGTTTCTCGCTTAAATGGACGAACTCCGTTAACGAATGGGATACCATTTTGCCAACGACTGAGGCAGGTCGGCGATCACCGTTCAAAAATGGGTGTGCTTCATTGCGCGCGTCCGTCGAAACTGGGTCATGCCGCAGCCGTCGCATGCGCCGGATCAGCCCGCAATACATGACAGACGTCGCAGTTGTCAGTGGGGCATACGATTTGCGCTCGGTCCACGGCAGTCAGCCAAAGAGAAGATTACATGGACAAATGCAAATCGTTCGCTCCACTGACATTTGGTGGTACTGTAATGTCATCCTGTGATCTCAGGGGGATGCGCCGTGCACGAAGTGGGCGGGGTGACCTACTTCTGACGGACGCGCGCAACGAACGTTCTCCTTCGAAAATAGGTTAGTATTTATCTCCCAGGGAGTATTCACCCTGGATCCTTCCCCTGTGATCATCCGTGACATCGCTTCCATTTCACTTGTGGAGGCAATTGGGAACCATTAGCTATCGCGAGTTATAGCCGATGGGTGTCCCAGAAAAATACGTTAATACATGAAGATCAGTCATAAGAGAGGTCGAACATTAACTCGTCAGTGAACGAGAAGTCGAACGAGTTCTTAAGAAGTTACAAAATTAAGATTAGTTCCTTGTCTTTACAGTTGATTCTTCAAGCTGGACGAGAACTCATAAGCATTTACATCTTAAACAGGTTCTTCTTCCGAGTCGTCACTCTAGAACTGTGATAGCAGCTGTATGACGGTTTCAATAAGGAGTTTGCATGATATCCTTATTTCTAGGTTATTCGACAATTCGACATTCTTCACTGCAGTACCGGAGATGCATGGAACTGTGCTTCGCGCTCTTGCATGCATTAGGTCTTCTCGAGACCGCCTGAGAATACCTCGTTGGCTACGAACTCAATCATGTTTGCTTCCTGCTTGAGCACATCTAATCAACCTACTACAGGGTGCGCCATAAATATGGTAACAGAAGAATTGGGCTACAGAAACCGCAGTTCTCATTGATGTATGGTGAACTCATGTGAGTTATTTACTATGCATCGCATCTACAAAACGAACACACAACGATATTATATAGTCGTCTCCTGTACTAATTATAGCTAGGAGACGCTTTGGCTACTCATCGACGGTGGCACACAGAGTTTCTTGAGAATCTCCAGCCCAGGCTTTTTTCAGTGATTTCTCAGGAGCAGCAACAGTGATCCGTTTGAAAGCGCAGGCTTCCTTCTACAGCATAGACTATATCCAACGACCCATAGAATTGCGATCCGGGAAATTCATAGAAGGATTGGAAGCTGGGGTAAAATCGCGAACATTCCCTAGCAACAGCCTTGATCCTTTCCCTTTCGTGAGCGAGTGCGCTGTAGTTTTCAAAACGTATCCCTATAAAAATTGATGACCCTCAGCTGCATCTTTTCAGAAAACCCTCTTTAGAGAGGTTCGGATTAGGTTTTGTACTTTTCTCGACCAAAATTTGCGATATCGCTCTGATGGTAGAGGCTCTAGCTCAAACCATCATGAAAGAGGGAAATGGCTATGAGAGGCGATCTGACTCTTCTCGGCGACTTCAGCACTCGTAGTGTGAAATGCGCGTATACTCTGGGATCTCAACATTTCTTCTACGCTGAACAACCTTCAGTCAGGAACAAGTGTATCGAAGCGCGTGCCGCCCGCGATTTGCGCACGGCATTTTTCTCTCCAACTCCTTCACGTCAAGAAACTTATGAGGCTGCGAATTGTATTTGGATACAATTGTATTTACTGTGGGTAGACTCTTCCCATCAGATTAGAACATACAAACAAATCAGCAGTCGTTTTTCTCGTATTTCTGAAGGTTCCACAGCGTACTGCTTCCAAATCTATTGTGCTCAGAAAAGGGGTAGTATGTGAGACAAGACAATCGGTTTAAGGCTTGTCGTTGACCTGTCTGTGCATCGCGTTGCAAGAGGCTGCCATGTGGGAAGCGTTGAAACGAGGAGCGATTCCGAAAAAGGATTCACCGAATGCGCGCAAAGACGTGACGGTTGGTGGATGTCTGCGGGGCTCCACCGTCTTCCGAAATCTGACGACTTGAAAGCACAAAAGTAGGTATGTGGTCTAAGGTATATCATAATCATAAGGGCAGGTGCAGATCTGGAGAAACCCTCCAAACAAGGGAATCACGGGAATCGAAAAGTTGTTACCATATTTATGGCGCACCCTGTATTTTTACAATCCTTTGAGGGACTCTTTTTCAGGAACACAATGTATCACATCACGCAAAAAATGCAATTTTTACCCTCCTTCGATGTGGTTCAGCAGGCTGATGGAGCTGAGTGGCAGGCAACGAAGAATTCAAACATCTTCAAAAGTATCATATTCTTAGTTGCCTGCTGTTCAGTTCCATCGGCTTTGAGAACTGACAATGCGCCTTTCGTGGAGTTCGATTCCATTTAGGGAAATAATACTCTTAATTGTTGGCCTTGATTTTGCGATCAAATGATTTTAGAGATGAGTGCATGTGAGTCTGATGATTTCCCATGAAGTATGTGGCAACACCTGAAAATTTCACTAGCACGTACGTCATATAAATGAATTTCCTCTTGAAAAAAGGGTACATTTTTCCTTGACGGCATTTTGGATGCACAATAAATTGTTTTCATAACGACCTCGCATTGGTGATAACCAATGATACTGTTTGTGATAGTGCGTATTTGTAAGAAGGCAATTGTTCTTACCACTGCTCCTTTGAATTCTGCCTTCATTTCAAGAGGGCCTCTGGCATTGAATTCACGCATATCGATTTTTTCGCCCTTCACCTTCTTGGGTTTCAACGGCTGTACCCTCACTTGGTTCGGGGTCGAGGGCTCTGCCGGCTTATCTGGTTCTTTAGAAGCTGTCGAAACTTTGAGTTTTTTTGGCTGTTTTGACAGCGTAATTTTCCGCTTCATATCCTGAAAGAACTAATTAGGATCATTTATAGTCAACATGATTTGAATTGCTTTCATACATGCCCCTGCCAAAGGACACCACTCGGCTAGCACAAAAGCATGCCTTGGCATGATCAACCTCCACTGAACATAACGAATCTACATAACTTGCGGGCCCTCTTGGACACCCTTATTGGGGAAATGCCGTCTATCTGTGAAGCTCAAAACATTAGTCTGCTTTTGACGGGAGCAAGTAATCACTCAGGTCGGAATTTCTTTAACAGCACTTCGATCCCGCTTACTTATTTCAACCTTACAGATGTATCCCACTACTTATGTGAGCTATCCTCTAACAAAGTTATCCAACGAAACCAAAAAGGCAAATTATCTGACATCTTGGCACTAACACAAAAAACTTCACTCAAATCGAGAAGGGGCTTTCCTTTTTATTTGTTCTGGTCGTAAGATTTTATGGCTTGCTCGGCGGTGGCCATTGAGAATCATAAGCCGCTTGTGCCACTTTTGGAAGCAAAACAGAGTACCTGTTTAGAGAGTCAACCATCTCCAGCGACAAGCCGCAACGCTAATGAAAAACGGCTCTAGTATTCATTGTGTTCACGCGAATGGTTTTGCAAAAGCGGATGCGCTGTCTTGTTCGATTGGATTGCCCTGAGCAGAACCAAATGGTCTAGCCATTTCTGCCGTTACTCGCCTTTAGACCACGCCATTTGTGAGTCATTATCAACTACCGACTCTTGTCTATCAGCCGTCTAGTGCTTCCGAAGGCACTTCAACCTGTCCACTCACCTACGCTACAAAACTTATCTAGAACAAAAGAGGATGAAAACGCTAGCTAGGACCGTTCCGGATCTGTCACTAAATGCAGATTGAGAGTAGGTGGGTAGAAAATTCTAGAGGCTTCTTGAAGACCTGTCTCAAACGATTTTCAAATAGTCATGAATGGCGCTAAGTTTCTATAATTCAGTATTTCGAGCCCACCGCCTCCTCGCTGCTCTTCCCCTTTTTTCGTGCGTGATGAGGACCTGCTGAATAAATAAAATTTTCGTTGAATGATGTTCATCATCCAAAATCTGATTACTCACACAATTCCTTTCGATTCTTCGTACGAGTGTATAATACTGCCACAATAACAGCAGCACATAGAACTATGAGGGCTACTAAAGCAATAACGACAAAAACGGCGACACTTAAATCAAGTCGGTTACCACTGGTGGACTTACTTAGAACGGGTGAAGAATCCATTACGAAAAAAAATGAAACATCGAAATTGAAAGTTAGATGAAGACGAACTAATGAGAACAATGATTTTTTTAGCAACGTTAGAAGTTCCATGGCATTTTAGGACTTATTGTCCAAAATCAAGAAAAGAGCTTGAGTTTCTCCAAGAACATCCAAAATCATCAATGCTCGAAAGCACAACTGATCTTGGCCGTTTTTAGGATCGACTTTCTTCAATGCGATTTCCCACATCTCAAGGGGGCATCGACATTCAGCTAATACTAGTTATCCTACTACATATCCTACTTATACAATCCACTAAGTGCGTTTGTTGGTGTGTTTGTGTATGTGTATGTGTACGACCGGAAATTCATAACTGCTCTTCCCGTGGACCTAGAGCATTCAATTTTGGTAAGAGAACAGACGGCGAGAAGGGAACGTTTACGGTGAGTGGCAATACCGGACCCCTCCCACATAAATTGGCGAAATAATTTTGGGACAAAAATTCATAATTACTGAGCGTTAAAATTTCATAGGAGTGCAGGCGGATGGAAACACTTATGATGGGAGATACAACTCGACTCTAGACATTCAGTTTTGCTAGGGATAAGGGCGGCAGTGTGGAAATGCTGACCTGAGGTGGCATGACTTGACTCCGTCAACGGGAGACGGGACGTACGCGAAAATTGCTAATTTTGACCTGGGACGTTAAAATTTGAATTGAGTGCAGGCGGCAGATTTGAGACACCGATGGTAGGTAGTGCCACTGTGCTTATGCTCGGAGACTATAGGACACGAGGGCTCCCCAAATGGACTGCTGCAAAAGGAACCAGGCAGAAACTTTGAAAATGGTATAATTTGGACCCGGGATGGGCGTGCAAGGATGCCTCGACTTTGCACAACAACCCCACACCTCGACGCAAGCTGTTAGTGCTTTTTAGATAAATGGCCAATCATACGTGTGTGAAGTCCGCGGGTGCAGTTGGTATCCTGCACATCAGATTAAACAAAAGCTTGCATTCGAGTGGAAAGTATCCGGAAGAGTCTCATGGTCGCTTCCAAATCTGAGCCTCTTGTTCACTGTGGCATAGCCTGGCAGGCTACTGGTAGCCTGATAGCTGGTCAAAGCAGCCACCACATCAAAAGCTATCAAGCTACTCGTGGGTACCTACGTTGTCAAAAGTAATATAAATAGGCCTCGTCCTCCCCTAACCTGAGGAAGTTTTCGTCAGGCAACATTGGATAGAACCGCTCGGGAGAGGCTCTTAGAGCCGAACCCAGGGCCAAACAGGTTTCTCAAAACGGGAAGAACCAAGATGGTGAGCTGTTTTTTCAACGCACGAACTCTTTCACAGGAGGCGCATATCGAAGATCTGAAAACGCAGTCCAGGAATATCTAAGCCTACGACGTCATCGAAGTTGACTGAGACGACGGTGAATCGCTCGTTGCACGCCGATTTCAAGACCGAAGCGGAACTGTTTATTGAAACGAGCGACAGCAGAGGCGTCGGCGGTTTAGCTGTCTTCGTCAATACGCACTTGCCCATGAACGTCGATTCCTACTACAGGTTGATAACCGGTACAGGTCTTTTGCAATTGAGAAGATGTGGCTCAGCCGCAGTCCAGCAACCCTCGTTGATTACACACCAACATCAAGCTACAGAGAACAGAGGTTGCAGTCATTCTTTATGAACCCGAAAAGGCTTTAGAGAAGACCTTATTTCATTCGTGGTAATCGTTTGCGATTTTAATCCCGAAATTGCCCCAAGAAGATGCTGAAATAGCACATATTGGGCTAACATTTTCATGTCTACTCACCCTATCCATATCTTTTTGCTATTCTAGAAGCCCTCTCATTTGCGATGAACATGTGAGCCACCTTATAGACAGTCTCACAATGGAACAGATCTAATCACCTCCAATCGAAAGTGTAGCTCCTTTGATATCGCTGTTGTTCCGAAGTTCCACACAAGATCGGACTGTCGTCTGTTCCACACTAGATTCTGTTTTTTCGTGAGAGCTGGGAAGTTCAGGAAACGAGGTCCCAAAACCTTTTTCAACTGAAAGCGCTTCTCTTCCCTTCCGAGTTCCTGTGAAGATTCGTATATCGACAACATCAATCACGAGTTTAACACGCTCGTCGAACATTAACGATAGTTTCAGAACACCAGAGTCCACAAGTAGCTAGGGAACGTCTCTCTTCCGAGACTCTCGAACTGTTAAGCCAGCGTGGAATCGCATGAGCTATAGACGATCATTGACAAACGCCAAAATTCACGAAGCTAAGCTACCGCGGGCGGGTAGAGCATCCGCCAAGTCCGCTGGAGCTTTGCTGATCAACAAAAGGAGATCGCTTCTTTTCTGAGGGAGCGGTTACTGCATTCCACAGGGCAACAGAGAAATCATCTACGACTTCTGCTCGTATCTCGTTCACAGGAACGTCTACTTGCCTACCTACCGTCATAAACGAGACGAATGTGCCGTTTCTTCAGTCCTCCCTTCTGAATTTCGAAATGCTATAGTGTCAATAAAGAAGTTTATGGCGCCCGGTTCCGATTGGATCAAATCACAGCATCGAAAGAGTGTTCCACCACTAATTGTCCAAACTGTGGCTAGGCTCTTCACGCGGTACCTGTCGGAATGCGAAGTGCCCACGTCGTGGAAACCAGCAAGACTATGTTGCTGTACAAGAAGGGGGCTTCCGACAATATTGGCAACTATCGCCCGATCTGCCTGCTTCCTGTGATCTACAAGTTTTTCATACGCGTCATCTCAAACGTCAGGGACAGCAATGCGAGCACGAAGGGTTTCGAATAGGACTCAGTACAATCGATCTTATTCACTCCAATATAAGGCTTATTGAAGTATCGCGAAAGTACAAAATTCCTTACAATCATCGATTTGAGGACGCCTTTGATACTGCCGAGACAGAGGCGGTAATCGGAGCCCTGGGCAACTAGGGTGTTCCCATTCAATATGTAAGGATCCTTTATGAGCTCTACAACAACTTCGCGGCCAGCATCTCGCCACTCTATAAAGAAATCATCATCAACGTGAAGAGAGGGGTTCGACAGGGCGATACCACTTCGCCCGGAATTTTCGCTGCCGCTCTCGAGAACATCATGCGTCAGATGGAATGGGAGGTCATGGGGTTGAAGCTCCGGCACGATTTTCCGTTCAAATCCCGCACAAAAAGACCCATTGGGCGGGGTTTGAGCGGAAAGTCATAACTTTTGTCTCCGTGGACCTAGAGCGTTCAAATTTTCTAGGAGTACAGGCGGCAAAATGTGAACATTTATGGTGGATGACCGAAGAAGACTCCGCCCAGAGTGGATGGGGTTTGTGTGGAAAACTTATTCTTGGACGTAGATCGTTCGACTGTGGTAGGAGCACAGGCGGCAGGATGGAAACACTTATGGTGGGGGGAGGGCAGGACTGGACTCGCTCACAGGGACGGAGTTCGTACGAAATAATGTTCGAGCGGAAAACCATAACTCCTGTCCCCGTGGGCCTAGAGCGTTCAAATTTGGTAGGATTACAGGCGACAGAATGGGAGCGCTCAAAGTGAGTGTCAGAACCGGTCTCCACCCAGATAGGCGGGTTTTTGGCGAAAACTCATGACTGCTGTCCCGTGGAGCTAGAGCGTTCAAATTTGGTAGTAGTACAGGCGGTAGGATGTGAACATTTTTGGTGGGTGGCAGGACAGGACTTCGCCCACAGGGGCGGAGCTTGCAGAGGAATGTCAATATGGACATAGAGCGATTTGGCAGGAATACAGGAGGCAGGATAGGTACACTGATGATAGGTTGCAGGACTAAACTCCTCCCTAAAGAGCGGGGCGTGAGTAAATACTGTTCGTTAAGACCAGACCGTTGAAATTTGAAGGCACAAGGAGTTGGCTGGAAACATTGATGGTAGCTAACATAGTAGACAGCCGAAACGATGTCTCTGAATACTTTTTTCTTTGAATAATCGCCTATTATACGATGTTCTATTCGGACACAGCGAAGATGGCTTACAGAAAAAATCGCACCCAATTCGGAGCCAATTCTGAGGGTGTAGAGCTTTTAAAAAACCAGGCGAAAAGGAGAATCCGAAGTGTTATTAACGCCTAGCAACTCTCTTCAGGGCGAAACCGTAAGAAAGAGAGAAGCCCGGCGTTAGCCGGGCGACCCGACTGATCTACCATGAGTGTTTCCATGATACCGCCTGTCCTCCTACCTAGATTGAACGTACTGGAGCCGAATTGAAATCTTTCCGAGCAAACCCCGCCTCTATTGGTGAGTCCGGTCCTGCCATCCACCACTAAGTGTTCGCATCCTGCATCCAATAATCCTGCCGAATTTAAACGCACTAGGTCCACGGAGACAGGAGATTATTTTCCGCTCAAACATTCATTTCGCGCAATCCCTGCCGATTGTGGACGGAGTCTGGTCCTGTAACCCACCATTAGTGTCCACACCGCGCCTCGGGTACTCTTACCAAGTTTGAACTTTCTAGGTTCACTCGCACAAGTTATGATTTTCCGCTAAAACATTTATTTCGCACAAACCCCGCCCCCTATAGGCTGGATCCGGTCCTGCCACCCACCATATGCGTTCCCATCCTGCGGCTTGTGCATCTACCAGATTTGAACATTCTAGGTCTACGGGGACTGTAGTTATGAATTTCTGTGCAAGCAGACAGACAGACGGACAGACAGACATCGAACGCAGTCCTGTGTGAAACTGAGCGTTTAAAACGATCCGACTTATCAAGAATGAAGCAAAAAAGCTTTCTTGGTGGCACTCTCACTGACTAGGAAACTTCAAATTAGCGCTTCATAACATAATGAAACAAAGAACTTTCGCTACTTTTGGCAGACTACTTAACTTAATGTAGAGTTGTCATTATATGAGTTTGAGAGAATTGTTGAATGAGTTGAATGATAATGCTCTCATGAGTTCTCTAGTTCACGCTTAAAAAAAAACTTGCTTCTCCGAACAACACTAACCCGATCATCAACGATTTATCGTCTTCATCGTCAACGTACTCCCTGAAATAAAAGTTTTGATTTGTCTCTTTCATCATAACAATAATAAGCCTGTCAAGCCTATCAAGGCTATGAAGATGGCGATTCGGCCGGAACGTCAGCCTAATAAAGCATACTCGAAAACCTTGTGAAGAGTTCAAGAAAGCAGTAAACTCGATGGTTCATTATTCGATTGATGCACGGTGCCTGGATTACGTTATAGGCACTACTGGAGGAAAAAACAGGACATGTTTCAAAAAAGTGGACTGATTTGAGTCATCTATGCGAGCACATAATATTTGCTGCTAAGTTTATTCGCTTTGCGATCTTGGGGCTACTGGTCAGACTTACAGAAGTCTCTCCAGAAGCCTTATTTTCGAAGACCCTGGCTTCTATCTTACCGTGTTGCTCTTCAGAACACTTGTATCAGAATCGGTCAAACGATGAAGAAGGAAGCATCTTTGTAACACCGAGAGCTCCACTGTCGAGCTTTTCCAAAAATACACCTTCTTCTGAGACCCGATCCACGTTGCAAGAGTTTGCAGAAATGGTGTCGTGACCACTAATAGATGCTGATGAAAGAACCCCATCACAACAATTAAGTCTTAAGCATCACAAGTAATCGTGGACGTCGTCCAAAAATGGCGCTCAGCTCTCCTCCACTACCGCAAGTTTTTTGAACACGATGCGAGGGCTACAGAAGACCGAACGACCCTGGTCGAGGAAGTTAGTTCGCTCTGGACGCTAGACGTCGCATCGCTCACTGGGAGATCTCAGATGCTGTAGATCCTATAAGGAACAGGAAAATTGATTTTCTGCGCACTTATGGGATACGCTGGAAAGGAGAGAAGGCCAAAGTAGTTGAGGAAGGTGATAAGCTCTTCTACACTCTCTTACATCGAACAAAATGGTGAAGCCAGACCCTCGCAGAGTAACTCAGGAGACTTTGCCCTGCTCTCAACAGGATCAGAGTATAGTAGCTGTGAGGATATCCGTGTACGTTCTTCATATCAGCTGCCTCGCTCGCGAAAAAGATGAGCTCTTTCTGAACCATGACGCTGCCATAAAAAACGCTGCCAGTTTTGAATGTGGACAATATCACAAAATATGAAGGTCTCAATGGTCACTCGGGCAGTGAACGGATGAATTAGAAGGAGCTCACGAGGGCCGAGGAATGGGAGTCAAGAGCGAAGAAAGACCGAGGGTCTCCAACTGGGCGACAGCTCACCACCTGGAAGGATGCGATACATACTTTACGAAAAAGGAAGCGCGGAAGGTCGCCTACAGCAGTAGAGCAAACCAAATGGAAAATGATCATGTGTAAGTAAGAAGATCATCCATTAAAACTGTAAGGGACACCAAGGTGCTGCCTGCCTGAGAACGGCACAGACCTCTCGTAGCGAACACAGCCATAGAGCTCTCCAAGAAACCAGGGAAAAGAAAGAAGCAAAGGATTCAGTGAAGGAAGATCACCGAGCTGAAAAAGAGGACATCGAACGGGCGAAACTGGGGGCTGTTCTCCCAGAGCCCAGGGGACTGATATAACAGGCGTGGTACAATGCTTCGGAAGCCTTTCGGTGATGTGCAAGAAAAACGCGACGGGAGATAGGTTGAGTCCTGGGGAGACAGGGTAGCGGTACTATATTGCGACGAAGTGCAGCCCAGCGAGTCGTGGGCAGAAAAAAAAACAAGCGCCGGCTAAGGTGTCTTAGAAGGCCTAGCTGCCTACAGTACTTACGAAAGGTGTCAAGGCCGCTACGAAGGCAAAAAATACGGAAATGAAATTTTCTACGACGGTCGAAAAGAAAGAGGTCGTTCTCTGGATGACCAAAGAAGGACAACTTGCTACTCAAGAAATCAAAGTGGGGGCTGCGAGGGTGCACTTATGAAGGAACATGGTGGGATTAGGCGTAGGTAAAACTAACATTTCAACTGGCTCCCTAAAATGCGTTCCACCTTGGGAGCAGCTCACAGTTAGAGCCAACGACAGGCTCCATCCCACTCTACACAGAAAATGATGTCCGTCAAGTATTGAGGGAGGCCATTTAGTCCGAGACCATTTTGAGAGTTCACAACTTATTTTCTGCTGGACAATTCGGATGGTCCGAATGGGGTATCAATCGAGGAATGGAGGGTACTTGGATGGCACGAGTTATTTGGCTCACCCAATTCGGGAACACTGTGATCATTGAAGAAAGAAGCTCGGAGGCCTGGAAGGGCACTGTTTTTCTCATCTTGATACTCATCTCAGTTGATTGCTTGCACGATGAAACTATGCACAGGAGCGATTACTCGACCAAAAATTGAGTAATTTCGTCCCGATATCATAGGAGCAGTTTGACTTCATGCCAGAAAGGTCCACAAGGATCAAGGAGCAGCCCTAATTGATGCCGTCTTTATAGCCACGCAAGTGACTGGGAGCAATAGACCTACAGTAGACTCGACTTTCTAACCTTCCTCGATCTGTAGACTTTCGATCACTTTAAGCGACCAATCATCGTGAGAGCACTCAGAAAGCACAACGTGCTGAACACTCAACTCCTTTCGTCAATAAAGTGTACGATAGGCCCGAAAAGGTCATATGGGCACCTCTACCGGCGTCAGGAAAGCAATAGACGTTGCTTTTGCGGTACAACAAAAAACGAGCCGTAGGTTAGTTCCTCTTCTTACTTACGATTGATGTCATAACAAGAGAAGTCATGAATGGATCACTGTATGCCATACTCCACGCTGGTGATAGCGCTCGGACAGCGGAACAGAGAAGTCTTCCAGGACAATCTGCAGAACAGTTGAGATGGTAAGTGTGTTGCGACAGACGGTGCTCCATGGCGCAAACAGGGAAGATATACCTAGCAGTATGACAGCAGACACATTCCCAATAATAAAAATCTTAGAAGACCGCTGAACTGAGGATGCACAAATGAACTTGCGTTGGACGTGACGTGACCGAATCAAAATTGAAGACTCAGGGTGTTAATGCGGAAAGCCTCTAAAAGATGAGAGGGTAGTGGTACGGAAGGCAACAACTCACTCAGTAAGGGAGAAAAATTCGAAGGAAAAGAAAAAAGAGAAGGAAAGAGGTAAGAAGAAAAAGAAAAAGAAGGAGGTGAACCTCGCTACACCACACCACAACAGTTTAGGTTATGTTCAGCTCATATTCCACTTAGTTTAGAACAAAGGCGGGAACTGGAAAATAGAAGTTCCCTGGTGATTTTATCATGATCTCACCCACAGTTCTTCTTCAGACTGAATTCTTCACAAGTCTTTTTATTTAGCTTTTTTATTCCGCCCTGTACCATCTATTTAATTCCTGATCATAGTTGTCTTCTGGTAAGCTACATTTCCTTAGTATCGATACTGATCTGTTTTAATCTCAATCAGATGCGAGTGCAATTTTGAAGGAATCAGTGTTTCAAACAAGATCGGAATCGAAAATTTGCAAATTTCTGCAAACCTCTTCTCTCTTCAAAATTATGAGTCATTTTTTGATGAGTATCGTGGATCTACTATTCTAGTACTGCTTACATTACTGCAGAATAAGTAAGTCTCAAAGGAATCTCACATGTCCGGAGGTATCTTGACACTTCTTGAAGTTGCCTTTGTTGTTGCTGGTAGTGGCAGTGATGTTGTTGACTCTTTAGTAGTGCTTTTAGTGGCGGTTGTCGTCGTAGGTTGTGTTATTGCTATCGGTATTTCAATTGTTTGCGTGGAGGTCTTCGTAGTCGTGGTCGTATCTGGCATTGTAGTGGTGCTTCTGGTTGTTATCGGAGTTTGCGTTGTGGTGGTGGTAGCTGCGGGCTCTGTGGCAACAGATATGGGCGTTGCAGGTGTTGTGGAAGGGAATGTTGTCGCCACCGGCATTGTGGTTTCTGTGGTTATGGTCGTCGTCTGCGCAGGGGTAGTGGTTGTAGTGGTCGGCATTGTAGTAGTCGTTGTGATCGTCGTTGGCGTTGTGGTGGTGCTTGTAGTCGTCGTCAGCGCAGTGGTGGTTGTCGTGCTTGTCGACTTTGTCGTAGTGGTTGTGACCGTCGTCGACGTTGTTGTAGTGCTGATTGTCGCCGCTTCCGTTGTACTCGTGCTTTTAGTCGTTGGTATTGTGGTTGGAGATGTCGGCGTTGACATAATGATCGTAGTCCCGCCTGTCATGATAGTCGACGTAGCAGTTGTCGGGCTTGCGATCGTTTTCGGATTACTGCTCGTGGTTGGCGGAACCCTTGTCGTTTGCGTTTGCCCTGAAACGGAAAAGCGTCATTGCATTTGTAACTCACTGCTTCAGAAACTTATTTGTAATGGTTAAAGGCATTTTTCATATGAACATGATTGAAGTGATCCGCAGTCAATCTTCTCATACAGAAAGGTTGTGGTAAAGAACGCGTTGTTTTTGATTGGTTTGATACGATAACACGGGCACCTCAGCAATGAATACTAGCAGTTCGCCTACCATTGGTTTCTGTACTAGTGCACACAATCAGGCCGCTAGTTGGAGAAGAGGTCTAGGGCAGACTCTAGTGACTCTTTATTGAATCCCTATTTTCATTAATTACCTGTCAAGTCTAACTCAATAAAGAAATCAGTGATAGTTGCTTGCGACCAGCTCCCACTGGCTTTTGTTATCCTACTGTATATAACACGCCAATTTGTGCGTTTGTATGTGTGTGTCCAACCGAAAATTTAGTATTCCCATAAACCTGGAGTGTTCAACTTTTTTAAGAGCACAGGAGGCAGGATGGGATCACTTATAGTGGGTGGCAAGTACAGACTCCACCAACAGGGCTGGGGTATGCACGAAGTAGATGTTCGAGCAGAAATTCATAACTCTTGTTTCCGTGGACCTAGAGCGTCTACAAATGTGTAATTGGAAACTCATAACTCCTATCCCTGTGTACTTGGGGTACTTGGGGACTCTTCCCACAGGGGCGGAGTGTGAGCGAAAATTGTTAATTTAGGCGTAGAGCATTCAAACTTCCTAAGAGTATAGGAGGACAGTGTTTTATCATGCTCTTTAACGTGCAGATTTGGAGCTGTCGCCATTTGGGAGTTTATCTTGGATAGCATTCCACTTTGCGTTCGAAACTGTGATCAGGTAGATGCGCGAAGAAGTGGAGGGATAGCGGCTCTGTCGCTCGAGACCTTGTACATCTGTCCGGGGTCGCGGTTGTTCCGTTCTTCGCTCGTCAAGTTGTGCATAGCGAACCCCGATGCATTACGTCTAAACTATTGCGCTCTGAACTAAGGACTAGGACTCACTCAGGGAATTATACGCCTACCAGAGAGGGGGCAACCTGCCGCCATGCCACACGCTTTGGTCGCTACCTTCAAAAGTCAGCTTGTTGGTTCAGAATCTCTCTCGCCATCGTCTTTTAGTGCTTAACGAGATTTTGCGTTGTGGCATTCATCATTTCTCTTTATTATTTTTTATACAAGTAGTGTATACTATAACTACTAATTCGACGGCTCATCTGCGTGTTTAAAGTTCTACGAGTGGGTCTCAGCTTTTTCTGATCCAGAGTGACCATAGACACAGCAGTGAAGACTCAACACCGGCCCTGGCAAGGCAGTGCTGAGACCGCAGGAAGCAAGCTAGTTAAAAAAGCAATAAAACAGCTCAGTACCTCGCACACTGAGCCCAGCCGTCTTCGCCATAGGATGGTACGACAACTGGTGAGAGGCGAAGAGGGCTTCTTGGATGGCACATGACGCATTGAATTTGTGACTCCAACACCACTCCCCCCACACGACACGGAAACTGTCTATCTACAACGCGGGGTTAGTTTATACCAAAGGTGCTCTCCGTTAGCTCTCCGAAGCGACTAGTCGCATTAAGTATCAAGCGATTGCGCTACAGATACAGAAAACCAAAAGCGAGAGGAACGACGTACTGCGATATGAACGATGGAACCCTCATCACTCGAAACTAAAAAAATTCCATCGCGAAACTTCACAGGTGTTATGTTTACTATGCACACGTCTGTCGTCCATCTCGTCGATTTTCTCGAAGTCCTGCCTCTTTGATTTGCCATCTTACGCCCACGACATGCGCAACTGAAAGCCATTTCCATCGTCAGCTGCTATTCTCTACACTCCGCAGCTGACGAAGTAGAGCTCAAGGCATTTTACGACCAGCCGGAGGGAATCATCCACAATGAGAAGTCGTTCTACAAATTCGTTAATTGAGCTTTCAACGCCTGGCTTGGCGAAGCATCAAAGGAGGAACACAGAATTGAAAGGTTTTAGATGGGGGACAGGAACAAAACGGAAAGCGTCTTCTCAAAAGGAAACGCCTTCTGTCCGTGGCTCGCCTTTTCCATTGCAATGTGTTTTCTGGAAGAGGGGACATTGCTGCTGGTCATGGGAGCCTCCAAATGGTACAACTCATGCTGAGTTGGACCACACCACACCACAACGAATAAGAAGTTGCGCTTACTGGATGTTAGCTCGGTATCATCTTCCTGCAGTGGTTGCGATCATCGACTTCTTCCGTGAAACCAGATTCAGTCCTAAGCTGGAGGAGATCTCTCAGCATAGTGGAAAGAGCTTGAAGTAGGTCGTGTACGACGGAAACGCTCTAAATGGCTTTCTCCCGAGATAACTGGCAGGACATGGATGTCCCGACCGGATATTACGACGCGCTGGTTCGGAGTCTCCTCACATGAGCTGGACAGGTCAGGCTTCTTCAAACGAAAGCTTCGCTCACACCTCAAATGCGACGCGGTATTTTTTCAGGACAAGAAGAACCTTGAGACTTCACCAGAATGCTAGGCAGCTTGAAAGGCTGCTTGCAAAGCTGCTTGCAAATATCAGCTGCAGACAAGTTAAGCAGCGAGACCTTCGACTATACAAGGTAAGAGACTGCTGGAAGCAGCCCTGGACAGATAGGCAGGAGAAATGCCATCAGGATCTTCAAGACCACAATTTCACTACCATGTTGTGCGAAGAAAACAAAGAGACGGAACTCTAACAACATCAAGATTTAAGATGGCAGAAGTTATACGGAGCTTCTATTCCAAACTGTAGCGATAAACGGCACACGTGAGTTATCCAGAAATCTTCGGCGGAACAGCATCACAGATCGTGCCTCCGGAGGTGAGGGTTGCAATTGCTAGCATGAAAAGGGAGCAACAGTCCAGGCCCCGGTATCATATCGGATTTCGAGAGCAGTTGCTAAGATAGTGGTAGTGACAAAGAAGTTTGCCATCAAGCCTCTACCTACAATCTTTCTAAAGTGAACTTGGCTCTGATGAATGATAGTACAAAAATAGCCTTCGTTATTGATGTGAATTTCCTTGAGGCATGGCACTGTCACCCGGAAAGTTTCTCTACTGCGCTCGGAACTTCTAGAAGGTGCCCGACCACAAATCTTACCGACCGAACGCAACTGCTTATCAGCAGCGATTCCCATAAACCCGAGACTAGACGATACCAGAATTGCATCCAACTTCGGGCAGTTCCATAGTACCAACGTTTCTTACCTTTACTTACAGTCTTGCTACAGACCTAGCGGCACTCGCCTACCATGGCTCTTATCAGTCCTTAAAAGTTGTTACCAATTTCTATCACCAAACAACTATGGCCCCTTCTTAACTAACCAGTTTTGCTACGCACGCTAATGCATGCACCATATGCCCACTACCGCTTACTTACGACTTGTTAGAGGACCAATATGAACAGTGTCGCTTGACTTCCCATTTCATAACTGTTTCCTCACCGCGCTCATTTGACATTCACACTCTTCGTCGTGCCCACGTGACTTTTGGAAGCACGCACAAACCAACCCACAAACAGACACACAAAATTACCGCTTTATATTAGAGACAGTCAGACCGCCCGGCTAACGCCGGGCTTCCCTCCTTCTTATGATAGAGTCGTGATAAATGGCAAACAGCACACTCACTTCTCTGGAACGAATGATACTTTTTGGAAATAGGGCATGCGAAAAATATTCAAAATGTGCCGGTGCCTCTGCCTCTGATTAGAACCTGTCTGTCTCGATCTGTCCCTGTTGATTTTAAAAATATGAGCCATTAAATTCAACTGGCAGTGCATTCAAAGCCTTGAATGGTGCTCACAAATGTTGTCGAGCCATAATATCAAATGTCTCCATGAATGTAGCTCCTTTTCTCTACAGATACATTAAATGAGAATCCAAGATTGTTAGCGGTCGGATAAGTTTTACCATGAATGATATCGAAGCAGAGAGAAACCCTGATCCTTCATTGAATCGCAAACTTCGCTGGGTAGCGGTCGTAAGCAAGAAGTGAACCAAATTTAATAATCGGTCCCTGTCTGTGCACTTACCCTTCTTGTCGAACGAAACATACAAAGAATCAAAGCTAGATCGTAAATAACAAAGGCGCTCAGATTCGATTGGTGATTGGTTCTTGTTCTCCAAGTCCTCTTCGATCGTCAGTGCTCCTATCATCCCCTCTACTCCTACTGATTTTGCTCTCTAAGTCCACGGGATCAGGAATAATGGATTTTCGCTCAGGCATTCACTTCGCACAAATCCCGCCTTCAGTGGGCGTGGTCCGGTCCTGCCACCTACCATAAGTGTTCCCATCCTGCCGCCTGTACTCCTGCAAAGTTTGAACGCTCTAGGGCCAAATTAATAATTTTGGTAGAGACCTCGCCCCCTGTGGCCTGATCCTGCCACCCACCATTAGTGTTTCCACCCTGCCTCGGGTACTTTCTAAAACATTTTAACTCTCTAGGTTCACAGGGACACGGATTATGATTTTCCACTGAAACACTTATTTTGCACAAACCCTGCCCTCTGTGGGCGGAGTCCGGTCCTGCCACCCACCATATGTGTTCCCATCCTGCCGCCTGTGCTCCTACAAAATTTTAACGTCCTAGGTCCTCGGGGACAGAGAGAGAGAGATTGAGATTTAACTGGTAAGCATTAGAATCGTCGAATGGCAAATGTTGTCGAGTCATAATAACACCATTATCAAATGTCTTTATGAATGTAGCTCCTTTTCTCTATGGATACATCATTAAATGAGAATCCAAGTTTATTAGCGGTCGGATAAATTCTGCCATGAATGATATCAAAGCAGAGGGAACCCGTGACCCTTCATTGAATCGCAAATTCCGCTGGGTAGCGGTCGTAAGTAAGAAGTGAACCGAATTTCATAATGTGCCCCTATCAGTGCACTTACCCTTCTTGTCGAATGAGACATAGCAAAGAATCAAAGCTAGATCGTAAACAACAAAGACGCTAGGATTCAACTGGTGATTGAATCTTGTTTTCTACGCCCCCTGTGGGCGGCGTCCGGTCCTTTCACCCACCATATGTGTTCCCATCCTGCCGCCTGTGCTCCTGCCAAATTTGAACGTCCTAGGTCCACGGGGACAGGAGTTATGATTTTCCGCCGAAACATTTTGTTTGCACAAACTCCGCCCCCTGAGGGCAGGGTCCGGTCCTGCCACCCACCATATGTGTTCCCATCCTGTCGCCTGTGCTCCTACCAAATTTGAACGTCCTAGGTCCACGGGGACAGCAGTTATGAATTTCCGTACAAACAGACAGACAGACGGACAGACAGACGCGAGCGCTTTATATAAAGTAAGGATAACCCCTACCAAAGTGTGAAGGCTTCACCTACAACATGAAGGAGGTAACGGATTTTACGGATCTTGCCTTCTCAGGCTCCTTATCAGCTGATCTTCCTCTACCTCTCCTCTTCTCTCTATCTCCTGATCTACTTCCTACCTCTTATCATCAGTGTTTCCATCCTGCCTCCTGTACTCCTACCAGATTTGAACGTTTTAGGTCTAAAGGAATAGGAGTTACGAATTCCCGGTCGGACACACACTTTTACGCAGACACACACAAATACATATAATATATAAATAAAAATACGTGTATAGGGATATAGAAATTCATTGGAAAATCACTTATAAGTAGAATAGCGGCTGTCATCAGAGTTTGGAGAATCGTAACCATTAATAATTGCCAATTTTTGACATGCACAGATCGTGATCTTACAGCAGGAGGAGAAAATGCGCATGGGTGGTTGGTAGGGGAGGGGGGACTCACGTGTTATTTTCTGTTACATCAGGAACATGCAATTTTTCGGGAAACGTAACTTCTCCCGATTGCGGCAATAACCGTTGCGGCATGCGGCAAATGTCACTGCAACTACCGTACTCACCCCGCCTCCCCGCCAATCGATAGGACGCGATATTTTTTGCTGATTGCCTTCTTTTTTATTAGATTTTATCGTTTTTTGACTGTTTCTTCTTCGTTTTTACTTTTATTAGACTTGATTGATTAGAGTGACTCCTTCTATATTAGCGTCGATCAAAATCGCATTGGAATTGGAGAGAGCAGCCAGCCGACCCAAATAATTCAAGGACTCCCAATTCATAATGTGCGCGCTCCAATCTTCCATCGCAATCGTGCGATACGCGGCAGGTGCGGCATGCGCGGCGCCGCTTTCGGTGCGGAGATTCCGGTTCTTATTTTTCAAGTAAGGCTCAAGAGGAAAGGAGCTCCGAGATGGGAAAGTTTTCAGCTTCTTGCACGAGGTAATCATATCGCCCACCTCAGTGCCCGTATCCTTCTGAGGTTTAGTCAAAAACTACATCCTTCCGGCTCAAGCCGCATAAGAGCGCACAGATGACTGGTGCCCATTTTCCTCTCCATCTCGGTACGGATTAGCGCGTAGCACCGCGTGTTGATTTCTTGTATTACTTGTTATATTGTTTATATTGTTATACTATCCTGCTATGTATGCCCCCCTCCTCCCTTGAGTACATTTTCACCGAAGGTGTTGATCCATAGGACGAGAAGGCAATTCTGGACAGTTTTGACCGAATGTAGCCAGCTCTTTGCATCAGTTGAAATCTCGTTTGAATATCCCTTCCGTGGTTTCTCATTATGGATATATATATATATATACAACGATATATATATATATACTACGATATATATACAACTCTTATTTTGACAACATTTAAGGAACCATATATTTTTACGAAATTGTCGAATTTCTCACTCCCTTCACCGCCGATGCACCATTCCCAACCACTCTTCGACTTGAAAAGATTGCCTCAAAATTATCGTCAACTGTACCTTCATATTATTGTTAAAGTCATGAGAACCAGATTGAAACTTACAATCCTATACATAAACATCATCAAGTATTGAATGCTAATGAGCAGCGGTGTGTGACTAGCCCTACGTTTTGTGTGGGGAGAGGATAGGGTCGCTTCCAATTATACTTCATTCAAAAAGTTAGTGAATAATAATGCTGTCTCAGTTGACTTAAACAAATGCCTTATTAGACATTCGACATTTTTGACTTTTCACAGACTGAGGCAACCTCCGGAAGCCGATCGGTACAACTGTGAGAATGGATTCCGGCGCGTCGTTTCATTGGATTCTATCATTCACTAAATAGTCGGAAGATCGAAAGCAACAGAATAGGCGTATTTTATCATAAATGTTGGAGTGACTAGTCGTAATGCACTCTTTGGGTTCTCCTCTTCCCCTCATTTTCTTATCTCCATGACGGCCTGTCGTTTATAGGCGTTGCACACTATCATTTATAATCTTTTTACAGTTACTACAACTTTATATCCTCTACTGCTTGCCACTAATAATATGCCCTACTGTGTGCCTGTTTAGTCTACTAATGCGGTGCCAACGTCGAGTTGTTGGCTGGTCGATCTGATAAGGAATACAGAATGTTGCGATATGACATTAAGTTGTAGTAGAGATCTGCACTAATGATAACTGTCGTTTTCATTGGGAACAGTCCCTAGAGATGGCGGAAAGTTGAAATCACATTGCTAGTGGGAGAGCGCTTAGCGACAATAGAAGTGAATTGGTTGAACTGTAGTTGGGAGGGATATGCTGCCGGCTTCGCGAGCCCATAATAGTGCTTAGGAACGTTTCTTATGAGATAAACATAGTGTTTTAGAACTGACTTTCAAGTGGGAAAGAGCACTGGAGTGGGTGAGCGTCCTACTCTTACCTGATCCCACCTCTTTGCATGACGAAATCTTCAAACCCACCCCAGTGCTCTTCCCATCCTATGACCTAGTTTAAAATTACATTCTTCTGCCGGAGAACATTATCTTAATGTAAAGCCACTACCCCTACTTTTTGCGCTCTAGCGTTTAGTGTTGGGAAAGAGCAGTGTCCCCCACCTCCCCAACCACATTTTCAGCAATGAAGTGAACAGGCATGAACGGGGTACACTTGACGTATTCCACGTTCACGGGAAAGAGCGTGACGACCAGTGGGACGAGATTACTGGAAAAAAGTTGACCACCTTGCGTGGATGGTGAAGAACCATCTTGACCACCTTGCATGGACGGTGAAGAACCATCATCTGTAGGGATTTCTATAATTCCTCCATCAGAAACATTCGACTGAGTCATGACGATGTTGAAGCATAGAATAACGACGAGGAGCTGAAGAAAAAGCTTCAGTCCGAAGGCGATGTAGTATTCAGAATGTGGGTTTTCATTAGACAAAGCTCACCTCCAAGACGTCGACAGTGTGGCCAAACCTCATCGTAATGCCCTCCCCATAGCAATGATTCTACTCACGTACTCTCGTGTTTTTGCAAGATTAATTATTTTGAGTAAACACCGTTCACTCCAATCGGATCATATGCAATTTGCTGCTGTGTAAGTGTATCTGTCGGTTTGTTTGTGTGTTTGTGTGTGCGTATGTCGGTGTATGTGTTTGCCCGCGAATTCATAACTCTTGTTCCCGTGGACCGAGAGCATTGGAATTCTGTAGGAGTTCTGACAGCAGGATGGGAACACTCATTGCAGTTAGCAGGACCACACTCCACTTACGGGGCAGGGCGCGCTATAGAAGTTTTCTATCGAAGATTAATAACTCCTGTCCCGTAGACCGAGAGCGTTGACATTTACTAGAAGTAATGGCGGCAGGATTGGAGCACTCATGGCAAATAGCAGGACCAGATTTCACCCGCAGGGCGGGCGTGCGCGATACAAATTTTTTGCCTCAAATTCATGACTCTTGTTCAAGTTCACCCAGAGCGTTGAAATTTGGTAGGATTTTTGGTGGCAGGATGGGAACACTGATAATGTGTGATAGGAGGTGACAACAGTTAAGGGGGGACTGAAAAAGAACCATAGGAGGCTAGTGTCGCAGGATCCGTTACCTCCTTCGTGTAAACGGTAGAGCCTTGGCATTTAAACAAGAGATGCGGATTATAAGGAGATCGAATTTTTCAGTGATGAGCTTTGGTTTTGGCAACAACTGTTAGAGACTGATAACGAGCCACAGAAGGCGAGAACCATTAGGCTTACAAAGTCTTTCACATTAACAGTGAAGCACATTGGTAGGCAGTGTAGAATGTAAAGGGCCAAAGGTAACTAGTGACAAGTACTGGTAACATGCGGGCAAGGGCTGACGGAGAGCTTAGAGGGCTAGGGTCGCTAGATTTGTAGTCCCTTCCGTGTCAACAATGATACCTTGGTATTTGAATAGGTGATGTAGAATGTGACGTGGTCGTAGGTACTGTGTGATAGGAACTGATAACAAATGATAAGAGCTGATAAGTAGCCTTCAACAGCGAGAGCCACCTACCAATTAAACCATAACGGCTTTGGTATCGGTATGGCACAAAAACCTTGCCTCTTTAATATGTTTAATTCAATAAGACGGGATGGTAGAGTGATGAAAGTGAGTGGTAAGGGTAGTGATAGGGACCCATTAGCCGCACTACTGGGCAGATGAGAATTTAGGCCCGTATGCACAACTCCCGGGGTAGGGGAGGGGAAGGAAATGTTTGCGAAGGGCGCGAACGTTCAAATGGTAGGTTTTGGGTCAAGATAGTGACAATGGAGCGATGTTTTTTCCTATAAACAGATGAAGAATCGACAGCCCTCGATAATCATATGATGTTTTGCCTCTGCGACCTTACCTTAGCGAGAGCTCAGAGAAGCCCGACCCCATTGGCTCCCCGGGGGAGGAATCTACCCCTAGAATAGAGCTGGGGCGCCGATAGTCATGTAGACCGCAACTCTGCTATTCACTACATTATTCGACTGAGCGCTTATTCCTCTGACTTCTGCTGCCGAATTCGTCAACTATTGCTCTGATTTTATTCTACTGCTGCAACCAACTACAAATTTATTTATATTACTGAATTCATTGCTATTAAGCAGTGAATCTTCAGATAAGCAGGTTTTCTTTCTAGATTTACACCAGTTATCGTGAGCATGTTGCATCGCGATCCTGGTGTGATTTGAGAAGGAAACCGGAATCATTTCTGTGAGCAACTAATGAGTAGTTTTTTGCCTGATTTGCATATTATTACATATCCTATTGCATTTTATTCTTTGTTCACCCTGCTATTCCCGTCGTGGGAGTGGAGTGGCGCCATGGCGCTTGTTATGCGTGATATTAATTTATTTATGTTCCGCTTTTGTTCATAGCTCTCAATTTTTATCCTAAATGAATGCTGTCAGGTATTGCAGTTGTAATCGTGCACCTTCTGCTCGGTTTGCTCTTAATTTTTTAACGAGCCCTGCCTTGGGAAGCGGTTTACGAACCTTCGCGCAGAAGGGCCACTTCCCGCCTAGGTGCGAAAACTTGTTGTCCATTGTGTTGTCCCATCTTTCATGAGCGCATAAAAAATATAGTGTTGAAGGTGTAATATGGTAGCAATAGTGAGAAAGCCCGGCGCTTAGAGCAAAAAAGTTTTCGAACAAGAATCATGTGTATACCACGTGTAAGGGTTGAAATTGACGCTGCAACGGACTGAAATGCTTTGATGCGGCGGCTTGGAGAAAAGTTTATCTACCAAATGTACATCAGTGCTAGTGACAAGGAATGAATTTTAGGAGGGATTAAGCCGAGGGTTGCGGTGCTGGGGGTGGGTGCATAGAGAAAGGTTGCGTATGAGCAGGATTCTCGACGTATGAGGATCCCAAGCCTAGGATGGAGCAGAAATGCAAAGGTTAAAGAGTGGAAGAAGTGGCATGTATCGGATAAGTGATCCTGAATGGATTGGTATATGGTTCTTTCGGCCTCTTTGATGACGCTGCTTTTAGCCCCAAATCTTTGAAAACCCTGTAAAAGATGAGAATAGCCAAACTCCAAGCCGAGTGTTATTTAATGACTAACATCTAGAAACCACAATATCAACTGTTTATCTGGTGTGCAAATTTTAGTCATTCGAAGCTTTTTTCCTAGGCGCTTCACTGTCTTTTTGTCCCCTTCATTTGTTTTTTCACACACTTAATTACCTGAGACCTGAGGGCAGTGTGGTGATATTTAATTTGCGCATCTAACTAAGGTCACTTTGTACTTAGTTGCGCGATAACTGGATGCTCGATTAAAAGTTTCCACAACCCTCCAAGTGCATTTAGTGGAACATCGTAACATCTGCTACTTCCGTCACCCTTCGTAGGATGTAGCTCCCCCACTTTGTTAAAAAGCTTTTTTGGGGCAAAAATCCACACTCTTCCCAAATTCCGGTTCAATTAATCGAAAAACACGAACTTCGGATACCATTCTAACACTGGCCAAACGGTAGTGGAGGCGCGAAATACTGCGCTCCAGCGTCACTTATCTGACCCACGGCGAAAACAAACATTTCCTCCCTCTCCCCTACCCCGGGAGTTGTGCATACGGGCCTTAGTTCATTGCTTGCTATTAGATTATGACCGCTCCTCGGCAAGGTTTGTGGCTCAATGAAGGATCCTTTTTGTTCGATATGTTTCGCGGCACACGTTACCAACCTACGGTAATTTGGAATCCTCAACTAATAATATCTCCGTAAAGAAAAAGGTCCACTGATAATGGCATCTGATAATGGTGTTATCATCACTCGAAACATCTGTGAGCACTGCCCAATGCTTTGGTTGCCTAACAGTCGAGCCTTTATAGGTGTTTAACTCTAGTAAAAAGAGCGAAAGGTCGAGATGTTGTATCAAAGGCGTACGTACCGACTGACAATGACTTATTAGTCCAACCCCAAACTTCGTGTAGAACAAAATATTATTTGTTCCGAATAAGGAGTGGAGAGTTGACCGATTACTACAACATTGACAAAAAATGAGGGAAGCCTGGCATTAGCGGAGGGAACCGACTGGTGTTTTAGGACAGTTCGTTGATTAAACTGGAAACACATTATAAACTGAAGCACCCCTAGAGTATGAGTTACCGATAATGGTATGAAGACGCCAGCTCTTTCATCCTGTTTATTTCATTCTATTCAGTCCGCGGGTCCATCACGTAGATTTCTATGGCTTCAGTAGTATGTAAACGAGTTTCGCATCTACATATATTGCTATTTTCAAAGAAGTTCTTCCGTCTCGTAAACGTCTCCGTGCTCCTCGTTTCATTCATCTTACGCCTCCTTACACTTGGCAGAAATAATCAGATACCTGATATGCATCTTGATTCGCCCTAGGAATCGCAAATGGTTGCATTTGTCTTTCGTTTAACAGCTCGTTGTACTGCTCAGATTATAGCAGCCTCTTCTGAGAAATCTCTTGGAACATCATTTGCATTCAGGGCTCCCCCAAAACTATGAAATCAGTTCGCACCCCACTCTTTCCGCTGGCTTCGTGAAATACTTATTGACAACCACAAATAGCTGTTCGTCGTTGGCATTCAGGAGTTAGCATAGATCAAAGTTGTCCGTAGAAGTTAGTAAAGCAACTTCAGAAGAATGGGCAAAGAAAAATTTCAACCTACGTGACAGCGCGTCGGGCGGAGTTTGCACTGTGGTGGGCGGCTTAGTATGGAGAGTTCATAACTGTGTTCAAAAAAGGATAAAGCGGCCGAGGCCTATGGAGGAAATATTAAATGTATGCGTAAAAGCCAACCTAAGTAAGAAACCCCATCATGACTGATCTTTTGGCAACAACCACTACAACTATAAATGTTAAAATGCGGCACATACTCCGCTTCCGCTCGAAATGTCAGCAGTATAACTCCGTGGAGCTCACTCGACCTTCCTTCACTGATTCATACATCATTGATTTGGTATGTATGAGTTGACTGTCAAAAATACCTTCAATGTTATTGATTTTTTGCCACCAACTACTAAACAATGAGATGTAATCAGTAATTACGTATGTACAGCGTGTCTCAGAATTAAGGGCGCCAGTGAAAACTTCTCAGCTGTAAATACAGTGAAAACTTCTCAGCTGTGAATGGCAATAATATCTAAAAGCACATTCGCTAACAATATGCGCTACAACACGCTATAATCATATATTAAAATATCCCTCATGAGCGTTGGTGGAGACCTGAGTTTTGCTCCTGAACTTTAGCGTTCTTGCACGCAGATATCCTCTTTAAGGTATCAAACTGGGAATGCAAATCCGGCAAATCCTGTACTAATAAAGGACCATATGCAGGAGTCAAAAAAGTAAAGATCTGGAAAGCAGGTGGGCATTCCTCTTCGCTAATGAAGTTGGGCAACTAGCGTCGTCATTACTACCGGACGAGCTCGGCTATGAGGGCTGGGGTACCGTCCTTTTAGAAGGAATACGAGCTGTTTCAGGAAGTGGAGTCAGAGTAGTGGTTCCCTACATCCATCAGTATGCTCTTTGAGCAAAGTTCTTTGTCATTTTTCGACGAAACCGCGAGCGTCTTACCTTAGCTGGTAACTCCCTCAATAAAATCATTCTGCTGTTCTTATAACACTTTTTCTCGTGCGAAATTGCACGTTCAATGTTTATAGCTATAACGTGATCTTTCTATTTGTTGAGGTACATTTTTTTCCTAGAATTCTGTTTTAGCTAGAGAAAACGATGCAGGGATGCGTGTATCAGCTTAGGCGAGTCAACAACTTTCTCCATTTTGTCACCCTGCACACTCTCTCGCAATTGGAAATGGAGTAGATTTCCGCTTTTGATAGGTTTTTAAATGAAGCTTTTGACAAGCTGCCATATCGACAACACCAATAAGCCATGCCCTTCCTTTCAAGGATCACCCAGCATCACTACCGACTCGCAAAGGGACCATTATAATGGTCTTTTTCTGGAAACAATGACCTTTCTACCACTTCCTGGTTTGTATTCAATTGAATCTTTTTCTCTACATCGCTTATTAGCCTCCTATATGGATATTAAAAAAATTCACAAGCAATTCCATAATGCCCTCCCACCTCTGCCCGACACAAAAAACATAATTTTGCCGTTTTTACGGCATCTGCTTTGGACGAGATTACACCTCCGATATTTATAGCCAGAATAGAATGTAATCGTTTTACTTCTTGTGAAGTTTTTTTCGAAAAAAATTACAGCGAGAGAAAACGATGGAAGGCTGCATCTCTCCACTTAAATGAGTTAGCAACATTCTGCAATCTTTAATCCACACTGTTTGTTGCATTTAAAAACGAAGTGCTATTTCTGCATAAGTTCTAGACCAAATCGCAGTGAAGCTTACTCTTGGCAATCGGTCCCTCCGTTCCATCGGCAAATTTGTTGATTCCTGTCACTTGCCTTCTTTCGGATGGGAAAAAAGGATCACGATAGCCTCGCGATGGCCCTTTTTAAGAATAGTGACTTTACGAGCACTGATCTTCTAACCCCTTGTTGGCTAGTGTTTGATTGAAACTTTTTCTCCGTACCATTTAATAGACGCTTGCACGGATATTATGCCAATCACAACGAGTTTCATAAAGCCCTTCCTTCTCTCGCATGCTAAAGATTGCGAGTGGCGTTGAACGAGCCTCGGCTATCTAAAAGATATTGAGAGTTTCACTCCAGTAACCACGCATATTGCGAGAAACCTTCGTGTGCAACTAATCAATAGCGGCTCAAGTAAGTTTTATGAATCAACTTCCAAGTACGACTTTCTATGGATCTCGGCATAATTGTACTACTCTGGTTTTTGTTTTCTTGAACTCTTCGCGAAGTTTGTAAATAAGCTTCATTAGGTTTCGGCGCGGTCGCCTTCTTCAGAACCTGAAAGTATCGTAACAATTTGTGGCTATCCGACCAAACGTCTCCACTGCCCCACTGAAGTTCGATACCCCCAGAACACGCAGGTGATTGAAGGTGAGCCACTCACCGTAGCTTTTGGATTCTTCGAAACCACCAAGTAACCAATTATACCAATCGACCGGTGCCAGGCCGCAGCTCCCAAGTCGCTGCGAGGCATTCTTTCCAACGATTTATTTTTGGATTGGTGACTTGTATCCAAAATTTCTGAGGGTTTTACGCGCGCGTAGTTGCGACTCCTGTGCCACGACTTCCACGGTGACTTTAAAAACGCCTCCATTGTGCTTTTGAATTCGGTGACTCCTCAAGGCAGTAGACTCTTTCAATCCTCACGTGGAGTGGTCTTGCCGTTTCGCCGATATACTCATCACCACAATCGCAGCAAATGATCTTGTGGACCCCTGCAGACGTGGTACAATAACCCTCCCTGACGTCTGGGCAGACCACACAATTTGAGGTTGTACAAGGGTGATTGTATAGCCTGTTCCGAACCAGGCGCTTTGGGACAGCGACCGGCACCTGTTTTGGCTAGAGCATTTATGGTCAAGATTGAAGCGACTGCACTTGGATACCTGAACTTATTTCACTGCAGGTATATAGACGACTGCGTCATAGTTTCGCAGGAAGAAGTACAGGGTGCGCCATAAATATGGTAACAATTTTTTGGACGTCCGTAATTTCCTTGTTTGGAGGGTTCTCCAAAACTGCACCTTCCCTTATGTTCACGATATACCTTAGCCGACATATCTACTTTGGTGCTCTCCATTCGACAGATTTCGAAAAACGGTGGAGCCTCGCAGTCATCCACCAGCCGTTGCGCCTTTGCACGTCTTTGGTGAGTCTTTTTCCGGATCGCTGCTCGTTTCAACATTTCCTACATGACAGTGTCTAGAAACGCTTTGCGTAGACAGGTCAATGACAAACCTTAAAACGGCCGCCTTGTCTCATATACAGCTTCCTTTCCGAATAGAATTGCTTGGGAAGGAATACGCTGCGGAACCTGCAGAAAGCGAGAGAAATGACTGCCGATTTGTTTGTGCGCTCTACTCCGATGACGAGTGTCTACCCCGAGTAGATACTAATGTATCCAAATAGGATTCCAAAGCCTTATGAGCTTCTTGACGAGAAGAAGTTGGTGAGAAAAAACAAATTCCGTGCGCTGCTTGCGGGCAGCACGCGCTTCCACAAACCTTTTTTTGACTAAGGGGTGTTCAGCGTGGAAGAAATGTTGAGACCCCAAAGTATGCAGATATTTCACATTTCGAGTGCTGAAGCCGCTGAAAAGAGTCAGATTTTGCTAGAATCTCTACCACCAATCGATATCGCAAATTTTGGTCGAGAAAAGTACAAAACTTAACCAGAACCTCGTTGAGAAGGGTTTTCCTGAGAGGATGCAGCTGAGGGCCAAAGATCTTCGGAGGGACTAAAACTACTACGCACTTGCTCATGAATGGGAAAATATTAAGACTGGCGTTGAGGAAATGTTCGCGACTCCATCCCAGCTTGCAACCTCCTACAAATTTCCTGGATAACAGTGAGATGGATCGCTAGGTATAGTCTAACTGGAGAAGGAAGCCTGCGCTTCAGAATGCACTACTGTTGTTGCTCATAAGGAATCACTGAAAAAAGCCTGAGCTGGAGTTCCTCAAGAAGCTCTGCGTGCCACCGTTGATGAAGAGTCGAAACGTTCTCGAGCTATAACTAGTACAGAAGACGGTTATATAGGATGACCGTGTGTTCGTTTTGTAGATGCGATGCTTAGTAATATATAGTCCACACAGCTTCATCATGTATCAATATGAACTGTGGTTTCTGTAGCCCAACACTCCTGGTAGCATAATTATGGCGCACCCTGTAGATGTGTGTTTTGGCCTACTGAACTCCCAATCAGAGCGCATCAAGTTAACACTGGAAGAACCAACCAGAAATCTGCTTCCTTTCTTAAACGTTCAAGTGAGTTTACAATTCAATATGATTGCTACGAAAAGGTACAGAAAACCCAGCAATAAGAGTATCATTGTCAATTATCACTCAGCTCATCCTTTTCACATAAGGCGAGCGGTCGTTGAAAATATGTTCCGCACTGCTAAGAATAATTACATTGGAGGATGAGCGAAAAGAGCAATTAATGGCAATCGGTATTGCTCAGATGAATGGCTACTAAAATTTTCGATCACGCGAAGAGCTTCTTCTGGCGGCGCGACCCCCAGACATGGCAGTACCTCGATCGATGGGAAGATTCCTTTTTTACTATCGTTTATCTCTGATTAGGTCAGTGCCTCCATTGGAAAGTGCCTAAAGATCAGGTTTGGGAATTTTAGTTCCTATTGTAAACGTGCCACCCTTCAATCTATAGAAGAACCTGGTTCGCAACGGGCTGTACGATCGCCTATGTACAACATCAAACTGAGTGGTTCGTCCAACTGGAAGGGAGGACGATTGTAAATGTCTGGGGTGGTCTACAAAATTACATGCCGTAATTGTGGTGATGAGTATATGAGAGAGAAGGAAAGAGTACTCAACGTGAGGGTTAAAGAGCACATAGGTGGCATGATGCTTTCAAAAGAGTGTACTGCCTTGAAGAACCATTCAGAAGCACAACGGAGGCGTTTCTGAGGTCACCGCGGAGGTCGTAGCACAGGAGTCGCAATTGTGTTCGCGAAAAACCTTCGAGGCATTTTGGATACAGGTCACCAGTCTAGAAATGAATCGTAGGGAAGAATGTCTCGCAATCACGAGCTACGGCCTTATGTGAGTTTGGCCCTCCTACAGAGACCTTGATGAGGGCATACTCCAGCTGACACTGACCGGTTGGTACCACCACTTCTTGGGTAGTTTCGAAGAATCCCAAAACTACAGCGAGTTGTTCTTCTTCAATCACCTGCGTGTTCTGAGGGCCTCGAACTTCAGCAGGGCAGTGGAGACGTTTGGTTGGATACTCAAAAATTGTTACGATACTTTCAAGCTCTAAAGAAGGCGACCCGCCGGAACGTCAGGCTAATAAAGCTTATTTACAAACCTCGTGAAGTGTTCGAGGAAACGATAAACACAGTAACGAATTTGATGAATTACTTTTATCTTAGAAGATTTTGAATTTTGGCGCCCATGGTTTCGGAATTTTCTACCATGATGACATGATTTGATGTAACTAACCAGGGAAGGATCCCAAGTCGAAGTGGCCATTTGAAGTGAGACCTACACCGCCGGACGTATTTTGGATGCTGAGTTCAAATCTGCTTTCTAAATTTGCCGAGCGTTTCTCTGAACGGAGTTATGAGGGTGGTTTCAGGGAACTTAACATGAGAAAACTTAAATTGCCTAGATGTGCCTCACATCTCAACGGCGGCTTGGTGTAGGGGTGAGCGTGACGCTTCATGGGCGAGAGGATAGGGTTCGGGTTTTGTGGGGGACGGAACTTTTGCATTATATGGATTTTTCCCCATAAGGACTAGAAAATACTCTCATGACGGTTTTATCACGTTTTATGACCTTTGAATGCTTTGCTGATACTTTCTCCTACCTACCTATCTATTACCGAGTGGGAGAGTCCTCCGTGCGCAAGCTGTGGGGGTACGGGAGAGTTCACTGCATATGATGAGCAATGAGTGGGTGTTGATGCTAGATTGGGTGCGATGGTGCGTAGCAGCCCGGACTCGCCACCATCGGCACTGTTGATAGTAGACTTGAAGACTATGAAGCTATTCAGTGCGCCTTACCTCTACAAAAGCAGGTAAAGGGAATGGCATCATGCTCGGAGCTACCATGAGGCTGATGCAGCCGATAGAAGCTTATTTCTTATTCACTTTTTAAAATATGATTAAACGCACCACCTCATATGAAATAGCTCATGACCTCAACTTGTGCGTGAACACACGAGACCCCACTTTTTGCTCACTATCGCTTGTCTACTTTCAGTTCTGTCTGGCTAGATTTAGGAAAGTCCTCTTTTGTTCATGGTATGCCGCCGGCACTCTTAAGCACTCACCCGGGTGATTTTGGGGAGCCTGTTGAATTCTGTTCTCTTTCTAGTTTGGGGTTAGTAAGTGTAAAGCAATGAGCTGTGACCAGTTTTTTTTTCATCCGTTGATTTCATTGTGAGAAGCTTCTTTGTCTCAAGCATTCCATGCTAGAGAGTCACATCGGTTTATAAAGTGGCAAAGTTATCCTACTGTGAATATAGGGCGCATGCGCATGCGAGTAAAACTAAAGCATAACTTCGTATTGATGAATATCAGCAAAGCATTAAAATGTCATAAAACCTGATAAAACTGCCATGAGAGCATTTTAGTCCTCAAAGAAAAAATCCTATATAATGCGAAAATTCCGTCCCCCACAAAACCCGAACCCTACCCTCTCGCCCATGAAGCGTCACCCTTACCACTACACCAAGCTGCAGTTGAGAAGTGACGCACATCCAGTCAAGTTAAGTTTCCTCATGTTAAGCTCCCTGAAACCACCCCAGTAACTCTATTTGGAGAAACGCTTGGCAGATTTGGAAAGCAGATTTAAAATCAGCATCGAAAAACACGTCCCAGCAGTGTAGGTCTCATTTCAAATGGCCACTTCGACTTGGGATCCTTCCCTGGTAAGAACGCGTGCATGATATGGGCCAAACTGACAGCTGCAAGCACGTTCTTGTTACGAACCCTTATGTACCTAGAGATACATGCATGAAAATAGGCCAGCCTCTAAGGATTAATAATGGAATCACTACTCATTCATTTGTCATTCAAACAAGCCTACTTCTTCGTGATAACACTTACCCTTTCGCCATTTTCTGTTCCTTTTACTGCTTTCGTCTGAATACCTCGGTCTTCTTTTTTCTAAAGAAACAGATACAACAGACAGTAATCTGGAATGTATTGCAAGACACCTGAGAAAACTTTGATATTGGTCAGTATATATCACTGTAATAAGCCACTATACTTTTTCACAACACATTTGTTACCTCACCACGGTATAAGACTATTGTGCAACATTGCACCATACAGCAGCATTGGTGTATATTTGTGTGGATTTGCAGTTGAACAAATCCTCGATAATACTTCATACTACACATCTATGACAAACCTTGCTTGAGAGAAGGGCTTTTGAATCGGTTTCGTGTAATCGATACGCCGCATGCGATAGACGCGGGCAAGTTGCGTCATCTATGTATATGCGGTTATTATTTTTTTGGCATGATTCTACTGTTCCTGCTTTTCCTACTTAAGCGTTGTTTCTGCTTCACTCCGCCACAGTCCCTTGAGGCAACCATTTCGATCCTAGTACACTTACCCCCTTGTTCCTTTTGAGTCCTGACACCGTATTCTCGCGCAATTTTTGACCAAGAGTTGTTAACATGTAAATTTTCAGAGGTGTAGTAACTTTTGAAACCAGTTCCTGGGTGAGCCAATTTGTGTCCAATTGTAATTACTTCGCACCTTCCTCGCCCAGCCACTCACCCGCCTGGGGGGTGACCTCCCTTAATTGGATGGCTGCTGACCTCTCTGTCAGACAACTAGCCTCGCGTCTAACAATATCGATTATGTGAGTGAGAAACTTCGTTACATTCAAAGCATAAGAAATAAAATGAAGCAAAACAAAAAATATGAAACACATAAATAATAAAACAAAAGAAGGTGTGGAGGCTAAAATAACCATTGAAAATATCATAAAAAAGGGGGAAAAATTTTTCGCATTATGTAAGCATTCAACATTCATTCTCACAAGACGCCTGCAGGCGAACAAGTTAATAGAGTGACCTCTCTCACTTTCTCCAACACCTTGTATCACTTTTTTCACCACCAGTAGGTCACTCGAAGGTATTTGAACATGTGGATGGAAGCATCATAAATCACCTCTGTGCTGTGTTTGTCGTCGCATGAGCACGATGTATGTCTTGTACTACTCGGAATTCGACCGCAGCGTGTATCTGCACACCTTCCACCACTTGCACTTCCCCTTTCTGTTCCCTCGAGTGCTGTAGTTCCGAATTCTTTTTATTTACCTTCAGCACCCGCAAGCACCGTGAGCTCTGTGAGCCAAAACCTTACGTTTTCCGAGAGCCTAGGGGCAGCTACGGCTATTATAAATCCGGGGCACACCCATCTGCCAACATATGTTGGCGAAAGGCAGGTAAGCAAAAGTGGGAAGCATGGCGTACTAATATACCGAATTCCAGGCACAACTCGTTCTCTAACGTTCTACCGAAGGTACATAGGCAAGAACTATTTTGAAATGTGTAATAATACTAATAATATTAACAATAAATATTATATTATTATGATTAATAACACAATAATAAAGACTTCGATTCATAAAATCAATATCAGTACACTGGGACTGCCAGAAAGGACAGCAGCCAACCAATTAAGGGAGGTCACCCCACAGGCGAGTGGTGGATAGGCGAGGAAGGTGCGAAGTAATTACAATTGGACACAAATACCGACTCCCCCAGTTCCTCAATATGTACAGACCATCTGTTTTCAGAATCCCAGCTTTCCTTTTTCGCTCTGATCTGCTTCATTTCCAAAAATCTTTTTGCGTTTTCTCTCTCCACAGTTTGACCCTCTTACCCAAACCTCAGACAGCCTCACGATAGAGTAATTTTCTGCTTTTCCGAAGTTTTTCATCGGAATGCCAACCGAAATCATGTAATCCAATTACAAGTATGTTTCTCTAGAAACGATACATCATCAGGTTCTGAAGCTTGATTCATACTTGATAATTGTTGCAGTCACAGCTCAGAGTACTAGAATCGTTCTTAGGATTTCGTTTCGTTAAGATCGTTCTCGCGCTTTTACGTATTGAAAGAACTACAGCTCGTTTTATGGTCGCATGAACTCATTTTATAGCATTTTAGATGCATTCAGATTACCATGCACCTTGACATCCACTTTCCATAGACCCTATCTGCAGTTTAGTCAAAAATCTGATGGTTTTTCTTAAATGCTATAATTCATGATTAGAGGGAACAAGAAGGAGCCAGGTAGCTACAAACTGCTACCTGCCTCCTTCTTGCTACAAAAAGTCTCGCTTAAAGAACAACAAAGGGGAGTGAACAAAAAGGAGCGGAGCAAAGCAGAGCTTGCCTCACAGGCAGTGTTGCAAGTGCTACTACATACAGTACCGTTCAAAAAGAAATCACCTTGAAACTTTTCTGCCATAACTCATCTCAAACTCATTCATTTCACCTGATTTTTTGATAGCGCTTTTTTCAAACATTACCCACTCTCCAGCGATGCAGAATTGGCGATAGCTCACTTCTGGCGAAGTAGGTGAATTTTTTTTTCAGAAAAAATTGCGAAAGGGCATGTTCTTTAGGTAGACTTCATTGTGTTTTTCGAGTCCAAAAATAATGGTGATTTTTCTGTTCTGTTAGCTGATCGCTCTAAATGAAGAGACAAATCTCTGGCTCTCGCTTTCTGACCATGGAGCAGCTCTCCGCCACTGCCACGGGCAGTAAGCAGGAATTGACCCATGATCAACATCCAAGGCTGTTTGCTGTACCAATGTCTACGATAACGAAGGCTATCAGAGGTGTTGAGTCCCCATAGGCCCAATCAAGCTAGCCAGCTCGGGAAGGTTACGGATTGCCGCTCCTGAGGACGATAGGAAGAACATTTGTGCGTCGACTCAAGACTCCAGACGAGCGTCTTCCGATATAATGGCCGAAATATCGGCGACGGCGACGTCGCTACCATCTAGACGTACCATCAACAGACGCCTACGGTTTGCTGGAATATGTGTTAGAAGTTTTGTGAAAAAGTATCTGGATCTCTGAAAAAACGGACGAGCTTGACCTTAATGAGCGCGTGAGCACCTTCGCTGGACCTTCAACCAATGACGCGAAGTCATCTAGAGCGACTAGTCAAAGATTGTTTGGCTTGGTAACCTTTAGTTCCATTCGTAGACGACCTATCAAGGCACAAGTTCCGACCCCAAGTACCATTTGACAACTCTCAGGCATGGTGTCGGCTCAGTATAGGTTTGGGGATGGTCTCCGAGTCTAGGCATGGGGTCCACGCTCCATATTCTCACCACTACGGCCCAGCATATGCACGTAGACACTTTGGGGAAATCCATGCTACCTTTCTCCCGTCCTTTGCACGGAAGATAATTTACCTTCCAGCGAGATTACGACTCCGGACACAGATCTAGAAGGGGTGCGCAAGTGGGTGACTCATCGGAAAATTCGATGCCTTGACTGAACCAGCCAGTCCCCTGACCTAAACATCAATGGACCCTCGTGGCAAGACCTCAAGAAAAGGACAGTCGATAAAACCTTCACAAATGCTGCTCAGAAGTTTGGCCTATTTGAAGAGGATTGGAAGGAAATCGATGAGTGCTTGATCGACAAGTTGGTCGAATCATTGCCCCGCAGATGCCAGGCTGTCATCGATGCTAACGGCTTCACTACAAAGTATTAGACTAGTAGTTAACTAGATCTTAATCTCATGATGATAGCGTTCAAGTCAAGTGAATTATTTCAAATTATTGAAACTGATGATTTTTTGTCCTGTTCAGAAAAAAATGTAAAAAGTGGCTTTTTGAACGAAATAAAAAGGAGTTCCATGAGTCCTGTAATGGAGACATCGAATATCGTTACTGTTGACAACATATCAAAAAATCAGTCAGAAACGTTGAGTTCGAGATGAGTTATGGCAAAAAAGGTTGGAGGTGATTTCTTTTTGAACGGTACTGTACATCACAACAAGGTCGTCGTAGCGGAGAGCAACAAGGGCCAGTCAAACACGAGATGCAGAACAGGCAAAATCTCAGAGGCAGCAAGAAAGAGATACACGTCGGGAAGAGCAAGACGATGCAACTGCAAAAACAGAGAGTTCGAGAGAACGAGTTTTTCAGCTAGTCAAAGTGAAGATAGGCGACGTACTGAATCAGACTGACCACCAGTCATCAAGAAAAACAGTGGGCAGATTCAGAAAGGGAGACCTTCCCAATATTCTTCCACAAAAGCACTATGACGGGTCTACGAATTTTGAGTGTAAGATTCGTTGAGCAAGACATTTGAGATCGAATCTAAGTTAAAGCAAGTTGTAATGAGTGCTGTAACTATGGGAACATAACTTTATAGCGCTTCACTAATTTCCCAGACAACTGCGTTAGCCACTAGTAAGTCGTGACGCCAATGCAAAGAAATTTCGGGAAACATCCGAATTACAATGCTCTTTTGTCTTTATGGAGCCAATTTTGTCCCAGTATCGATCCTTGCAGGTCCAGAGGATGGTCAGCGATCTTGGCATGGTCGGATGTGCATTCTTAATACATCAACGGTAACCGATAAAAGACGGAGAACTCAGCAAACGTGGTTTGTAACACTTCTTCGATCGACTCTACTTGCAAGCTTTTCTACGGAATTATTGCTTCTCCGCAAGCGAGCAAAATGCTAGACCCTGCTGCTCCTGAAGAGGAGGCTTGAGCTGCAAGTGAAGAGATATCGTTGATGTCAGTCAAGATGGCATTTCAAAAACTAAATAATGATTCACGTTTTTAAACAACGAAGGGAGTTGCCGTTGAGTATGTTGGAGGGCAAGAAGATATACCCGCTGAACACATTTTTGCCTAGCACCTGCGATAGAAAGCCTGCGCAGTGTCCGGGTTCACGATGCTACACATGCTTTCCTACCCTAGTTTATCTACACTTACACTTAGAGAGCTTGTAGAACGAGGATTTTCCAGGAAGAATATCATCTCAACACGATAGCTGTAGCGTGAGGTTCGATCTTATTCGCTTTGCGGCGAATTGATCCAACAACTTTCGGTGGAGAACTGTGTGAAAATCGAGAGAATCCATCGAACTATGATCGGTTACACCAAATGGAGCCTCGTGAGGACCATCGCGGTCTTGTCGCCCGAGTGGCCCGAGATAGGAATATAGAAGGTCCATGGAGAATCGAAAAGGATCGTTGTACCTTTTTAAGTCCCTGGACTCCTGCAAGCCATGGTACAAAACTATCACGGTGACATGGCGATTGCTATTATAGAAAGGTGAACCAGACATTTCCAAGCCTCTCACTTGCAATACAACGTGGAGGGGGATTGTAGAACGGCTGAGAACAGAGCAGTCAGCCTCTGATCAGTCCGACATTGTTGCTTGTCTTTGTGATGCCATTGCTTGCTGTAGGTCTACTGATTGGGCCTACTCTGATTTCTCATTTCAGACTTCCTCTGGCGCTTCTATCGTGTACGCCTCCGGGACTGTTACAGAAATCCTCCTATGGTAAGTAATGCGTTTGTTTAGGAATATTTTATTTGGCCCACTGTAGATTGCGAATTTCAGGTTCCTCTGTCGCTCCTATCGTCTCCACCACAAGTAGAAATTCTTCAGAGGTCTACATAGAGAGTGTGCTGAATGATTTATGTGTTTCTGATTCGTCCCACTGTGAGGTCCCATTTCAGGTTTAAGCTTTTTTTTGTAAGAATGATCTCCATGATTTTCTCTGTAAAAATGTGTCTAGAAAACCATCCACATATTCGCAAAATTATGTCTACTACTTCGAGAAAGGTTGGAAGTGGGCAGGGTCATTTCGCGATCTCAATAGCTTCTCGGCGAAAGAACAATCAGCCAAAGCCAACTAAGAAATAAGACCTGCTACTAAATCTATCATATTCAGTGGTAGAAACTTTTATGATTATCACGTCAACCGTTCGTTGAAAAAGTGGATAGGGAATAGAAGCTACGACGTTTTGGATGACTTGATGGCTGATGTTGAGGCGTGGATCGCCTCCAAAGATCAAGACTTCTTCGCCTTTGGAATTCGACTACCTAGTCAATGGGAAGCAATGCTTGACGTGGATGGTGGATAATTACGGAGTAATCATTTGAACATGTTTTTGTTCAGTATTTTTATCGTTTCCCTAAATAAAACTTGTTGCAAAAAATCCACCTGTTGAGAAATCGTGAGACAGATGCGGCCTCCATCGAGTGAATGCTGGGGGACGTGCGATTCGTGCGATTCTGGACGCGCGCGGCAAATTGCGCGGCGAAATTCGCGATGATTTAAGCAACTCTGGCGCCTATCACTGGGGCACAAACTTGGAGTATAGTACTTTAGTAGGGTCGGACAATCCTACTAAACTACTTTACTTCAAATTTGGCCCCAATGGTAAACGCTGCAGTCGTCCAAATCGCACCGAATTTCGCCGCGCAATTTGCCGCGCGCACCCAGAATCGCACGAATCGCAACACACCCGTGAATGCTTTCGGTCCTGAACTTTAGGTCCTCTCGTATACCATATCTGGCGCCATCGGGTCCGAAAACGGCCTAGTTAGGTTATAACAGCTCCAAGATTGTATCGTGTGTATCTTCGGACGAGTTTCACCGGCATTGCAGCACTCACAAGGGAACCCATTTAAGAGGCCGAAGCAACTTGTCGTGACCCATAGCGACAGTGTATGACAGTTCTGCAGAGTTCTGGCATTTGTAGTCAGCTCTTAACACAGTTGCAGCAATTGAAATCTCGTCCGTATACCCCTCTCACGTTATCTGTCGTTATAAAATAGTCCTCCCTTTATTAGGCCTACTTTCAAGAAGCACTATTTTTTTCGATGTTGGCGGATTTTTTCGCTCTTTTCACTACCGGTGAACTATTCCAACCTATTTTTTCGCTTTGTGGATAAAGAGGGTACCTCAAAATTCTCGTGATGTGCCTTTAACGATGGCTCCACTCTTGAGAAAAGTTCGGTTACTGCGTAATTTTGACAGATTACATTAATCGGGGGCTATGAAATGCGATCGGAATTGAACTGGTTCTACAAGTGTTAGAATGTTTTTTATTCTCAGTCGTTAGCTTGTTATCAATTGCTGACTTGGAATTTTCACCGCAAAGCAAGCAAAACAGATCCGTTGCCCCGAAACCTTAACCAGAAGTTTGGCAACACCAAAAAACACATTACTACTCACTTTCAAAGTAGCACTTCCAACAGCACGTTTACAGAACAGGCAGTTCTTACTACGAAACATGTGAAGACAGTGTCTTTGATGCTTCTCAAAGATCTTGGATCTTTTCTCTTTAACCTTTAACTTTTACTTCTACTTCACCCGGAGCAGGAGCTAAGCACCTGAAGGAATCGCGCTCAAAACAATGCCTCGCTGGTTAAACACGTGTTAGATAGTGCGCGAACGACGCAGTGATTCAGTGATTTGTAGATTGTAGACTAGCTCTTCCACATTGATATGGAGCCTAGAGACGTAGACATTTCCAGTCGAATGTTTTAGCACCTAACGAGGTATCTTTTCGAATAATAACTGCTTACATCATCGTTTACCATGCAAGCTTTGAATTATGCGAGAACGGATACGGAGCGAATCTCCAACCTAACTTCAAAGAAGGAGAGCTGAGGCCCAGATGAATTACATTCAAATCAGAGAAGTACAGCATCGAGCTGAAGTGTTCATGAAAGGAGACTCGAGGCATACTGCTCATGCTATCGATCTGGTAAGGATAGTCGAAATGAAATATTGTTTATTCGAACCAAAATCATATCTACATTATCAAAGCAGCAATAAGCACTTTGCATTGTTTAAGATTCAATGAATGCGAAGTAAGAGAGATATGTTGCACTGAAATTTCTTAAAATTTCCCCTAGGAACCTGCTGGAAACTGCTGATCACAGCTCTGGGACGAGGATTTCATTTCTTGTGTAAAAACGGGCAGGAGCCTCCTTTTTTTGTACAGAAGTTAGGTGAAGAAGATGTAGTGTTCTGAAAAAATCAAAATGGGAATTGCTGATTCCTATTCATTCATCTACAAACTTTTCCGATACTATGATGCGAGAGAGTTTTTTCTGCAGAGGTCGACTCGCTGCTCTTTTTTCTCGTCTTTATATTTTCAGATATTGACACAGAGATGCACGTTGCCAAGTCCTGAACGTACTCAAATTACGATGCATACCACCTGCTTCCAAAACGGTCAACTCAAAGCAATGGTATCTAAATCGATGACCTCTTCGAGATTTGTCATCCTTTGGTGTCTTTTAGAGATTGGAAATTTGCTTGAATCCACTTTCCTTCTTTGGTCAGAAACTGATATGCATGTGACTAAATCCTGCAACGTATCAAATTTGATAGATATCTTGAATGGAGTATTTCAAGGCTACGCTGACGTCTTCGATGCTTTTTTGCGTTTCTTCTGTTATCCCCACAATTTTTTCAACTTCAGTTCCTATTTTGACCAGTGAATTTTGTGCAGTGTCGAATACGAGGGTGCGGAGGCTCATGGACCGGATATCTTGCAATGCGTGTTTCTGGAAGTCACTCATCATAATCGTATTCCTGGAAAAACAGTCTTCATAATTATAAGCTAAAAAAAGCAGGCCGCACGACATCTCCACTGTATGATTTCTGCATAACCAGTGGCCCTTTGTCCTTGAAGATCCTCATATCTAGCATCTCCGGCTCAACTTCTCGTGGCTCCTGAATGTTCCGAACATAATCAGTGATTAGGAGTAAACTTGCTGATCTGCGGGCACGAAATTTTGAGGACAATAGGGACTCTAGTAGAATGAATGATCACTCCTGACTGTAACCTGTGTTTGCCAGAGAGAGAATTCATGCACCCACTGCAATTATTCTTTCATTTATAAACCAGTTTGGCTATGCACGCTAACGCGCGCACTATACAGTAGCGCTCAAAAGTATTCGGCCACTTTTAACCTGCTGTGACTTTTTTCCAAGTGGAGCAAATCACATGAAATTTTGATATGTTTAGCTGAAGCATATTTTCACCGTCCAACACCACTTGACTGCAGAACAGCCATATCCACATATTAATGGGGAGGCGTTTGTAGACTGTGCTGGAAGCAAGTTTGTGACGTCTGCAGTTATTCCGACCTTATGTACGCTTTTCTTCTCTTCTGGGTTCGACATTAGTGCTCGTACCCTTAAGACATGTCAAAAAGGAAAGGACTCCTAGAAAGACCACCATTCGCATTTCTAGTTGATTTTTTGTTCAAGCCCTTTTGGATATCTGGAACATGATCAGACTGCAGGTTGATAGTGGTAAATATTCACACCACCCCAATGCTACACATATTGAAATTTCGCTTGATTAGATACAGTTTATCCACGATGGAGTCATTCAGCGGAATGTTGGATAATCAGAATAAAATAGTTCTCTCTAGATTCGAACGCTGAACTGCTGAGAGCATCACGCTCGATATATTTGAGCACAGTTATTAGTGGTTGATCATAGCTTCGTCCACCTTAGTGCAACCCTTTTCCACAATAAACTTGACCACCCTTCTTTTGACTGCTCCAAACCATTTTTTCCGCATTCCAGAAAGTTTTTGAAGAGATGGATTTTTGGTCCTAGCCCCTTTTCCATGTGCCAGCTCCGCCCCTTTGAGGACTTAACTACATTTGTTCAATTCCTCCTACCACTTTTTTCCCGCGTTCTAGAACGTTTCTGAACGGAGCTATAAAATTTTGATCTTAGCCCCGCCCACTTTCGGGATTTGACCACATTTGTTCTTTTCCACCTTGACCCCTTTTTGCCGCATCCCAGAACGTTTCTCAACAGAGTTATAAATTTCTGATCCAAGCCCCGCCCAATTTGGTGCTAACCCAGCCCACTTCGAGAATTTGACCACATTTGTTCCATGATCTCTAAACACTTTTTTCTCGCATTCTAGAACGTTTCCGAACGAAGTTACAGTCATTTTTCAAAAGTAGCTTCCACCTTAACGCACGCCCCGCCCACTGTGGGCGGGGCTTCGCTGAGCTCACATGTGCTCTGTTGGTCTCGCCCTATGCTCAACCCATTTCAAACTTGACCCGACCTCTCCAGGTGTCTGTTCATGTTATATCGAATTTCCGTACAAACAAACAGACAGACAGACGCGACCGCTTTATATATGGTAAGGATATTACTTACGAACTTAAATGCTTGTGGGAGAGCTCTAAGAGCAATCGCGATTCCCTAAGAAAGCGAGAGACATATTGAAGAATAGGTGCGCTGAGAGACAAGCGATCGTCCGTACATTACTTTGGGCAAGCACCACATGCTGCGACGTTCTGCAGATTTCTTTCCGTTTTTTGTCAAAATATAGTAATAGCCCTATTGCCGCGGAAACCACCGGGGTAACTATTTCGCTTCTGAACGTTCGAAATGTTCTTCGTGAACTGCCTGAAAACTGCAGGGAAATGAAGGCTTCAGGGACCACTTGTTAAGGGGGCGCGCGGCGCGGCGAAACTCGTAGCGATTTGTACGACTCGGACATTAATTTTCGGGGCACAAGCTCGAAGTAGAGTAATTTAGTAGGGTCAGATGTTCCTTTAATCTGCTCCACTTCAAATTGGCCCAATGATAGGCGCTAAAGTCGTTCAAATCGGTACAAACCTCGCCGCGCAACTTGCTGCGCGCATCGTCGGGCGCACGTAAGTCCAAATACCCGAAGGTCTTAGTCCCTCTCAAACTGCGATAGTGTCACAGTTTTTCTGTCTACAATCAATAAACTGGCTCCTCTTATTTGATACAGGAGTAGATATAAACCTCCTTAATGAAAACACAGATGAAAAGCAACCACAACTGTTTTGACGCTATAGGCCGCGGTTGCACGACGGGAGGGGTTACAAATGCAGGGGTAACATAATCACCGATGGAACAAATCCTTTGTTGCATTGACTAGCATGATCTCAACATAATTATCACCGAATTTCAGAGACGCTCATTGCCACTAATCTTGCCTCTTTCTGCATCGGCAAGTCGACACACAGTAGACTTTGTTCTCGTCAGGTATATTTTGTAATTTTCAGAAGTAGGAACATCATGATGCCGCTACTCCTCTGAATGGAATGCTAACGCTCGCATTTTTTCTCTTTCCACCAATGACGCGCGTTACAGGAGCACATATGGAATCAGGGGACCTCCAGCGATGAAAACTAAATAAACACATCGGTGAAGAACGCAAAGAGCGCTTCCTCTAGAGTTGTGAGCTTTTTCTATACAACAAGTAAAGAGAGCAATTTTGAAGCGTACCTTCGACTCTTGCTCCCTTATCCTCCGTCTTGCCAAATCTCTCATTCTTGCTAGAAATATAAGCACGGACTTATGCTAAGTGATAAGGGAGGTACCAAAAAGTCAGTCATCGTATATATGATATATAACATACCCACAAACGCATTCTTCATGCTGTAGTACAAATAGAGCAATATAGCGGCAACGAAAAATGTTAATGGAATGGTGACAGCAAAACGGAGGAAGTAGAGCCTAAAGGTTGTATGAAAACGCAAGAGAAATTTGAGAAAGTGATCATACTTATTTGTCCTACTGCAGGAAAAGAAGAAAAGGTACGTTTCCAGAGCCGTGGCAAAGATGATTTCAATAAATCTCTATTATTATAAAGCAGAAACTTGGTGCGTCGGTTTGTCGGTATGTCGATATGTCTGTTTGTCGGTGTGTCCGTCCGCAAACTTTATGATTACGATAAAGGCAGTGGCATGGATAACCCAGCTCTATCCTACATTCCTCTACATTTCTTCACTTAAGGGGGGGGGGCATTCCTAACTTATTAATAAACCAGGTGGTTTACCCGAGAAAGACACCGACCAACTATCCAACGTGAACAGCAATGATTCAGGAAGTGCCAACCAACAGCATTTTCCGCAGTTGGTTGGCACTGCATGGAAGGGAAGAGGGAAATATGAGAGTTTCGTTGAGAGAATGGGTTTTCCATATCACTACCTTTATCATAATCACAAACGTTTGCGGACGGACACACCGACATACCGACATACCGACAAACCGACATACCGACGAACACACAAACCGACAAACCGACACACCAAGTTTCTGCTTTATAAATGAGAGAGATGTAAGGAATGAGGGCCCGGCGTAACTGGTAATAAAATAAACTGTTGACTCCTATCTCTTCGTTTTGCTTATCCACTGCTTCATTTATGATTGTATCGAACACACTGTGTGGGCCAGATCAATCAAGGAGGAAGGCAACCTATCGAAGAAGTTTGCATGTATAAATTAAATTATCTTCCACATTTTATTCCAAATGAAGCGATGCTCTTATCAGCAGCTGACTCTGTCACGATATGCGAAGGGCCTACCGATATTCTATCTATATGTAGAAGCAACTCACAAACAGCAAATTTGCAAAGAAATGAAAGCATTGAGATGCGAGTCAGAGACTTCCTTGCTTAGAAACTTAGAAACTGATTTTCATGAAAACTGCCATGAACGAGGAGAACGATGAGATGTGATAAAAATTTCTAGCCAACAGTCGTGATGTGCTCATATAATACATTTCTAGTCGTGATGCGCTCATATAATACATTTTTTTAGTCATAGTCACAAACGTTGAGTGAAGATGAGGAAAGGATTTTTGACAATCTGGTTCAAAACGCAATAAACGTGGTGAACGTGGGCACTTTATCTCAACTAGCTTTGCCCTATGGAATCGAAGCAGCCCTTGTAATATAGAACCATACACCTCAACAGCTAATAAGTTTCTCATCTTAAATAGGAAATGGAAGAAATATTTCTCTTCATATGCGAAAAAGAAAAAAAGATTCGTAACAAAGTTGGAGGCCCTCAAGCTTTCATCTTCATTTTTGAATCTTTTATACTCCTTTGCGGGTTTCCACCAATTTTCCCTTGACACCCCATCATACGTTCAAGCAACTCACTCAGTGGAACAAATTGCTCTCACTTACACATTGGCACTTTGAGTTGCTGTAGGAGAATTGAATGACGACAGAGATGCAGTTTTAGAAGTACTTGTTCTTGTCGAAGCTCTATTATGAGGAGATGTGTCTGTAACATTGTTATTTATTATGGAACCGCTCAAAGACAGTTTCCTAATTGCAAACGTGCGCCTGAATTTTCTTGAGAGACGTTGGATAAGGTAAAAGCTTGCAGGGATCGGATGCTTTTTATACTGGCTTTGTAGAATTCAAAGTACCTGTCACAGACGTGACTAGAGAAGGGAGCATGAGAGCATTACACAATAGTGAGTATTTACTTACATTATTTATGCTATTGTGTCTCTCCTGCTTTAATTAGTTTAGCGACTTCCACGCTGAAGATGCTCTGCTGCTGGTCAATGTGTAATCCCCTATGATCAATCGATTGCGCGGGAAACCGCGCACGCATGGTATTGCCCGTACGTGGCAGAGCTTCCAAAGCATTCGTCGCGTTCATCCTGACCCGTGAGCATCTTTATTTTACCTTTAATATTTTTAGAGCATTTTTCTCTCCTTTTATGTCTTTAGAGCGTTCCTATCCTCCCCTTCTTTGTTATAGAGCATTCCTATTCTCAATTCTTATTGTTTCGGAGCACTGTGCGCATCTTGTCCATTCCTTTACTAGGGAAGCATCTTGTTTCTTCTTTTAGCATTTAGATTGCCCATATTTGTTGATTAGTTGATTAACATTAGATTGTTCGTAGTTTGATTCTTAAGAGCATTTCTCATTTAATCCCTTTTTTAGCTGTTATGCATTATTAGTAGTGTGTTTCTACCTCATTTATTATTCACTTATGTTTAACCATCCTTGCATCGATCTCTTTATATTGTTGTATTGTTTTGTTAGTCTAATACATGTTTAATTACCCAAGTTTGAGGGTTCGAGATTAGTTGTGCGATAACACAGTACCGGCTGTAGTAACTTTTGCGCCTTCTGTATCATTCACAGAATACTCATCCTCTGAGATTGCACGTTAGAAGCTCTGCAGAATGTCGTTAATATTTCGCCCGATTCTGGTTTCGATCGCTTTGAGGAGCACTGCGATACGTGGCTATGTCTTCAAATAGAGAATTATTGTTAGGTCAAACAAAGGATGCTCAGAATAATCGGACGTGGTGCCGCACGTCCACCGTAACTAGCTTCATCTATCCACGGCTCGGCTGCAAATGTTGAAGTCAAGGCCGTGTTGATTTAGCCTCACCGCTAGATACCTGGACCGAGAAAAATCACTCGAAGTCGAGTCTTTTCAAATGTGGTTACTTATAATAAACGCTTGGAAAAACATTAGTGAACTACAGCATACTAATTTTGTCTCCGAGAATCGCAGTCGATTTTATTTGCTCTGCTCCGTCTCCATGTTGCTTATTTGTCATAGGAGCGAATGAAGAGACAAACGTTGGTGGTGGTTGCGGAATAGTTTTGTTTTCTGAAATAGAAGATAAAGAGAATAGGTAGGACGTGTCAGAATACTATAGTAGTGCTTTGCAGATTCTACCTCTGATCGCATACAACACTCATTCTTTGCATTGTAGGTGCAGGTTAGTTTTCACATTTTCTTTTTTTTACAGCAGTTTGGCCGAAGCACGTTAACGATTACGTGGCAACAGAAAGCTTTGTGGACAGAGCCACGAGTTTTTGAATTTGATTTTGCTCACTTCGGTCACCTGTACGCAATGGGGGTTTGGACCTCTTCGTTCGATGGCCTGTGAGTTGATTTTGCCCTATACCCCACCCATTCCAAACCCCTGCAGATGTTCATCAATTAGCATAGGGTTTCGTGACAGACAAACAGACAGGTAGGTGTGTTTTTATATAGAATGTAAGTCGGATCTCCCGACACGAATCTTCCTTTCTGTAGAAAAATTAAATTCTCTGCTTATTCAAAGCAGTCATATCCTCTTCAAGTACAACTGTAACATCACAAACGTTCATAACATATCTGAATGAAAGATGATAGAAATCAAGTTTGCATTCAAACTTGAACCCAAAGCTGGGGCTTAGTACAAACCGCTAGTCAGTAGCATTAAATAATTATGGCCACGATTTTGTGCACTTGATTTCAACAATGACGATTTATTAAAATGTGAGGTTTACTGAGTTATAGAAGGCAATACTATGAGGGAGCATGAATTTGATTCATTCTTCTTCCCGAGTTAACGACCGCTAGACGTCAAGATTTGCGACTTATCAGACGAGAGCAGCCCCGACTTAACTTATCCAATCTATCCGACTATGTATAACGCGCTAATCTGTGTGTGTTGTGTGTGATGTTGGTGTGTGTGTCCGACCGAAAATCATAACTCCCGCCTCCGTGAACCTAAGGTGTTTAAACTGGGCAGAGATACTGGTGTCAGGTTGGGAACACTTATGGCGTGCGGCAGGACCAGACTCCGCTCACAAGGGGCCGGGTTTGAGCGGTATAAATTTTTGAGAGGAAAGCCATAAATACTGTCTCCGTGGACCTATAGCGTTTGAATTGGGTAGGAGGACTGGAGCCAGGATGGAAACATGTACGGTGGGAGGCAGGACCGCACTCCACCAACAGAGGCGGGGTTTACCCAGAAATTTTGAATTCGGCTCCTGAGCGTTCAGTCTAGGTAGGAGGACAGGCGGTATCATGGAAACACTTATGTTGGGCCATACTCCCCCACAGGGGGCGGTTTCCGCAAAATAAATGCTTGAGTGAAAAGCCATATTCCTGGTCCTGTGGACTTTGAGAGCAAAATCAATAGGGGTAGAGGAGACAGGATTGGAATACTGACGATAGAAGAGGCCTTGAGGAAAGATCCACTCACCACTTGATTCTAGAGCAGTTTTTATTGCTATCTGAATTTGACTCTTCGATAGTTAAGAAATAAATAAGTAATAATCGCAATGAGCAAATAAATAAATAATAGTCGTTAACAAGTAAATAACTATGTTTCATTCGCCAAGGTTGCCTTAGCGAAGGCAAAGAATGCGGAAATGGACGCATTGTCCAGCAGACGTTGAGTAACGCTGCGAATGTCACCCTGCGATGTGCAGAGGAAAAGCTGGGGCAAACTCGGGGTGATTTACAAGGGGACAAGGAAGCATGGCTCTGAATGACGAAGTCCAGCGACTTATGAGGCAGAAGAAATTGGCCTACAAACGCTAGCGTAGGCTGTAGCGAAGGCAAAGAATACGGAAATGGACACTTCCGGAGGTTCGTCTTCCGTCTGGCGAAAGCGCGTCACCGCGCTACTGTGGACGTCGGGGTAGTGAAGTCCGTCAGGGACAGCGAAGGTGCAATTCTGAGGAAAACTGGGGGTCAGGCGTAGGTGGAAGGAGTACTTCGACAGGCTCCTTAACGAAGAATTTGCCTGTGAGAACAGCTCAAAATTAGAGGCAACGGGTGGCCCCATTAAACACTGGACAGAGGACGAAGTGCGCAGAGCAATAGGAAATATTAAGGTTGGAAAGGCAACCGGTTTGGATGGAGTATCGATCGGGGCATGGAACGCTCTCGGAGAGCACGGGCTGCAACCGCTAGAGGAAGAATCCCAGATGCGTGGAGGAACAGTGCTATCGTTCCCATCTTCAAGCGGAAGGGGGACGTTAGAGGGTTCCAACCACCGGGGGATCTGAATGACTTCTCTCACGATGAAACTGTACGAGGTGCTGGTTGACTCAAGACTTAAAGGCACAGTTCACGATAATTCAGGGGTATCCGGTTTTTGACGTTAAATGATAGGTACGGCCTACAGTAGTTCAATGGTAAAACAGAAATCGCGAAAAACGACAATTAAAAGACAGTGTTCGGGCGAGTCAGACGAACGCGACGCGCAGGGTTTGCAATTGCACACAACACACGCAAACAGCTGATTTTCTGAGGGGATGCATGTGAATATAGGGTTCAGACTGCACGTAGTTCTTCAAATGAAGGTCATAGAGTGTTCTTGACATTGAACAAGACATCAATGACCCTTCATGAAAAACGTGCAAAACAGATCGGATAATTAAATGATCAATAATACATAGGAATAGAAAAGAGTTGCGAACAATACCTTATCCAAAACATCTTTGCAATAGTCAAAACGGTTTCGAATAATGTTCTCACCATTTGTTGAAAACATCTCATCGAAATCCAACTGAAGATTGCGCGAATAAAAAATAATTATTACGAATTAAACAAATTTGCGTGCAAAAGACCATCCCGTGAATTCCCATACGTAATTGACTTTCCTGATCTACTCGCAGTTGCAGTGAATAATCATTTTCAGCTGAGTAGAAGCGAATAGTAGTAGCATGATAGAAAAATGATCGAATATCAAACACTAGTCGGCGAACGCAACAAAATCTATTAGGTTGATGCATAATTATTGCGGATTTTTTCGCGGCTTTTTTTCTCTCGATAGAATTTGGATATTGAGTCCGGGTTCCTTCTAGAAATGATCTACTTGATTTCCTCTACAAGAATGTACTCAAGAAACCATCCGCATATTCGCGGAATTAGGCTTACCTACTTTGAGAAAGATCGGAAGGTGGCACACTCATTCCGCAATCTCAGTAACTTTTCGGCGATCGAACAATCAGTCAGAGCCAACCAAGAAATGGGATCTGCCCCTGAATCTGCCATATCCACCAGCAGGAACTTTTATGGACTATCTCGCCAACCGTACATCGAAAAAATGGCTAGAGAATAGAAGTTACGTCGATTGGATGACTTGATGGCCGATGTCAAGGCGTGGATCGCCCGTAAGGATTAAAACTTCTTCGCTTCTGAGATCCGACTAACTAATTAATGGGAAGCAGTGCTTGACGTAGATGGTGAACAAGTTCCGGAGTAATTATTCGAATATGTCTTTGCTTAGTATTCCTATAGTTTCTTTGAGTAAAATTTGCTGGGAAAAATCCGCAATAATTATGCATCAATCTAATATATGCCCGTCCTTGGCAATTTGCCAATCAGCTTATCGATTGTTCACAAATGTTGCTCCAATGCGAAAGTGGTGAACGGCAATTAGATTTCCTGTTCAGCCTAGCGAGGGGTGGAGGACTCTCGCCCCCCACTCTCAGGCCTCTTATTATGCCCTATCCAGAACGTTTTACGACCTCATTTCGGCACATATGGTATCAGAAGAGGCCCCGAGTTCATACCATGTGGGAGTCTCCGAAACCTTTTATTCGTGAACTGTGCCTTTAATGAAGTAGTCCCAATCTCACAGGAGCAGTTCGGCTTCATGCCTGAAAGATCCACAGCGGATGCCACGTTCATAGCTAGGCAAGTTATGGAGGAGTACCGAGAAAAGCGTAGACCCTGCTATCTGGAGAAGGCATTCGACTGTCTCCCGCAACAAGTCCTCTGAAGAGCGCTCCGAAAATGAAATGTTCTAGAGCACATGATCTCCCTAGTCAAAGACATGTACGATGGTTCCACAACAACAATACGCACTTCACACGGCCAAACCGAAGCAAAGGATGTCACGGCTGGGGTACACCAGGGATCAGCTCTGAGCCAATTCTCCTTCCTGCTCATGACGTACGTCATCATAGAAGATCCGTTGATATACCAATGAAGACCATCCTCTACGCTGATGACATCGCTCTTATAGCGGAGAGCAAGGAGGAACTCCAGGACAAGCTCCAAGTCGGCAGAAATTGTTGGCGGAGAATGGAATACGGCCGAAGGTGAATGAGGCCAAGTTTCTCAGCTCGAGGAGGGCATGCAGTCAATCGTCGACGGCCACAGGAAAGACACAGAGATCCAGGAATCTCGATACCTGGGGAGTTATCTAGCCGCTGATGGTAGCGTGGGACAGGCCGTGAAATCCCGAGTAAACGTGGCATGAAGTGATGTGAGCCCACAGGTATCCTCTGCGACCGTTGGTGCTCCAGGTCTCTCGAAAAAAGGTGTTTCGGACAGTGGTAAGGCCCACGATGCTCTACGGCAGCTAGTGTTGGCCCATGAGTAAAACCTATGAAGGACAGTTCAACTCCGCTGGACGCGGCTGGATCGGGTCAGAAATGAAGACGCCAGGACTGCTATGCAAGCGCCCCAGTTCAACTGAAGATGAGAGAGCAGCGCTTGCGATGGTTCGGGCGTGTACTATAGTTCGAGCATATACTAAGAAGGTCACAGAACCATCCGATAAGGGAGGCAATGGAGTTGGAGGCTTAAGGTAAGCGACTACGAGGAGCCCCAAACAAAAGATGGCGGACGTGATCAAGAAGGACCTCATCAAAGCTAATGTGACGGCAGAAGACGCTATAGATGGAACAAATGGAGACGGTTGACAAGAACAGCGGACCCTGTGACGGCGTATGATTAACGCTAGGGAGAAGAAGGGGAAGAAGTTTCGTTTGACAATAAGGAGAGTGCAGTGATAGGGACCGATTATAAAGAGTTGGAATTTGGTTCACTTCTTGCTATTCTTGACCGTTATTCAGCAAAATTTGCAATTCAATAGAGGATCACAGTTTCTCTCTAATTTAATATCACCAGTTGAGCTGCGCACGGTATAGTGCGCGTTTCATGACCTTCGATAAAAGGACTCCCTCAGAGGTAACTCTGAGCGGATGTATTCTAGTAGCTCAGAAGTGGAGTCCATCAACAGTGGATTAATAACGACTTTTTTCTGCAATAATCGGATCGCTTCTCCTTCAAATCGTAAAAATAGCCCGTCGCCTACATTTCCTGCAAATTTGGATGCCCTGGTACAGTTGAACAGGGGGGGGGGGAATATTTTCGGCTAAACACACACACATACACTTCGTGAGCGCCTCACCCATCATGAATTTAGTTCGGCTCAACTTATTTGTTCGAAAAAGCAGTTGGGCTGCGCACGCTAATGCGTGCACCATGTGCCCACTACCGCTTATCTACGACTTGTTAGAGGACCAATATGAACAGTTCCCTTTTCATAACCGTTTCTCCATTAGGTGATATTCCCCAATTTGAACGATCTGGTACCGCTCTGTGGGTGTTGTTCTCCTAACACCAATAGGTGGTCGTGGAATTGTTTCCATTCTGACCTTCTCGATTTCCCAGGTGTTTGATTGTCCTGAGGCGAGTTGTGATTTTTAGACTGTGACGTCATAAATAGTCTGGATATTAATCAACGGACCAATATAAAGAGCACTGATGTCGTTTTTCCATTTCATAACTGTTTCCTCACCGCGCTCATTTGACATTCACACTCTTCGTCGTGCCCACGTGACTTACGGAAGGACCCACAAACGGGCATGCAAAAAGACGCAAAATTACCGTTTTAACTATAGAAACAGTCGGACGCCCGGCTAACACCGGGCTTCCCTCCTTCTTATGATAGAGTTGTGATAGACGGCAAACAGCACTCTACTTCTTTGGAACGAATGATACTTTTTGGAAATAGGGCTGCAAAAGACGTTCAAAATGTGCCGATGCCGATGCCTTTGATTAGAATCTGTCTGTCTCGATCTGTCGCTGTTGATTTTGAAAATAAGGTCCCATTAAGATTTAACTGGTAGTGCATTCAAAGCCTTGAATGGTCCTCATAAATGTTGTCGAGCCATAATATGACCATTATCAAATGTCTCCATGAATGTAGCTCCTTTCTCTACAGATACATTAAATGAGAATCCAAGATTGTTAGCGGTCGGATAAGTTTTGCCATGAATGATATCGAAGCAGAGAGAAACCCTGATCCTTCACTGCATCACAAACTTCGCTGGGTAGCGGTCGTAAGCAAGAAGTGAACCAAATTTCATAATCGGTCCCTATCTGTGCACTTACCCTTCTTGTCGAACGAAACATATCAAAGAATCAATGCTAGATCGTGAATAACAAAGGCGCTAGGATTCGATTGGTGATTGGATCTTGTTCTCTAAGGCTTCTTCTATCGTCAGTGCTCCTATCATCCCCCCTCTACTCCTACTGATTTTGCTCTCAAAGTCCACGGGAACAGGAATAATGGATTTTTGCTCAGGCATTTATTTCGCACAAATCCCGCCTTCAGTGGGCGGGGTCCAGTCCTCCCACCTACCATAAGTGGTCCCATCCTGCCGCCTATACTCCTGCAAAGTTTGAACGCCCTAGGGCCAAATTAATAATTTTGGCACAAACCCCGCCCCCTGGGGCCCGATCCTGCCACTCACCATTAGTGTTCCCACCCTGCGTCGGGTACTTCCTAATAAGTTTTAACTCTCTAGGTTCACAGGGACACGGGTTATGATTTTCCCCTGAAACATTTATTTCACACAAACCCCGCCCTCTGTGGGCGGAGTCCGGTCTTGCTACCCACCATATGTGTTCCCATCCTGCCGCCTGTGCTCCTATCAAATTTGAACGTCGTAGGTCCACAGGGACAGGAGTTATGAATTTCCGTACAAACACACAGACGGACGGACCGACAGACTACATGTCTGCCAAATTTGAACGACCCAGGTCCAATTTGACTATTTTTGAGGAAACCCGGCCCCCACTGGGCGGAGTCCACGCCTGTCACGTACCACTGGTTTCCCGTCTCGCCACCTACATGTCTGCCAAATTTGAACGACCCAGGTCCAATTTGACTATTTTTGAGGAAACCCGGCCCCCACTGGGCGGAGTCCACGCCTGTCACCTACCACTGGTTTCCCATCTCGCCACCTACATCTCTGCCAAATTTGAGTGCTCTACGCTCAAGAGCGAAGGAGTTACAGATTTACCGCGAACTACACTATTCCTGCAAGCCCCGCCCCTAGTGGGCGGAGCCTAGCTTAGATCACGCGTACCCAAGGAGTTTGGCTCATTTTCCGTTTGTTGGTTTATATATAGTGAGGATTCTTGGCAGAACTTATCCGACCACTACTAATCTTGGACTCTCATTCAATGATGTATCCGTAGAGAAAAAGAGCTACAATTATAAAGGCGTTGATAGTGATACTGTTATGACTCGACAACATTTGTGAGTATCATTCAAGGCTTTAGATGCCGACCAGCCTAACCATCAATGTGTCATTAGTTTAAGAAGAACAGCAACAGATTAGGAATCCTGATCATTGGCACAAGCGTCAGCTCATTTTGAATACCCTTCGCATGCCATACTGCTCCTCTGTCGTTTCGGAGAATATTATTTGTTCCTAATAAGGAGGGGCCGGTTCGCCGATTATTACAACTCTGTCATATGAAGGCGGAAAGCTGGCGTAAGCTGGTCGACCCGACTGGTGGGGACATAAGCACTGATATCCTATTTTGTCAGGTTTGACCCCTTAAGAAGGCGTCTTACAAGATGAATACCTCATCAAATGAGCTCAGTTCACACTACATTCTTATTTTCTGATTTTTAAATACTAGATTTATAATATTGGCCGGTAGTGGTTATCACCCGTTTTAATGACATGTTGACGTTTCACGTTGTGTAGTTGCCTCAGCGTGTTGCCAGCAGTAGTGGTAGCCGGATATTCCAAAAGAACGAGGACCTATAAATGACTTTTCGGTAAGGGTTTGCGTAGTGGACAATTCTTCCTTTATACTATCATTTGAACTTTTTCTAAATTTTTGTCAGTGCAAAACGTTGAAAAGCATATACAGAATTCGCTAACGAGTGAGGCAACTCCGAGACCTCTAGTATAGTTTGAAATGCCTGCTTCATTTGATAAGCCACGTGGTACCAACATGGAGAAGAAAACCATTCACGTCGTAGCCTCTGAATGGAGAATCACTAATGAGGCGGCTTACGCTAATCACCCCATTGAAAGATTTCCATAAGCTTTACAATTTATGAATCAAGAAATATTCAGTATCATTGTGAACTTACGAGCAAGAGTACCTCTTCAGAATAAATAGCAACATCCAGAGGAGGCCAGGTCATGCGAATGGAACTTACTCATCGTGTGTTTATTCTTCTTTTTCACTCCCTTTTGGTGAAAACAGTCGAGTTTTTGATAATAACTCGTCATCAAGCTTGTTGAACTAGGCATGAAATTCTTACAGCATATTTGAGCTCCGCGATATCATGAATATCGGCTGTTCCACAGTACGGACACGCTTATATTCGTACTACGTCTACACACTATAAGCAAGTTCCTAAAGGGTCTCCTCAGGCTGGCTGGTGAAAGATGGGGATCCCACAAATGACGACAATTCGATCCACAATTTGATCTCTGATACAGGTGATCAAGCAGACGGAAGAACTTTTAGCGAAAGATGAAAAGGATTTCAGAAAGAAAGTTTCCAGATGTCACCCACACTATTCAAGTGAACTGGATGAGAATTTTAACAAGTTGCAGTAGCCTCTATGGAGTAGGCCGAAGAATTCAGGTCAATGAAAACAAAACTGTTGTCATTGGAAAACTGTGTGACTGACGGAGATCAGCATGTGAAACTGCATGACCAAAAACGAGATCAAGCTGAGAACTTCCCAATTCAATCAGAAAATGACCTGGAGATGAGTGACGGCGGGTACCTTTTTAAGTTGATTGGAGAGACAAAATGTGACGACGATTTTGCTAGTTCAAGCCGATGCGAGATACAGTTCAACTCAAAGCATATTACCTATGCGAGGGATTTCAAGAGTCAACGACGCTGGATAGAAACAAAGAAACATGCGCTAAGAAGATTTCTGTATCGATGATTAGCTGCCTAATAAAATGGTTTGAGTTTCAACGCCCTTCATTTTCTGCGCAGCGCAATCCTCTGTATTGGCATCGTACTATGTATGTCTATACAAAAATGAAAGTTGATGATGTAGTCGAGGACCTCCGCTTTTTTTTCAACATTGAGTACTACTATATATAATTCGCTAAATTTGTCCAATAGTCTGTTGGCATGTTTGGTCGTTTGCGTTTGTGTATCGGTGCGCGTGTTTGACCGCAAATTCATGAATTTTGTTCGCTTGGACCTCTAGCGTTCAAATTCAAAAGAAATACAGGCGGCAGGGTGAGAACACTGGTGGCATGTGGTAAGAAGAGATAACAATTGATAGGAGCCGGTGTAAAGCTTTAGAAAGCTAGAACCGCAGGATTCGTTACCTCCTTCGTGTTAACGGTAAGCTTTGGCACTTCAGTATATGATGTGGGATTAAAAGGGACCGTGCCTAATAATGGGGGACGGTAAAAACTGATACGGACTGATAACAATCCATTGAAGGCGAGAGCTGCTAGGTCAATAACGCCCTTCATTTCAACGGTGGAGGTTTGGCACTTTAGTGCATGATGTGGGATATAAAGGGGCCGTAGTTGAAAACGTAGTGAGAAAAGCCTTTCGTATGGAGAGCGAAACCTCGGCATTTCGATAAGTGACGTGGGATGTGACGTAGATCGTTGCTACTCGTTGACATGGCTGATGAGAGGTAAGGGGTTTGAGAAAGCAAGAGCTACCTACCAGTCAGAATCTCAACGTATTCGGTATACGGTGTAGCTTTGCCTATTCAGTATTTGGCATTCGATAATACGGGATGGTAGAGCAGAGGACAAAAGTGATTGGTAAGTGCACTGATAGGGACCGACAGCAGGCACTACAATAGACAGATGAGAATTTTGTTCATTTCTTGCTAATGGATTTACCAGCAAGTTTTGTGACTCAATGCAGGGGGTCTTTGGTAAATACCATTGCAACGAAACTTAAGCGACCGCCAACAATCTGGGATTCTCAACTAATGATATCTCTGTAAAGAAAAGGCTATTGATAACGATATCTGATTATGGTGTTACCAGAACTAGAAACATTTGTTAGTACCGCCCAAGGCTTTGGCTGACTAACAGGCGAACCTTTGCTGGGTAATTATCTCAGGAGGAACAGCGAAAGATCGCGCCTTCTTACCAAACACCCCTGCACTCTTAGTCCTGAGTGTAATTTCATGTGCAGAAGGAATTATTCGTTTCATGGAAGGAGTGGAGAGTTACTCGATCGGTACAACTTCGTTAAAGAAGTGAGGAAGCTCGGCGTCAGCAGGACGAAACGACTGCTTGATCAAAAGTTTGGTAAACTTCGTCTTCAGTTATAGGAAATCCATTGATTCGAGCTTCCCTGAATAACTGTCATGACCAGTGGAAGTTGAATTTAAATTTGAATGGATTTTCAAGATCCTTCTTGTTTAATTATGGACCAGTCAGATCGCCCGGTTTACCCAGGCATCATTCCTTATTTTCACAAAGTAGTTAGAAAATGTAGTTAGGGGGTATCGCATTTACTCAATCCAGAAGACTTGAATGAAGAGAAGGAGAGAAGGAGGGGTAGCCTACTATACCTGTGTTTAGAAGGGTGTGAGTTGAATACCGAACTGACTTACCAACTTGGTGGTACTGAAGCTCAGGTCAAAAAACTGTATGTTCTAGGTTGAGAAACGCTCCTGAGCACAATTATTTGACAAACTCCTTACATACCTTATTCCAGCGCTCAATGTTGAAAAAACCGGAGGCCCTTAACTACATTTATTATCACTTTCGAATATTGTTAGGACATGATAGCACAGAACGAAATCACGGTTCTGAAGTACTCCCTTCACATTTCTCGGTTCACTCCGCGGTACTCACTCTACTCCATTTGTCCACCCACCGAGTTACCGCTTAACGTTTAAGAAGAAAATGTGATCCAAATTGATTTGGTTTGATTAAACAATTTATTGTTTGTTTGATATTATCATCTCTCTTCTAAGAAATCGTAAATCTTCTAGTGTGTTATCTCGGCACTTCCAGACGACGTGACTGATGATTTCTTATCGCTTTCGTGTAATGAATTCGAAATTCTTTCAGCATTTTCGGCAGACCTGAGTCGTGGAGTGTGTTCACCCTCCGAGGACGGTGTTTGTGTGCGATCTGGAGACTTCTTCGCTTGCTTCGCCCCTACTACTGGCGCCTTTGGTGACATATTGGCTGCTTCCATTACTTCCTGAAGATAGTGTTTGGTACAGCATGAAAAAGATCTATAGAAGTGTTGCGCGATTTTTTCAAATTTTCCATTCGATTGGTCGGCTATTCTCACGTCTTTTAGACCTTGTTATTGAGGGTGTCTCAAGAGTTTTGAAAAAATTTTGGTCATGAATTTCACAACCATGTTGCGCAAGAAAGTGCCGAAGCAGAGCCAAGGGGAAAAGGGCAGGAAAAGGGCACTCTTGGTAGATCGCCAAAACAATAGAACGGTCGACATTGTTCTAGCTTCTGCTCGAAGAAAGGACGACTGCTTTTTCTCCTTCCACTATCCACAGGATTCTGCGCCGAAGTCGCCTTCGTGCATCGCTCCCAGGAGTTTTCCCACACTCCCTTACGGAACACGAGCGTCGACTGCGAGTCGATGTCTGCCGGCAACTTCTCAATCGGGAGCGAACGACGAGCTGGACGGACTTCATTATCGCTCAGGATGAAAGTGGACATCTTATGAAAATCCACGCAGGAAATTGCAGTGGCTTCCAATAGACGTGAGGCCTCAACCCGTACCAAAGTGTGGTGACCACGCCAAAACAAAGACGATGTCATTCTTCTCCTTCTCCACCCTACACGATCTTACTTGAGGGTACTGCGGTGAAGCCACGAGTATTCTTGAGCAACTGCGAGAGATGGTGTCTCGAGCCCCCAATACACACCGACTACAAGGAAAGTTTCTAATTGTGATGGACAGTGCTCGACCACACCATGCGAGGACGACGACGGAGCAGCTGGAAAGACTTGGGATCACCTGGCTACCCCACCCTCAATATTCACCTGATCTTGGTCCTTGTTATTACCATGCTTTCAGAACCCTGGGGGCTTACAGGAAAGGGAAGAAATTCAACAACTGTCAGGAGGTCAAGCATGCAGTGGATGAATGGATCGCTTCTCGCCCTTCTTCTTTCTGGATGAATGGCATCAGTGGTCTGCTCAAACGATGAAGGGACGTAGTGGCTAACGAGGGCCACTATCTCGATTAATGATCTCACCTTTTTGTTGTAGTATTTTTGTGCTGAATAGACCAAATAAATTTCCTCAAAACTTTTGGGACAGCCAATAGATTGAGCTAATACTAGATGCTCTGTATCCCTTCAGCACCCCCTCTACAAAAGGAAAACGAAAATGCCGATCAACCAAATGTTCTCTTTTTGCCTTTGTCTTCGTCTCTCAAAGCCTTTTTCTTTGTTATGGTTAGATCAGTTTTAATTTATTAATTATCAAGTTTTACGTTGTTGGATGCATTTGGTGAATTTCTGAATGGTGGTGCGTAGCGAACCTGAGTAGCTTCATTTTGATGTTCTCTATTCACTGATGTTTCGAGAGCTCGTAACACCAATGACGACCACATAGTGTCAGTATAACTAAGATGAGGATGGGCATCGGCTGTCTGTGCTCCCTTATTTTGCTTTAGCAGAGAGGATTTTAATTTTTTGAACTGAGTCGTAAGAGTGCAGGAGCAGCTGGAGGCGTGCGATGATTATCTTGAGCGAAAAGCAGTGAGCTCGACCACCCCAATGATCCTTCCTCCCTTTGGCTTATTTGAAGGTAGAGTTCACGATAATTTTGAGGTACTTTTTGTGTCAAAAAGCGGAAGTGAAGTATTGTTTGAAATAGTGCGTTGGCAGTATATTGACTGAGAAAATTCGTCGATTTTTTGGACAATAAGGCTCCTCAAAAGTAATGAAAGTAGAGGTTGTACGTGACTACCATGGCAGAGATGACATGGAACTGGTATTTGGACGAGATTTCATTCATTACAATTGCACAAGCGCTGACTACATCAAGTCAAAACTGTCCGGAATTGCCTTTTACTGTCGCTACGGGTGATGGCGAGTCTTTTGAACTTCCTACATGGATTTCCTTGTGAATGGTGCAGCCTCTACAATGCCGTTGAAACAAATCCGAGTGTGCAAACGGGACAATCACTGAGCCTTTATAACGCCTTATCCAGGCCGTTTTGCGACCTAACAACATCACATATGGTATACAACGGGGCCACAGATTCTCCCCACGCTGATACCTCAGAAGCCATTTTATCGTGAACTGTGCCTTTAATAATTTACATGTCTGTGGTGTACAAAAACTATCAGACTATCACATTGTGATAGTTTCGACTGGTAATTTTCATTCGCGAAGACGAGAATGGTTACGGGCATAGGTACCTTTCCGATAGTCTTGTTATCTTCATTCGACAGCATTGGTAAGAATCACGCAAGACTTCGGTTTAGCTAATATAGTATTAACTAATACTAACTAGTTGCTGCGAAAACGTCGGTGCGCCAGTAAATTCAACGAAGGCACTGATAGAATCCTTGACGTAATATTATGGTTGAAATGTTTTGGTAATCCGCATGAATGGAGACAGGAGGGTCTGCCTTCAGAAATTGTAGATGAAAATGAATTATTGAAGTAAGCCGATCCGACTAGTATCTGATAGAGGATAATGCAACCCAATCAAATTTCGTACTCACTCGAGAAGTGATCTAAGAGGTGCGACTCAGGCAAGGGGTGTGCCCCATGAAAGGGAGCCCAATTAGCGGAGACCATTCGGTATTGTCACCACCCGAAAAATCTTGCCTCTCTTGCCTTTCTTACAAAGCTCCAGTGCCCGAGACGACTGTCCGACAACTTTATCATTGGTATATTAACGCGTCTAAAATCGATACAAGCCATCATGATTCGATACCACATCGCTAACACCACAAATCCTTCGCAAGATTGAGTGAAATCAGGCTAGCGGCCGTCAACCACGTGGTACGACGACCTGATTTCTTTCAAGCTTGCAAAGGATTTGTGGTGTTAGCGATGGCGCTTAGACAGCATAACATAATACACAGGTCATCATACATACAAGTGTCCTCCTTCAGAAAATCGGATCAGCCTAACATCAATTAAGCGCGTACTCAAGCAACTAGCAATCACGATAAGAGTACTGACAGGAATTGCTGGAATCGAACAGGACATCACTTTCTCATTAATTTAATCGTTAATGACCTATGGCAGGTAAGGGAACATTCGTACCAAATCAAGCTTTACTCGCACTTAGGCTTAAAGTGACCTCAATTAGGTGTGAAGAATCCTGGAAATTGTGCCCATCGCTGCTGGCCTATGTAGTTAGAACTTATCAATTAGTGAAAATAACGACAGTAAAAAAGTGAACTTTCTGTAGAAAAAAACTAATTTCTGAGGGGGAAAGTTCCAACATCATTGCTTTTGAAAGTTTTAATTTCATTCCAAAAATAGTTTTGCTCGTCACGAATCTAGACATCTGTATGCGAAACTCTTAATTTCAAAGCGAGTTGCTCTCGCTGTTGAAGTTCATCAAACCAAGGAAGTGTAAAATAGTCACTTGCGTCTGGTCTGGTCCTGCCACCTACCATAGGTGTTCCCATCCTGCCTCCTGTACTTCTACCAAATTCGAACGGTTTAGGTCGACGGGGACAGAGTTTACACATTTCCGGTCGGACACACACGAACACACACACACACAAACACATAGACATTAGCGCATTATGTATGGTAGGATATTTACGTGGTACATAAGACTGTACGTGGGTACGTAGCACACTTATGATCAGGCAATTGGGAGGGCATTGGACTATCCTATCAGGTAAGGCGTAGCAACGACTTTTCAGATTGTATAGAAAAACAGAGCAGAAATGAAAATGTACTCACATAACTTCGATCCGCTTGTTCGATGGACTGGGACTGCTGAAAATCAGACAAATCAGAAATCATTTATTTCAACACAAGAATTTTTTCAGTTTTGGAGGTGGCAGCTCTCAATTTGCTTTTAAGTAGCGAAATCCTTCTTACTCCTTCAAGTCTTTCGATTTCTGTTCCTATCAAGACGATTTCGTTCTGACTTGGGTCAAACTTGAGATTTTTGAGGCTAACCGACTTGTCCTGGTCGAGACCATGTTTCTGGAAGCACGCATAGGATAAATTTCGTAGAAAATGGAAATAGAACGGAAGCTTGGGTTTTTTGCAACGCACAACTTCTCCTCTTAGTGCTGCCTGCAGTACCAATGGACCTCTTGACTTGAATTCCTTCGGGTTCAGTTTCGCTGCACGCATTTGACGTGGCCGCTTTTTCTATCAAGGAGATCATTGAGGGTGATGCAAGTGGTAATATAATGTATTACTGAAACACAGTATGAAACCAAAGCATGGCAAGAAGCCATTCAAGACGGCGGTAATGTTTTAGATTTGCTTTCGTTCCATGATTCATATCAGCCCAATGGTTGTTATTCCTGCATTCATAGCTTTCTCTTTGAAGTCCTGATCTAGGATCTACTTGATAAAATTGAAAAGTTCGGTTGCTATCGTGTCGATGGAACTTAGCGAACAACATTCATCAATTACGAATGATCAGGCTCATGAAAAGGTTCAATGTAGGTACAAAATCTTAGTATTCAATCACTGTTCACATTCCATTTTGAGTTGGGCTGAGCTGAGGAAGGTTGGCGGCAAACATTTGGTAATATATATGAGGAGCGTTGGTGATCAAAAACAGCTTGATCACGTTTTCCGCTACCAATCTAGAGGCTAGAAATTGTACGCAGTGTTGAGGGAAAGTAGTGAGGGATCATGGCATATAGAATACCAGTCGGTTTGCCCGGCTAACGCCGGCCTTTCCTCCTTCACCGCAATGTTGTAGTAATCGGCTAACTCTCCACTTCTTGAACAGAAATAATATTTTCTTGTACACGAATAATAATTTCTTGTACACGAAGTTTGGCTCAGGGTAAAGAGAGCAGAGCAAATGGTATTCAGGGTAAGTCTGTGCTCACGCCTTCGATTAAAAGTCTCGATCTCTGCTCTTGTTTTAATAGATGAAACTCAATAAAGATTCAACTGTTAGGTAACAAAAGCCTTGGGTGGTACTCGAAAATGTTTCAAGTGATGGTAACACCATTTTCGGATGTTATCAGTGGACCTTTTTCTTTACAGAAATATCAGTAGTTGAGAATCGCAGATAAGGGGCGGTCGGTTAGTTCTGTCGCAGATGATATCGAATAAAGAGAATCCATCATTGATTCAATTCGTCGAGTTACAAGGCTTATTGCGTAGCGGTCGTAATCTAACAGTAAGAATTGAACAAAATTCTTATCTGTTTATCGTAGTACCGCTTATAGGTCCCCACCACTGCACTTACCACTCACTTTTGTCACCTTACCCTACCATCCCGTTTTATCGAACAAAACATACATACTGAAGATCACGGCTGCATCGTTAATACCGAAAGCGGTAGGACTTTGGTCGGGTCCGGGAACTTCTCCCCTAACACGGCGTCGCACACGCCGCACCCGCCACCTATCGCAGGATTGCGATGGAAGATTGGAGCGCGCAATTTGTGAGGTAGGGAGTCCTTTAATTATTTGAATTGGCTGGCCGCTCTTTTCAATTCCAATGCGGTCTTGATTGTCTTTTATATAGGTATATATATAGGAGTCATTTTAATCAATCAAGTCTAATAAACATGAAAACTAAAAATAAACAGAAGAAAAAACGATAAAATCCAATGAAAAATCAAGCCAGTCAAGGAAAAATATCGCGGGGTGAGTACGGCAATTGCAGTAACATTTGCCGCATGCCGCAAGGGAGAATGCCGCGATAGGGGAGAAGTTCCGTTACCCACTTTGGTCGGTAGGTGGCTCTCGCTTTCTTGGACTCCCTATCTTCTCTTAGTAGTAATTTTTGGGGCTCCTGACACCGAGTACCTACGTCTCCGTCATATTCTACATCACCTATTAAAACCTACAAAAGTTGAACTCTTCAGGTCCCCGGAAACAGAAGTTACGAATTTCTGCTCAAACATTTACTCCGCGCATGCTCCGCCCCCTGCAGGCGGAGTCTAGCCCTGCTACCTGCCATGAGTGCTCCTTTCCTTCTCCTGTGCTCCTACCACATTTCAACACTCTAGCTCCACGTAAACAGGAGCCATGAGTTTGCGGCTCAAGATTTCTATCGCGCACGCCCCTTGTGGAGGAATCCGGTCTGGCTACTTGCCATAAGCATTCCTGTCCTGCCTCCGCACTCCTACCAAATTTGAACTCTCAGGTCCACGGGAACAGGAGTTATGAACTTCCGGACGGAAACACACGCCGACACACAAACACATACACGCACAAATCACTCTCACTACTCTCAATTAAAGCTAACGCCGGTGTCATTTACGATCTAGCTTTGACCCTTTGATATGTTTCATTCGACAAGTAGGGTATGTGATAGGTACCGATTAAGGCTACTAAACTATGAGGAGATGGAGATTGATTCAATTTTGCTATTAGGTTACGACCGCTACCGTTTGTAACTCGTTGAAGAATCACGGTTTTTTTGCTTCGATATCGTTCTTGGCAAAAGTTATCCGGCCGCTGATGACCTCAGATTATCGTCAAATGATATATCGGCAGGGAAAGGAAGCTTCATTGATACAGACATTTGATAATGTTGTTATTATGACTCGCCAGCATATGTGAGTGCCGTTCAAGGCTTTGATTGCCCATCTGTTGAAGCTTCAGTCGGCCATTATTTTTGAGATGAGCCGCAACAGAACGAGACTTCTAATCAGCATAAACATCGGCGAATTTTGAGCACCATTTGCAGGTTATTTTAATCCTCCATCAAATTTCACTTTCGAAGTAGTATCATTTGTTAAGGAGAAGGAGGGAATAGGGCCAAGAAGCCGATTATTACAACTACCAGTCGGATCGTCCGGCTAACACCAGGCTATCCTTCTTCTTGTGTCAAACACCCTATCCCGAAAGATGTTGAATTAAAGGAATTTTTTCTCCTTTTTTCGAAGTTTATATCCGCTGTTTAGCTGAGTGAGGGTATGAAACTGAAACAGAGCTCGAATAAATCTGTCGTCGTGGGCATAGGCCTTTTTGAATAAGAAAAGACATCATCTCAAAACAAATCAAGACATCAAATTCATCTCGAAGAAATGCCCCGACGATGGCATAAGTGACTGGCAGTTAAAGTCTTGAATGGTACTCTAAAATGTTGTCGAGTGGTAATGCCGCACATTATCAGATTTGGTTATCAACGAAGTTTTCTTCGCTACGGATTTATCACTTATTGGGAATCCCATATTATTGGCGGTCGGATGTGTTTGGTCAAAAGATATCGAAACAGAAAGAAACTGTGTGTGCCGTTGAGTCAGAAACCTTGATGGATAGCGGTCGTAGTCCAACAGTGAAAAATAAACCAAATTTTCATCTTGTTGTGGAGAATTGCCTTTGATCGGTTCCTATCACTGCATCTACCTGCCTTACTAGATGAAAAATGTCAAGGAACAATGTTTGAATACCATGGTATGACTGCTGACATGAAGAGGATAACGAACCTATTCGCTCTAGCCTTCTAGGCTCTCTGCCAGCCCTTGCCCGTTCATTACAACTCATTGTCACCAATCACCTTCGGTCCCTTCGTATCCTACACCACTTGATAAGCTGTTCCGCCGTTAATATGAAAGACATTGTAGACCTGATGACTATTTATGGCGTTTTATCCCTCACAGTTGTTATCAAACTTTATCATTGAACATCTACGGTCCCTTCTTAATCCATATCCCTTACTAATGTACCAATGCTCCACCGTTAACCATGAAGGAAGTAGCGGATCCTGCGGCGCTCGCACTCTAAGGTGCTTTATCAGCTCCTTCCAATTATTATCACCTCTGTCACATACCATCAGTGTTCCCGTCCTGTCGCCTGTGCTCCTACAAAGATTGAAAGCTCTAGGTCCACGGGACAGCAGTTATGAATTTGCGACCTAAAATTTTTATCGTGTACGCCCCGCCCCTGTGAAAGGACCTCGGTCCTGCCACTTACCATAGGTGTTCTCATCCTGCACCCCATACTCCTACCGAGTTTGAACGCTTTAGGTGCATGGGAACAGGACATATGAATCTCCAGTCGGACACACACACCAACACACACACACACACACACACACACATGCACACACACAAACACACCGACAAACCAACAGACACACTTAGCGAATGTATGAAGTAGGATGTTATAAGAAGGAAGAAAGCACGTCGTTAGCGGGGCGACCCGACTGGTTAATAGTAGTTGGAGCAGTAGAAGCGCTTCGGTGGGTGATGCGGAGTATAGCGAGATCGAGGCTGATAACATTTGATAAGATTGGCAGTGGGGTTGATAGTTAAAGCCTCTGAACCGCTTCCGCTTTTCATGCCTTTTTCGTTCGTTGTTATTTTCCTTTCAGGTGGGAGGAGTGAACGTAGAGGGGAAGATTTAATTGGCCCATTCCACCATTCGTACTGGTAGCGATGCTCTGCTACTTCAGCATGTCATGAGGATAATAGGTAATGATCGCAACTGAGTGGCAGGGGATTCAGGAGTCGAAGGCTGTTCATCCCTAACACCTTTCGTATTTCCAACGGCGTTCTGATTCTTTGGTATGTTTCATTTTATAACACACGATGAAAGACATAATCAAGAAAAAGTTGATGTAATGCCGATAAAAGCTGCTCAAATTGAACCACAGAGGAAGCGGACTCGATAAACTCTGTGCTATTTGTTTGCGTTCTATTCACGTTCCTATCAATCTGCTAAAGTTAGGACGACATTTTACAGGCCATCTGTAGCCTCGACCGATGGTATAACTCGTGGAGATAAAAAAGGTCATGAAAATCTCGTGGGTATCACTGGTCGCACTATCACTGATCACTGGGCGAGACCATTAGTGTTTACTTTACTAGAAGCGCCTCCTTCGACGAAATGCAGAAATGCATTTCACGTCAAGTGCACTGCCAAAAATGGACTCATCGTTGGACACATTAGTCGGCTGGCAACACACTTAGAGAATGTTCAAAGGATTGTGTTACTGCACTGTTGGACAACGCTCAGAGAGTTATGTCACCAGAGCCGATCAGTCTCGCGAGATGAGGAAACTGCTTCATGCAGTGGAAAAAATTACGTTTTTACGATCTCGAAGATTAACATCAGTAGCAGGTTTTTTGGTTTTGTTATTGTTTATTATTAATGCAATAATGCATGCACTATGATCAAAGGAAAGGCAAATGCTATTTCAGTAGAATTCATAAACAGAGCTAAAGAAGGGAGCGCAACAAAATAAGAACAAAGTCCAGCCCAGGCAGGCTCGAACCATACAGCCCAGGGTATTCCTGTAGCTGCCCTGGCCTTGCCGGATGGCACGTCTCTGACGAAGTCTGCGCATGTCTGCTATTAGGTTGTAAGAAAAGTTATGGCCGTTCCCACGTACGCGCTATATGAATTCAAATTTTGGCGGCTGTCCATTCAGATTAATCGACATATTGTGTTCCTTAGGTAAGACACTAGTTGCTCTTTCTGTCATAGCGCTTTCCCCGAAGTCTGTAAAGTTTTGGAATCCTTAGGAGTTTTTTTTGGCAGAATGGATAAGACGGCTTTTTGGACGGTTTTACTTCACAGGTTCAAACTTGGTCGAACTACGAAGGATGCAGCCACAAATATTAACGTTGTATGGGGAGAAGGCACTGCATCGGAGCGAACGGTTCGTCGCTGGTTTCAGAAGTTCAGAAGTGGAGACGGGTCAATGGAAGACGAAGAGCGAGTTGGTCGACCATCGTTAGTTGATCACGATGTTTTGTTAAGAGCAGTGGAAGAAGATCGACGTCAACCTTTGAGAAAGGATGCCAAGAAGATGGGTGCCTCTCACACAGTCGTCGCTGCCCATCTCGAGCTGCATGGAATAGTGAAGAAGCTTGACAAGTGGGTGCCACACGATTTCACGGAACAGCAACAACTGAAGCGCTTTGAGGTTTTAAGTTCGCTGTTGATAAGTAATGGTGCTGAGCCTTTTCTCTATCGTATTTTAACGTGTGATGAGAAGTGGATCCTGTATGATAGCAGGGAGCGTTCTGCTCAGTGGGTGGGTATGGATGAGCCCCCAAAAAATTTCCAAAACCAAGTTTACTGAGTTTACTCGTCACGAAGACAATGTACACAGTTTGGTGGTCCAACCATGGTTTAATCCACTACGCGTTTCTTCCTCCAGGTCAAACCATCACCGCACAGTCATATTGTGATCAAATTCACAAGGAGTACACGAAACTGGGGCAAATGCAGCCAGCACTAGTTAGCCACCACGGTCTACTGCTCTTACACGGCAATGCGCATCCGCATGTGTCTGGAATTGTTTTTGTCTTGAAGTTGAACGAGCTGCGAATCGAAGCTCTCCCTCATCCACCCTACTCGCCGGACCTTACACCAACTGACTACCAATTATTCAAACATCTGGACAGCTTCTTAAAGGAACGGGCATTCAAAAATCAAAGCGACGTGGAAGCTGCCTTTCTCGAGTTTTTGGAATCCAGAACTCCGGACTTTTATAAGAATGGAACAGACAGACTCGTATCACGTTGGCAAACATGTGTAGAATCGAATGGGGCTTACTATGAATAAAAATGTCGACTTTGAGATGAGTTATAACTTTTTGAAAAATAGCTGACGAAACGGCCAGAACTTTCCTTACAACACAATATTTATCGGCCGCCCATTCAAAGCGCATGGAGATCGAAATAACACCACTTAGGGTTACTGTTCAGGATTAACCAGAATGAGAGCAGCGGACGGTTCAGAAGAGGGCTCCCTCAATATAAAAACGACCACGAATTTGGAGGCCATCACATAAGCAAACATGTAATGTATCAAGCGGAGAGTTGGTCAAACAGCAGTTGTTGTCGTCACGAGTTTTTCTTTCATCCACTTCGAAATTGACTACACAGCACCTAGCAAGCCTGGCCTTTAAACTAGAAGCGTTATTGAATTAGAATATGACCAGCAGAGCTGACTCATCATGTTTCTGCAGCCCTGCAGCAACCCTTCAAATTTGGAAGCTCAAAAACTAAACCTATACTTTATGAAGCCTGGTTTTTATTTTCAATCGCTCGAACTAGCACTTTCTTATTATATCTTTGAACCTGTATCACCTTTTTTGCCTGCTTGTCCTTGTCCCTTTTTTGTTCCAGCTTCTTTTCTAGCAGCAATCCTTAAACGGCGTTCACACCATTATGCTGCCTGATTTTTTGAAACACTTACGTTGACGTTTCCTCGCAGCTTTCACTTTTGTATGGTCGTAGTAGACGTAAACAATCACGGATACTACCAGAATCGCTGCTACTATCCAGAGTAGAATAATTCTTGTGAAAATACTTCCATCAATCTCACAGAACTTAAACTACAGTAGAAAATAAGAAGAGAGAAAGGAAAGGATGTACTTTGTATAATCATCACTGCCTCTTCTTTTCCTTTTTGGTCTAAAAAAAGTTTATTAAATCTTTGATCTTTCATCATAGCTTTGTGAATTTTGCTGTTATATTTTATATGACAAATATCCAACGGAATTATTCATCTTCTGTTCATTTGCAACTGCCATAACTGTATGTTTCGCTAGGATACGTGGTTGCGCACTACTTTTGCAATAAGTTTTAACGGGGAACCACTTGAAGGACACCAACGCCTACGGCTTTTCTTTTCGTACAAAATTCAATGAATAACGAATACCGTAAGAAAAGAGTAGTCGTCTCCACTAAAATTGAATAGCCTTCTCATATTCGTTCTATGACTTTCATTATCTGATACTTGATCGGAATCTGGCATAATCCTAGTCCCGATTTTGCCATGTTAACTCGCCATAGTCACAGCCATCACCATACAACATTTTTATGCGCCAGTGTGCGCGCTGCGACATTCGAGCGGAGCCATCACAGTCAGGTGCTTAAGGGCTGTACGCAGTAAGCTTTTACTGTTCGTACTCATTTTGGCTAGATAGGCTGTTTCTGTATACCTGCTACTTGTGAATGTTATGCACCTGTAGCGCAAGAAACTTTCGAGTTTAATGGTATTTAATGGCATCCACAGAAACCATTTGTTTTTTCGAGGTCTGGTGAAACAGCTGTCTGCTCTCAAGAAGGATGGTTACAGGCTAATGTTCAATTACTTGTCGAGAGAAGTATCATCGAGAAGTATCAGAGAAGTATCAGTATGTCATCGTTCATCTTTACTTTTTCACGTAAACACACAGTAGCGCTCAAAAGTATTCGGCGGAACGCTTCTTCTGATTTACATTTCAGTCCAGTCGTAACTTCTTTCTTACTGCATCAAATCATGCGAAATTTCAATATGCGTAGCATGGATGCATACCAAAGGACTTGAACTCAAAATCAACTGGAAATACAGATGTTGATCCTTCTAGAGTCTGTTTCCTTTTTGGTCCAAAGTATACGAGCGCTACTGTCGAACATTAAACAGAGGAATAACGCACATAAGGTGCAAATAACTGCAGACGTCACTAACTTCGATTAAACGAAGTCTGCTACCGCCAGATACACCCTGCTCTCAGTTATGTGAATATTGCTGCTTGGTAGTCAAATGGTGTTGAATAGTGTGAAATATGCTTTTTTTGAACATATCAAAATTTCGCGCGATTTGCTCCACGAAGAACAAAGTTATGAACGGAAAAGCGTGAAAGTGTTTGGCCAAATACTTTTGAGCGCTACTGTATGTATGTAGCAGTAACGAGACATGAACACTTATTATCTCACCTATGCGGAGGAATGATTGCCGATTCAGTCGTTACTGTTATCCAATACGTCGCTGTTGGTATACCGGTGGTTTTCACAAAAGTAATTGCTGTAGTTGGAGCTGCTGTTCTTGTAGTGGTAGTTGTCGTTGTTGTGGTGGACGTTGTTGTTGTGGTAGGCGTAGTAGTGATAGTTGTAGTAGTAGTAGTAGTAGTGGTTGTAGGTGTAGTTGTAGTTGTAGTTGTAGTTGTAGTAGGGGTAGTCGTGCTTGTTGTGGTTGTTGTAAGTGTAGTGGTGGTTGTAGGTGTCGTTGTAGTTGTTGTTGTAGTAGGTGTCGTAGTGGTTGTTGTTGTTATAGGTGTAGTCGTGGTTGATGTTGTTGTAAATGTTGTAGGTGTTGTCGTGGTTGATGTTGTTGTGGTTGTTGTAGGTGTCGTCGTGGTAGATGTTGTTGTAGTTGTTGTAGGTATAGTCGTGGTTGCTGCTGTTGTAGTTGTTGTGGGTATAGTCGTGGTTGCTGTTGTTGTAGTTGTCGTGGGTGTAGTCGTGGTTGTTGCGGTAGTATTTGTAGTCGTGGTTGTTGTTGTAGTAGTTGTTGTAGGTGTAGTCGTGGTCGATGAAGTTGTCGCTGTTATAGGGGTAGTCGTGGATGTTGTTGTAGCAGTTGTGGACGTAATTTTTGTTGTAGGTGTAATCGTAGTTATAGTTGACGAATGTGTTATTCCTGGAATGGGCCCAGCAGTGATTGTTGTGGTAGGTATACCGGTAGTGGTAGCCATAGCGCTTCTGGTAGTGGTTGATGTAAAAGTAGGTGCAGTTTTGGTAGTTGCAGGAGAGGGACTAGCAGTGGTTGATAGCGGGGCTGGAGTAGTAATGGTGGTGTGTGTCGGTATTGGACTCGACGGTGCCATAGTAGCGGCTGCAGTATCTGTAGGAATGGTGACAGGAGCCGTAGTGCTGACGATAACGGTGCCAGGAGTGGTTCTAAGAGTTGTTGATGTGATATTCGTAGTACTAGAAGGTAGGGTAGGGGTCGTGTTTGAGACGTTTGGTGCCGGAGCGGCGATAGGCACTATAGTGTGAGTAGTGGGGAGTTGTTCAGGAAGCGTAATAGGATGGGATGGAGCAATACGACGTGCGATATTATGGAATGGGGGTGATCTTTTAGACCTAGTAACTTTTGCAGGTGCAGAGAAGATAGCAAGAAATGGAAAAGGTGTTGTTCCTTCCACATTTCTGGAGCCGTCATCTTCAGAGAGACCCTTCGCAGCAAGAGGTTTTCTGGAGATGGTATCGAAAGATGAAGCGTAGTCTCTCTTTGATCCAGACTTGCTCTCTTCTGCCTCCATTTTCCATTCCTTCTCAGAGCGCTTGAGCATTCTGCCCAAGTAATTCATGACGTCTTCTGCGTTTTCTATTATAGTTTCAGGCTCTCTCCATGCTCGTTTCTTAGTTAAATCTGTGGCTAGTTCCTGAGAAGTACGAATCGGAGTCTTCATAATACGTTCACCACCCTTTCTCCCTTCCACAACGTTGTCTTGTGAATCTTGTTGCATGCCAAAACGCGGAGCTCCTTCCACGCATAAGTCTGGCACAAATAGTTTCTCTGAAAAAAAATGCTCGAGTGACACAACTTGAGGAACTAGGTTTCGAAGATGAAATGTATAGAAGCCTCTGCTCATAGGTCGACAATTATTTAAACCAAAAAGCAAAAGTCAGCGCATGTTTCCTGCTCAATAATCATCCCATCATAGCCTACAGTCTTGCTTTCTCTTATTGTCAGTGAAAACAATCTATCAGTGCGTACGCGAACTATAGTCGCAGGCTTATGACACTTCCCACAATGACTCATCTCACGTTTTTTTCTTCGTTAATTTCGCTCCAACATAATAACATTGCCACTGCTTAATAGCAACATCCTTGCTGCACGTCTCCCAGTACTAAGGTGGTCGTTACAGAACAACAATAATGCGAGCTGGCGGAGAAATGACAAATCCTACGCCGATTAACTTTCTCATCTTCTTCAATCCGATGCTACCACAGTATGCGTAGAACGCGAATAATTACTGTTTACTGCCGTCGCTGCCTTTTGCTAAAAAACGTTTTGGAAAAGTGTGACTAGCGTGGGGACAATTATTGTGATATAATTGATGAAGAAGAAATTTCTCCGTGCCGTTCTATTCATTATTAATGTCAACTCGACCAGTTCGAGAATTCCAGTACTGTAAAAAAGTTCATTGCCATTGCTAAAAACAGAAGGGTGAAGCTCGTTTCCTTGCTAACGTTGCGTAGCATTGCCTGCTTTACCCTATTAACTTCAGCTAGACAAGGTTTTCTGCATATCCACTTCTCTTCGTTTTTGATCCGTTCCATTCGTATCCAACTGCAAGCCTACCTAAGGATCCTCATTTTAAATGAGAAAAATTGTTTATTGTGAGCTGGCACTTTCTGTGGGCCGCGCTATTGCGCCGTAAATTCTCCTCAGGGCATCTTGGAGTACCTCGGTCGCAGTTGACTCCAGTTTAATCCCTCCACCTCATCCACGCTGCACTTATTTGAACGTTCACAGCCTAGTTCACCCTACCAAGTCAGGCCGCTCTCCAAATATCGAGGGCCTCGCACTCTTCCGATGTGTTACTCTAATCAGTTAATGATTTGCTCTAGGCAGCCCTGAGTATTTAGAAGGTTCGCCTTTCTCCTATCAGATCGGCGCCTATTCTTCGCCAAACCTGCCACATGCAACTTGTGCTGGAGATTTCTCGACTCTATCAGGGCGATGGTATTTGGGCAGAAGAAAGTCATCAGTGGTACATCCAGATGTCTTTTCAGGAGTCATCCACTGTGAACAGGAAGAGGGGCGGGCTCAGAGAGCTGAACCTTGTTGTGAATCAACCGTCCACGGCTCTTGTTAGCTCGTGAGGAGTGCGAATTTTGTATTGGACCCATCGTACATATCCTTGATCAAGAGGGTAAGGTATTCCGGGACGTTTCGTTTTCGAAAAACTCTTTAAATCAAATCAATCAATCAATCAATCGCTTTCCTTCCCCTCAATCTCGTGTCAAGGCATTTTTCCGATTTGCGTTGACCTGACCAGGCTTCCACATTGTTGCACAGTCGCTTTCCTTTACAGTCATTTTACTAAAACGTCTTGAGCGGCAATCAGTTCTTGCAAATACTGTAGGCCCGCTCGCTGTTTTACCACCTCAACGATGTGGAAGGGTAGCGTTTAGAAGTGTAGGCGTATCCGATCTTAAGAAATTTTGGTTTATATAAAAATCAGTCGGATCGCCCAGCTTGCACTAGGCTTAGTGCAGAGAAAAGAGGTAGCCGACTCTACCTGTGCTTAGAGACGGTTGAAACGGAAGGATGTAGATTTTACTGAAGCATCAAGGATGGGGGGACGGTACGAACGTGCGTCCGAGGGTGCGCGGCAAATTGCGCGGCGAAGTTCGTGACGATTTGTAAGACTGCGGTACCAATTTTTGGGGCACAAACTCGAAGTAGTAGGGTCAGATGATACTCCTAATCCACTTTATTTCAAATTTGGGCCCCAATGGTAGGCGCCAAAGTCGTTCAAATCATTACGAACTTCGCCGCACAAATTGCCGCGCGCATCCTCGGACGCACGTTCGTACACATACCCTCAAGGATGAGCGCCGGGGTGAGTGAGATAATCATCTCGTGTAAACTGTCGGGATGGTGTACGAATTGAGCGCTCTAGTAACCTATACACCATTTTACTGCTTTGTATATAGGAGGAAAGTGTAGAGCTGGGTTTTCCACATTACTACTTTTATCGTAATACAAAGTTTTGCGGATAGACAGCGACACAACGACAAACCAACAAACACACAAACCGACAAACTGACACACCAAACTACTGCTTTATAATCGGGAAAGATAATATTTTTGTTTTTATCTAATTTTTAGCATTTCATTATATGCTCTGATGCGGAGCTCCGGGTTCTCCAGTAATGTGGGATTTTATCTTGAACCACTTGCCGCTTCGAGTTCGAAGTTATAGTTAGGTAGAGGTGGAAGAATTGGATGAACGGCGCCTCCTTGCTTGAGTCCCATTTGTCGGTCGGCCTGAAGTCGCAAGTGAACCCGTTATTCACGCAAGCTGCGTAGAGCAAACCCAGGTACGTTTCGTTCAAGTCATCACGTTTTGGATTAAGGACCACGACCCGCTCGGAGAAGTACAAGCCCTTTGAAGGGCAGACGTCTCTGCCGCCGTGCCACATGCTTTCGTCGCTACCATCAGATGTCGGCCGATCCGAAAGCTCTCGCCTAAGTTTCCTAATGCCGACGGAGTTGAGCGTTGGAATTTCCATCATTTTTATTTGCTATTTATATAAATACCAGTTGGGCTACGCACGCTAATACGTGCACCACATGGGCACTACCGCTTAACTAGACTTGTTAGAGGACCAATATGAACAGTATCGATTGACTTCCCATTTCATAACTGCCTCCTCACCGCGCTCACGTGACATTCACACACTTTTGGTATGACGCACAAACTGACCCACAAACAGACGCACAAAATTACCGCTTCCCTTCTTTTTATGATAGAGCTGTGATGAAAGGCAAACAGCACTCCTTCTTTGAAGCGAATGATACTTTTCGGAACACGAAGTTCGATAGAGGAACAATAGGGCATGCAAACGATATTCCAAATGTCCCAATGCCCATGCCTTTGATTAGAATCTGTCCGTCTCGATGCTGCTGCTGTTGATTTTAAAAATAATGACCCATTGAAGATTTAACTGGTAGGCATCCAAAGCCTTGAGTGGTACTCACAAATGTTGAGTCATGATAATACCACTATCAAACGTTTTTATGAATGTCCTTTTCTCTACGGATACAACATTAAATGAGAATCCAATACTGCTAGCGGTCGGAAAAGTTTTGCCGTGAAGATATCAAAGCAGAGAGAACCCTCGATCCTTCATCGGATCGCATGCTTCGCTGGGTAGCGGTCGTAAGCAAGAAGTGAACCGAATTTCATAATCTCCCCGATCAATGTACTTACCGTACTTGAAAAGTTCAAATCAGGTACAAATTAACTATTTCCAAGGAAGCCTCGCCCCTTGTGGGCGGAATCTGCACCTGTCACCTACCTTCGGTTTTCCCATCTTGCCACTTACATACATCTCTGCCAAATTTGAACGACCCAGGTCCAATTTGACTGTTTTTGAGGAAGCCCCGCCCCAATGAGTGCAGTCCACACCTGTCACCAACCATTAGTGTTCCCATCTTGCCACCTACATCTCTGCTAAATTTGAGTACTCTAGCCTCAGGAGCAAAGGAGTTACGGATTTACGGCAAACTACAATATTCGCGCGAGCCCCGCCCCTGCGGAGCCTAGATTAGATCACGTGTACCCAAGGAGTTCGGCTCATTCCCATCTTGTTCATCTCCAATCCCCACTTGTTCCAACCTGTCTGAACTGTTCCATTTGATTTCCAAACGACGCCATAGATGCAGTGTAGTGATAAGATAGTTACAGTGAAAGACATACAGGAAAACGGTAGGAAAAACTCTCAGAAACTCCTAGTAGCTAGTCCATGGCTTGGAGCCCTGAATCGGGCTGAATTCGTTGCCCGAAGTCTTCTACACCTCCTTAGCCTTCGCATGCGGTCCAATAAGTTTGACGAAGGGAGGAAGACCTGCGCCTCTCCTTAAAATGACGTCTCATCATATCATAGTTCATCAGTGAGTTATTTCGAAGCCTCAAACATGTCTATAGTGGCTGGCTTTCTCCATCAGCCTGCTGTCAGCCTGGGCCTAGCGCTGAGACGTTCAGCAATTCCACTTTTTGAAACTCAAAGAAATGTTTTAGGGGAATGACCACAATTTTATCCCAACATAAGATCGAGCAATTAAGCAGATTTGCACCCATCAAATTGCAAATTCTATGGCACCCGAATCACAGGCGCAGAGTCCACTGCTCATCAGATTTGCAGGAAGACATCATTGATGAGAAAAGGAGGCGTCACTCGTGTATGTGACTTCTAGGTCCAGGCTTTCAAACAATGTGTCCACGTGCGGCTCTCGATGAACCTCGGTATGTTATTGGAATACCTTTGTAGAACTCCACACGAGGTTACAATACCTCAATGGCTAATGTTTTGGTGAAACCACCTTCGTCGAAGCCTGAGAGGATGGAATCAAATTCATGGAATTATCCGATCAAATATCCACCCTCTACAATATCTTCAAAACCAACTTGATCATCAAACCATCCTAGACGGAAAAAAGTACCTACTTCTCTGGTAAACAGGACCGGCCTTGCCGTGAGCGACGTAGCTTGGCTGTTTCGAGTCCAAAATACACGATGGAAGGCTAACCTTATATAATGGGTGAGTTCCCGCGCAACTGACGCGCATTCCCCTTCCGATTCATTCCTGGACCCACGACCCGGATCCGAAATGTCTCTGGGGTATAAATCGCGGCTGTTTGTGGTTCAGTTGCCGAGACCGACCTTCTTCTTCTTTCTTCTTCTCCCTATCGTTAATCCCGCGCCATCGCAGGGTCCGCTGTTCTTGTCAGCTGTCTCCATTTCATTCTATCTACGGCATCTTCTGCCGTCACCTTGGCTTCGCGAGGTCCTTCTTGATCACGTTCCGCCATCTCTTCTGGGGCTCCTCGTGGTCGCTTACCTTGAACTTCGAATTCCATTGCTTCCCTTATCGGATGGCTCTGTGGTGTTCTTATTACATGCCCGAACCATCGCAGGCGCTGCTCTCTCATCTTCAGCTGTTTGCATAGCCGTCCTGACGTCTTCATTTCTGACCCGATCGAGCCGCGTCCAGCCGCAGGCCCACCTAAGCATTCTCATTTCAGCGGAGTGGAGCTGTCCTTCGTAGGATTTACTCACAGGCCAACAATCGCTGCCGTAGAGCATCGTGGGCCTTACCACTGTCCGATACACCTTTCCTTTCAGGGTCCTGGAGCATCGATGGTCGCAGAGGATACCGGTAGACTCCCTCCACTTCATCCATGCCGCATTTATTCGGGATTTCACGGCCTGGTCCACGCTACCATCGGCGCATAGCGAAAGTCCTGGACCTTTTCGATGGCTCCCCCGCGACCGTCGACGATTGACTCCATGCCCTCCTCGGAGCTGAGGAACTTGGTCTTCTTCACGTTCAGCCGGAGTCCACTCTCCGCCAATATCCTCTGCCCAATTCTGGAGTTTATCCTGGAGTTCATCCTTGCTCTCCGCTATCAGAGCGATGTCATCAATGTAAAGGATGGTCTTTAGTGGTCCATCCATGAGTTCTTCTGAGATGACGTCCATCGTGAGCAGGAAGAGGAACGGGCTTAGAGCTGATTCCTGGTGTACTCCAACCGTGACATCTATTGCTCCGGTTTGGCCGTGTGTGGTGCGTGTTGTTGTGGTGGAGCCGTCGTACATGTCCTTCACCAGAGAGATCAGGTGTTCTTTCGTTTTCGGAGCGCTCTCCAGAGGACTTGTCGCGGGAGACGGTCGAAAGCCTTCTCCAGATCGAGGAAGGCTATGTAGCAGGGTCCACGCTTTTCTCGATACTTCTCCATAACTTGTCTAGCTATGAAGATGGCGTCCGTAGTAGACCTTTCAGGCATGAAGCCGAACTGCTCGTGTGAGATTGGGACCAGTTCTCTCAATCTTGAGTCGACCAACCGCTCGTACAGCTTCATCGTGTGAGCAGTCAACCTGATTCCCCGGTAGTTGGAACACTCCATCGCGTCCCCTTTCTGCTTGAAAATTGGAACGATGGTACTTCTTCTCCATGCATCTGGGATTCTTCTTTCAGCGGTGACAGTGTTCAGGAATCGGGTGAGCCACTTTACTCCGTGCTCTCCGAGCGCTTTCCATGCCTCGATCGGTACTCCATCCGAGCCAGTTGCCTTCCCGACCTTCATCTTTCCCATTGCTCTACGCACCTCATTCTCCGTCCAGAGATTGATTGGGCCAGCCGTTGCCTCTAATTGGGAGCTGTTCTGACGGGCGAATTCTTCGTTGAAGAGCCCGTCGAAGTATTCCTTCCACCTACGCCTTACGTCGCCAGGCTTCCTCAGTATTGCACCCTCGCTGTTCCTGACGGACTTCACTACCCCGATGTCTTGAGTGGCGCGGTGACGCGCTTTCGCCAGGCGGAAGACGAACTTCCCTCCTTCTCGAGTGTCGAGTTTCTCATACAAGGCGTCCATTTCCGTGTTCTTCGCCTTCGCGACAGCAGCCTTGGCGAGCCTCTTGGAAGTTCTGTAGGCAGATAGGTCTTCTGGGGCGCGTGTCCTTTGCCAGCGCTTGCAAGCCGATTTCTTCTGCCTCACAACTCGTTGGACTTCATCATTCCAGAACCATGCTTCCTTGTCCCCTCGGAAACCACCTCGAGTTTCCCCCAGCGTTTCCCTTGCACATCGCAGGATGACCTCCACAGCGTTGCACCAAGTCTGCTGGATCGGCCCTTCGGGATTTGGAAATCCAGCTTCCAGTATCTTCTCTTTGAGGTGTTCTCTTCCGGATTGGTGCAACTTCCACCACCGGATCCTCCGTTCCAGACTTGTCCTCGATTTCTTGGGAAGATCGATGGCTATGTCTGCTAGAAGAGGTCTGTGCTGTGGTGCCAAGTCTTCTCCGGGTAGTACCTTGATGTCCTTTACAGTTTTGAGGGACGATCTTCTTACCAGCACATGATCTATTTCCGTTTCTTTCCCTCCACTGCTGTAGGTTACCTCCTGGGACTTCCTTTCCGCGAGAAAGGTGCTGCAGACTGCCAAGTCGTGAGCAATAGCCAGGGCAAGGACCCTTGCTCCCTCATCGTTTCTGACTCCTACACCTTTACCTCCATGCACACTTTCCAGTCCCCTCCACTGCCGACGTGCCCATTCAGATCACCTGCTATGGTAAGATAGTCCCCCTCCGGAACTGATCGGATGGTCTCGCAAAGGCTCAGATAGCACTCATCTTTTTCATAGATGGGGCAGCCGGCTTGAGGTGCGTACACTGATATTATTGTCCAGTTCCCCTCCTTCGTGTCTATCCTCACCGATATGATTCGACTGCTGACCCTGTTAACGGCGGAGACAGAGTCTTTCAGGGAGTCTGCCACTGCCACAGCCACACCATTTCGTTTGGTGTCTTCTTCGTTGTAGAAGCCTTCCAGCGAGTCTCCTGAAGGCATAGGACTTGGATGTTTCTGCGCTTCATAAGATCAGCGACCTCCCGGGACTTTCCAGTAAGCGATCCCACATTTAGAGTCCCTATTCGAACTAACTTCTTTGGCCGAGGTCGTTCACTCCTCGGTAGCCCTCGCGTACTGTCCACAGAACTCAGGCGGGGGCCCTGTGCGCCACTTCCGGGTGACGTCCTAGCTTTATCACGGATACTCTTTGAGACTTGAGACATATTCCTTGTGACTGGTTTCTCCATCAGCCGGCCTGTCAACCTGGCCTGAGCTGGTACCGATACCATTTTTGCAAATTTTGCAAGGCATGGAGTTGCCTCGGCAGGGATCGAACTCGCACTCCCTCTAAGTGCAGACGTGAGCCTACACTCCTATCCACTCGGCTATCCCTGCCGAGGCCGACCGTGACCCCAAAATCATCTCCATTATGAGTTTGTGTACTTGACAACCTAGGGCATTTGAAGGGAGCGACCTAACCTTACCTTTTTTGTGTTCTTTGATTCGTACGAAGAGTGGTGTAGCTGTCACACCTAGCATATACTCGTCTGCACAGTTTTGACGAGCGATTTCGTAAACCGCACCAACAGCACTACAGTGACTTTTCTCCATTAGGACAGACCACACAATTAGGTGTTGCGCATGTGCGATCGTAGAGGCCATTACTTCCCAAACGGCGCTTCAGTTTGTCAGAAAGGATTTCGGTGTTAATAACAATGTTTTCGAGTCCCGCTCTTCTCAAAGACCCTTATGGAAGTGCTCACCACTAAACAAATCACCCCTAGGCCTGTCTGACTCTTTAACTGCTCCGGCTATTCGAAATGAAGAGAGTTTAAGGCAGGTAAGCTCAGCAATATTGCGTGCTATGTTTACGGACTCTTTTCACTCATTCTCTCCAGCGCAAACTTCTACAGCAGTTCGATACATACTCCTAACCACTGCTCGTTTCGTTGAAAATTGTGTGCAGATTCACAATGAACAATGATGTTTTTATTGCTGGGCTTCCTTTACCATTTTGTAGAATAGTCACACTTAGCGATTCTTACTTGGACAATAAGGAAAGGCAGCCACTCTCAGCGGGGCTTTTCTATAATAACTTGTATCCGCACAGATTAAGTATTAAATGGGTCAAAACAAAGGTCAACCTAGTCCTGCGTAGAACTTTGCTTGCTTGTTTGCTCTTTGCAAACTTTGAAGCAATCGTCGATGTACTGACAATACAGCACAGGGAGACGTTCGAGTACAGGCACTTCTGTTTTGGTCATGAAGGCAATGGCCAAAATAGGATGGAGTCGTTGCCTCATGACGAGTCCTTTAGTTTGCGCATAGTACTTCCCCGAGAGTGCCGGAACTTCTCCCCGAATTCTCATGTCAAGTGGCAAAGGTCATCGGCGGCTGTCCTATTCTTGCACTGGGAATTCAACCCTTTCCCTTCAAAGAGCCGATTGCATCGATGCGGCGAAGGCGACGCCGTTTCTGGGAAGAAGATACCGAACACCTAAAGATGTAACAGTTCAGACATTTTATCAGAAGAACCATTACTGACCTAATGAAAAACCGTACATGTTGACTGTGCTTTCGTGCTGGAAAAGCAGTCCTAGCACAGGTTCATGGCAATATCGTTACTAACTTTGTTATAAAAGGATTCCACATTGAAGGATTCCCTGGCGCATGTTTTGCTCAGTCGCACTCTAACCAGGAAAGGATACCAAGTCGCAGTGGCCATTCAAGATGAGATGTATACCGACGTAGGTAGTTTTGAACGCTGATCTCAATGTGGTCTCATAGACGTGATACGGAGGTTCGAGTCCTTGATGCAAGCGCTTGTTTTGCTTTTTTATAAAAAGTGTCCTGAACTCTTGCAAAACCATTTAGCAGATCATATGGACTACCTACAGCCCTCCCAGCCCTCCATCATATTTATAGAGCCCTAGGAATGCTAATTTAAGTATATTTTTTTGTCGGCTCCACAGACCGAATGGGGAAGGATGCACCCAAAACCCTTCTGCTTCCGACACTCAAGATGTTGTCAAAAAAAAACAGCAGCTTCATGCACTCTCATAGAGGGCTCTCGGATTACTCGTAAGGCTTCAGCGCTTTTGGATGAAATGATGCCCCTCTATGGGTAGAAGTGAGCTGGTACAATTCAGCTGTCGTTTTTATGCAAAAATACTAGCTATACAATAGGTGAACACTATATGAACAGATATGAATACAACACAAAGTGTTCGGAGCAGAAAAGCTTCTGACAATGTGAGCACAGCATGAAAGAAAGTTTCCCCCCCCCCGTGAATCTCACAATTTCCGTCTAGTTGAGAATATCCTACAAGAATTCCAAACTCACCCAGGTCCCCAGCCAGGTACCCTGATGCAAGCCATGAATAATAAGGCAATTTTTTGAATTTAGGTGCGCTAAACACGAAGCACGCCAGTGACATAAGGTGAATTATGGAGTTGCGCTTGCTGAATTGGAAGTCAGATCATGACAACTACTAAAGTGACAGCGCGCTTAAACATGGCTTTCAGTAGTAAGGAAATATACATTGAGAGGCCCAATTTGAGAAGTTGCGTCAGGTGGAATATTGAGCGCCTTCACCTCTTTGCCAGTTGACGCAGCACCCTGAATCGCTTCATGGCCCTTGAAAGAGCTCCATGAGCAGGGTTGAAGGAAAATCTCTTGATGCAATGCACGATCTAACACAATTAAGCATAGGCCCCTTGCTCATAATGTGGGTTGTATAGGCCCTGATCTCGAATGCCGGGAGCTGAAGGGCACCCTCCCCATTTGGTCTGTAGAGCTGAAGGAAAAATATACCTGTACTAGCCTTTCTGGGGCTATATAAATATGAAGTAGGGCAGTAGGTAGTCTATATGATGTGTAAAAAGGTTTGCAAGAGTTTAGAGCACTTTTTATAAAAAAGCAAAACAAGCGCTCGCACCAAGGATCCGAACCTCCTTGCCATGTCTACCAGTCCGCCGCCCTCCCAACTGCGCCATCGGAGCACGTTATTGCACTATTTGTTTCTCGTATAGAAGCAACAAAGTAACATGACACCTGGGGAAGGGGGGTCCGTAACTTCGTTCCCAGAATCGTTTCGCAGATTTGGAACCCACATTTGAAATCAGCGTTCGAAACTACCTACGTCGGTATACATCTCAACTTGAATGGCCACTGCGACTTGGTATCCTTTCCTGGTAAGAAGTTGACTTAAAAACATGTGAATGTTGGTAAGGTGCGAAGGAATGAAACGAAGTAGTTGTGATAATATAACGTTTAAAACCAAGCAATATTGTTAGTGGGACCACCCACGCGATTGATTGTAGACCTAACTTTAACGGATGAGGGTGTTATTGATGCCATGTTGCCCCTAGGGGAAAATTTGTGGGTTTCAATGAGCAGGTACAAAACTGGACAGGGCGGCGACTCAATTTTGAGTCGCACTACCAAATTAGAGAGATCTTCAAGGTGACGTTCGGGTATGACGATTAGCCTTCCACCGTGAATTTTTAACTCGAGACAGCCCAGACAGACAATCTACGTTGCTAACGAGGGCCGGTCCTGCTTATCAGGGAGGTAGGTACTTTTCATCTACCTAGGATTGTTTGATGGTCAAGTTGGTCTCGAAAATATTGTTGGGAGGGGTGGGGGGTGGAGATTCTCGACCGGGTAATTTATTTCACAGGCTACGACGAAGGTGGTTTCACCAGAACGTTAGCCATTAAGGTATTGTAACCTCGTGTGGAGTTTTGAAAAGAAGTTATCTCGAACAATGACCTTGCGACTATCGACAGGGTTTTTGACATGGCTTCGCTATCGTCACTGTGTCAACCTGGGCGCGACTCTGATAGCTACGCAGATTTTCTCGATTTCTGCAAGGCATCGTTTTTAACCTGGAGGATTGGATGGAGTCTTTCTGACCAGGGAAGGATCTCAAGTCGAAGTAGCCATTTGAAATGAGACTCTCAGTACTGGACGTGTTTTTGGATGCTGAGTTGAAAGCTGCTTCAAATTTGCCAAGTTTTTCTCCGAACGGAATTATGAGGGTGGATTCAGGGAGCTTAACATTAGAAAACCAAGTTACATTGATGTGCCTCACTTCTCAACGCCGGCTTGGTGTAGTTGTGAGCGTGACGTTTCATAAGCGAGAGGCTAGAATTTGAGTTTTGTGAGGGATGGAGTTTTCGTATTGTATAGAAGTTCTCCCCTGAGGACTGGAAAATACTCTCATGGTGATTTTATCACGTGTCTTGACCTTTTAATGCTTTTGGTGATATTTATCCACATAAAGTATTACTACAGTTTTACTCCCATGCACTTTATATTCACAGTAGGATAACTTTTGCTGCTTTATGGACTCTAGCACGAAATGCTTCCAATCAATTTCGTAGTTATCCGTTTTATTTTGTAGAATGCAGTGGGTTCGGCTTGCAATGTGTGAGCTTCGTAATGTGCAGCTTGACTTAAAAGATTCAAAACCATGACGTACCCGTAAAGGGTAGAATTTCAACTACCGATAAAAGATTGGAGTAATAGACTCGGAACCCCTACTATGGGAATTCGTTCACGAGGCCTGCCAGCCATCGTTCAAAGCACACCATTTGTAAGGCTGGCGCTTCTCGTTCATTCGGATTCGTCTAGTCCGTAGGACAACGTTGAACCAAACTGCTTAAATGTTTGAATTAGACTTCTCACATCTTGCATCAACAATCTCTTCATGGCTGCATGGCGCTGGTTGGATATTAACGCGCTTAGCAGTGCGAGAAAAGCCGTAGGAGCCTCACTGTTTGTTACATTTACATTGAAGCAAAGTTAGATAAAATCTCTCCACTGACTTTTGAAAAATAAGATTACAGTCGTCGTCTACCAAACTTGTAATGAATTGTTTCTATTTTTCTGTAAGCTTGTAATCTCTATTCCTCGTTGTGCGTGACCGTCCCCTTTCTGTTCATACAGTGGTGATGGTACTTCGCCTGGTGTATAGCAAATCGCACATTACTGAACCTACGAAATTAGTTGCAATATTTATGAAATCGGTTTTAGGGTTAACGAGATGAGTGTCACAATTACAATGAAGCGGAAAGTGAAAACTACATAATCGATGCAACGTATGTATGTATACGAAATAGAGTATGAAACCACGAAACTGGTTGCAACATTTACCAAAATATTTGCAGCAGGCAAAAAAACAAAACTGATGTGTCTAAGAACTGAATTGAGAAACCCTGTGTAGCACTAATAGTATAACTATTCAACGTCGCTTATGGACTAGGCAAGTGATGTAGCTCATCAAGTTCCTGATGAATGAAACAGAACCTGGTCAAAATGCCTGCCTTAAAAACCATCAGTACCACGACCAAGTTTCTTTCTGCAATTTCGCGCATAGCGCACATATCTTCAATTTCAATACGCATTCCTTATGGAACTCAAGAATGGCGAGAACAGTACATTGATAATGAAAGTACTACAAGAATTCTAGTTGACCATTCTTGTCTTCATAGATGTTACTGGTGAGAGTCCGAGTTTATTTGTGATCAAGTAAGGTAAGTTTCATTCAGACAGAAATGAAGAAAAATGACGAGTTGACGAAAAAACGTGATTCCTTGCTGAGCTGCAAACCATGATGCACTGCGACCGTGATCTATCTTTGTGTGAGTCGAATTATTTTCCTTAGATGACTTTGAATGACCGACGTTTATCAATGTGTTGCCTTTTTTGCCAATCTACTTTACCATCGCGTCTCATGGTATGATGGATATTCAGGTGTCAAGGAAACATCGTAAATAGGATGGTGTATGAATTAAAGTGACTACCGCTCTCCAGAACTCTTTATCTTCCCTTATAATTTTAGCAACCACGTCGAAACGCACAAAATCCCTTTCTATCCGAGTTGATAGGCAGCCCGTATCCTTCCTAATGTGTATGTATGTATGTGTGTGTCGACGTGTGCCTGTGTGAGTTTCACCGCAAAATCACCGTTGAACTAGGACAATTCGTAAGGTAATGTGGGTTGTGGTGGAATCTTAAATTTTGGGTGACAGCGATTAATCGGACCAGTGATCGATGTTTGTTGTATGGACCACATACACATAAAGTTATAATATGTCTGACTCTCCAGCCCTTATTTGAAACGAAGACAGTTCCCTGTACACGAAATTTGACACAGGACTACCAGGGCAGTGCAAATGGTATTCAGTTGAAGTCGGTGCTTACGCCTTCGATTGGGAGTCTCGACCTTTTGCTCTCTTAGAAACAAAAAACCATCAAAAATTAAACTGTTTGACGATCAAAGATGATGCTGTGGATATGTTCTGAGTGATGATAGCGGTTATCAGATGTTCTATATCAATACACCCCTTTCTTCACGAAGATATCATTAGTTGAGAATTCCAGATTATTGGTGGTAGGTTAAGTTTTGTCGCAAATGATATCGATCAAAGAGGATCCTTCATTGAATCACAAACTTGCTGGGTAACGGTCGTAATCTAATGGTAAGAAATGAGCAAAGATCTGAGCTGCTTATCTTATTGCCTTAATGGGTCCCTATCACTGCACTTACCACTCACTATTGTCACCCTGCTCTACCATCCCGTCCTATAGAATGAAACATACTGAACGGTCAAAGCTACATCGTAGATACCGAAGAAGTTAGGATTTTGATCGGTAGGTGGCCTCTCTTAGGTCCCTTATTTTCTCTTATCAGTTATCATCAGTTCCTGTCAACCTACGATCCTGTCATATCCTACGTCACTTACTCAAAGGCTGACGTTCCATTGTTAGCACGAAAAGTGTAATCCTACCAGATTTCAACGCTCTAGGTCCACGTGAACAGGAGTTAAGAATTTGTGGCCCAAATTTCTATCGCGCATATCGCGCACTCCCCGCCCACTGTGCATGGAATCCTGTGCCGCCACCACCAAACGTGTTCTTATCATGCCCCCGCACTCCTACCAGGTTTGAACGTTCTGGGTCCACAGGTACAGGAGTTACGAATATCCGGTCGAACACACTCACGACTCACAAACACACACACACACCGACAAACCAACAGACCCACTTAGCGAACTATATATAACCAGTCGGGCCGGGTTCGCCCGGCTACGTCGGGCGCTCCTCCTTCCTGTGAGAAATTCGCTATGCGTAAATAACACTTAGGATTATTTCCAAGTTCGGTCTTCTTGAAACCTGGGCATGTCATATAATATTTCAGAATGCTTTGCCGTACAGGTTTGTTATGATGGAACCGTTTATTAGGCCGACGTTTCGACTGAAACGTCGGCCTAATAAACGTTTAGCGTTTATTAGGCCGACGTTTCGACGTCGTCTTCAAGGACCTGAAAGTAGTTCGGAGCTCTTGGTCTGTGGCTTACCTGACCAAGCGCCCAAACGCACTAGGCCAGTTGCAACTACTCCCAGAAACTCAAACACCGAAACATCTCTGCCAAGAAACCAACCTTCTGCGGTTCCACCAGCGTTGTCTTCCCTCTCTATTTCGTGAACTACAAGGGAACAATGAGACACCATTGACGGTTGTGAGATAAGAATTGCGCGGTGATCTCAAAGCCCACAAAAGGGAATGAATGGCAGGAGTTCACTCGTTATGGCAATGCACTCACTCCGGTTGTTCAGCTTAGGATTTCGCTCGCGGATATACAACGCTTCCAAGATCTTTCTAGCACCGATCTCGTTCTCGTAGGCTAGGATTTTGCATTTGATATCAAAATCTTCGCCTTGATGATCTTCTAATCGATGCTTGCCAAGTGGCGTTAGTAGGCTTCCTCGCCTTTTACCTGCTAGATGTTCTTTAACGCGTATGCCTAGCATCCTTCCCGTCTCACCAATATATATTTCGTCACAGGCTGAACACTGAAGTTGGTATACCGTCCCTCGCTGTGTGCAATCTCCACTCCTTCCGAACGGACAAATAACGCAGTTATCTGTCGCGCATGCACGATCATAGAGTCTGTTGCGGATCAAAAGGCGTTTAATATTGTCTGATGGTACATTTATCAAGACAACATCATTAGCCAAATCCGCTCGTGCAATGCACTGCCGTACTTCCGCGCTGATTTTGTCTGATATAAACGGAAGGCGGAGATGCACCATATTCTCATGATTTCTCAGCGGGTGCCCTTTTGAGACCTAAGAGAGGCCACCTACCAATCAAAATCCTGACGTCTTCGGTATCTATTACGCAATGTAGCTTTGACAGTCAGTATGTTTCATTCTATAGGACGGGATGGTAGAGATAGCTCTCCAAGCAGTTTCCGAAATGCTGGATGAGCATGGGACGGAAATTGTCACGTTCGGATTGAGTAAGGTTCACATTATGACTCTAATCAAGGGGTGCCTTAGCTGTAATATTTTTAGGTGGAGCGGGCAGTACTTCTCTCAAAACCGAGGACTTGCTATGGGCCAGCGGCTAGCACCGGTCTTAGCTATCTGTTTTATGAGCAGATAGAAAGGCCAGTTATAGCTCACATGCCCATTATGTACTGTCGTTACATCGATGACTGCTGCGTAATTACATCAACGCAGCAGGAGATGGATGAGCTGTTTAACATCCTCAATCGACAGTCGCAGTATATCAAGTTCACGAGAGAGGTCCCGCACTAAGGCTGGCTTCCTTATCTTAACACGCAGATAAACATCTCAAGTGGAAGGTACAATGTGAAATGGTATCGGAAAGGCAGCTCTAAGAACATCTTACTCCACTCGAAGCCTGCCCACCCCGAGGCTGTAAAACGTGCAGTTGTTCGAAACATGTACAGAACAGCTACAGGAGTGTGTACAGGCGAAGTGGAACGGGAGGAGTCACGTAAGCTAGCATCTGGGATTGCAACCCTGAATGGCTACGGGACAAAGCAGAGAAAGTTAGGCTCAAAAGGGCACCCGCTGAGAAATCATGAGAATATGGTGCATCTCCGCCTTCCGTTTATATCAGACAAAAACAGCGCAGAAGTACGGCAGTGCATTGCACGAGCGGATTTGGCTGATGATGTTGTCTTGATAAATGTACCATCAGACAATATCAAACGCCTTTTGATCCGCAACAGACTCTATGATCGTGCATGCACGATAGATAACTGCGTTATTTGTCCGTTCGGAAGGAGTGGAGATTGCACACAGCGAGGGACGGTATACCAACTTCAGTGTTCAGCCTGTGACGAAATATATATTGGTGAGACGGGGAGGATGCTAGGCATACGCATTAAAGAACATCTAGCAGGTAAAAGGCGAAGAAGCCTATTGACGCCACTTGGCAGGCATCGATTAGAAGATCATCAAGGCGAAGATTTTGATATCAAATGCAAAATCCTAGCCTACGAGAACGAGATCGGTGCTAGAAAGATCTTGGAAGCGTTGTATATCCGCGAGCGAAATCCTAAGCTGAACAACCGGAGTGAGTGCATTGCCATAACGAGTGAACTCCTGCCATTCATTCCCTTTTGTGGGCTTTGAGATCACCGCGCAATTCTTATCTCACAACCGTCAATGGTGTCTCATTGTTCCCTTGTTGTTCACGAAATAGAGAGGGAAGACAACGCTGTTGGAACCGCAGAAGGTTGGTTTCTTGGCAGAGATGTTTCGGTGTTTGAGTTTCTGGGAGTAGTTGCAACTGGCCTAGTGCGTTTGGGCGCTTGGTCAGGTAAGCCACAGACCAAGAGCTCCGAACTACTTTCAGGTCCTTGAAGACGACGAGTTAGTCGAAACGTCGGCCTAATAAACGGTTCCATCATAACAAACCTGTACGGCAAAGCATTCTGAAATACTTAGGATTATCCTTTTTCTTTGAAGGCTCTACACGCTCAATATTAGCTCCTAGTTGGGTACGATTTTTTCTGTAAGCCATCTCTGCTGTGTCCGAATAGAACATCGTATAATATCAGAAAGGCGATTATTCAGAGAAAAAAGTATTCGGAGACTTTATCGCGGCTGAGGCTACTATGTTAGCTACCATCAATGTTCCCAGCCAACTCCTTGTGCCTTCAAGTTTCAGCGGTCTGGGTCCGAACGAACAGTCTGCGTATATTCACCCTCCGCACTTTGGGCGGAGTTTAGTCCTGCAACCTATCATCAGTGTACCATAGTCTACCCAGTGTACCTGCCTCCCTTTTCCTACCAAGTCGCTCTAGGTCCATTTTGACACATCTCTGCAAGGCCCACCCCCTGAGGGCGGAGTCCGGTCTTGACACCCACCGCAAAGATTCCCATCCTGCAGCCTGTACTCCTACCAAGTTTGAACGCTCTAGGCCCATGGGGACAGAATTTATGACCTTCCGCTCAAACATTCATTTCGCACAACTCCGTTCCCTGCGAGCGCGGTCCGGTCCGCCCCTACCATAAATGTTCACATCGTGCCGCTCATATTCCTAAAAAATTTTAGCACTCTAGGTCCACTGAGACGGTAGTTATAAATTTTCGCCCAAACCCGCCCACTGTGAGCGGAGTCCGGTCTTGCCATTCACCATGAGCGTCACCATTCTGTATTATGTATTATGTATTATCGTATTCCTTCCAAGTCTGTACGCTCTTGGTCCACGGAGACAGGAGTTATAAATTTGCGGCTCAAAACTCCTGTCGCGCACGCCGCGCCTCCTGTGCACGGAGTCTTCACAGCTGATGCCGGAGCTCTGTTATATTATTAGCGGTCGGATAAGTTTTGCTCAGAATGATATCAAAGCCAAGAGGAACCGTGATCTTTCACTTCATCTCAAACTCTGCTGGGTAGCATTCGTAATCTAATACCAAGAAGTGAACCAAGTTCTCTCCTTATAATCACACAACCTACCCTTCTTGTAGAATGAAACTATCAAAAAGACAAAGCTAGATCGTAGTTATGAAGTTAAGAATTATGAATTTGCGACCTAGAATTTTTGTCGTGCACACCTCGCCCCTTATGAACGGAGTCTGGTCCTACCACTTACCATAGGTGTTCCCATCCTGCCCCCTCCTTACTTCTACCAAGTTTGAACGCTCTAGGTCCATGGGGACAGGGGTTATGAATTTGCGGCCCAAAATTTCTAACACACACACGCCGCACTTCCTGTGAAGGGAGTTCTGTCCTACCACTTACCATACGTGTTCCCATCCTGCCCCCTTACTCCTACCAAATTTGAGTGCTCTAGGTCCACGGGGACAGGAGTTATGGATTTCCGGTCAGACACACCGACACACTAACACACACAAACACACAAACACACGGACACACCAACAGACACACTTAGCGAATTATATAAAGTAGAATGGGCTGTTTGTGACTTGTTAAAGTATCCCGTTTTTTCTTCATTTAGATACCCGTTGCAACAAAATCAATCCTATATCCAAAATGTCGCCAATACGGCAGAGTTGGGTGGGACTGTTCGGGTGAGGCTACTCAAGTCTCAGGGTCAAAACAGGCCGGTCAAAAGGAGAAGGACTGACATGGCGATCTGTACTTTCAATGTACAAACGCTTGCAACGGAAGCGCGTAAAGAAGACAAAATAATGCAAGCTAAGAAGATTAAGTACGACTCCATCGGACTGACCGTGACAAAAAGACATTGCCTTCTATGCGCTTTATCTAGGAATGACAACATGAGACAGTAGAGGCGTTGGCGGTGTATGTGACCTCGTCAACACGCGGACCTGGCCATGAACATAGATTCGCACGAAAGTTTGACAACCCGAATCGGACATTTGCAATTGAGAATATGTGGTTCAACTCAATCTCTAACAATTTTCGTTATCTAAGCACCAACATCAAGCTAAGAGGAAGAGGAGTCGAAGGTGTTCTATATGGATCTGGAGAGGCGTTACAGGAAAGATCATACTTTTTTCAAAGTCGTCGGTTATTAGCCCCAGATGAACAGCGGAAGAACTCTCCATCGGGACTCACGATATGGTATAGAATGGGCAGGGTGAAAGAACTTCCGAGTTTATCGTGTCGACCCACACCATCCATGGTATCTCGCAGTTCCAGAAGCCCTCTTAATTACGATGTACTTGGGTGTCACCTGGTGAACAGCCCCGTAACGAAATAGGCCACATTCGGAGGTTTCTGGTCGGAGGTTTTGTCTGACCGAGATCTGACCATCGTCTCTTCCGTGCTAGATTCGTTTCTCATTGCGTGAAGAGAAAGCTCTTATAGTCTAGGAAACGAAGCCCCGAGAATTCCATCAACTGGGACCACTTCGCTCCCCTTGCGAGTGAAGGAAGGTTTCTGGTATCGACAACATCGATGAGCAATGATATGATACATCCGGCTCGTCGAACATCCTCACGTTAGTGCTAGGGAAGCAGAGAGTCCACAAGTAGCCAAAAAAAAGACTTCCTCAAGAGGCTCTTGATCTGAAGGTGGACTCGCGCGAGCTACAGGCATTCATCAACGAACGTCCGAAGCTGTGTAGAGAAGCGATAAAAGAAGATCTGGTAGAGAAGAGCAGCAAATGTGGACGAAGCCGCTGAGAGTAGAAAGAGCATTCATAAAGCCCAATGGAGTCCAGCCGGCCCGACGGAGTTTACTTTGTTACAAGGCCAAGATGACTTCCTTTCGTCGTCCTGACGGAACACTTTCTGCATCTCGAAGGGCAATGGAGAAGGTCATCTACAACTCCTACTCAAATCTCTTCGACAGCCACGTCTACATGTATACCCTCCATCTCAGGCAAGACGGATATGCCGCCCCTTTGCTTCTCCCCTCCGAAATTCGGCATGCCATCCCGTTGATGAAGAAGCTTACGGCTCCCGGTTCCGATTGGATAGAATCACAGCGTCTAAAGAGTGTTCCACCTCTAGTCGTCAGAACTCCGACTAGGCTCTTCAAGCGGTACCTTTCGAAATGCAAAGTGCCCACCCACTGGAAAACTAGCAAGATTATGTTGCTGTACAAGAAGGGAGGTTGCGACGATATTGGCCACTAATGCCCGATCTGCGTGCTGCCTGTAATCCGCAAGCCTTTCACATAAGTCGTCTTGAACAGGATCGCCAGAGTATTAGGTGAAAAACAGCCATGTGAGCAGGACGGGTGTTGGATAGGGTCCAGTACAATCGATCCCATCCACCCCCGTTCCCAGGCTCATTGAGGTATTGCGAGAGTACACAATGTCTTACGTTCATCTATTTGAGGACGCCTTTGTACCGTCGAGATAGAGGCGATTTACGGAGCTCTGGGCAACTATGGTCCATCCGTTATGTAAGGATCCTTCGTAAGTTCTACAGCAACTTCACGGTATAAAGAAGTTGTTATCAAAGTGAGAAGAGGGGTCCGAGAGGGCGATACCATATCGCCCGAACTTTTCACTGCCTCTCTCGAGAACATGTCGCGTTAGATGGAATTGGAAGTCATGGAGGTGAAAGCCGATGGCCGCTACTTACATCATCTCCACTTTGCAGATTACATCGTTCTTATAACACTCAACATCGTGCAGGCGGAACGAATGCTGAAACATAACGATGGCAGTGTTCATGAAAGACGGGATGGGAGCTGACGCTACTTTAACGCTGAATGGAACGAATACCTCTGAATGCTTTAGCTACGTGTATCAAGTCGGAAAGTGAACACGATGAACGACCTGGCTTTGAGCAGAAGGGTACGCGTCGCGTGATGAGCGTTTAAGAATATCAAGGGAGTAGCGGAGAGGACAAAGAATATCCAGTTCCGCTCCCACTTTTTCGGCACTACTGTCCTTCCTGTCTTGATGGACGCATTAGTTTCTTTTTTTCGCATTAGACTTCTGCACGAAGAAAAGGAATATTGGGCCTCGTGTCTCTGAAGCTAGAAAGATTTCTTGAACCACTCTGGCTGTAACAGGATCGAATAGAGACGTTACTGGCGCCCGCTGAAAGAAATTGGCGACAGGTGATACAGGTGAATTAATTTCAAGAAGAGCAGCTGATTGCGTTTTCTGATCATATTAGTGAGCATCATGGAACATTATATCATAAATGCCACTTGCACTGTCCTGTCAATCCTGTGTCAAATTTCGTGTTTAGTTAAGTATCTTTGCTCCACAGGAGTAGCTGATCAGCCGATTATTACAACTCTGTCGCCAGGGGCAAGGAAGCCCGTACATACGCCCATATTATATACGTATATATATACACGTACATGTATGGTGCAAATACTGCAGTTGGGAGGGGGCAGTGTTGAAATAGCAAGGACTCAGCGGTGTTACGCTTTTCGGTGTTATGGTAATGGAGAAGATATGGAAAATGGGCACGGTCAATCTCTGTTCTCTTATACGGCTTCAGCAGTGGGAGCATAATTTTTGAATAAATCTTATTGGTGAGGAGCAGGTGGGTAGGTGACATGATTGCCTGAAGCTGGAGTGGGTGGAAACCGAACATCCAATCAACTTGCTCATCTCGGAGTTCCCTCCCTCTTAGCGCTTAGTTGGAGAACTGCTTTCAGCTTTAACAATTGTATATTTTCCAGAGAGGTAATCAATGTTCTATATCCCAGTCCTTGTATATTAGAGGGTTTGCAAGATTTGGACAGGGTGAAATCACTTTCGATTACCATAGACCATCCTCAGTTGGTTACGACAAATCAAAATGCTTGTCCTAAAAATCGGCTCACAACTACTGCGAAATAGCGGAGAGGATTTCTGAAAGATACTGCACCCACACCCAGCAGGATAAGCTAAAGCGACAGAAGAGCAGAAGCGCCTGAAACTAGGTAATCGTAAGGGTGTGGTTCTTAAAGAGAACAAGTCAATTGCACGTATCTATAAGCACTCGACAAAGATTTCGAGAGCTCTGATGGGACGTCTTCCCACTTTTCTCATATAGCGATACTGCGAAATACACCTACTAGGAGGTATTCTCCACATAGGAACAGGCATAGACGATGCGTATCAACCGATCTGATCACTCAAATCGTGCTCATAAAATGCGCGTGACAGAGTGTTGAAAGCGCATACTCTTTTTATGTGCATGATTCCACACCCTTCTAGAATGAGATATAGACCAGAATTTCGTATTTGTGAATTGCATTTGCTTAGCCTACCCGATATATGAGCAGTTGCAGTAAATTTTCGGAAATTGACTGCAGTGTCGCTCCAGTGATCAATTTGGCAGTCGTACCGAGGTTTGAATCCTAGTTATATTTTCAGAGGGTGGGCACTGCGCTACGGAGTTCTCAAAAAGCCTTATGCTGATGGGTCTGAAAAGGTAAAAACTGAAGGAAAACTTACCGAAAAAGACGCAGAAAAAGACAGGGCCACCGATTTTTGCGTAAGTAATCTGAAGTAGAAGTACATGTCGTGACATCGCTCTCAATTGTGCACCTCAGCCTTCAAATTAGCTAACCAAAACAATCAAAAGTCTTCGCCGAGCATTGAACGTCATCACCTAACAACGAACAGCATGCATATAAAATGAACCTGAAGGTTATAGGTTCATTACGTGTGCAAAATGCACAAGTACGAAAAGTATATTGATAAAACACCGACAACTCAAACACAATTTCCATAAAATCAAGCCAAATGTCAAAATCTTACAGTAATAAATATAGAATTTTACAGCAACCCGATGTCTAAATTGAGCCTAAGTTTACCGGTACCTTCTTTGAAAGTATTAAATAATGTCTCACAGCTCTAAACGAGAAACTTTTGACTCGAAGGTTGTCTTGGGTTGGCTGAGAAAAATCTTGGTGGATCCTCCTCTTGTTCTCGAGGGCATTAATTTGAATACGTTGCATAAACCGGAGCCAGATCAACCCTGTATCATCTTGGGAACTGAATAAAGATCAAAAATATTAAGTTTGGATTGAAGAGTTAATATTCCCAGACACCCGTTCCTTTGCAGCTTTTGGTATTTTCTCATAGAGAAAAGTATTGAGTCGAATTAGCATTTTACGAGTGAAAGTATTCTGAACCTTCTCTGAAGCATATATATGCTTTCTTTTTGATGGATTGAAAACAGTAGAACTGGACTCTACCAATGGATGAACGTATGTTTTGCAAGAACGAAGCAATGCTTATTCTTTTCTGATGGATAATCCATTGAAGATTTGAAATGTGCAAGTATGGGCCATTTTCACCCTTTTGGATATATGTTCCGAAAAATCCAATTTGTTGTTATAATTGAAACCAGGATTCAACAGCAGTAAGAAGGACCCCATCAACAGTATACAAGTGACCCAATGACCTCCCAGAGCTAGTTACATTAAACCGTTTGAGCGGAGCTAGTGGCAATTGCTACTGTCTGGACCATTCAACCGTTGAGTCAATCGCCTCTTGTAGAGCTTTCGAGTCATTCGGACTGGAAATTGGTTAGTAGTTTTTCAAGTCATCTGCATATACCTCTGTCCTAACTCCTACTTCACACAGCATGTTCGGCATTTCAGCTGCAAAATGTTAAAAAGGTACTGCTGAAGGTAGGTGTTCAGGTCAGTTATCGGGCTAACCAGTTGAGTCGCCCGGAGAGCTTCCCACCTTCTTATGGCAGAGTTGTGATAATGGGAGGCCGGTCTATCTCATTTGGAACAAATGATACCTCTGGAACAACAGAGGACAAATAGGGCATGTAAGTGGCAAACACAATGAGTCAATGCTTACGTCAATGCTCAGATGTATCGATTTGTTGCTGTTCGCTGTTCATCCTTAAAAAATGATCCGGTGAAAATGTGGTGGGGGAGAGGCATCCATAATAACGTGAGCAATATCGAGGAATGTTTTCAATGAAACGTGTTAACCCATGTTATATCCGGCATGCAAGTTTCCAACTAACCAGGGTGGGGTAGTTCATTTACTATATGAGAATGGAGACCCATACTAATCGATAGAGTTTTGAATGCTGTTCATGGCTATGGAACTGAAACGGCAAAATATCTTCCTTGAAAAAAATATGGGGACTCGAAATTTGCAGTAGTGTGAATTGGGAATGCGTACCCGTTGCTTCGATATCAAAGCGTATTGCGGTGGCCCAGTAGTAGCGGTTTTGTTCGATAGTCGGAAGGTGCGAGTTTGTTCCCCGCCACCGTCAAAATTTTTGCTTTGTTTCTTCGTTTCATTAAAAACCTCCAAAGCTTTTTCTGACGTTTGTGGGTGAACGCCTTATGTTGCTTTCATTTGCGCTTATCGCACATATTCAAGGGAGAACGGACATCGATTGTATGACTCTGCTCTACTTTAAATTCAAAGACCTTCTGAAGAAACGATGCCGGAGATGTAAAGGTGCCTTTGAGGAACTCAGCATTGAGGAAAAAACATGAAAAAATATGTGAAACACCCATGTCGCTCACAATCTGCACACTATTCACATGCCGCTTCTCTTCGACCGAAGACAAAACAGTTATTCGTTTCAAGACTGAACGAGAACACGAATGGCACAGGGGCAGGGATTTTCATCAACATACATTGCTTGTGCCAGATGTATATGAGAAAAAAAAAACAAAAAAACTCCGAAGCTTCAAATCCAGTTGTAAAAGTCGGCACAACAGACATCATGATGAAGGAGCTCATGATCGATATCATATAGACTTGCCTTTTATGAGAATAGGGATGCTCGCCAGGAATGCATCTTATTTTCACTCGTGGTCGCCCTTCTACGATACCGACACCATAAAACAAGCTGTACGCGAAGATGTGTAACGCGATTTGTCACTGCATTCATGGAGCGGTGCAGTTTACTTCATGACGAGCACTTCATTTTAGGATGCAAAGTTGAAGTTCAGTGCATGCCGCCGGGGCTACATCAATGGTTCAATAATTGAAGGTATTATTCTTCTCTCCCACGAAAAAACAGAGCAATGCAAATGGTATTCAGTGTAAGTCGGTGCCCACGCCTTTCAACTGGAACCCTCAATCTCTTGCTCTCTTTCGTAAGAATAAATAGCTAATGAAGATTCATTTCTCAGACAACCAAAGCCTAAGGCGCTGTTCACAAATGGTTCGAGTGATGATAACGCCGATATCAGATTTCGTTATCGATGGTCCTTCTCCTTTATAAACATACCAGTCGGATTGCCCAGCTGTCACCGGGCATCCTCCTTCTTATGTAATGGGGACAAAGATTAGCACAAACAAACTGGAATTTCTTCTCGGGATGTATATAAAGTGATATGAATTACATCCGTGGAGACATATATTGCCTTACCTTACCTTGCCAAGCAAAATGGCCGAAGTATAGAGGTATCAGGTCCATAATAATCATGCGATGCGTATTTCTTTGAAAATTCTGTTTCACATGAAAAGTTGTAGTTCAGAATGAAACCTACTTCAAGTCGATTCAGTTAGAACCTCCTTCACGGAAGAAGCTCCTACGGCTCTTCAAAAAATCGTATGCTTTAAACGCATACCGTTCAGATTTTTTTTCAAGTTCAGGTCTTATTTACCGTTGCAGCCTCTTCAAAAGATTTCAATTCTGCAGAAAGCGTCAGTTCCTCACCTCACCACACCACATAGTCTAGCCAGAGCTAGGGATGCTTTTGGGTCTCTAAGAATCAGATTCCTCAGACGAAATCTGCGCCGATGGTCTTGAGGACACTCATGCAAAGCGTACTCGGTGGGAATTTCGGATCAACTGAAGAGCTGAGAATATTTCCAACCACTCTACCCGAATGCTCTTTCTGGGAGCATCTACAGTCGACGCAATCAGTTCTGTATGAGCCAATTTTTTTGAGGGGGAATGATTTAGGAGTGTTCGAAAAATCGTATGCTCGAAACACATACCAATCCGAAATTTTTTCTCAGATTCAGGTCATATTTACCGATGCAGCCTCTTCAAAAAGAGACCCTATTCTGCCGAGAGCGTCAGTTCCGCCCCTCACCACACCACATAGATTAACCGGAGCCAAGGATGCCTCAATAAAACCCGTCAAATGGAAGTGGTACTTCGCTGAACACGGATTTCCCTCGTGGTCCAAGGAATACCAGACAATCCAATAAGTTAGGTATAATAAAATGAAATCAGTGGAGCATAAAAACCACAGTAAGCAAATGCAATAAAGAGACAAAATAACCGCACAAACTAAAGAGGGCTCGTTTCGCTCCTCCACCGGACGAGCCACCGTCTCCACCTTCCCCTGAGGCTCATCAGTGGTTTGGTGGCGAAAAAGGGAGTGGGTGAAGGAATTGTGTGAATCAAGAACAGGAATGAATATGAAGTCTGCTACTGGAGATTCGTATTTCTGTTTAGATCTGGGAAATTTTGGAAATGGATTCAAAATGGCTTCCATTTTGTCGAAGGACTTTCTTGCCGACCTATACATTTGGTGCGCTATCAGAAACCTTTAATAATAAGGATTAGCTTGATATTCTAGATGGTATTCTTACTGGCATAGATTGACTCGTGTGCTGTTTGAGCGAAATACTGTTTTATCAACGTATAGGATATCAGGTCGTTTTCGATTCAACTAAAACTAAACCTATGGAGTTATAGCCCAAAATCAGAGCATAATTCTTTATCATAGAAGCTGGAAGGGCTAAACTCATACATGTATTCTTGCCTGAACAGCTAATTTTCGAATTGATCACCCTTAATGCGTGACAGCATAAGCAATTCTGTACAAAAAATGAAAGTTAGCTCGGTAAAACCCATAGCGATATGTGTTGAATGTTGTGGATTTTTCACTATTTCTATTACCACACAGTACAACGTTCCCTAGGATTCATTGGAGTACCGACCGCACACTTGAAGGCTTCAGCAAACTCCGGCTGATTGGCGAGCACCTGATTAACCCTGAAAGAACGGTGAAAGTGAGGCCGAGAAAATTCACTCATGTGCAACGAAGCAAAGATTTACCAAGTGCAACAAGGGAACACTACGTCGTACTACCATACCTCTATTCAAATCGAATCTAGTAAGGTTGTATTCCTGTACAAGAAGAGAAACCTATACGGCAATGGCACCATATCTATAAAAGCAGTTTTCCTGCTGTTTGAGACATTAAAGGTATTCTAGCGAGACTAGCGAGAGCGGCAGAGCACTAGATCAATGGCAGCCGCGCGATAAGCGAAGTTCCTTAAAGGCACGGTTCACGATAAAAAAGGTTACTGGGTTCTCACCTTATCAATACTCAGCGGCCCTCATGGGTGGTAGAAGAGACCCTCTCGCTCCCGCAATCTCGACGCTTAGGGCATAGTGGAAGCCCTGTTACTGTCGTAATGCGCTTTCCCGCGCTTCGATCGATGTCACGTTAGACGGGTGTCGAGACAATACAAATTGCTACCATTCGTTCTAGGACCCGCACACAATCATTTGATCGTCGAGTGACGAGCCAATCTTTTCTGTTTTTCTTTTTCCTCTGTTATTCTTTTTGCTGCTGCGATCCCTTTTTTAACTTCCTACCCCAAGAGTCTGGAAAAGATGAGCTACTTTTGCTGTGACTAGGGTTTTTTGTTTACTTATGCTTATGAGTGAATGAGTTTTTGCTTACCGCAGTCTGTTATTTTAACCAGGACCCACACGTACGCGGTGAGACACATTGTATAGCTCGTCCGTCCAGCCCCCTTTTTCATGGTTTTTCGAAGAATTTTTCACTTTGGAAACACCGATCCAATCAGTTTCTTCAGCGTCATCGCACTGTTTTCGAACTTGCCTTCCATTTTTCATCATAATCTGGGGGTTACCCAAAACAATCGTGAACTGTGCCTTTAAATGTTCCAGTACCAGCTAAAAACTTCGCTTATTCGTGCGGCTACCATTGATAATGCTAATCATGTCACAAGATTGAGTGGAGTGTCGCGGGAGAAAAAAATGACGTTATCCTTTGATTCATCGACTTAAGGAGACATTCGATGCTATCGAGTCAGACGCGGTAATCAAAGTATCCTGGGTAGACTTATGAGAATGCTTCAAGAGCATATCAAAAACTCTACGACTATGCTATCGTCATCCTACAAGGAAGACATACCCTATATGAAGAGGGAGGTTGACAAGAACGATACCATCTTGCCCAAATTTGCGTGAATTTCGAGAAGAACTTCAGAAACTACTACAGCAGTACAGTAATCACGCCCATATTCATGGATGCGTATTTGAGACTATTTCACCATTTGATCCTCTTCTTATACACTGTAATTAGTTGTAAGCCCGTATGGCGTCAAGGATACCGCCAAGACCGGGAGCAAATATGAGTTAACATCCAATTCACACTGTACATGTGAGTGCTGATAAGTTACGGGTGCCATCGAGAAGGTCAGAGAAGGTGGTCTTGAGGCCTAGAGGGAAGGTCCTTTGCCCTTTGGAAAGTACAGGTGTACGAATCTTGTTCGAGTATTACGAACGAGTCGCAATTTTTGAGAGGCTTTTTCATGGCATAAAGACCCGCAGACATGGCAGAAGTTAACAAAAGCATATGTCCAAGCCAAGTTAACAACATCTCTTAAAATCTTTGAAATCACCATCGCGAACGGTTCCTCATGCTTTCGTAAATAATTCCTCTAAGCCACCTTGTTGACCTAGAGAAAATTTAGATTGGTTCGTGAAAAGGAAGCACTCTAGAGTGGCTCCAGCTCTGACTTATGTAAATTTACTGCATATGAAAAATGTCCTGTCCTAAAAAAAGTGTTGTGGGTTCTGAAACGGACAAGTCAAGGAAGTGATCAATTTCAATTGGCACATCGCGATAGTGCCCTTGCATGGAAGCAACTTTCAATATAGAGCTATGAACCATACCGATATTTACTTGGCGGGTGAGTATCAGTGAGTATCGAGCTAACAAGTGCATCTTTAGTGTAATGACCACACCATATCTATAAAACGGGAGCTTTTGTTTACAATGCTGTAGAATCAGTAGGTTTCAAATCTTTACCGATGCATATCCTATGAAGAACATCTGCTCGTTGTTGTACTGTTCTAAACCTTCAATGCGCTTCTCTTCGCCGTGTTTTCTCAAATATTTTCTGTAGGCCTAAATAGCTGAGCATCTGGGGAAAAGTGCGGAAAAGTAAGCACACACAATGTTCTACTGGAATGCCATTCCCCCTTCTTTGTAGCTGTTATGTAAAGCTATAGGAAAACTGTTGTTTGAGAAGTGAATGAACAATCATTACTGCAAAAAAAAAACTACGATGCCAGGGAAGGGAAGGACAGTTGGAAACTAGAAAAAGCTCCATGATGTGGCGTTTGGACCGGCCATAGATTGGTGATGCCGCACTCACTTCGATGAATGTCAATGCCACCTTCACTATCAGAATTCCGATGCCGGAATAATTGTTTGTATGCTTGACCGTAGCACGGTGGCCGCGAACGGCGGGTGACCGAAGTTGAGAAATTGTAATCAGTGCCCCTTGATCCTTCAATCACCCTCGAGCCGTGACACTGTCTTGACCTCTGCAGTTGCGAATAGGCCAAGCTTCTTCATCTTCGCCTGGCAGGTACAGAAGACTTCTTCAAATCTTTTTTCGTGCTCCGTAGTGAGACCGAAAACTAACTTTCAGGGCTTGCTTGATTCCTCCGTTGTCAGCAATGTTCTCTCCTAAAGTGAGCTTGCCATTAATATTTAAGCCAGTGCCTGGCACCTGTAAATCGTCATTTTACTTGCGTTTAAGGACGTTCGTTTAACTGCAAACCTCAATCTTTCCATACTGGTCGATCATACATTGGGCTCGCTCAACAAATTTCTTCTTAACTTCTGCGTCCCACCAGTCGCGAAGGTTACCAGCTGCATCGAATTGCTGACCTGAAAGCCGAGGGTAGTAGGCCAGTCAATTTCTTGAGTTGAATATTGGAAGAATGGTTGTTATGGACTAATGAATATTGTTTGAGCGTATTTCGGAACCATGGTAGTCAAGGTCACCTTTAACTACTACACAGGAAGGGGGCCCATTTTCTGGTACAATCTTCAAGCAGAAAGTCATTTCATGGACTAAAATAACGATGGTAGTGAAGTGATGCCAGTAGCAAGAACAATGTGCCGGTGATAAGCATTTGAACGCACAATTCACGATAAAAATGGTTCCTGAGGTTCCTTAACAAGATGAACGAGGCCTCCGCGTATAGCATATTTGGCAGCATCCAGAAAACGGCCTAGTTTGAGAGACATGAAGGCTCGAAGATTGGCTCGTGTGTATTGTCGGACGAGTTTCAGCGACATTTTAGGGGCTGCACCGATCACAATGGAACCCATGTAGTAAGATCAAACAACTTGTCGTGACCCATAGCGACAATGAAAGACGGTTGTGTCAGTTCTGGCTTGATGCAGTCAGCTCTTTGTGCAATTGCAATAACTGAGATCCTGTCCAAATACCCGTTCCATGTTATTTCCGTCATGGCAATCTCGCCCAACCTCTATTACTTTTGAGGAGCCATATTTTTCTCGAAATCGGCGAACTCTATAGCTTTTTTCGCTACTAATGAACTATTCCCAATCTATACTTCCGCCTTTCGAATAGAAACGGGTACCCAAAAATTATCATGAACTGTGCCTTTAAATGGCTTTCCAAATATCTTAAAAAGGGTTGGTAGCGAACTATTAGAGTAAAGTTAGAGCGTATAAACGATGAAAATATATTATAATCGCACACACAAGTGCTCGATGAGTAGGAAAGGAGGGGTGAGGCGCGAGAGAAGCAAAATAATATTGGGTTGCTAGGAAAGTTTGAGGTCTTCGGAAGGTTTTCGACACGGTGTACATATGAGCAAAAATTTATCGAGCAGCCAATTTGTTTTTCAGACAATGCATGCTCCTCTTTGCTCGATAATGCTTCGCAATCTTTGTGTAAGTTTTATAGAAACAAACATCTTCATGGAAGGTTCCATACTTAGAATCGGAAAACTGTTCTATACACATTTAGCAGTCCTAAAGTGGCTCAAGCGACTTCCTACAGAGAGAACCCTGCAGAGATCTGAACAAATGGTGGTATGCAATCAATATAGTTCTTCGGAAACCTACTACCGAGTCCAGATGCACTGACTCTTTTATAAAAATTCTTCTAAGTCACCTTAGCAGATTATGTATTTTTCTAAAAGATCCTCATCTCTTTATATTTTTGTCCGGATAATGTTTAGATTCCTTAAGTCCTCTTTGCGTAGAGCTGCTGTGAAAAAAAAACTCAGATGGGCTGGATGCTCAGACCAGGTATTCGTCGCTAAACGTGATGGAAATTGACATCCTTAAAACACTTGAAAAGGGGAGATAAACCGAATCGTTTACGACAACACAGAGCGGAGCGATCGCGGAGTGACCCCAGCGAACCACTGGTAACCACTCTGAAGTTGGAAATCATAGTATAACCATCCTCTCTAATGATTATAGCTCAAATATGCTTCGTCATCGGTGATGGCACGCACAGTCTCTTGAGAAATTTCAATCCGGACCCCCTTTAACGATTTCTCATTAGCGTTTGCTGTGTGGTTGTTTTGTACGGAGTATGACCATAGTACTGGCCCACTGGATTGCGTTCGGGTGATTTAATAGTCCAATCGAAAATTTTCTCAGCTCCGATCTACAGGGTGCGGCAAAAGTTCTGGCAATGGTAAATATGATGGTAAAAACGGTCAAATCGATCGATACATGATACTACTCAAACATTTATGAACAGCTATATAGATCACAAAAACAACCTAGATCTCGTATTAGCAACCTTTTGCGCGAATACAGGCTAAAATTCCCCAAGGAAATGCGCCGACTGCAGCACGGAGGTAGTCTTCGTCCAAATCCTCCCATGCTTTAAAGGGGCTTGCACGTAGAGCATCCAAACTTCTATGCTTAGTAGAGCAGGCTTTCGTCTTAAGAAGTGACCACACGGAGTAGTCCAATGGATTTAGGTCTGGACTGTTTGGGGGCCAATCGTCCGACGAGGTGAAGTGGGGGGTGTGTTGTGCACCAGTCCTGTACCACTTTGGAACTATGTGTTGGAGCTGAGGCCTGTTGATAAGTCCATGTCCGATTGCCGAAATGGCATTTGCCCAGGGAAGTACCTCCTCCTCCAAAACACCATTTGAGTAGGTCTTGCTATCCACATAGATCCCTTTCTCCAAGAAAATCAGGTTCATCTTGCCGTCCGATGTGATTGCACCAAAAACCATCAACGACTTGTGGTGTACAGTTCGCTGAGCAATCCCTCCATGTTGGCTGGCTTTGAGGGCTTCGCGCTATCATCTCATCGTTTTGGGTGTTAAGGAACTGATCTGTTGAAAACAGACATCCGTCAGTGAAAAGGATGTTGCTGTACCGTGCCTGCGAAAATCGCTTTAAAAGCTCTTTACCTCTTTCTAGCCTAGTTTTCTTCACGCTCAGTCAGCATGTGAGCTTTTCTGATCTTATAAGAGCGAAGTCAAAGGTGGCTGGTGACAATCCTTCCAACAAATCGAGCAGAAATACCCACCTCAAATTTTCCATTTTTTCTCGGACCTACGGTGGTGGCGACGGATTTTCTCTCGAATGATTTTCACGATCTCCTTTGTCGTTGCACTCTTCAGTCTTCAAATTTTTAGCTTGTCCTCCATAGTTCCTGTCGTCTTGTACCTGCTAACGTTGTTGTACACGGTTCTTCAGGGAATCTGGAGCTGATTGAAGATGGTCTTTGCCGTGCATCCAGCCAGATGGAGGTGCAGGATAGAGGCTCGTTGGTCTTTGCTTGTCACCATTGTGTAAGATGGCATATTCAAGAACGGCCCATTCATGGAATGTATAGAAGAGGACTTGCAGTAAATAACGCCACAGGTCCTGTCGAGATCGAAGGCCTCTTTTTTTTTTATAGAAAACCTGAAACGGCCTTTGCCAGAACTTTTCCCGCACCCTGTAGAACTCATTTCGTTTGTAAGGAAAAGGGTGGAAAGGTGGAGGTGGCAGCCTTAACATACTCTTCGATCCTCAGCAGGACCTCCTAATGCCCTCTATGAAGATGCTCTGATAAATGTCGATACTTTTCCGAACAAAAATAAGCGATATTCATCTGATGGTGAAAATTTCATACCGAACCATCATGGAAAAGAGAAAATGGCAATAGAAAATTCTCCGAACCTTCTCCACGGCTATTGTATTGTAGTGGAAAAATACGTTCATTCTATGATTAAAAAAATTTCTTTAACGCTGTACACTTTCCCATCACTAAAAAGTGTGTCAAAGCGCGTGTCGCCCGTGGATATTGCAAGAAATATGTTCCTCCTCCTGAAGTCATCTTCTAGAAAAGCTCATAAAGCTTTCGAAATCCAAATGGTCGATTCTGCTCAAGAAAGGCTCTTCCTTTTGAAGTAGCAGATGTGGGGCGTGCAAAAAAATTTCAAAAGGACGAGCAACGTCGGAAAAAGATTAACCAAGTGCGCGCAGAGACGGGACTGCTGTTGTTTGAAAGTGAGTCTCCGCCACGACGAATTAAGAGTAGCTGAGCAGATTTGAGGCTAAGTCTATGACGAACATAAAAGATAAAGCATATAACTGAAAAACTCCAAAAGGAGGATATGACGTGATGTTGTTTCCATGTTTGTGGGGCACCTTTCATGTAAATGACGGTTCAGGGACAATAGACTCCTTGTTTAGGCGACCTTGTGTACACCAAGACATTGGGAAGATTATTTCAAAAAAGAGGGGAAGAATCCTATATTTCGTAGGAGCTATTCAGTTTCGACTTCAATAACGAATCACATTTAAAGGCACAGTTAACGATTAATTCGAGGTTTTTATTCAAAGAGCCGAGGTATAGGTTGGCAATAGTTAATCGGTAGTGAAGAAAGCGAGAAAATCCGCCAATTTCTTGAAAAATAAAGCTCCTCAAAAGTAGGGAAAATGGAGGTTGCCCGAGATTACCACGACGGAAATAACGTGGAAGGAGATCTTCGAACGAGATTTCAGTTATTGCAATTGCGCAAAGAGCTGACTTCATCAAGCCAGAACTGTACAGAATTGCCATTCACTGTCGCTATGAGTCACGACAAGTTGCCCAGGACTCCTACATGGGTTCCCGAATGGAACAGCCTCTGCAATGCCGGTTAAACTCGTTCGAGGAAACACATGGGATAATCTTTGGGCCTTTACAACGCTCTAACCAGGCCGTTTTCCAACCCGATGGCGCCAGATATTATATACGAGGAGCCACAAATTGTCCTATGGGGAAATCTCAGAAACTACTTTCATCGTGAACTGTGCCCTTAAAGTCAAAAAAAATAAGAAAGAATTATGAAAACGTTACCCTTATCGTCAAACCCGTGAGTAATTTCGTGGCCAACCACAGAACCGAGTCCGCCATAACTAATAGCCCTGGAAATGTTAAAACAAGTAAAATAAACAACTTCCATAGGAGCGCTGTGTTACGGTCCAGCACAAGGAATAAAAACGAGTTGACACTCTGAAAATATGAGCAATGTCGCGATGATTTCTGCTAGTTGGAGTTCTTTTTTAATGAATCAGCAATCTTGAATCATACCTTGGAAATGTATGATGGAAGAAAGGCACCTGCAGGATAGCAGCTGGGAGAACTGCAAAACGACGTTGTAAAGAAGTATATCTGTCAATGTTCAAATAAGTCAACAAGCTATTTCATCAGCAAGAAAATCGTACGTATCGCGTTAGCCTCGTGCCAGTAGTAGGCGTTGACGTCCGAGGGGTTGAGGAAATCATATTCATTTCGATCAACGAGCTTGATGAGACGTTTGAATTCAAACTCGATTTTCCACTGTGACAGCTTCTCTATTATCTGACTATACGAATCGGTTTCGTCCACAGACAACTAAAAGCAAATTACCAAAGCTGTGCTCGCTGTGATCTTAACATAGTGATAACGCAGTTGTCCCCACTCTAATAATTTCTTCCTTCGGATCCACTCGTTTATTTTTTTGACAGTGGGTATTCCCTCCTTAGACTGCATACATATGGTTACCTCAGTCGCTAACGAAAACTCGTCGAATGCTAATATGCTTCAAAAATATCACTAATGCCTAAGGATTTCTTGATTTGAGCGGTATCACTGGTAACGTCCAGACGAGAAACAATTCAGATCTAATAGAAAAAGTACGTCTGATTTTCCGTAAACGTTATTCACGACATTTCTCGGGATAGTACTTCCGATAAAAGATGTGGAAAAAGAGTAAGGCGTAGAAGAAATGTTGGTGCAATGGCTGGAGGACGGCTGTAGACGTTCTAGTTGTAAAGGGGTGCACAATTGACAGAACACAATTAGTGAGCAGTAGATCGGAAAATTTTTGGGCCAATAGGATTCATCCTTCCCTTCTACGGGCCAGCCCGTCCAACGTGCAACGAGAATCATCAATTTCATTTAGTTTCTCTCATCTGAAGCACTGAACGGAATTATGGGGGTCTCAGGTTCCTCCCACTTTCTGAGTGCCCCTCAAATGCCTTTATTCAGAGCCTCCTAATTCCTGTTTGTTGGCTAAACCACTGTAACTACTTGTTCTGGCGGTGCCCAAAACCGGCGATCACCCCCCGCCCCCTACTCCTCAGGGGCGGGGTTTAGTCATCATTCTTGGTTCTGCCCTACCCACGTTCATGGTATTTCACTGTTTATTAACAGAATAAATATTCTCACTGAACCAGTAATACATGCAGGTCCTGGGATGGATATCATCTGGGCCGACCACACCTTCAAATCCTTCGGATTAGGGCAATTTGTATCTCTCTCTCTTCCAGTAGGTTGAAAGCACTGACTCATAGATTGGCTGGACAATTCATTCTATGACCAGTCGGATCGCCCAGCTAACGCCGGGCTCTCCTCCTCCTTATGTAGTGCCCGGCTACGCCGGGCATCCTCCTTCTTATTCAATAGGGACAAAGATTGGTACAAACAATTTGGGATTTCCTTTCAATGAATATAAATTGAAACTATTTCATTCTAATAATGACTAACACTATTTAACTAAGAATCTTTGTGAATGGAGTTCTTATATTACGAAAAGTTTGACCCACTCAAAAGTGTCAGACTCAGTGAGACGGCCGAAATTGCTTCACATCCGCGAATTTCCCTACCTAACCTTGCCAACGAAAATAGCAGAAGTATAATGGTATTTGCAACTTCCGTTTCACATGAAAAGTTATGATTCAGTATGAACCGTGCTCCCAGTCGGTTCAGTGAGAATCGTGTCCTCCCGGAAGATTCATCTAGGGAAGTTCAAACAACGCATGTTTGAAAACACATACCATTCCGAATTTTTGGTTTTATTTCGGGTTAGATTTACCGATGCAGCCTCTTCAAAAAAGTTTTAATTCTCCGAGAGCGTCAGTTCCTCACCTCACCACACCACATATATGAGCCAGAGCCCAGGATGCCTTTAAATCTGTGAGAATCTGATTTCCTCGTTCGAGTTGTCGTTGATGGTCGTTGGGGATATTCACGTAACTGCTCAATATGCAATGCCGCCTACGCTGTGCTAAGTGAATTCAAAAGAAAGTGACGGGTTAACCGATCGCTTCCGCTTCGCCTTAGGAGGAAAAGGGATTATCTGCGTATCGTTAGACTGAAATGAGAAGGGTAGAAAATGAAGAAGAAGCAATGAATGAGGTAGCCAAATTCCAAATTCTGTATAGGCAAACAAAGTACTCTGCCAGCACCGACCAAAGTCACAGCCTCGAAGTATTCGCTTCACTCAATGCTCACAACATTCCGCAGCGCTCGCTCTACTCCATTAACCTACCCACCGCCAAGTTACTGCCTTGCATATGAGAAGGAAAAGTCGGACAGACCGACACACCGACAAACAAACACACAAACCTACAAATCGACAAACCGATACACCAAGTTACTGCTTTATAAATGAGAGAGATATAATCAAGTACGCACTCATAATGACATGACTTCATCCTCTGCCCCATACCTCGATGCACCTCGAAATAGTACTACTCACGCCTTTGTAATAAATGTCCAGTTTCTTGCTGTCGAGAATGAAGTCCGGATAAGCGATCTGCTTCAGCAACTCCTTCGCTTTTTCATAAGCGGTCTGAAAGAGTACACATTCTGTCGAACCACTCCTTCTATGAGTGCGATTCACGCGTCAATACAATGTGGTCATCGGACGAGTCGCGCTGTAACATCATGTCTGCCATATAATGGGTGAAATAAGAACCTATCCTTACTGTATATAAAGCGCTCGCGTCTGTCTGTCTGCCTGTTTGTTTGTTTGTTTGCACGGAAATTCATAACTCCTGTCCCCGTGGACCTAGAACATTCAAATTTGGTAGAAGCAAAGGAGGCAGGACGTAAATACTTATGGTGGGTGACCGGGCCGAACTCCACCCACAGGGAGCGGGGTTTGCGCCAATTGAATATTGGAGCGGGAAAATCATTACTCCTGTCTCCGTGGGCCTAGAGCGTTCAAATTCGGTAAGATTACAGGAGGCAGGATGGGAACATTTATGGCGGGTGGCAGGACCGAACCGCGTTCGCAGGTTGCGGTGTTTGCGTTTGCGCCAAAATTGACAATTTGGCCCTAGGGCCTTCAAACTTGGAAGGAGTATAGGCGGCAGGATGAGAACACTTATGGTAGATGGGAAGACCGGACCCGCGGCTGTGCGCGAATACTTTCAATTTGGCTCTAGGGTGTTCAAACTAGGTAGAAGAACGGGCGACAGTACGGGAACACTTATGTTGGGCAGTCGAGCCGAACTGCGCCCACAGGGGACGGGGATTCCGCGAAATAAATGTCTGAGCGAAAAATCCTGATCCCGTGGACTCAGAGAGCATGAACAATAGCAGTAGAGGGGCAGGATGGGAACACTGACGATAGAAGAGGCGTTAAAGAATAAGATCCAGTCACCTGTTATATCCTAGCGCCTTTATTATAATATTTACGATGTAGCTTTGATTCTTTGATATGTTTAATTCGACAGAAGGGTAAGTGCACCGATATGGACCGATTATGAAATTTGGTTCACTTCTTGCCGCTACCCAGCGGAGTTTGCGATTCAATGAAAGGTCACGGTTCCTCTCTGCTTTGATATCATTCGTGGCAGAACTTATCCGACCGCTAATAATCTGGGAGCCTATATTAATGATATATCCTCAGAGAAAAAGTTCCATTCATAACAGCCACCTATTTTTGCAGTCTGCTTTTCCTTGAGATTTGAAGAGTCACTAGGGCTTTTTTCAAGAGACTTTGCTCATGAAGATGGTGAGCACATCCAGCTGTTAGCAGCGATAGAATGAACTCCTTTACCTTATTACGGAGTAAAATTCTGTGAGTCAATTATTAAAGTAACTTCTATGTCGAGTGCTGCTTTTGACTTAATAATCGTAGCGCTGCGTATCCAGATTAGTTGATGATTAATTAAAGTGACGCGCGCATTAGCGTGCATAGCCCAACTGGTAAAACATAAGTAAAAAATGGCAAATTATACACGCTCACAGAAGAATTGCGTTTTCTAGGATAAAAAAAACTTAAGTTATTCTCATTTTGAACTTTGACGAGTAAACTGTTGATCAATGGAGCAAATTCTCAATCTCGAAGAGGATTCATTGCCATAGTAAAGAGGTTTGCTCCGATTAATGGTGAAGCCGTGGACTATTGCACATCTTACTTGGTCCATCTCAACAGAAGGGAACTGAAGCGATGCTGCGGGTGCGAAGAGCTCTAATGGGATCACGCGTGTATCGCGCGTCCCCCTCCTTCTACTGCGTACCTGAAAATGTGAATTTATGAATGACCTTTTTCGTAGATTTGTCCATCCAGTCATTTTCGGCAAGCATTTCGTTGAACGCTTCAATCAAATCATTCACCATGTCTAGCGTTACATTTTTTGAAGCCTGTAATTATTTTGAGGCTGAGGTGAAGCACAGCTCAGCAAGACTTTGCATCCTCACAGACTCACCTTGTCGTATACTTCGCTAACGAAGATGGCTCCAGCAGAATAAGGCATTCTGTTTATTGTAAGAAAAGCACATTCTTTCCATGAAGGAACTTTCTGTTTTCTCCCATACATTGAGCGGTGAAACTCCTTAAATTGAAATCAATTATCAAAACAATTTTGTGTGTACCACGGGTGCGTTGAGAAGCGAACAACCCAATCCACAAGCAAACACTTGGAGGTGTAGTGCGGAAAGAGGAATCTTTGCTACAAGTGAGCTGTCTAGAAAACTTCTTTTCAATTTTAAGCAGAGAAATCGAGGTAAATTTTTGATAGTGGTATGATCAAAGCACTAATTATAAGGAACTGATCAAAAGCAGAAGTTTTCCAACCTCAATCAATTCCTTTCTAGGAAGCAATCAGACTTTTCTATGCATTATTTTGAGGTTATCAGCCCATTGCTTTCATCCTTCTGGACGAATTCTACCAATAAACCGATATTGTGGAATCGTCCGTCAGAACTTCGACCGGCTCACGATATAAACTGAGAGGACCTAACAGAAACTGCAGAGTTCCTTAGCAAAAGCGGCAGAAACTTACATTTTTCTCTTCGACATTGTTAAAAAATGTATTTAGAACTACTCCTGACCTGAAGAACATCGTGAAATCGCTCTCCAAGTTCTTCGCTCCATGAGGAAGTGAAGCGAATGAATATGTAATTGGTGATGATTCGAGGGTCCGTTGACTGCAGCAGCTCTGTGATCCTGGAAAGATCGATTATCTTTAACTTAATACTAGTCGGAAGTCCTATGTAACCAACCTTCTCAAATAATCGATCTCTTTGATTAGGACATTTGGATCGTTTGCAAAATATTTGTGAACAGAATAGGGTGCAATGGAATAAAAGTATCTGGTCCAATCAATCTGAAAATCTTCCTCTCTGAACCCATGAATAATCTTTCCTTCAACCTATAAGAAATTAAGGAAAATCCAACCAAACTCACCATTGGCATGAGCTTCTGCAGCTCGCTAAGGCGTCGAATATTGTACATTTTGAAGAAGTTTCGGCGATCCTGCTCTGCTACCATAATTTTTGCAACTTTTGTCTCGAAATCGATTATCTCGTCCACATCTTGCGCGATTTTCTCATAGTTGTAAGAGCGATTATCGTATTCGTTGATCAATACCACCTAAAAGATCCTGAACATCCGCCACATCAATGCATCAAAAAATCAGTTCAAGAAAGAAAACTTAGAAAGAGAAGGGTGACAACAATTACCTCGCTTATAAGGAGCTTTTTGTAAGCTTCGATTTTATTACCGTGCTTGGCTCTATCCAAGTAAAAATCACGGGTCGACTTTCCCAAACCGAGATCAGCTTGACTAAACTGCAACTATCCGCTGATTAGGTGATGATTTGTAATAGGAATTAATTTGTTCCTAATCGTATATCAATACAAACTTACTAATGCTGCAGCACTATTGGACATAGCGACTTCCATGAGAAGCTCAATAGCTGCGAATGCTGATACGACTTTGATTACTTATCTTCGAATGATTTACAGTTGGTAGCGTGTTGATAGGGTTCGGAAGAGCATGACACCGAGTGTACTGTTCAGGCCCTGCGTAAGGTCGATGGTTCGCAGCAGCTCCATTATGAATGAAAAGAAATCGCAAGCAAAAGAGAGATTGTACGAAAGGCGCCTATGCAAATTAGGAGAGCGGTCGAGGGTGTAGCTATGTGATAGCAATGTCGCACTCGTAAATCGAAGAGAACTAATTTCCCTCAAGACTGTTCGAACCTTCTGCTTCTGCAACTTCGTTTGATTGGAATTGGCGGCTTACGGGGAATCAAGATAATCTATGTAGTGCTATGACTGGTCTATGAAAGTAACTGTATAGTTCGAATGAGCATTCGAATGTCGCAAAGGTTCTGGATGAAGGTAGATGGGCACCCACACGAAAGAATTCAAAGCTTACCGCAGTCTTAGCGTTCGGTTTGCAAGTAGAGGCTCACAAATTGTTGTTCTCACCTCGATAAGTCTTCTCGAGGCATTTTTGCTGTCGCGGGTGACGCCGTTTGCCACGAAGACAAGAAATCCTCTTGCTTTAGTAATGTGAATCATCAGCGACGTTAAATTGAAGTCTTCCACACGAAATTTGTCATCGCCTTCGATCATCGGCCATACTCCATAACTCTACAGATGAAATCCATAGTTTACATCATTCACGTTCGACACTACGACGAAGCACACCCTTATGGTTTGCAGTAACCGTTTAGAGCCGTTCTTAGTCAGCTCCTCCTTGTTCACACATTTTTGGTACATAAACTTTACTGCATTCATTGATTTTGAGGAAAATATCTCTGGCGACTCGAATTCATCTAAAATAAAGAATGCAGATGAAGACCTTTGATAGATTATCTTACAGCATACTTTGCTACAAAGCATTTTGTCTCTTACAATGTAAGCTTTCAAGATAGCAAGTCCTAGTGAGTGATATTTACTTCGTTCAACTCTACCAACACTAAAATTTGAACTAATCACCGAAATCCGGGGTCACCTTTCATCTGTTGTAGAACACTTTCACGGACTTCGGTAAACCGTGAGGAGAAGGTTAGGTACTCAGGAATCGGATGCGCTTCAATCCAATTCCCACAAGTGAACTCGAAAAAATCCACGCATGGATCAACCTGAAAACGATACAGAAAACTTTTGACTTTCATATCTCACCATCTCGAATTTTTCTATGATCAAAGCAGCACAGCGATTACGCTTGGTTATGGATTAGCTCGATCAATCATGATTTGGCGTACCTTTGAAAAAAAGCGCCACCGAATTTTATCAACCAGTAATGTAGGTAAGGTAAAAAAATGCTGACAGTAGCGGATTAGGAATCGAATTCCGTTTAAAATTGTCATACTGGTAAAGGAGTGGAGTACCCCCATCTCCACGAAGAAAGACTAATGGCAAAGTCTCTATTCCGGATAGGCAACTACTTTTAGAGGAGACAGCGCGGCGCGATGGTTCTCGCTTCTTCAAAATCCTTCTTATATATAAAGCAGTAACTTGGTTTGTCGTTTTGTCGGTATGTCGGTATGTCGGTATGTCGGTCTGTCCGTCCGGGTTGCTTTGTGATTATGATAGAGTAGTGATATGGAAAAGTTATCCTATCCTTACTTACTATATATAAACCACAAATGTCTGTATGTTTGTATGTCTGTTTCACTGTAAGATAAGATATACGGCAACGTTTGGAAATCAAATGGAACAGCTCAGACACGTTGGAACAAGTGGGGATTGGGGATGAACAAGAAGGGATTGGGTGGGGAATGGGCCGAACTCCTTGGGTACACGTGATCTAAGCTAGGCTCCGCCTACTAGGATCGGGGCTTGCGCGAATAGTGTAGTTCACCGGAAATCTGTAACTCCTTTGCTCCTAAGCCTAGAGTATTCAAATTTGGCAGAGATGTAGGTGGCAAGGTGGGAAAACTAATGGTAGGTGATAGGTGTAGACTCCGCCCACTGCAGGCGGGGCTTCCTTAAAAACAGTCAAATTGGACCTGGGTCGTTCAAATTTGGCAGGGATGTAGATGGCAAGACGGGAAAGCTAATGGTGGGTGACAGATGTGGACTCCGCCTACCGGGGGCGGGGCTCCTTCAAAAACAGCCAATTTGGACCTGGGTCGTTCAAATTCGGCAGAGATGTGGTCGCGTCTGTCTGTCTGTCCGTCTGTCTAACTGTTTGTCCGGAAGTTCATAACTCCTGTCCCCGTGGACCTAGGACGTTCAAATTTGGTAGGAGCACAGGCGGTAGGATGGGAACACGCACGATGGGTGGCAGGGCCAGACTCCGCCCACAGGGGACGGGGTTTGTGCGAAATAGATGTTTGAGCGGAAAATCCATAACACCTGATCCTTGGACTGACTTGGAGAGTAAAATCAATAGTAGAGGGGCAGCACGGGAACATTGACGATAAAGGAGGCCTTAGAGAACAAGTTTCAATCACCATTTGAATCCTAGCCTCTTTGATATTTACGATTTAGCTGTAATTCTTTGATATGTTTCATTCAACAAGAAGGGTAAGTGCGCTAATAGGCACCTATTATGAAATTTGGTTCACTTCTTGCTTACGACCGCTACCCAGCGAGATTTGCGATTCAATAGAGGATCACGGTTCCTCTCTGCTTTGATATCATTCGTGGCCAAACTTATCTGACCGCTAATATCTTGGATTCTCATTTAATGATGTATCCGTGGAGGAAAGGAGCCACATTCATAGACATTTGATAATGGTATTATTGTGACCGACAACATTTGTGAGTACCATTCAAGGCTTTGAATGCCTATCAGTTAAATCTTCAATGTCAATACATTTTACATCAACAGCGACAGACCGAGACAGGCAGATCCTGATCAAAGGCATAGGCATCGGCACATTTGGGTATCGTTTGCATGCCCTATTGTTCCTCTATCGAACTTCGTGTTCCGAAATGTATCATTCGTTCCAAAGGAGTTGCTGTTTGCCATTTATCACAACTTTATCATAAGAAGGAGGGAAGCCCAGCGTGAGCAGGGCGGTACGACTGTCTCTATGTATAAAGCGGTAACTTTGTGCGTCTGTTTGTATGCCCGTTTGTGCGTCCTCCTGCAAGTTACGTAGGCCGATGAAAAGTGTGAATGTCACGTGAGCGTGGTGAGGAAACAGTTATGAAATGGGAAGTCAACAGATACTGTTCATATTGGTCCTCTAACAAGTCGTAGGTAAGCGGTAGTGGGCATGTGGTGCACGTAATAGCGTGCGTAGCCCAACTGGTTTATATAATTCGCTAAGTGCGTCTGTTGGTGTGTCGGTGTGTTTGTGTGTGTGTCGGTGCGGGTGTCTGACCGGAAATTCATAACTCCTGTCCCCGTGTAACTAGAGCGTTCAAATTTGGTAGGAGTAGAGGGGGTAGGATGGGAACACCTATGGTAAGTGGCAGGACCAGAATCCGTTCAAAGGGAGCGAGGCGTGCACGATAAAAATTTTAGGTCATAACTCCTGTCCCCGTGGACCTGGAGCGTTCAAACTTGGAAGGAGCACAGGCGACAGGACTGGAACACGTATGGTGGGTGGCAGGGTTAGACTCGGCCTACAGGTGGCAGGGTTTGAGCGAAATGAATATTTGAGCGGAAAATCCATAACTCCTGATCCTTGGACTGACTTGGAGAGCAAAATCAATAGAAGAGGTGCAGGACGGGAACAGTGACGATAAAGGAGGCCTTAGAGAACAAGTTTCAATCACCAATTGAATCCTAGCATTTGTTATTTACGATTTAGCTGTAATTCCTTGATATGTTTCATTCGACAAGAAGGGTAAGTGCTTTAACAGGCACCGATTATGAAATTTGGCTCACTTCTTGCTTACAACCGCTACCCAGCGAAGTTTGCGATTCGATGAAGAAACATGGGTTTTCTCTGTTTTGATATCATTCATGGCAAAGCTTATCCGACCGCTAGCAGTATTGGATTCTTACTTAATGATGTATCGGTAGATAAAAGGAGCTACATCCATAAAGATATTTGATAATGGTATTGGCATGACTCTACAACATTTGTGAGTACCATTCAAGGGTTTGGATGCCTACCAGTTAAGTCTTCAATGGGTCATTATTTTCAACATCAGCAGCAACAGATCGAGACAGACAGATTCTAAACAAAGGCCTAGTCATAGGGGTGCGGGTGGTTCAGTGGTTATTTATAAGAGCTCCGGTGATAACGGAGTTAATATAACACAATAATGTAGTAAGTGCGGTCGTTCCCGCTATAACAGTTCACAATAATGGTAAGCAATACTTTATAAGGCAGGCAACTCACGTCTTGCTTCGACGACTTAACGAAGAGGAGCGCGGACCCACTCATCTCGGGTCCGCTTGACCCCGCACCATTTAGGGGCGTGGGTTCAGCTAGGGAGTCGTCTCAGACAGTGAGACGACGATATACATAGTTATGGGAATCGTCGCCATAGACGACGATAATCGGCACATTTTGAATATCGTTCGCATGTCCTATTGTTCCTCTATCGAACTTCGTGTTTCGAAAAACATCATTCGCTTCAAAGAAGGAGTGTGCTGTTTGCCGTTTATCACAACTCTATCATGAGAAGAAGGGAGTCCCGCGTTAGCCTGGCGGTCCCACTATCTCTATATAGAAAGGGGGAACTTTTTGTGTCTGTTTGTGGGTCGGTTTGTGCGTCTTTCAGTCACGGCACGTCACGTCACAAAGTCACGCAGGCACGACGAAGAGTGTGAATGTCACGTGAGCCGGTGAGGAAGCAGTTATGAAACGGTAAGTCAATCGATACTGTTCATATTGGTCCTTTAACAAGTCGTAGGTAAGCGGTAGTGGGCATGTGGTGCCACGATTATATAAGAAGAGGAAGTTATCAAGTGTGAAATGAAAAATGATAAGATACAAAAAGGCGCGGAAAGTAAAGGAAAAAATAACTACTGCGTGCGCCATAAAGATGTCCGCATATAGCATACTGATGGATGCGAACTCTACTTCTCAAGAATCTGATTATAGATTGTGCTGTTTTATGAGTTCATTTAGAAAGTACCGCCCACTTTGAGAACACTCGGTCCACCGCGGATGAGGTCTCAACATTTCTCCTCCAACTGTCTTTGAAGACTTTCTTCCGGATTTTAGAACGAGCAGAATCATGAATTTTTGATCTCGGCTTCACCCACCACAATGCAAGGCTCGCCTGACTCGAGACTCTGACCACATTCCATTGGTAGCATCTGACCACTTTTTTCTTTAAACTAGAAGTTTCAGTAGAGTTCAGCATAATTTAAGAGCACGTTCTCATTCGTAAGCACGCCCTATGGTGGCAGTAGCTCCGCTAGTTCACCAATGCTCAGCACACAATAGACCTTGCTCATTCTAACAATTTTTTTCATGAGCTCCAGGCTTTCACTGAACCAACTTATGAGTTTATGTGAGAAGTATCGCTCACTGTGAAAAAGTTCCGCCCATAGCGTATGGGCCTACCTCATTGAATTTATTGGCCCGATTCGCACTAGGAAAGCTCACCACATGGGATGGGAGCGTGAGTAGTATTTACCGGCTACCATAGCAATGAGGACCAGCATACTTCAAGTAAGGCGGAACACCTACCCAGCTTTCGAGTCACGGTTTCGGCGGCATCACTCTTCCTGGAGAAGCGCTAGCATTGTTGGAACTAGGTCCTAGCTTTGCGCCAACTCAATTAATTACCCTTCGGGGCACGTGAAATCGTGGGCAACCTACTGACTCTTCAGGACCGCCTCAGACGTAAAGCCAATAGCATAATGCGGGAAGCGGGCCCTAGAGGTCAAACAAGCAGAGTTTTCCTGCACTAATTTTTCCTTGTGCTTATTAAAAGCCAAAACAGTCTCATGCTGTATAGACATCTAATTCCTTCTTCCAACTACATCTGTCTACAGAGCGATGCGGCAGTCCGTCGACAGATACTGGTTTCAACCTGACAGCTTCACATGGTTAGGCTTCAAAGAATTACGGAATCGAATAGAAGCCGGACAGATACGCCTGTCTTGTAACGATAAAGGAGGAAAATTCGTCATCATCCCGCAAGTGCTTGATGAAGCTGTAACACATTTACATCTGACTGAAGACTGAATCGCTTCATTGATGAATTTTTTCCCTTTTTCAAGCTTTATAGCTTTTTAGCAACTTCCTCTTCGGTATTCTTGAAACCTGGGCATGTTGTACAATGTTTCATGCTGTTTTGCCGTACAGGTTTGTTACGGCTGAACCGCTTTATTGGTCAACGTTTCGACTGAATCATCGTCTTCACTACCTAAAAATAGTTCAAAGCTCTTGATCTGTGACTGACCCGACCAAGCGCCCAAACGCGCTAGGCTAGTTGCAACGAATCCCGGAAAGTAAAACACGGAAAAGTTCTCAGCAAAAAGACCAATTCTGCAGTTCCACCAGCGTTACGTCCCACTCCATGTGAACAACAAGGGATCAGTGAGACACCATTGATGATCGTAAGATAAGAACTGTGCGAGTGATCTCAAAGTCCACAAGAGGGAATGAACGGCAAGAGTTCACTTGCTATGGCCAAGCACTCATTTCGGTTGTTCAGCTTAGGATTTCGCTCACGGATATACAATGCTTCCAATATCTTTCTAGCACCGATCTCGTTCTCGAGGCTTCTACATTCGATGTCGGGATCATTACCGTGATGACCTTTTAGTTGGAGCCTCCCAAGTGGTGTTAGTTGACTTTTTCCTGCCAGATGTTCTTTGACACGTATGCCGAGCATCCTTCTCGTCTCACCAATATGTATTAGGTGTGTGCATTAATTTTTCCGTTTTTCGCGTGCAAAAACCTACTTATTACAAAATTAAAACTAAATGTACATTAACCAATGTATTGCCCATCGTTAGCTACAACCTCTTGCCATCTTTCTGGTATCTTGTTGACTTCGGGTTTGAAAAAGTCTACATCTTTTGAGGCAATCTTGTTATCCACCCATTTTCGCACTTCTTCGGCATTCCAGAAGCGTATATCTGCCAAACTGACTTGCATGGACCGGAATAGGTGGTAATCAGAAAGAGCAGGTTCAGGAGAGTATGCGGACTGGACAACCTAATCCCAACCAACAACTGCAATTTTTTTATAAGAACATTTTTGCAACATGGGGTCTGGCATGTTCGTGGTGGAACAGCACCTCATGATATTTTCTTGCGATTAACGGCCGCTTTTAGGTGAAAGCATCCTACAAACTGTCAAGTTGGTGGTCGTAGCGGTCAGCAGTAACAGATTCCTTCGGGCTCAGCAGCTCATAGTCCAAACCACCCCTTCGATCCCACCACCAAATGCAAGCACAGCATTACTTTTTGGCAATAAACATTCCGCTTTCGTTGCAAGCTCTCGAGTGAAGAGAAACTATCTCAGCAGGTTCGTTCAGATGAAGCTTGTCCTCCATAGAAGCATCCGGTGTCCTTCAATGCCAGTTTTCTTGAAATCAAACAGCAGGGGAAGGGCCCCCATGGAAACGGTTCACCACGTTCCATGACCAATCTCTCTGAGAGCAACAGGATTTCGGGGCAAAACTGGTCTGTCTGCCCTTAAAGGCACCGTTCACGCTAAAAAAAAAGTTATTGAGTTCTTACCTTATTAATACTCAGCGGCCCCCATGGGTTGTAGAAGGGTCCTTCTCACTCTCGCTATTTCGACGTCCAGAGCATAGAGGCGGGCCCGTTGTTGTCGTAATTCGCATCTCCGCCCCTCGACCGATCACCTTAGACGAGTGTCGAGACGACACAGTGTCATGTAATCACGTCAGGACCCACCCTGAATTGCAAATTGGCAAATTGCCAGAGACGCAATGTGTTGTCTGCTATTGCATTGCGTCTCTGGCAATTTGCCAATTTGCAATTCAGGGTGGGTCCTGACGCGATTACATGACACTGTGTCGTCTCGACACTCGCCTAACGTGACACCGATCGTCTCTAACCGACGCTCTTTCAATGTGAAACTCGTCCAACCCCCTTTCCAGCTCTTTTTTTGGCCCTTTGTAATTCTTATTGTTCATCGTTTTTTGCGCTTTTTTCGTTGTTATCGCTTCATTCTAGAGTAGTTCTATCAATTCCCGTCAAAAAAGGGTACCCTAACTTTTTGTGAATGGTGCCTTTAAGTAGGTAGCCAATACCCTACCTTATAGAATATGACAGGTTTCACCGGTAAACCTCTTACATGGTTCGCGCAACGGCTCTTGGAATTCGGCGGCGGAAATTAATGCACACCTAATATATATTTCGTCACAGACTAAACACCAAAGCTGGTATACCGTCCCTCGCTCTTTATCAGCTTCGGTGTTCAGTCTGTGACCAACGTTCAGCTTAGAGATCAGCTCAGAATGGATGCAGTGCGCAGAGAGCGCAATGGTACGGAATCTGAGCAGTCTATGCTGACGCCTATTCCTTTCCCAGGTTCGTTCTATAGCAAATCAGAACCCTCTCCCGTAGAAGACGTTAAATTTCGAGTACTCTCATCAGGAGTTCTTGAAGTTTTCAAAAGACATGTGCGTGAGAGGTTCTCAGACTTTACGAACGCACAGTAGGAAGGGTTGCGAGAGATAAAGAGACGCGTTGCAGACGGTGAAATCCGTCTTTCTGTAAGCGACATTGGAGGAGAGTTCGTGGTTTTACCGCGTTCCCTGGACCGGGAGATCATTAAACACCACCTCAATGATACTTCTGTTCACAGTGGCTCTACGGAAAAGGCGTTCCCCACCCAGTGTCACAGCACAGGCTGAATGCATTATGGGTATCTATTGGAAGATAGCAAAGTTGGATAATAAATTGATCAAAAGGTTAAAGTTGGACACTCCCTGGCCTGGTCGAAACTCATAATTGTCCAGCGGAAGTGAAAGCTCGGTAATGCTAGTGATTACAAAATCAGACCTATCATTAACTGTGTGGGAGGACCAACGGACTGGTTCCTCAATAAAATTGTTGGTCAGTCCTCCGATACATACCTTCTCATTTGCCTAACACCAACGAATTCCTTGACCGCTTGCGTTCGTGTGGGTTTCAAGAAAACTGCGTAATACAGTCGATCGATGTAACCGCGCTCTATACGAAGGTGAACAACAACAAAACTCTCAAAGCAGTTTCTGAAATGCTGAGTGAGCATGAAGCAGAAGTGGTGACGTTCGAACTGAGCAAGATTCACATTGTAATATTTCCAAGTGAAGCGGACAATATTTCTCTCAAAACCGCGAACTTGCTATGGGTCAACGTCTAGCACCGGTCTTAGCCATCTGTTTCATGAGCAGAGTGGAAAAGCATGCCCATTATGTACTGTGTTGACTGCTGTCTAATTAAATCAACGCAGCAGGAGATGGATGAGCTGTTCAACATCCTCAACCGACAGTCGCAGTATATCAAGTTCACGAGAGAGGTCCCGCACGAAGGCTGGCTTCCTTATCTTAACACGCAGATAAACATCTCAAGTGAAAGGTATCATGTGAAATGGTATCGGAAAAACAGCTCGAAAAACATCTCACTCCACGCTAAGTCTGCTCACCCTAAAGCTGTGAAACGTGCAGCTGCTCGAAACATATACAGAACAGCTACGGAGTGTGTACAGGCGAAGTGGAACGGGAGGAGTCACGTAAGCTAGCATCTGGGATTGCAACCCTGAGTGGCTACGGGACAAAGCAGAGAAAGTCAGGCTCAAGAGGGCACCCGCTGAGAAATCATGAGAATATGGTGCATCTCCGCCTTCCGTTTGAATCAGACAAAGTCAGAAATACGGCAGTGCATTACACGAGCGGATTTGGCTAATGATGTTGTCTTGATAAATGTACCAGCAGACAATATCAAACGCCTTTTGATCCGCAACAGACTTTATGATCGTGCATGCGCGACAGATAGCTGCGTCATTTGTCCGTTCGGAAGGAGTGGAGATTTCACACAGCGAGGGACAGTATACCAACGTTAGTGTTCATCCTGTGACGAAATATATATTGGTGAGACGGGAAGGATGCTAGGCAGACGCGTTAAAGAACATTTAGCAGGTAAGAGGCGAGGAAGCCTACTAACGCCACTTGGCAGGCACCGATAAGGCACCGATTGCCATAACGAATGAACTTCTGCCATTCTTTCCCATTTGTGGGCTTTAAGATCACCGCGCAATTCTTATCTTACAACCGTCAATGGTGTGTCACTGTTCCCTTGTAGTTCACGACATATAGTGGGAGGACAACGTCAGTGGAACCTCAGAAGGTTGGTTTCTTGGCAGGGATGTTTCGGTGTTTGAGTTTCTGGAAGTAGTTGGAACTGGCCTGATGCGTTTGGGCGCTTGGTCAGGTGAGCCACAGATCAGAGGCTTCGAACTATTTTTAGGTCCTGAAAACGACGATTCGGTCGAAACGTTGACCAATAAAGCGGTTCAGCCATAACAAACCTGTACGGCAAAGCAACACTAAACATAACGCTTAGTGATGTATTGTGAAGATCGCCGGTCTGCAGAACTCCACGATCAATCACCTGAAGAGGATCTACCGCTGCATCCTTTCCTATATACCCCAGTCAAAGACCATAAGCGTTTCGCTGCAGACATGAGCTTTGATAACCCAACATTGCCAACGATCAGGCCAATTGTCAACAGTATCGGTGGACCCAGTGGCGAAATTTTATGGTTTCTCAATTTCTGTATGGTTGATCTATGATCATGGTAATCCTCTTGCATACCGGGTCCGGTGGTATCCTTTTGATAAACCGTCTTGGGTTTACTTTGCCTTACTATGAAATCGATTTCAATGATTTCGTCTTTCTTTTCAAAATCTTGGAAAGGGTGAAGCAAGCATTCATGCTAAACAAATTTCATGCCGAGCTTAAGAAAAGGCCGATCGTGGTGTATTCTCGAAGGCGGTCAGACGAACTGCCATTGCTTGGGATGCACCAACTAAAAGAGCATCAGGGCAATAAATTTGACAATAAAAGCAAAATCCTAGTCGACGAGAGTAGAAAGACAATAAATTGTTCTCCATCTTCTCGTGAAATTACGCATCTTCGCCACAAGTCTGAATCTGATTCACGGAAATTAGTGCATGGTTGTGAAATGTGAACATCTCTCACTCATTCCTTTTTGAGATAAGATCATTGAGTACTTCTCGTTTCACCTTCCAACCATCAGCAATGTCGTACTGGTATTCTTGTTGACATTAATAAGATTGACGTTAGCACTTATTGAACTGCAGAACCTGTACGGCGGAGCAGTGTAAAACCTTAGCAACACGAACGGTCTTCTGAAGGACCTGCGTGGTAGCTTGAAGAGTAGGGTGCTCCGAGTATGGCTTGACTAGTTGCGTCACCGAAAAAGGAATTGCGATGGCCACATCAAGAAACAATTATAAGGACGGTCGAAGGAAAAACCTCGATGTTCGATTTTAGTCATCAGTGAACGAAATGTTGTCTTACCGAGAAATTCATAGAATTCAGAAGCATCTCTGAGGCAACTTTATATCCAGTAGTGTTCGAGGCGATTTTTGCCATGGCGTCCTTACCCCCTGGTTTGCATCCGCGAAGCGCACCAAAGCATAGCAGACTCAGTACAGCTAGCCACGACCACATCCGGCTTTGAATTTTCCAACTGTTGTCTTAGTCTTCTAGATACGGCGAGAACTGAAAATAAATCAAATCTGAAATTGATGAACTTTCCTGAATCCTAACGATTCACATCTTCATACTTTTGTGCCCGATCGGACAGATTTAATGAACGTAGCATTTGAAGAGATCCACTGAGTAGCAATGTATGTAATAAATTCGAAACTGGAGAAGAAGCAAATGAGAGGGCAATGACGTGCTTGGAAGAATTGGGCATCAAAATATATGGATGAAGGGGTGGAAATGTAGTAGTTAGGGGAACCACCCATCCAAAGGTTAGTACCCTAAAATTCCATAGATAAGAGCGGGTGAGCCTACCGGTGAAAAATGAATTGGAAAAAATCGAAATTGAATGCAATCACCCCTCTAACTTGATGGATGGATAAATTAAACTTCGAAGAAGAAGTTAAGAAGAAGCCCCGCCCCTCAACTCTAAACCCCGCCCTCTTAATAACAGTTCATGTAGAAAAACAGCGATTTTTACGGATCGCGGGTTTAATTTATCCATCCATCAAGATAGAGGAGTGACTGCATTCAATTTCGATTTTTTCCAATTCATTTTTCACCGGTAGGCTCACCCGCACTTATCTGTGGAATTTTAGGGTATATCAAGAAATGAACTCAGTCTAACGTGTTAATCCTTGTTATATTAGCACTGTATCAGAAGCGAAGGGGATTATGTGCACCAACTACCTGTGCTCTTTTATACGGGTTTAGCCACGAAAATGTAGTTTCGAGTAAGCCTAAGCAGGTAGGCAATTAGGAACACCTGGGTGAACGAAATGTTAACATCGCGAAATGAAAGAAAAAAAGAAGGAAAACTTGCACACTGCGGTGCTCCTTCCTTCCTGAAGCATACCAGGGAAGGATCCCAAGTCGAGGGGGCCATTTGAAATGAGACCTACTTTACGAGGCGTATTTTCAGATGCTGATCACAAATCTGCTCTCCAAATTTGTCAAGCGATTCTCTGAATGGAGTTATGAGGTGACATTGGGAAGGGCTAACATAAGGAAACTTAAATTACAAGGATCTGACAGGTTTGCCAGAGGCGGATTGGAGCAGTCGAAGGCTGACGCTTCATGATCGAGAGAGCAGGGTTTGGGTTCTGAATCATCATACTGAATTTTTCGTACTGAATTTTTCCCTCTTAGCCTAGGAAGGCCTTTGATGCTAATTTTATCGCGTTCTACGTGCTTTTGATAGTTGTGATAATAACGTTCTTACCAGACCCATGCAATATCGCCTTACATCCCTCCGGGGTCTGTTAATTGGCACCAGATTCGTCTGGGCGGATGAAAGAGCTGACCTGTACATTGGATGTTCACCGCGAATCACTGCGTAAGCCATATACGCATACTACACGCCACCATGTATGTGATCGAGTGCGAGGCGCATCCCAAGGGCAGAATCGACCAACTACAATGACTTGATCCTGTCAATAATCTATATGCACGATGAAATTGGAAGCAGTATGCGCACTCCTCGATCTCTGGCCCCAAGCGAGCCAGAGATCGCGGAGAGAGAGCAGCAAAGTAGGTGAAGTAACGCGGCTGCTCTCTGCAACCACCCACTCTTTCGCCAATGTGCCTTGCCTTCTCAAGGATGGCCTATTGGTCAGAAGTCTTTCGTGGTTTCGGAGTGTGTACAATCGTACGTGGCGGCTCTGAACACTCTCCTCCACGAAAGAGGGTGGAGGTAATGAGCAGCTTGTACCACGGGGTTGATACAGCCGATCATGCTCATTCCTTCCCCGTCCAAAAATATGATAACCACCCGTGGAGGAAAGTGTTTGGATCCAATGTAAACTTTTGCTTATTTACTGGGACTTGGCTTACTAACACCTGCCTACTTTCAGTTCTGTGCTGCTAGATTTGAGGACTTTATCTCTTACTCGTGACACGTAGCCTGCTGCTTAAGCACTCACCACGATCATTCTGACACACCTACACAACTCTGTTTTCGCCTACATGCAAAAAAATTGAAGCGATATTGCAGGGGTTGGGTAAGAACGTTGTCAACATAACTATCAAAAGGTCATAGAAAGTGTTGGAATCAACATCGAAGGAATTCCTAGGCATCAAAGAAAAAGTTCAATATAACGTTAAATTCTCGTCCCCCACAAAACCCAAACCCTAGCCTCTCGATTATGAAGCGTCACCCTCACCACTGCTCCAATCCGCCTCTGGCGAACCTGTCCCATCTATGTACTTTAGGTTCTTTTATGTTAGCCATCCCTAAAATCACTTCACAACTCCATTCAGAGAATCACTTGCCACATTTGGAAAGCAGATTTGAGGTAATCATCTGAATACACGTTTGGTAGTATAGGTCTCATTCCAAATAGCCATTTCGACTTTCGACTTCGGATTCTTACCCGGTCAGTCAAAAACTGGTATGTCACTACATTTTGACCGAATGAAGGTTGTGGAACAAAAAGAGCTGAGATGCAATCAGCATTGGCCTAATACAAATTTAGGAAAAGTGTGATATAAAGAAGAAAGGTAGAGCAACGTAAAAACTATTATTTTTTACTTATTTATTTAATGAATTTGGATTTTCTGCCGGAGAAGGTGTAGCTACATGGGAGATCAAATACTGTTATTAAATGATTTTTGTCTGAAGCGGTACAGTTGTTTCGTTCCATTTCGTAGTCATGGCGGAGAAAAATGCCTAAAAACTGAAAAGAAGCACGAGTAGCTAGTTTCCAATGTGGCGCATAAAACAAAACGCTTAGCGGAAATATATCACAAAGTGGAACACCTGCAGGGCAAGACATTCCTTAAAAGTAGTATCAAGAAATGGGTGCTCATGGTAGAGGAAGGAAAATGGACGTAAGAAAAAGTTCATAATGTACACCTTCCACGGAAAGTGGGCAGATAGATCCAGGTTTCGATTGGAGAACCGCAGGCACCGAACCAGTGTCAAAACTATTTGCGAGAGCGGCGTTTCTGCTGAGATCCTGGACCAAATCTTGTGGAGGAAAGGGGAAAGAAGGCAGGTGGGGAAAATGACTAAGTGTCGAATAGTTCCAGGCGGATACCCATCGTGACGTTTCAGAGCATGATGTGCTGGCAGTAGTCGCTTAACTCAGAATTCGCATTCCATCGTTTTCGCGATAGCTGATCGATCCAACCATACAATCGCGAGCGCTTCTCTCTCATCTTCAGCTGGACTGGGGTGCTTGCATGACAGTTGTGGCTTCTTCGTTTTTTACTCATTTCAGTCCAACCGCAGGCTAATTTAATGAAGTCCATTTCTATGATTTCTGAATAGGGTTATTACTTTCCGCTTAGAACATCATGGGCTTTACAACTGCGTACTATACCTTACCTTTGCTCTATGGGTTCTGGAGCACCATCAGTCGCAGAAGATGCTAGATGCAGAAAATCAAGCTTTCTCAGCTTTATCCAAACTATCGTGATCGGTTAGATCATTTCGCAAGATGAATGTTTCCGATGCGTCTAACAACGCAGCTTACGACTGGCTCTGTGCACTCGTCGGGGTTGAGAAACTTGGTTTTTTCACATCAGAAGAGACCGGTTCTGTGTTAGCTCATTCTGTCATTTCTGGATCTCGTCCCTGAATGCTTTTCTGTTCTCCGCCATTCAGACGATATCATCGGCACAAACGATGATCTCCAGTGATCCGTCCGAAATTCCCCATGTAGCTTTTTTTGAGAATCAGAAGAAAGAAGAATGGAGGAATGAGTTTGGGGTTGATCTCAGGTGTATGCCAACTGGCTTCTATTTCTTTTGTTAGGCCATAAGGAGTCCGTTTAAATCTCTGCATCATCGTACATGCCATTTAAATCTTTTCCTTTCTCGAACCGCTTTTCGGAGGATCGATCTCCCACTAGTTCTCACAATAGATAATGTCTCTGTTGTGCTTGGAGATGAAAACATTAGTACCGCTGATCGATAGCACCGGGGATTCCGCATTCTGTGAGCACAGAACTAGTAATTGTGCGAGCTGCTCAATCTTGTGGGTTCCATGAATCCTAAAATGGCATCTCTGTCATCCAGATTACGCTCTTCCCCAACCCTCATCCCTTTTGCTCCTCCCACCTCATCCTCCGTTCATAATGGAATGTACCCAGCAAATAGCTTTAACTGAAAGCTGTGTTTCACACTAAAATTCCTTGCTTAGGAGCTCACTCAAGTGTTCTTGCCACCCGTGATTGACCTCAACTGGCTTTTTCACGATTTGCTTCTTACTATTCACTATACGGACTCTACTCACCCTACGGACAGTATCTTCAATTATATTTGAACCAGTCGCGTCACCCGTCCTTCGCCAGCCCTCATTCCTTACTTTTACCAAGCAGTTGGAAGGTGTAGTGAAGGGGGCATTGATTTTATCCAACACTGAGAGCTAGAGTGGACGGCTACCCGACCTGATCAGTAAGTAATAACGGTTCTAGGCGAAAGAATATGGTTTCGAGCTAAGCCTCAGTGTGGGAGGAGCGGCGGGGTGGAGCTGGGATGATAATTTCCTACAAAAAGGTTTGACGGATTATGAGTTGAACAATCAAATGACTCACCGACCTCGATACCCCTTGCTTCCTGAAGCTCAGATCGAAAAACTGCAAGTTCTCGACTAAGATATGTTAATAAGCATAAATATGAGCTAACCTCCTTATGTTGAAATTATGTTTGACTAACGCAGAGGTCTCCCAACTACATTATCACCTCCGATTTTATTCAAGACATATATAGCACGATGCCGGTACAGATCGAAATTACAGTTTTGAAGCGCCCACTTCACTCTTCATCACTCACTTCACTCCGCAGTATCACGTACTCACTCTACTCCATCGACCTGCCAACCAAGGCACTGCCTTATATATAACCAGTCGGATCGCCTAGCTAACGCCGGGCTCTCCTCCTTCTTGTGTCAAACCCATCCCGAGAAATGTCGAATTGAAGTAATTTTTTCCCTTTCTCAAAGTTTATATCCGCTGTTCAGCTGAGAGAAAGTATGAAACTGAAACAGAGCTCGAATAGATTATGTCATCGTAGCATATCACATAGGCTTTTTCTGACGAAAAAAGATTATCTCAAATCAAATCAAAACATCAAATTAATTCCGAAGACATGCTCGACGATGGCATAACTGACTGACAATTAAAGTCTTGAATGGTACTCGCAAATGTTGTCGAGTGATAATGCCGCACATGATCAGATTTGGTTATCAACGAAGTTTTCTTCGCTGCGGATTTATCACTAATTGAAAATCCCAGATCATTAGCGGTCGGATGGGTTCAGTCAATCGAAACAAGAAAAAATTCGATGTGTCATTGAGTCAGAAACCTTGCTGGATAGCGGTCGTAGTCCAACAGCGAAAAATAAACCGAGTTTTCATATCGTTATGGAGGATTGCCTTTGATCAGTTCCTATCACTGCATCTGTCTTAATGAATGAAAAATATCAAAGAACAATGTTTGAATACCAAGGTATGACTGTTGACATGAAGGGGATAACGAACCTGTTCGCTCTGGCCTTTTACATAGGCTCTTTGTGCTCGTTTGTTATCATTCCTTGTCACCAATCACCTTCGGTCCCTTCGTATTCTACATCAACTATCAAAGTGTTCCACCATTAATATGAAAGACTTTGTGGACTTAACGAAACCCGTTTTTTATGGCTCGTTATCTCTATCAGTTGTTATTAATCATTATCACTGAACATCTATGATCCCTTTTTAATCCATATGACTTACTAAACTACAAATGCTCCGCCGTTAGTACGAAGGAGGTAGCGAATCCTGCGGTTCTCGCCTTCTGAGGTGCTTTACCGACTCCTTCCAATGGTTATCACCTCTTTCACATATCATCAGTGTTCCCGTCCTGTCGCCTGCGCGCCCAAGATTGAACGCTCTGAGTTCACGGAGGCAGGAGTTATGAATTTGCGACCTAAAATTTTCATCGTTCATCGCCCCGCCCCCTGTGAACGGACTTCGATCCTACCACTTACCATAAGTGTTCGCAGCCTATCGCCTGTGCTCATGCCAAATTTGAACGCTCTAGGCCCACGGGGACAGGAGTTATGAATTTCTGGTCAGACAACTTAGCGAATTATATAAAGTAGGATGTTTGTGACTCGTTAAGGTATCCCGTTTTCTCTTCATTTAGATATCCATTCAACAAAACAATCCGACCACCAAAATGTGGAAATCGGCAGGATGGGTCATGGGCTTTTATAGTGGTGTTATGAACAGTTAGGAACGGTAGTAAAAACCATTCGAAATTCTCGGTCGACTAAACAGGTTGGTGAGCTAGAGAGAAGACGCTGTGCCAGGAAAGCTAACAAAGAAAAGAGCCTGACTATCAGCGGTGTTAAGATCCGGGCAGATGATATTTCTCTTCTCAAAAACTCTGGAGGGGAAGGGGCAATATTGATGGAGGAGAGCTCAGCAGAAACACAATCAATGTAGCTAACATGTTGTGTTATTCACGAAAGTGACTGCTTCATATATAGAAGGATGAATTTTCAATATCACTACGTTGATCATAATCACAAAGCAACCCGGACGGACAGACCGACAAACCGACAAACCAAATTACTGCTTTATATATTAGGTGTATGCATTAATTTCCGCCGCCGTCTTCAAAGGGTCGTTGCGCGAACCATGTTAGAGGTTCACCTGTGAATCCTATCATGTTCCGTACGATAAGGTATTAGCTACCTACTTAAGGGCAGACAGATCAGTTTTTCCCCATAATTCCGTTGTTCCCAGACTGATTCGTCATGGAACATGATAAACCGTTTTCCCGGGGCCCTTCTCCTGCTGTTTCTTTTCAAGGAAAATGGAATTGAAGCCCATCCGATGCATTTTGATACTTATGGAAGACAAGCTCTATCCGAATGAACCTCCTGAGGTGGTTTCTCTTTACTCGAGAGTTTGCAAGGAAAGCGGAAAGCAAAAAGTAATGCTGTGTGTGCATTTGGTGGTGGGATCGAAAGGGTGTTGTGTACTGTGAATTGCTGAGCCCGAAGGAAACTGTTACTGCTGACCGCTACGAACACCAGCTTGACAGTTTGTAGGATGCTCTCATCTAGAAGCGGCCGTCATTCGCAAGAAAATATCATGAGATGTTGTTCCACCATGAACATGCCGGACCCCATGTTGCGAAGAATGTCCTTTAAAAAAATTGCAGTTGCTGGATGGGATCAGCTTGTTCAGCCCGCACACTCTCCTGATCTTGCTCTTTCTGATTACCACCTATACCGGTCCATGCAAGTCAGTTTAGCAGATACACGCTTCCGGAATGCCGAAGAAGTGCGAAAATGGGTGGATGACTGGATTGCTTCGAAAGATGAAGAATTTTTCAGACCCGGAGTCAACAAGATACCAGAAAGATGGCAAGAGGTTGTAGCTCACGATGAGCAATACATTGGTTAATGTACACTTTCTTTCAATTTTGTAATAAATATATTTTTGCACACAAAAACGGCGGAAATTAATGCACACACCTAATATAAGAAGGACAAGGAAGTGTAGAATAGAGCAACGTTTTCCATATCACAATTCAAGCGCGTAGAAACATTACGAAATGACTAATCAAAGCCGAGAACAGCATCTCGCATTTTCTCATGCCCCTACCACTACATTTCATTGAACATTATCCTAGCGATTAAACTCTGTTGGTTGTAGAGGCTCGGATCCAGGAGTTTATTACCCAAGGTTCCCCATACGACTTGGAGCTTTGAGAACCGAGTCATGATCATCTATCATCCAATTCTTTGGAAGAAAATGCTATATCTTCAGGCTCTATTTAGAAAAATAGGGAAGACACTATGCAACTTACGTAAGAATCTCGAAGATTTGTTCACGGATCAGCCCTCATTTCCATTAGGACAGCTAGCTAGCTTAAGCAATCTTTCAAACCATTATTCAAAGGCATAAGCATCGGCACGTTGTGAAAAACATTTGCAGACCCTGTCAGGACTCTGCGAAATCTCGTGTTCCAAAAAGTATCAATTGTTACTAATAAAGAGCAGCCGGCTTGTATAAACACAACCCTGCCAAAAGAAGGAGGGAAGCCCGTCTTGGCCGAGCGACCCGGCCTGCTGGAAAATAACGCACAATATGTGGATGACGCGGATTCCGCTGGAGTTTATTACATGCCTCAAACCGGCAGAAAGCGAGAACATTAACCTAAGCTGTTGAGAGTTGATTGTTAGCCAGCAAAATGGGCAGTATCATAGTTCTTTGCGACATTGAAATCGCTTTTAGTCAGACTCCCACTCGGATAAGATTACATAAACCTCATAGTTTTGCAGATTCCTTTGACTAAAAGAACGAGATAGACCACCCACTCAACATTGCCGAATACAGATGCAAAGGATACTTTTTGGAGTTGAACCATCGTCAACCATCCTTGAACCTCCTTACTGACGTCACTAAGGTCAAAAACAATCCGCTGGCAGAATTTTTTGCCAAACTCTATTTAGAAAATATTCTTTACGGGCGTCTTCCGCGCGAGTAACCCCAATAAAGCATTTGCAAATGTGATGGAGTGAATGAAAACATACCAGCGAGAAATCAAATTTTGAACGGTGCCATCAATCTAATGTGTGTGTGAAATATGCAAAATATATACATAATATACGCAAAGGCGGATAGAGACCACCTTTTTTCATATACTCCAACGGGTGCATTTTATCAAGAAAAAAGATGTCGTCAGTCAACTGAACTCTGTGTATGATCCTATAGGCATCGCTGGCCTCCTTTCAATGGGAATGGAACATCACATGAGGGAAATGTATGAATGTGAAACAGACTGGAGGGAACAAACCCCAGAGCAGCAAACAAAGCAAGAACACTAGAAAAGTTTCACCACTCATCAGTGGCATAACACGTCTCCCACCCAAGAAGACAATGTAGGATAGCTATTCTAATGGCGAGATGGCAATCACTAATGTCATCAGAAAGTGCTTCCAATAAGTCAACATACTCAGTGACGATGAGATCGCGCTGTCGTTGCCAACATTCATAACAAAACAAAAATATTGAATCTTGAGAGTCAAAGATATACTTAGAATAGACAGAAAATTGAGACGTGTACTTCTTTCGTGATCCGACAGAAGATAACACAGCCCATGATGGCACACTGAGCGTGCGTACCACTAAAATCAGTGATCTCCCCTATGGAATATATGGTCCAAGATGGCTCAGTGATGAGGAAGTCTCCAAGCGACTCCAAGCTGCCAACCGAAACTCATGGAATAGAGCCAGAAGGGCAATAGAAAAGTCGGATCGTTTCACTATCAAGTTGATTCGACAATGCAGGAAACAGTTGAGAATACCGATGGGATTGATTTCGCAAGATATTCGCGCCTCAGTTTGGTCACAGTGGTGATCGCACATGCAAGCAAAACCCGTCTTAGGGGGGGGGGGGGGGAGAGGGGGGAGGGGGGTGTCTGAAGTGAAAAGGGGTGACTGCGAAGGAATGAACCTCCTAAAGATAAATAAGTTCAGTTCGAAATGGGGAATCACCTCCAGAGATGTCACTCAGAGTCAGCTCACTCTTTTTTAAGTGGAATATGACACGAAAAACCCATTTTTCTGAAGACAATGACACCGATTTTGCTTGGCTCACCCGAAAGACATCATGAAAAAACGCACAGGGAAGACCATAGTTTATGCATAGCGAGACAGAAACTTTAGATCCCACGTCCTCCCAGTGCTTTCAATAAACTTCTAAGACCACGAGTAACGTGTAAATGTAAAAAGGTCCAAGCACTCCCATCCATAGCACCTACAATGCCACCCTTCGCAAAAATCGAGTGGTTATCATAAAACCTTGCAAGACTACGTAGCGACTACGATTTAAGGGGGCCAATATTTCGTAGAAAAAATACTAGGGTTCATATATAGCTATATTATTGTCTTACTACAGCAGGTCTAGATCTCGGAAGGGTTGAAGACATGTGTGCCGAGCGGTTTCCAATTAATCCAAAAGTGGAAATTCGAAACTCATTTGAACCGATCGCGATGCGGCTTTCAAATTCGCCATCGCATCCTTGAAATGGTGTTTGAACAGGGAAAGGTGAAGTTCGGAGAATCCGAGATGCCATGCTGTGCTAACCGGCGCATAGAATGGCTGTTCAACAACTCAGGAGCGTCGTGGATGACGGAGAACTTCGTAGCTTTCGTTGAACGAACTTTTACCATATCTACTGTCATAAGCCGAGTTCCCCACTGTTGTGACCCAAATCGAAGCCATATCAATTGCATGACCTCTCACATTATTAGAAAAATCGGGCACATTCTTATCAAAGCTCTCAAATTCCATGAGAGTAGTATGAAATACAATTTGGTAACAGCTGATGGTCAAGAAGCTTGAAGACCCTTTCTTAGAGTCTAACCTCCTACAAACAGTTTAGCAGGCAAAGCAAGCACTCAAAGCAGAGCAAAGCACTTGTACAAATGATGACTAAAAAATTCTGGGTAAAGCGGTCTACTGATCACCTCCCTGCCTTATGTGGAAGCCAAATTGCAAGCAGGAAACAACCTCATCACTTTAAGTTGCATACCAGAACAAAAAATCAACGAAATTTTGTGACACTTGGTGCTACGGGAAAATCATAGAAATGGTAAGCCTGTTGAGATCAGTGGAACTAAATATTAATTCCCAACAAGCAGACATGGAGCCATTTATAGGATTTTTTCGGTGCAGTTTATATAGGGACATGGAAAGAAATCTGACTCTAACGGAAACATTGACTATGATTCACCCGCAAAAGATCAGCAAAATGAGAACCGGGAATTTGGAGAAAATGTGCCTCGTGCCGCCAAATTATGAGCAATACACTCAATTAAGGAGGCAACAAAGCGCATCAGTAAAGACATCGCCCCTAAATTGCTTTCATCCTATAAATTGGCTTGCCTGCTGGTCATCGACTGACCATAGCCTTTGAGCCCGGTTGAAGCTATGCATCCACTTCTTTGCAAAAATTACGAATTGGATGTGATACCGCCATCGAAAGAATTCGAGCTGTGCATCCGATCAGCGCATCCATTCCTTGCGAACATACCTAACGAACCTGCCTTTCAATTGCCATTTACATCCACAAATAACCACATGAACATCCCAGTCAGATACTCAATAGAATTCGAGCATGATCAAAAATTCAAAATTCTGTCTCTTAGCGTGCCCTCTTCCCCACATATTTTACGCTCCCCAAACGCCACCAACCAAGAATATGCTAAGATGCTGACCCGGAGCGGTAATATCCCTCGCGTTAATCACCTGCCCTGCCATCTCCACGGTTGCACTCAGGACCAAGACTATAATGGAGCGCTTGAAAGCACGCAACAACCAAGGCCAAGGCGACAGCACATTAGTCCCTGCAGCGATTATTTGGGGGTCCGTGAATCAGACGCTGATAGCGATGCGCGCAGGAATGACACACACGTACAACTCACCAAGCTCATCCGACAGACACTACTTAATTGCGCGAGTAAACTTGCCGTAACCATTGCGATCTGTGTTTTCGTAACATACGAGCAAGCGCTAGCATGGATACACCAGGCACAACATGGAAATCATCTGTGGTTCGCACAAACCTGCTATGTATAATCCGCTAAGTGAGTCTATTGGTTTGTCGGTGTGTTTGTGTGTATGTCGGTGTGTGTGCTTGACCGGAAAGAGGTTATCTGGCCTGATTTCGCCCAGGGGCCATGATTCGGCGAAATAACTGGTTGAACGGTTATTCGTAACTCCTGTACTCGTGGACCCAAAGGGTTCAAACTTGGTAAAATGGCAGCTTTTCGTATTAACAGTGGGACCTCGGCATTTTAGTAAGTGATGTAGGATACGACGGGATCGTAGGTACTCGGCGACAGAATCCGATGACAACCGATAAGAGAAGATAAGGGGCCTAATAGAGTAAGAGCCACTTACCGATCAAAATCCTAACCCATCGTCATTTCCTATGTAGCTTTGGCTATTCGGTAAGTTTTATCCGATAATACAGGTTGGTAGTAGAGTAAGGTGATAAAAGTGAGTGGTGAGTGCAGTGGTTGGGACCATTAGCGGCACTACGATAAGCAGATGAGGATTTTGTTCATTCCTTGCTATTAGCTTACGACCACCACCCAGCGAGGTTTGTAACTCGACGAAGAGTCCCCTTTCCTCGATATCATTTGCGACAAAGCTTAACCGACCGTAAGTAAACGAAGTTCTCTACTTATGATATATCCGTAGAGAAAAAAGCACATGGATAACGATATCTTTTAACAGTGTTATCATCACTCTAAGCATTTGTGTGTACCGCCAAAGACTTATTTTTTACTTAAGATATAGACTATAACCTTTCAGTACCATTAGATCAGAGTATGTTCCGAGATCGAACCTCTTCGCGTGATTGATGAGCTTGAAAATGCGTCTTGCATCCATGGCACTCCGAGTGAGAGCCTGCGAGTGAGAACAACTATGTGGCTGCATATTGTCACTGCGATGCGAATGACCTGTGCTTGCGATGTAGAAGTAATTCTGACAAAAGCATATGCCCAGATTTAAGAATAGTCGAGCTGACCTACATCACGTGTTTCGATCACTAATCCCTTCACGACGTTGCTGAAGAAAGGCAAATTTCTGGCAACATCATCATCGAAAGAAGAATTGATTGTTACGATGGAATCTACCTAAATTCGTGGAAGAGCTGGATTTGTTGTCAGCAGACTACAGCGTCTGGTTAGCACCCCTGATCGGATCTTACAGCTGTCAAGAAGCAGTTACAGTAACAGGTTTTTGTTCCTCGAAGATACATTATTGGGTAGTAGTCATTGCAACCAACATGTATTTCAGTCGAATGCGAAGACACTAACAGAATTACTTCACGGGATCTCCACTTTCAACAGACCAACAATCGTACGCCAGGATTGTACTGTTCCCAAGTGCAACGGGCACTTGCAAAAAATACCGCTACAAGGCATTCATACATTCCTACCACACGTCAGATTCTAGAATCACACGTTAGATCTTACTCTATAGGATACTATCGTTCACATTGTCTCGAGACTGGAAAGTCCTAGATTTCATGCCCATCATAAATAGATGCCAGCAAGGACCTTTGAAAACTTCCTTTTGGCTACGTATTTTAGGGGTCCAGCGCTGCTTCTCACTAATTCGATCAGCCCCGCATATTTTCGGTTTCTTATTTACAATTATGGTCTCTACATTTCACATCATTTGCTTAGTCATCTAGCACACAATCAGTTGCTCTAATTAAATTTCATCCTGATTCATAACACCGAGGAGTTGATGGACTGAACGAGCTGTACTCTCACCAACCTTAAAACAGCTGTGGCAAAAAAACGGAACAAAAAACCCTCCAACAACACCTCAACCTGATCTTAAGCTTGAAGTGGGAAGCGTAAAATCAATAGTCATATCAGTATGGCGATCACTACCGAACACACCTTCACTCCGTAGTTCATTCATCGTATCTTTTCTCACTCTAAGCGATGGATGGAGTCGACGTAGCCTTTCATCGACACAGTCAAGGACCTCAATGATTATTCAACATATTCATCATGTCATTCAACGCAAAAGCCGATGTTGCCGTTGATCTTCCCAACCGTGGGCAACAAAGTGGCCGCTTTGCTCAGAAGTACACATCGACGTGGCTATGCCTTCTGCACATTCGAGGACAACAAAGACAATCACTCTACGGGGAGTTCCTAATGTTTTGTAGATCCAGTGTCACGTACGGTACCGACCCAAAACCTTCACCTGTGCAACACGCGCCTTCACGCCCGTCACCCTGAAAATTGCAGAAGTATCTGTCATTTCTTGACGGGTGTCACAATGTCCTCTTCGACCCAGCTAAAGCTTCTTCTTCTCCAACATTCTATAATCGTCGCAAATCTACCTGTACCGTTGCTCCGTGAATATTATGATAATATGCTCTGACTTGATGTTCTGTTAACTGCTGTTTTAACGCCGCAGTGCGCGAAGCGAAAGTCTCACAAGGTGGGCGATTTGTGGGCAAAACTCCAGCCTCGGACGGGACTCGAACCCGTCCGAGACTGGAGTTTTGCCCACAAATCGCCCACCTTGTGAGAATATGCTCTGACTTCTCTCGCAATCAGTGCACGTTGGCAAGCAGTCAACGTGCACTGATTCGTCCAATGTCCTCTAATCTAGCAAGATGCATCCAGCTTTCCCACTCGACTTTGTAATCTCTGCTAACAGAGTCCTAATGAGGAGGTCTATACGCTCATGAACCGATACCCTAGAAGAGCCATTGTTCGATCGAGTTCAAAGGCTCGCCAAACGCGAGCAATCGCAACTTTATTTCTCATACACCTTAATCAATGCATTAGCATAGCTTTGTTGCCATGAGATTTCTGAGGAATGTGACTGTATGATATGTATCACTTATGCGCAAGTCTTACATAAACACCACGATGCAGTTCAACGTTGGTTCTTCCCTCTAGTAAATTTGAATCTCTCTCATTTATGAAGCAGAAGCTTGGTGCGCACGTTTGTAAGTTTGTCGGTGTGTCGGTATGTAGGTTTGTCGGTCTGTCCGTCCGCAAAAGTTATCATCAGGATAAAGGTGTGGTATGGAAATCTTGCTCTATTCTACACTTCCTTCTTATATATAGGACGGTAACTTGGTGATCAGGGTAACGGAGTAGAGTGGGTACTGCGGTGTGAAGTGAGTGATGTGAAGTGGGTACCTCAAAACTATGATATCGTCTCTACTGGCATCGTACTATGTATATCTCTATAGAAATAGAGGTGATAATGTAGTTTGGAGAACTCCGCCTAAAGATAGCCCATAATTGTGCGCATTAAAGTTTGTTAGGCGAGAACATACAGTTTTTTTAAATTGGGCTTTAGGAGGAAATGGGTACCGATGTGGGTGAATCAATTGAATATTCAACTCATAATCCGTCAAACCTTTTTGCATCCCAGCGCCATCCCGCCGCTCCTCTCCTACTGAGGCTTAGCTTGAAACCATATTCTGAACCGTTTCGAAGTACAGGTAAAGTCGGCTATCCCCTTTTGCATTGTAGTCCATAGTGCTTGATAAAGTCAATGCCGCCCCTTCCTTTCCCCCCTAACTACACTTCCTAGCTGCTTCATAAAAGTAAGGAATGAAGCCCGGCGTCAACCGGGCGAATCGACTGGTTTATAATATTCTATTGTTGCAAAATAAATCTTACCTCAGGTAAAATCTTTCCGCTGAACCATCTTGAGAACAAAAGTAACCCATCTCAAATTTTTGTTCCCTAGTAAATGCTTCAGTTATAATTTTGAACAGAAATTTTGAATAATTTTGAATTCGGATGGTTTTACGAAAACTCAGCTATATATTAATGAGAGGCTAGGACAGGTGGAAATTCAGCTGAGCTCATTTTCGGAGAGCTAAAAACGTTTCTCATAGAACTAGTTTTGAAAAATAATAACGATGCAGAATTAGGACCATGATAGCCAGAACCAATGCCTTTATTTGACATCCGAGAAAACGTTAAAATGGAATGTTTTGGTATTGTTCGATTAGCATCACTGTTTCGTCTATGTTCACCAAAAGTACGGATCAACGCCGGGCAGAGGCTTTCTCGGAGCTCCTGATGGTGGAGGACCCTGCGCTTGCTCCCCAGAAAGATTCCCTGCGGAAAGTGCCTCGGCAGATTTCTTTTTCGCAGGATCTTCCTCTGAGGATTTCTTCTTTCCAGCTATATCTTCAGCTGAGGCTTTTCGTGGCTGAAATGTAGTCTTCCTAGTCTCAAATAAGGATTATTTCCTTTCAGCAAAAAGTGTTATAAGAAACAACAAGTTATGTAAACTCGGTTCTGTAATCATTTTCAAGCAGCAGCTTTCTTAAACCCAACTCAGTCTGGAGGCAGCGCGGAATTACTGATCTGATTTCTTCTGCTCAACTCTAGCGCTTCAAAACTTCAGTGAACTTTTTAGGCTTACATTCGGTAAACACTAAATACGGGACGTCCATGAGTCAAACATATTTTGATGGGTCCTCTGAACCTCATGTATAGACAAAATGACTTGTGTTAATCGGAGGATGCTGTACACATCCCCCTGGTAGTAAATGATAAGAACTGAGGCATTTTCTTTAAGAAGGTCATCAAGTATATATACAGTAGCGCTCAAAAGTCTTCGGTGAAATGCTTTGACGTTCTTTCTTTCATAACTTTTTTGTTAGTAGACCAAATCGCGCAAAATTTGGATATGTTTAACAAGAGCATATCTCACCCTACCCAACATTATTTGACTGCGAAGCTGCAATATCCACAGATAGAGTAAGCTGTTTGTTGCGGTAGCAGATTTTGCTAAAAGTTAAGTTGTTGACGTCTGCACTTATTCACAACTTATGTGCGTTTTTCTCATCTACTATGTTCGGCATTACCGCTCGTACACTTTGGACATGAAAAATAGGAAAGAGTTTCTAGAAGGATCATCATCAGGATTTTCAGTCGATTTTGAGCTCATGCCCTTAGGAATATCTGGAACATGATCCGATTGCAGGTTAATAGTGGTAAATATTCCCAATACAGCGGTGCTACACATATCGAAATTTTGCATGATTAGATCCAGTAGGAAAGGAGTTACGACTGAAAAGTGCGGCTTGAGAACCATTTCACCGAAGACTTTTGAGCGCTACTGTACGTCTATTTCAAAAGCTCTAAATTTGTAAAAAAAGTTCTTGTAAAAAGATACCTATTATTAACCCGCCACTTTCCATGAAACCCAATACATCATAATTTTTAAGGAATAACAAAACACGCAGCGCCCGCAACATCACCTGTAACACCTGTCGTCTTCTTGCTAGCTCCAGTAACGTCTCCACTCGTCCCTGTCGCTTCCCAAGCTGCCTTTCTTTCTGCTCAGCTCCAGAGCAAGGCTGTTTATCATGTTGTCTTCCCCGCCGAAATACGCATAGCTAGAGTTCAGAGGTATTCGTTCCGTTCAGCAGGAAAGAAGCGTCAGGTACCATTCTTCTTCTCATAAACGTACTCTTCCTTAAGTTCGGTTGCAGACCGATCTTCCCGCAAGCGTTGTCGAACTTGCCTAGCATTTGTTACGCCTGCTCGATGTTGTGAGGCTATAAGCATGTTGTCTACAAAGCGGAGATGAATAAGTAGCTGCCGTCGACCTTCACTCCCATGCACTCAGATTCCATACGACGCGTGATGGTCTGGAGAGCGGCAGTGAAAAGTTTGGGGATATGATACCGCCCTGTCGAACTCGTCCATTCATGTTAATGACGACTTTTTTTTTATAGAATGGCGAGATCCTGGTCACGAATTTGTCGTAAGCTCACGAAACGTTTTCATGTGTTGAGTAGGAGTACCCTGATAGCCCAGGGATCCGATAACGATATCAAAAGCTCTCTTCAAAAAATATGCTAGCGAGCGTAGGACAAGCGGCATTTTTTACTCTCGCGATACTTCAGTGAGTCCTAAAAGGGTGTGGAAATAGCCGATTGGTTGTGTAAAAAGTTTGTGGATTACAGGCAGCAGGCAGATTGGACGATAGGCCAATATGAACGGAATCTCCTTTCTTGTTTAGCAACATAGACTTGCTAGTTTTCCACGACGTGGGCACTTGTATTGACAGATACCGCGTAGAAAGCCTAGCCAGATTTCTAACGATAAGGGGTGGAAGACTCTTCAGCTTTTTCGGTCTGATCTCATCGGGACAGAGCTCTTCTTCATCAACGTGTCGGCATGTCGAATTTTTGAAGGGAGAACCAAAGGGGCGATCTATTTGTCGATGATCGTTAGGCTGTTAGACGTGGCTGTCGGAGAGATCAGAATAGAAGTCGTAGATGACCTTCTCTATTGCCCTCGGAGATGCACTTACTATTCCGTCAAGACGACGACGTTAGCTCATCTTGGTCTTATGATTCATGGAGCTCCGTCGGGCTTCGCGAATGCTCTTCTCAGATTCGGCGGCTTCACTCAAAACTGCTGCTCTTCTCTCTTCTTCTCCTGGTTACTTGGAAATCTCTGTTTTCGTAGCACTATCGTGAAGGTATTCGACGAGCCGGTTGTATTCTTTATCGATGTTGTTGATAACCTATTTTCCCACTCACTCGCAAGCCAATAAGCCACTCAAAAAAACGAGCGTATTTTACACTGGCGAAAAGCGGACCTAGTGAAAGCGTGTTCGAAAAAAAAAAACTACTACGCTTTCACTCGCTCACAGAAATGAACAAAGAAGTCAGGTACGTCACAGAGAAACAGCGCTGTCCAGCTGAGGATGACACAACAGCGCCAACTGCGGAGAAATGGGTACGTGCTTGTAAGCCCACACTTTTTTTTAAAAGGAAAGCAGTGGAATTCAAAGTTCAATGCAAGCGAGTTCGATTAGTTACAGAGAAAAGGAGTGGAAAGAGGTCAGAAAGAGCTTGCAGGAGCTGTACTAAGGATGCCTCAGATGAAAAGAATCGAAGACGGGCGGCAAAAACCTCAGGCTCTTTGGCGGAGAGAGGATACAGAGAAAAAAGGCACTTAAGGCCCTTAAGTTGAAGGAGTTGTTCGTCTTGCAAATAGTCTTGTAGAAGCCGTGAAATTGACCAATGATCCCGGATTAGTAATTGCTCGACGGGATCTCTGGGCCCGATTTAGCTACATTTAAGCATCCTCTAGTCGCTCGATAAAATTATCAGCACACAGCATAACGTGAGTGAAACATAATCTGCTTCCTTTCTCCTTCGACAAAATTGGAGTAATCGGCTGACTCTCTAATTCTTTTCTGAAACAAATAGTACTTTCCTGAACACGAAGTTTGACACAGGACTAACAGTGCAGTGCAAGTGGTCTTCAGTGCAAGTGTGATTATGCCTTTAAAAGCACTGTTCACGAAAAAATGGTTTCGGAGATTTGCACATGGTTTGAATTCGACGCCCTCTCTGACACCATTTGTGCAGGAATGGGGTCGGAAAACGGCTGGATAGGGCACAATAAGGGGCCGGAGAGTTATCCACGGTCACGCTAGGTTGAATACGGAATCTAATTGCCGTTCACCACTTTCGCATTGGAGCGAAGTTGGTGAAAAGTCGATAAGTTGGTTGGCAAATTGCCAGAGACGCAATGTGTTGCCTGCTGTTGCAGACAACACATTACGTCGCCTTCGTGCACTCGCCCGAACACTCCCCAACCGCCGTTTGTTAATGTGGAACTCGTCCAACCCCCCTTTCCAGCTCTTTTTTGGCCCTTTGTAATTCTTTCGGTTCATCGCTTTCTGCGCTTTTTTCGTTGCTATCGCTTTATTATAGAGAAGTTCTATCAATTCCCGTCAAAAAGAGTACCCTAAATTTATTGCTAACGGTGCCTTTAAATGGAAGCCTCTATAAATACTCAATGAATATCTAACTGTTAGGCCATCAAAGCCTTGCCAAAGTGCCCACAAATGCTTTGAGTGATGATAGCATCATTATCAGGTGCCATAATCAATGGATCATTTTAGATATCAGATATCATTTATTGAAAATTCCAGATAATTGGTGGTAGGTTAAGTTTTGTCCCAAATGATATCGAGGAAAGACGGATCTTCATTGATACAAACCTTGCTGGGAGGCGGTCATAATCCAACAGCAAGGAACGAACAAAATCCTCATCTGCTTATCGTAGTGCCGCTAATGATCCCTACCACTACACTTACCACTCACTTTTATCACCCTACGCTACTGTCCCGTCTTATCGGATAAAACATCCCGAACAGTCAAAGATACATAGTAAATGACGAAGAGTTAGGATTTTGATCGGTAGGTGGCTCTTACTCTCTTAGGCCCTTCATAACCTCTTAACAGTTGTCATTGGTTGCTATCACCGTGTACCTACCATTCCTTCATATCCTACATCACTTATTGAGATGCCGAAGTTCACTGTCAATACGAAAAGCTGTAATCCTAACAAATTTGAACTCTCTGGGTCCACGAGAACAGGGGTTATGAATACCCGCTCAGTTAATTTCTTTCGCAAATCCCGCCCTTGTCACCAGGGTCCGGCCTGCCACTCACTATAAGGGTCCACATCCTGTCACCTGGACTACTACCAAATTCGAACGCTCTAGGTTCACGTAAACAGATTTATGAACCTGCGGTTGAAAATTTCTATCGCGCACGATCCGCCCCCTGTAGGCGGAGACTGGCAGTGCTACCTGTCATAGGTGTTCCAGTCCTGCTGACTTCGATCCCACCGAGTTTCAACGCTCTAGTTCCACGTAAAGAGCAGTTAAGAATTAGCGGCTCAAAATTTCCATGGCGCACGCCCCGCCCCCTCTGTCCGGTCCTGCTACTTGCCATAAGTATCCCCACCCTGTACCCAGTACTCCCACCAAATCTTAACTTTCTAGAGTTACGAACTAGTTATGTTAGGAGTTATGAATTTCTGGTCAAACGTACAGATGCACCTACACACCAACAGGCACACTTAGCGAATTATATAAAAACCAGGCGGCCATGCACGCTATCAGGTGCGCTACGGGCTCTAGCCATGAGAAAGTAGCCCCATGAGCTGATTTTCATCATACACCTTTGTGGGATTTATGAGTTTCCGCTCCAACCCCGCCTCCTGTGGGCGGAGTCTGGTCCTGCCACCCGCCATAAGTGTTCCAATCCTGTCGCCTGCACTCCTACCAAGTTTGAACTTTCTAGGCTTATAGGGAGAGGAATTATGAGTTCCCGCTCAAACCCCGCCCCCTTGTGGGCGGGGTCTGGTTCTCCAACCCACAATATGTTTTCCCATCATAGCGCCTGTACTCCTACCAAATTTGAACTTTCTAGGTCCGTGGGAACTGGAGTTATGGATTTTCGTATATAAATGTAAGAAGGGGTGTGAGCTTCGAGATTCCGCCCATTGTGGGCGGGCCTCCGCTAACGTCATTTATGCTGCAGACACCTTCGACAATGCTTCTCCCACATCCAGGTCTTCCTGCTCTGCTGGCTTTCCCCAAACCGAGTATAAATGTTTTCGTAAAGCATTGCATTTTTGGAGAACGCCCCGCCCATCGAGGGTGGTCTCCCTAGTTGGATCTAACTTACCAATGCACACCTCAAGCCACCCTCACGCCCCAGTTTTGAGGCCGTCTTGTGACTGAATTTGAAATCATTGTCTTCAGTACAGCTCATTTCGATGCCCGCCAGCCCACTGTGGGAGGGGCTACGCGGAACTGATGTGTGCTTTATACTTCTGGAGATATGGCCCACCCATCCCGCGCTTGACGCGGTCTCTCCAAGCAGATCTAAAGGAGCTTCGTGACAGACATACATACATACATACATACATACAGACAGACAGACAGACAGACAGACAGACAGACAGACAAACAGACAGACGGACAGACAGACAGACAGAGACAGACAGACAGACGGGCAGACAGACAGACAGACAGACAGACAGACAGACAGACAGGCACACAGACAGACAGGCAGGCAGACAGACAGACAGACAGACAGACAGACAGACAGACAGACAGACAGACAGACAGACAGACAGACAGACGAAGCTTTCTATAGTAAGTAGGAAGGTTTCTCTCGCTAAATCATATCAAACGGTTGCACTACACACTGTTTAACACCGAAAAACAAATCCTGTCAAACTCGGTTTTGACGGATACTAAAAGATACAGTCCAGAATAAAGCAAAAATAACGAAAAGGCGTAAAAGCGGCACACTAAAAAAATACATGGGCCGAGATAGTAGTAAAATGGGGGCTGTACGAGTTTGACGCAGAAAAGCGTGAAAGCAATGGTTAAGAGAGCTGAAACTCTGCTCTGCGTTTCCGAGGTTCTGAGGAAATTGCATAGAGGCCGCGCTGGAGCGCAGAGATGGTTTGTTGCCCACCGTGATATTGCGTGACACTGGGGCAAATATTGCAACCTGTATCGCCTCAATACTCGCCTGACACACCATCGGTCGAGGGGGGCAATCCAGTAACGGGGCTCTCACTATGCCCTAGCTGTTGAGTTTTCGGACCCGACAGCGACTTTACTGCTGGGTATTCCTAGAGGGAAAACTCGGAAACCATTTTTATCGTGAACTGTGTTTCTAATTTTGGCCAGTTACTCTGAAAGCGACGTTCATCGACGTCATGGAGGGATGGTCCATGCATGAATGGAGAGCATTTTTTTCGGTCAGTGGAGCTATATTTTATGCAGTGATATAGTTTGGATGTTAAGGAAATAGGGGTCGTCAATCCACGGAGCATGTCGCAAGCTGACAAGTACCTGAAGTGAGGTGAGGCACAGAATTCGTGCAGTCTACCAACCATAGTCTGGAACTTTTGATTGCTCTCATCTTATCAGACTCAAAAGAGACGAGCTATCCGCTTCAACTTGGAAGTATGCCTAAAATTCGAGTACCTTCAAACTAAAGTTTCTAAGCACCAGTAGAGCCGAGTGATCTGGACACAATTTCACATCCGAAGTTAGAAAATCTGGATGGAAGGGATGGAGTGAAATCAAAGTGAATATGCGAAGGTTGTTTTTCGCGTAAGTTTTAGAGCTTTTACGGCAGTTGCTGTACACGAGGCAACTTATTAGGAGGAACTCAGGACGTGTCAGCAGCATATACAGAGTTTATTCCGCCCTATGATTTCGAACCTACCTGGAGTTCCAGGGTTGAGAACAAGGAGCGAAGGGAATCATTTTGTTCGTTTCAAAGTTCAAATATAGTCATCGCTCTAGGTTATTACATCTCTAATATATCAAACCACTCTAGAGCAAAGAAATTGTTTTTCATTTTTGTGCATTTATCTCGATTAGAATTTTACACTCTGATCAGAGATTCTAGAATGGTGTTGCATATTAACAGCAGAGAATCCTCCTTTCTTTCGAACTTAACGACTGAAATCAGGCTCTGGAGCGCAGTAGACAACCAGAACGGGATCTCCCTATGTTTGAAGAAGCTCCCTACGAGAACTGGCTCAAACTTAATTCCTTTCGTTGATGGGAAACTAGAACGAGCACATGCCCTCCCTGTCTATCAGGCACTATCTTTTAAGAAAGATATTCACCAATTTCTTCTCATTTTGTTTCAATAAATGACTGATCTTACCCCACGTGTGTGAGTGACGCCCAGAGACTGCATTTCACGCTTGGAAAACGTCATGTACCAGCAAAAGAAGGCGGCCAGGATGGCCAAACATATAGCGTTGAGAGCGACCATTATGACCAGAACGATGTCAAACCGTTCTTTCATCCTTTTCTCTTTATCCTCCGTAGCGATAAGAGTTTTGGAGTCTTCATCTTTTTTACCCTTTTCGGGTGATAGACCTTGGATCCTGAACAATAGAATATTTCTTGAAATAAAGTGAAACGCAAAGAATTGTCTTTCGTAACAAGCCTTCGTTACATTGAGTTTTCTTTGAAATATATCCATTGTTGATCGCCTCTATGTGTGTTATGGTCAGTACCATGAGCCACAATAAGGTCGATGCAATCAATTGTCAGATTCGTTTAATTTTCTCAGTCTTGAAGTGGGTCTTTGCGATCGGAGCGAAATCGTCTTGTTTCAAGTCTCTTTAGTTTTTGAGTAATTTCTGTTCTAATCTACTCAAAGACATGGTCTTCACTTAATGCTCGGGGGGAGCATCGTTTAGCGCCATCTTCTTACAATGGATACAGAGATTCATCCCAGTTGAACACTATGAGATGAGTACGCAAGCCGTAAGTGAAAGCAGGAGCTCAGAAACCACTCATAAACGAGAATACATAGAAAATTCCGAAGGAATCCCCTGTCTTCTACTATTTCGGGCACAGCATCAGGTTTTGGGAACGTGAGTTTGGGGAAATTTTACGCGACTTCGGCAGTAAGACCAACAGCCTCGTGCGGATTGGCAAACACAAAAAGTAGGATGAATGCTCAGCATTGCACCATTATAGTAAAGAGATGACTTTGCAAGATCTACCTCTTGTATCCAGGATCTAGCTAGAAAACATTTTAACAATTTATAATCAAGCATGGCGGGGAGTAGTCTGAGACGAAGTCGAATCATTGCTATGAAAGCTGTTCCAAGTCATCCCCAGTCGTTATTGTAATGCGATATTCTTACTAACTACTTTACGACTTTTATATGTCGTCTACGGACAGCTAGTCAGAGTATTAATATGAGGTTGATGCATAATTATCGCGGATTTTTCCGCGGCCTTTTTTGTCTCGCTTGAATTTGCATATTGAGCTCGGGGTCCTTCTAAGGAGTGATTTGCTCGACTACTTCTGCAAAAATGTACTTAAAAACCATCTGCATATTCACGAAAATAGGCTCTACTACTTCGAGAAAGGTTAGAAGGTGGCAGAGTCATTCCGCGATCTCAGCAACTTTTCGGCGATGGAACAACCACCTAAAGCCAACCAAAAATTGAGATCTGCTCCTAAATTTGCTTCACCAGCAGAAACTTCTATGAATTATCTCGTCATTCATTCGCTGGAAAAATAGCTAGGGGATAGAACTTCCGTCGATTTGGATGTCTTGATAATGTCAAGGCGTGGATCGCCCCCAAAGGATGAGTTCCGGAGTAGGAGTTTGAACATGTTTCTGTTCGGTATTTTTATCGTTTCGTCAAATAAAACCTGTTGAAGAAATCCGCAATAATTATGCATCAACCTCATAAATAAAATTTCATTGATCGGAGATGTTGACTAGAAAAATAAGCTATAAATGGACAGTGTTATCTGCTAAGCAGGAGTGACGACAGTAGTCCAGATGACGCATGGTGTTCTTGAAAGCAACACCGAAAGCGTGCCCGAATTCGTATCGGCCTCTCGCTCTGCTCTCTTCGAATTCAATACGACTGACTTCTTTGCAAAATAGCGAGATTCTAGTCGTGAAATTGTTGTGAAGCCCATCACTAGGTTGAGAAAGACGACCTGATGGCCGAAAAATTGCATCACCGTATCTGTCACTTCTGAATATTTCAAAGGGCTCCCTCAAATCGATGAACATAGGACACCATACCATCTGTACTCTCTGGATAGTTGAACAAGACCAAAGACGGGATGGGGGGTCCGATGGAACGACTTATCTACTTCGCCTCAGATAGTTGTAGTAAGGCGGACGGTAGACGTGGTTGTTGAGTAGGTGCGATCAGAACAGCGAATGACCTTTTGTACTGCCCTCCGGAATGTAGCAATTGCCACGTTAGAAGGAGGGAATTCCGCGGATCTTCTTCACCGAAAGTTCTCTCTGTCTTTAGCCAGTATGTGACAAGGCGCTGCCCCAGGAGGCAGGTAGGGGTGAGCGTTCCAAAACACCAAAATGGACCGCTTGCTTTTGCTGCCTAGATAACTTAATACCTTATGTATCCTCGCAGGTGTTTATGGTTGTACAGTGAGTTCGCTGTTGCTGCCGAAATCCGGTGCTGTCGTGCTTAACCAAACTCTTTCATTCGGGAATTCAAAAGGTCAACCCACCCTCATGGCACGTCAGAACATGGCAAGCCACTTGAGGGTACATATGTATGTCGCCTGAAGTGAACAACTCTGTCTCTACATTGATCACCACCTGCGAAAAAGTTTGACCGTTCAGCATGGCTTCCGACTTACTGGTGCCAATTCGTAATCTAATCATGTTTGTATCTTTATTGAGAGTATCGATGACTTTTTGCTATGCCTGCCCTTGTTTACTGCATCGTTTTCCTCATGACAAAATCTAGGCAGATGTTGAAAAGCATCTGGAAACGGATACAGCACTCCTATAACGATTCTGCAGCATGGTGTATAACCTGCATCCGTTTTCATACAGGAAAATGAGTGGAGGTACCGATTCTTGAATAAGCGAACAAAAAGTCTCCCGTTCCGAAGGCATTAGTGTGCCGTTACTACCTTGATAGAAAAATTGATTGCTCGATCTTCTTATCAATTCAATAGCAGTGCGGTAAAGGCATGTTCTCTCCGAAGCTTTCAGTGCCTCTTCTCATCTATGTTCAGCTAGCTGCTTTCCTAAATTTATTGCTCTTTTCGTTTCTCGCGTCTTCGATCGACCTGTTTTCCGAGTACAATCCTGGGCTAACGGATGTCCACTCCCTTTCCAGAGTGTTCACCTCTTCCAGTACTTCAAAACGTATTCGCAACTCAAGAGCAAGGCTTACAGGGTTAGCCGGATATTTCAGCTTCTCCACATCGAATTATCAAGTGATTTTGACTTTCATCACTTGCCCCACAGCTTGAGTGTGATTGATTCCTTTACCAATTGGTGATCTAAATCCATGTCTGCGCCTTGGAACATCCAAACATCTTGAAGAGGCGTTTGCCACTCCTTGCTTGTGAGGATGATGCCAACTCATTCCTTGTTTTTCCATCCGTCGAGTACCAGATTTTCCTATGAACCCTTTTGTGCTCAACAAACGTATTTCTAACCCACAACGCATTCCGCTCACAGAACGAGGCCCTGCTTTGATGCACATAACAAGCGTACGCCCAACTGTTTCCTTAAGCCCCCAGTTGGGTACTGGCTCAATGCTCCATTGAAGTCTCCAATGGCTAGTTTCAAATCTCTTTTCGGTATGTCGTCAGTAGTATCCTATTTGCTCATGAAAGTTGTTTTCATTTCCTCAGTTTTCCTCGTGCCTTCGTGAGCGCATCTACTTAAGCAACCGTGTAGAGAGTGTACCGTGTTACGAATCGCGCCGTGCTTATTCATTGGTCACCATCTAACAAGAACTCTGCTGCTTTCTTACTTCTAGAGCAAAGGGAGCTCTAAATACTACTGCGTTGAGTTGGACGGGTTCGGAAGAGGCTGCAGCAATTTCAGTGCCATAATAGGTTAATAATAGGGAGAATGACAATGATACTGATTTTACTTTCGATGCACGAACACTTGCACGGAAATGGGTAGCGAAGACCAATGGAAGCTATGAAGACAACACGGACCGATTGAGGCGAAAAGGCAAAGCCTTTGCATGCGGTTCATGGGATTTGTCTCCATAAAATACTACAGCAGAGGCTTCGACAGCGCAGGTGCCCTCGTCAACGCGAACTTTGTCATAAGCGTGGTTTTCACGAATGTTGAGTAGGATACAACCAAAATCGTGTTGAACATGAAGAAGTGCTGAAAGCGTCTCACAGTGCTTGAAAGAGGTGGCCTCACTTTTCCAAAATCAGCATCGGTGATGTTAAATTTAAGAGTGGCTTCAAAGAATGCCTGTAGAGCTACATATCAAAACTTAAGACATGGAATGGATTGAGCAGATTGGAAAAGGTTCAAAGTTTGTTGTCGATTCACACTATCCGCGTATGTCGCATTTGTAAAGGTTTTGCGACGGGCCTGGGAGTTACGTGGCAAACAAGTCCATAATCAAATAGGTCACATCATGTAGTGGACGCGGTAGGATGAGGAGAAGGACAGGAATGAGGATAAATCATTGCTATACCAGTCGGGTCGTGCTTATGCCGGGCCTCATTCCTTACTTTTAATAAGTAGACAGAAAGTGTAGTTAGGGGTAGGAAGTATTGCTTTTATCCAACACTTAAGGCTAGAGTGCAGAGGAGGGGTAGCCAGCCTGACCTAGTATATTCAGAAACGGTACTAGACGAAAGGTGGAAGGGGAGAGGGTGAGATGATTACCTGTGCAAAAAGCTAGGATGGAATGAGTTCAGTATTCAGTTGACTCACCCACTTCGGTACCCCTTCTCTCCTGAAGCTCAAAACAAAAGTTTCATGTTCTCGGCTAAGAAACATTAATAAGCACAACTATGGGCTGACCTCCCTATATAGCTCTCTCTAGCTCTCTAGTGCTCGATGTTGACAAATGTGATTTTTGTATAGACATACATAGTACGATGTTGGTTTAGATCGAATTCACAGTTTTGAAGTACCCACTTCACATCACTCACTTCACACCGCAGTACCCGCTCTACTCCGTTACCCTACTCACCAAGTTACCGCCTCATATATGTAAGAAGGAAGTGTAAAAACGAGCTAAATTTTTTATATCACTCGACACACCAAGTTACTGCTTTATAAAAAACGAGAGGTAGAGATGGGTTCATATATACCTCCCGATAACAACTTGATCATTGTATCGGTGATTCATTTCATCATTCTTCACACAAGCGTTGGTAGTCTTGCTCGTAGAGAGTAGTCTCCACAAGTCATCACCAGTCGGAAATCTCTCTTCCTCGCTAGGTTTCGTTTCACCGAGAGACGGCAGCGATCTAAGAGACGAAGCTCCAAGACCACCATCAATTGGATCACTTCGCTTCCTGTGCGAGTTTCTGGGAAGATTTCGTTACCGATACCATCGATGAGTAATATAAACGGTCAGCCGAATATCTCCACAATAACGCTAGTAAAGAAGAGTCTAGGTGATTCCGGTAGACGTTTGTGTCCGAAGACTCTCTAACAGATACGTCAGAGAGGAATCGCATAACCTACAGGCAATCATCAATAAGCGTCCGGATTAAAGAAGATAGGCAGTCAAGCACCAAAGGAAGAGGAGGAGGGAGAAAAAAGTAGCTCTTCTCGAAGCCGACTGAGAAGATCATTCGCAGTGCTTTCTGGGTTACGGCAATCACGGCAAGAAAAACCATAAATGCTGACGTTTCCGAAGTTTGTTCTCCCTTTCCAGATGCCCTTCCTGAATTTAATGGTCCATACAAGATCGTACAGAGATAACGAAAGCAAAGAGGGACTGGCTGCTCCGCTGCTACGATAGATCCAGATTATTCATTGAGTTTCCCTCTGCGAAAGTATGCATTACACAGCAGAGGGAGGGCACAATCAATGTGAAATCATGATAAGCCTGATCTTTGGGCCAGAGGGCTTTTCTAAACTGATGATCTGCCTGATTTTCCTAGCTCAAAATTATTCCTCTTCCAAACTGAGCAGCTTGAAAAGGGAAAGCAAGATTAGTCAGGCACTCAGTCACGCTTAACATTCATCTCTACAAATTACAAAGATTTTTGCAGAAATGAGTCGACGGAAGCGAAGATTTTACTGAGCATTTCTTCGTTTTAGACGCGAATTAGACGTGTAGTACATACCCCTTCAGCCGATCTCTGCTGAGGAGTAAGGGTTCGTCAGGTTGATCCCCTGCACAGAGCAGAGTGAGTGGAAAAGTCTCATTTAGAAGGAAATTGAATGAATGTGTTGCTGTACCAATGGAGAAAACTCGCTCATCATTCTGATGTGTCTTTCAACATTTTGTACAATGCCCTGCACAATGTTAGGCATTATAGCATATTTCACATTGACGATTTCGAACCGATTTCAGGGATTGTAAAATCACTGTGATACTGAACACGAACTCTGCAACTCTTTGAACATGTTCTTTTCAGAAAACTGTTCCATTTTGCAGCCTTTTTACATGTATTCGCGGCTATTTGCTATAGAATGTTTTCAAAGGGATCTTCTAACGAATCGTGAAAGTATAAGGCAAACCTGCCCCGAAGTCTCTCGTCGAAACTTTCCCAGTCCTTCTCTATTGCTGCGTCATCAGGAATCAGTATTGCAGGCACAACATCTGAGAACGGATTTAGTTGTATCTCTGTATCAAGTGCGCTTTTACTCATAGTGTTTGTTCGATGTTACTGTCAAGTCACTTCAGTAGGTTGTTTTAGTATTCGCTCTCAGTTAGACATGGATGAACTCAACACATACTCAATTTGATTTACATAATGCTGCGATCCAGACACGGCCGTGAAATCTACATTGCTTCACATGAATCACCTTGCATATGCTGGAGAGTTGAATTGTTTCAATTCCGTAGCACGAAAAACTGATCTGTAGAGCTACTTGTGTTTCATCCGAATTGGCAGTATTACAGACTACAACAAGTGCAGTGCAGTCAGTTACTTTATTTCTTATATTGATGTTCAAATCAGATTTCATGAATAGTCAATGCTCCTGTGCCATACAGGTTTTTTGATGATGGGGTATTTATTTGCTTGACGTTTCGACAAACTCATCGTTATCAAAAAGCATATCCTAACTTCAGAGTGTTACCTATCACGCTTGACATAGACCAGCTCTTGGCTCTCCGCAGTTGCAACTCAGAACCATGAACTTCCAGCTAATTGTAAAAGGAAATTCCTAAACGTCACTCACGTCAATAGAGCAATTGAGACAGCCCGGTCAACCGCGATCCTTTAATAGTATCGTGACGTGACCCGTATCAGCCTCTACTATCACAGCGCACACAGAGGGATATAAAGCAAGAGGTACCAGTTGTGTTGATGCACTTGTTCTTGTTATTCATGCTTAGATTTCGGTGTTTTATCCAGAAAGCCTCTAGAGTTTTTCTAGCACCAATACTGTTCTCGTAGTTCAAAATCGTGCATTTGTCGTCAAAGTCACCAGCGTGACCTTCTCTTCTGTGCTTCTCAAGCGGTGCAATAGAGCAATGCATTCGTTTGCTAGCTAGATGTTCTTTCACACAAACGTATAACTGTCTCCCAGTTTTTCCAATATAGCAAGCATCACATGTCAAACACTAGAGCTGGTAAACCACAGCTCTTTGTGCACAGTCTCCTACTTTTCCATACGGCTGGCTCCATACGGGCAGACCACGCAGTTATCCATGATGCAAATCTGGCCATAGAGACAATTTCTAACCAACTGGTGTTTGATGCTTTCCCTTGGTGTGATAACCAAGAAAACGTCAATGGCTGGATGCGCTCTTTTCAGGCATTGCTGAGTAACTGTGCTGAATCGATCTGATATGAATGGAAATTGAAGATAGGTTTAATCTTCAATCCCATATGGAAGAGGCCTCGATCTGCCTCGTGAGCCATGCTGCCGAGTTGCGTATTCATGTAGATTAGCTGTTTGGTGTACCACTGGTAACCCAGTGGAACATACAGTGTGAAATGTTATAGAAAAGGGAGCTCCAAGAATATCAATATCATTACCTGAGTATTGGAAAAAGGTAACCAGCCTCCGTTGGGGACTGCTCGAGTTAACTCGATGTGCTGCGATTGACTGTTTAGAATGTTGAACAAATCATCCATTTCTGACTGAGTTGATGTTATGACGAAACAGTCATCAATGTAACGGCAGTACATTACGGGTAGGCGTGCTAGCAATAGTTGCTCGATTCGACTCATAAAGCAGACAGCAAAAACCGGTGCTAGGCGCTCTCCCATTGCAAGCCTCCTTATGTTTAACTTGTGTGTTTGCATATGAAAGGCTTTTTCTGTCGTGTTGCGTGGGACTGTGGTGTCTGTTAGGTGGAGTTTTGTGATTTTCCTGTAAGAAGACTGAGGTAATACCACAAATTGCGGAAAGCGGATATTAAGTTCCGAATCTTGTCAACAAGAGTTCCGAACGTGCTTAATAGATTCAAGTGCGGAAAGCGCTCCAACCTGACACTCGAGCAATTTCAAAGAAGTCCCAGAGAGAATAAAGCGGATTAAGTACGCCTTTCTGTTAGCGATAAAGGTGGAAAATCTGTAGCTTGTAGTATTACCTCAGACTTTAGACAGGAAAATTACAGAAGTCCACCTAACAGACACAGCACCGCAGCAGAAAAAGGCTTTCACGTGCAAACACACAAGTTAAACACCTCGTGAGTCAAAGTAGGAAAGATGGTAAAATTGAATGAAAAACTCATTAGAAGGCTGAGGCTGAAAAACCCCTGTATTCTGCCCTGTATTCTATAGCCTAATCAAAACCCATATGTTGTCTGCAGAAAAACTCTGCTGCAGGCTTACAAAATCAGGCCTATTATCAGTTGTGTGAATGGACCGACCGATAGCATTTCATGGTTTCTGAATAAAATCATCGCTCAACTCCTAGTCCATATACCATCACATCTGTCAAATACGGGACAGTTCTTGGATCACTTGCTTGCAGATTTCAACGCGACTGTGTTGCCGGGTCATTTGACGTGTCTGCGCTCTACACCAAGTTGGCAAGGACGAGGCTTTGCAAGCAGTTTCAGAAATGCTTGACAGTACGAGAGAAGTGTGGTGACGTACGGATTGAGCAAAGCACAAATAGTGGCTTTCATCGAGGAGTGCTTAAACTGCAAGATATTTGAATCATCCGGGAGTTACCTTTCACACATAAGAAGAATTCTTCTGTCTGCTTAATGAGTAGAATCGAGTAACCAGTGCTAGCACGCCCACCCATAATGTACTGCCGCTACATTGACGACTGTTTCGTCATAACATCAACTCAGTCAGAAATGGATGAGTTGCTCAACATTCTAAACAGCCAATCGCAGCACATCGAGTTAACTCGAGAAGTCCCCAACGAAGGCTGGTTACCTTTTTCAAATACTCAGGTAAGGGTTACCAGTAGAACAGAGTCCAGAAGGTTGGTACACCGAACAGCCAATCTAAATGGATAGTCATTGACGTTTTCTTGGTTAAAACACCAAGAGAAAGCATCAAACACCATTTGGTTAGAAATTGTCTCTATGGCCAGATTTGCACCATGGATAACTGCGTGATCTGCCCGTATGGAAAAGTAGGAGACTGTGCACAAAGAGCTGTGGTTCACCTGCTCTAGTGTTTGACATGTGATGCTTGCTATATTGGAAAAACTGGGAGACAGTTATACGTTTGTGTGAAAGAACATTTAGCTAGCAAACGAAGGTTTTGCTCGATCGCTTGGGAAGCACAGAAGAGAAGGTTATGCTGGTTATGACTTTGACGTTAAATGCATAAACGTTGTACGTTTGGCCTACGAAACCGTATCGGCGCCAGAAAAACTCTATAGGCTTTCTGGATAAGACACCGAAATCCAAGCATGAATAACAAGAACGAGTGCATCAACATAACTGGTGACCTCTTTCCTTACATCACTCTGTGTGAGCTCTGATAGTAGAGACTGATACGTGTCACGCCACGATCTATTAAAGGGTCATGGTTGACCGGGCTGTCTCAATTGCTATATAATGTCTCTAAAGTTGAGCAATTGCTCGGTGTTGGTGGTTTACGTCAAGCGTGATAGGTAACACTCTAATGTTACATACGCTTTCAGGCCTTCGATAAAGATGAGTTTGTCGAAACGTGAGGCGAATAAATATTCCATTAAAAACCCTGTATGGCACAGAAGCATTGACTAATAATAGCACAGATGCTCAGGTTCCGAGAAAGGCGAACATGGAAGAATTCAGAATGATCAGTCATCAGATCATGCTTCTGCGACAGTTCCAGAGGACGGTTAGGGCTCACTAATCTCCTTGAAAAGAAAAGAGGCAAGATGATGGTCGGTAGCAGGTAGCATGATTTCCTTTCATTTGGAATCGTGGTGACGCTTGAGGAAGCATTTAACTTCTTTCGATATGCAGCAAATCAAAGGTCATTGACCCAGTTCAGTCATAACAATGAGAAAGTGAAGCATCTTTAGAGAACTTCGTTTCTCGAGACGGAAATATTCACTGTAACTGGCTAGGGGTACTAATTTTTTGCAGAATAATTAATTCAAAAAATGGGTTCGATTGTCCTGTGAAAAAAGCGCTTATATTCCGCTCTGCTCCACATTTTACATTACCCTTCTGCATGACAGTGAAATTTCAATTAGCACTATTGAAAAATTTCCTGTTCGATCATAATTTCTCTCATGATGCTCCGACTTCTCACTGCTGGCGCACTTTTGAGTCAATATCCCTTTATTCGCTGACTAACAATAGATACACAGCAAAGAGACCATGAAATTTTCACGCCTGATTGAGATCGTCTCGTAGGGAGTGAGTGGTTTCAATCGTACATATACTGCGATCCCCATATGCGATCATTGAGCGAACCACATTGGGTATATCTCATCCAGCGCTACTCGAGTTCTTGTCACGTCAAAACTCTGCGCGTTATCCAAAACGAAAATCCAGGAATGAATTCCTTTTGAATTCTCTTTGTTTTTTTCTGTTCCTAACTTCAATTTTTATTATATTTGACAACAACTCTAACACGTGATCCCCAATAGGTCTAGCATCCAATCCTGTAGTGCTGCCACGCCACAGCTCAAAGCGAAGAAACTAAAAACGAAAAGAATGGAAAGTTATCAGTCCGAAACACGGTCATCTCTACCTTCAAGTCTGGTGAAACGCTGCATGACTTACTATTGTTCGCAGGGCCAGACACACACACATTTGGGTTAGTGGTCGAGTGACAAAAAACACTCGGATATAAATTAGCTCACCTAGTTTGAATTCTTTTTTCATTTCTCTGAGGATACAATAGAGTGTAGATGCTACAGAGTGCCCGGAACCGGTATTTACTTCGTCTCTCTCTTTGAGTTTACCATACGACTTTGCGAGTTTCTTGCTTTGCCCTTCCATTTCTTCCGAAAATCCCTCGCGATAAACCTCTAGAAGAAATACCTGGAATCAAATTTAAATGTTTCATTGGGGATTCGTCATTGAAAATATTTATATTCGAAGCCTCACAAAAACGCTCCACGTATCTCGGAAGCAGTTTTCTCCTGCGCAATAGCATCTAGTTGATATCTTACCCGCAACACACCATGGACGCAACTGAACATAAAATCGAGATAACTTGATGAACTGCTTTTTTGCTTGTTGTGTTGTGAACAGAAAAGGCATATTTTCTTGGACTTTCCGATTTTTTGAAGAACGTAGAGACTTTGCAATTTTCATTCAATTTTCATTGTCACCCTGCTGTGTGCCTTCCCTCATTCACTGTTTGGTTTTCAGGGAAAATTTTAATGAATACGATTGATACTCTATTGATGGGCATTATGCCAACAGTCCAATAAGGAGAATTGGATGAACAAAGATAAGGAGATGGTTATCTAGCAGGCATCGTTCAGTTGAAGACTACAAAGGGGTGTAATACCACAAAGGAATGAGGACTGAGGTTCTGATGATATAGCAACACTATAAGTGGCTTTGATGTGCGCATCCAAAGCTGTTGGTGTTCCGATGATTCTGCAAATGTTGCAGAGGTGATGATAGCCATCGACAGGTAAGATGCCTGAAGATCAAATATCTACAGTAAGTATTCAGAGTGCTTACATTGAGTGGCAGAGAAGTTGTGATGTACCAGCCGTTGATTTACTATAATTACCTTAATGACGGGAAGGACGTTCATCTTTGATCAGCCTCCGATGGCAGTGCTCAAACATTGCGTCTTCCACATCTCCCATAGCTCAGAATAATGTCGATCAAAATGCAAAAAAAAAGAGCAGAACTGTTAAGTTGTTGGTTGCGATTTTCCCAACCGACGTTTTTCGGGGTTCTCCATTGTCAATGCAAACAGAATGAAAGAAATGCGGAAAAGAAAAAGATGCAGATTTCCCTATCTCGCAGCGGCCCGATCCTCACATCATGAAGATACTACATGGACCCATTCGACTGTTTTTCTCATCCATCTGTCACAATTTCCCTCCAGGACATAAGCAGCCCGACAAAGTTTGACGATTTTCATGTATTCCATGTTATGGCGAATTCGAGACATTCTGCGCATATCGGAGCTGCGGAGTCCAGTCCGATATTGAGTGAGCCAGTTGAACCTAGAGAGGAATCGCTCGAATGCTTTGTGAATTATGCTCGAAGCCTCTGACGTGGATGCACTGGTCACCCAAGCCTCCTCCCCGTAACAGGGCGTAGGAAGGACGAACAGGTCCGCTCGAAGTTATGGATCAGCCAAATGGTTGCTGACTTTTTTCATAGGTCCGGAGGCCGTCTACTCTGCTTTCTACCAACTCACTAGTCTCTCCTTCATATCGTTGTCCATGCTTATGGAAGGCCTGACGTAAACGTGAGACGAGATCTGCTTGAGGTACACCATCGATATTAATTTGACTTTCGTCAGCCCAGGTCTTTTCCATGGGCTGGGTCTTTGTTTGCTCAATTCGCATCCCTACCTTCTTTCCTGCTTTATTGAGTTTAGCAGTCATGGCTTCAGATTGCGCAACGCTGCTTGAAAAGAGAACGATGTCGCCCGCATATAGGAGATTTCAGAGGAGCCGTCCGTCCACACTAATGCCCTTTTCGTCCCAGTTTATAGCCTCCATAACCCGCTACAGTGCGGCTGTGAACATCTTCGGTGGAATAGTGTCGCATCGTTCTAATCCCTTTCCTATGGGGATGGCGAGAAATAGAGCTTACACCGCTGCGCTGCAGCGATTAGGGCAGTCAGCCAGTGTTCTCATACAGAGAGTGTCCACGACTTGACTCGTCCACGACGACCTGTCATTAGAAGTAAAGACAGGAGGCATTGGAATTCTCGGTACACTTTGATGACCGTTGCGACCACTCGATGTGGCCTAAGCAGCTGAATCCCTTCTGGAATTCAGCCTACCCTACAGGTTGAGTTGCAATGTTTGCGATATGTATGCGAGTGAGAATGATCTTCGTGGACAGCCTGAAATCCCGTTCAACAAGCTTTTTGGCCGGTGGTGTTAAGATCATACCGGTCTCTCTTCGTCTGAAGAATGGCCACTCACAATTTCCTCCACTGGTTGGGTATCCCTTGTTCTGGAGGATGTTATGTGTGTTGTGAGAAGCTGATGAAGTCCAAAAGAAGGATCGGAGACGCTGCTGTTTTGCCAGTGAGTTTCTGTCCTCCATCTCCAATCTTGAAGTTGTAAGAGCTGCCATTCCATTTTCCAAACATGAAAGTGGAATACTGTGGTGCTGAAGATCCATATGGCATTTGTCAGACTAATTTGTCCAAGGCTGCTTCCAGTAGTCCCCTCTCTCTGTTAAGCTTAAGGTCTTGCCGCACTGCCCGTCTGCGGCTGATACTTGCTTGCAGCCTTTTGAGCTTTGCGACATGTGACGTTCTGACCCAGCCCAAGTTTCATCTTGTTCTGATAAGACCCTCCGTTTTTCGCATCTGGGATAGGAGTGGCGATATCCACTTGAGTAAGCTTGGCCCCCAAGCCAGCGCGCCTACTCTTCGGTCGGGTCATCCATGGCCTACCAGTCATATCGGGACAAGCGTCATTAAGAGTATCTCCGTCATATACATCATCAAAGTTCTCACTGCACACGGCATGCAAATTGACATGAAAGCCCAAACGAAACACAAATAATCACAAATGGATTTTCTTCGATGCACTTGTCGAAGATTACCAACGTTTCCTCCAACTGAACGAACTTCGGGTATGCAATCCATCAGTTTAGGGAGAACATCAAAATCCCCATATCCTTGTTGGACTGGATCTGAGATAGGAGTGGCGATATCCACTTGAGTAAGCTTGGCCCCCAAGCCGTGTTAGAGTCGTGCCGCGAATTGAGCCAGGGTGAGAGGACGCCTCCCATTCGCTGACGGATATTTCCCCCAGCGATTCCTGGTCCCCAATCAAGAACGTAACTATTTAGCCTTGACGTGCCGAGGCTTGCAGTGCGCAACTTGGCACATGATTAGCGAATTCAGCTGCGACCCCGGGAGGACGGACAAAGGAGACTCAAGCAAGGAGGCCACTATCTTTCTAGTTCTTCGCCCATCGACCTGACGACGGCTTCGATCGCGAAGTGGAAAGTCGGTCAAGGTAAACTTTCGTATGACCTGAGAACAGCGGATTTCTGCACTAGGGCACATGATGATAAAGCAAAAATAAAACAAAAACTGACTTATTATTGCCATACAAGCCAAAATCAAATGGAGTCAACCGGACACCCCAACAAGCCTACCGTCTCACACCTCCCCTATGTTCAGGTGGTAGACCATCAACATCGTATCTGCTGAATGTTTTTTTTTGAGAAAAAGCCAAGAGCGAGCCGAGTCAATGAGCAGGCTCTCAAACGTGGGATGGGAGGATGGAAGAGAGGGCAATCAAAAACTTTTTGCTTTTAGTGAATAATATGCTGTCTCCTGCATATATTATTGAGATTGAATATCCCTTGCCGTTTCGTGACGAAGCGCCGACGACCAGCTGCATAGCTCAAATCTCAAATCACACGTATTTCTTGCAATAAAATTTGTGAGCGTTCCAACAACGCCTTGACTCGAATTTCTTACTACTTCTTTCATTTTGTTGTCTGTCTAATATTCAATACTGTAATAGAAAATGGCTGCGCCTCCGATAAGCATAGATGGGCCTGATCCTATTGAGAAGCCAAGGGTCTCGCCCATGACTGAGCAGTCTTTCGACCTGTTATCATACTGTCATCCGATATAGGCATGGAAAATGAAGAAACATGGCTGCCGGTATGCTGCATGACTTCTATAGGTGCTTTCGGCGTTCAACTCATGTGTTGAAAGCACAGCGTTGCCAGACACTCGGTTACAGCGCTGGTTATCGCCTGCTGACAATGTTAATCAATTGGTACACTGAGATTATAGTTGCGTGCCTTCACTTCTCTAGGATCGGAGCGCAGCACAGTTTGCAGGCCATTTTCGAAGAAGCATTATGTGAGCCTCTAGAGCCACCTCTTAGAGGAGATTTGAGTGGCATGGACTTATGTCAAGGCTTGTATTCGATTTTGTTTAATTGTGCTGCAATCTTAACTGTTGGGGGGGGGGCTGCTTCTATATCATCTCAAGGGCTACAGTGCAAAGGAGAGATTGTCGAGAGAGGTTAAACGATAACAGCGTGCAAAAAGCCAGTATGGGTACGAGTCGGATATTCATTTGACTCACCCCACACCTGCTCCTTCGCTCTTGAAGCTCAGGTCAAAAAAACTGTTTGTTCTGGGTTAAGAAACGTTAGTGAGCACAATTATTGTGACTATTCCTCATCTGCGCTCTATTTTCAATCTTGATAAAGAAGTGGAGGTCTCCCAACTACATTATTACGTCCACTTCTGTATAGACATGCATAGCACGATGCCAGTACAGATCGAAATCACAGTTTGAAGTACCCATTTGACTCCACATCACTCACTTCTTCCGCAGTACCCACTCTACTACATTAACCTACCCACCAATTTACTGCTTCACATATAAGAAGGAAATGGGGGATTTAGCTGGCTTTACCATATTACCTTTATTAAAACCACAATTTTTTGCGAACGGGCAGACCGACAAACCGGCATGTCGACCAAACGACATACCAAATTACTGATTTATAAATAAGAGAGATAATAGGGAGCCTCACTGGAACTTCTCACAAATTAGATTCTAACAATTTGACAGCGGCATCGTAATCATGACATTATCAAGTGATTTGCTCGAGGAAATATTACATAGGAAGTTCTTTCCAAAGCTCCAAAGCGGTGATCTTTCTCAGTGTGGAGCATCATTTCACCGTTCACTATACTTTTCTCCTGATGTATATACCAGTGGGATATTGGTACATTCACCCAGAACTGGATGGACGCGACAAATCGCGCAGCGAAATTCGTGGTGATCGAAACGACTTTAGCGCCAAGCACTGGGGCCCAAATTTGAAGTAGAGTATGTTGGTAGGATCAGCTGACCATACTAATCTAATCTACTTGAAGTTTGTGCCCCAATGATAGGTGACAATGTCTTCCCAAACGCCACGAATTTCGCCGCGCCATTTGCCGCGTCCATCCAGTTCAGGGTGAATGTTCCGTCCCCCATACCAGTGCATTCTTTGGGAGTTCGAAGATTGTCCATTTTGTCGCAGGCTTTCCACTTTGCCTTCTGTTGCCACTTTTCCGCGAATCGCGGAAAGCTTGAATCTTTGATAAAACTCTCAATTTTCTGACCAAATTGATGAGGCTGTAAAAAAAGCATTCGCCGCCATGTTCGCGATGATGAGGAACATCAAATGCTCTGATTCAACCATACTACTGCGTCTTTACAAAACTTATGTCTTACCCTATCTGGAGTATTGCTCGCAGGTATGGAGCCCATCTCTCAAAAAAGATATCCTCAGGATAGAACGGGTCCAGCGCGCATTCACGCGTATTCTTTGGTGACCGACCCCGTTTACCCTCGTACGGAGCGCGCCTCGAACGCTTTTCCCTCAAGTCCTTGCAATACAGACGCGTAGCGGCTGGTCTAGTGCTCTGTTTCAGGGTACTTCGAAAAGAGGTAAAGCTTCGTGCTAGTAAGTACTGGTGCTTCAAACCCACAAGTGAAAGGTTGGGTGGCTTCAACCTTCACTATGCCAACATTCATCCTAGGCAGTACTCTTTGATGTTCAACAATTTTTTCTATCGTTGTGCCAGGTGGCTTGAACTGCTTCCGTCTGAGGTACTTCAAGCACCCAACAGCAGAATATTCAAAAAAAGGTTGAGCAAGATCGATTTATTGCGAACATTGCATATTCCAGAGTATATCTGACTCCCTTTTACTGTTTTTCAGGCAATTACTGCGTTGATGTTTAACCTACAGGTTATCTGCTTTTTACTCTCGACGGACATTTCCACAGTTTTACCGGCTTGATTGACTTCTTTCTTGATCGAAAATGATTCAGATTTCGTGTTGCTTTCACTGTATATGTGAATTATGTCAAGCATGATATTTGTTCAAATGAGCATGAGCGTGCTAGTTCTACCTCCCGATATCCCTTCAGCAATTCATTTTCTTCCATTTTTTTTCTGGAAGCAGGCAGGCAGCGATGCAATGAGCAGTTTCTGATTCGTCGTGTTGTGGGCTTTAGTTGTGAGTCTTAGTTGTTTTAGGATCCTTCGGTTTGATGAACCCCCTCGTTTGAGGTCCCCCTTGGTCTGTTCGCCCGGGGATCCGGACGAATTCGTTCGTAACGGGCTAAGTTGTCAGCATGCCTCGGTTCTTCTGTCTCTTTGCGTTCTGGATCAAGGACCAGGATTTTGCGGGGGGACCCCTCATCTGCGTGACAGGGGAAAACAACCTTATCAACCTCACAATGTAATGCCCTAGCTCCTCTCGTTTTTACTGACATCTCGACATGCTAACCTATCTGCTTTTCTCATTTATTTCTAAATCTGATCCCTTTATCTTGTTTTCGTTGTTATTCACTTCCATTTTTCTTTGTTTACAGGCCAAATGAGACCAATGTTTCCGGATTCTTCTTTTTGTGTTCTTAATGGGCACACCCTTGAGGTGTATTTGAATAAATAAATAAATAAATGAATAAATCTCCTCCAAAAGCTTTTTGGAAGGAAGCTCTTATGGGTTGTTGTAGTCAAGTCGAAACACCGAAAACAATGGTTTGAGCAGATCTACTCACTGTGTCTCCGAACGAAGTGGGTATATAACTGACTCGGAGAAGGATATCCCTTAAAGGCTTCGCACAAGTCACGTAGTCAAATGGTTGAACGAATGTCACTTGACATACACTAATAGAGCTGCTATAGTTTGTAAGAGCCTGGAATTTTAGTACATATCAATAGCGAAAAAGTGCATTCTTTTACTACTCACCCTTACAGTAAGACCTTCCTCTGGATTGCGTGAAGAGTAGTTAAGACGACCAACGGTACACGTTCCGACGCCTTCGATAGCTACCGATAAATTTGGTCGCTCGTAAACCAGCGTGTAGCTTGGAAATAATATCGAAGCGATGCTAATGAAGAATAGGCCTAAAAATTATTGGCTGAGTGAAGACTGAAGCGTACATTTCACTCAAAACCATACCGTGTACCATGACAGCGGAGATTACGTCAGCCTTCACTTGACTATCGAGAAGAATGAACATCCTTCCGCTGAGATGATATCAAAACGCCTATCAACACCGTGCTGGTATCCTCTTTATACATAGAGCACGTACGTGGTGCTTTTTGATCGGTCAGTCTGTTACTTCATAGGACGTAGCAGAATCAAAAAGTCTTTCTAAGAAGGCACCACGATGACTCGACACCTCCTTATTTGCATTACTTGGGCGATTCCAATTGTAGGGGATCTTATATGTTGTAAGCAACTCAAGATGTGATCTTTCAGTAACCATGTTCTGGTGAGTGATGTTTGCAAAACCCTGCAACTTTTTGTTCACTCCCGACAAGGGTCGGAAGTGAACAAAAAGCGGTTGCCTGTGACGGATGCACCTCTAGAGATGGCCAGGTTCAGTTCGCAGATGGAAATAATAACATAAGACATTATTCAGAGTGAAGGCAATTCTTTCCAGGGGCTTATAACCACATCTCAGCTCAAGATAGTCACTCTCACAGAAAACTATTTTTCGAGGCAATCACGGCATCTTTAAAGATGCGTCGCGCTTGTAGAGCGTACAATTTAAATGGGCATATTTTTCCCCAAAGATGGTGTTTTGATATAAGAGCCCCTTTTCCATTTACTGCTGAGGTCACAGACCTGGCCGACAATTACCCTTTGGCAGTTGAACGTCTGGTAAGCTTACATCGTCAACTGGGGAGCGATCGCGTGCAAAGCAACAGAAAGAAGGGATCAAGCTCGGAGCGTCAGCCAATCTCGTCAGAAAGATGCGCCACGCATTCGATTTCCGTTCAGGATCATTGTATGCGTAGTGGCCAATACAATGTTCTCCGGTGGCTAACCGGAAGTCATTGTATTGACCCCTTACGCATATCAACGGTATTTAGGTTGTCGGAAAAGTATTTGCGCATATTGGTTTCCATATTGTGGAATCTTTGGGGATTGCTCTAAAACCTTCACTGCGGAATATGTGTAAGTGCAGGTCAATGCGCTCTCCACACCATATCTGCCGGAGCATTTCGCAACGGTTATGGCTGCAAGAATCGCTCTCGGCCCAAAGCGAGTCAAACTGCATTTGCTTTATAAGTTTAGAAAAAACGTTGATCCAAATTGAGCGACAGGGGGAATATGCGATGCGATAGGACCACTCAATGTCTCTAATAGCACATCAAGAAGTTGGTACAAGAAGTTCAAAAATGGCCACTTTGACTGGACCGAAGAACCACGATCTAGTGGCTAGCTGAGCTCAATGATGACTATCTCCAGAAGCTGGTTGAAGAAGATTCCAGGTTTAGTACCCATCAGCTGAAACAGGAGCTCATAGCCATCACGACACAATAGCTGACCATTTGCATCGCCTTGGAAAGACATGGAGATTCGGAGATATGGATAAGTTTTGATCTGGGTGGTACGACCTCCAAATGAAGAGGGATTCATGCCTAAACTTGATGACTTTAAGACGCACCTTCGCAAGGCTGGAAGACATAATCACTGGCGACGAGAAGTGTGTTCCCTACTTAAACCACACGAGGAAGCGCCTGTGGTTTAGATGCGTAGGGCATGGGATCCCGACCTCCAATCCCGAATTCCTACCTCAGAAGGCAATGCCAAGCGTTTGTAGCCATTCAACAGGATCGTTCACAGAGACTGTCTACCACCAAACTCCGCTGTCAGCACTGAAGCTCAGTGTGCTCTGTGGACCGGATTGCTGCAGCTCGAGGAGAGAAACTTGGGAAAGTCTATTTTCTCCAAAACAGTGCTCGCCGACACTTTTCGAAGGAGACCCAGAAGAAGCTTCAAAGCCTGAGATGGCATGTACTGGCCCACCCACCGTATTCACCAGACCTAACTCCAACGGATTATCATCTGCTCCTGTCGCTGTCGGACCATTCGAAAAATAAGAAGTTCGATTATGTGAATCAACACGAGACTTACATTGACGAGTTTTCCCCCTCGAAACCTCAGGAAATCTACGCAAGCAGGAACCACAAGTTGCTTGATCAATGGCAATACCTTGTCGATAATGATGGTGCTTATATTTGTTAATAGTCAGTTACTGTGGAGAAAAAAAAATTCAAAAAAAATTGCAAAAGGCGCAAATACTTTTCCGACAACCATATTAGCATAAGCGATATACAAGTCCCGGATCTATATCCACTTGGGCCAATCAACCATTCCATTCCTCCTAAGTCGATTAATTGGTACCAGATTCGTGTAAGAGGTTAAAAGCATTGGCTTGTACATCGGCTAGCCACCGCAAGTCATTGTATTGGCCACCTAAGTATTCAATACGCTACTACGATCCTGGGAGTAGAATGCGTGACCGCATCCTTCTGACGGGATTGTTTAACGCCTCAAGCTTGTTCCTTTCTTAATATTGCTGTTGCACGCGATCGCTCTCCAGTTGACGATGTAAGCTTATAAGACGTTCAATTGCCGAAGTTTAACTGTCCTCCAGGTCCAGGACCTCCCATGCGAGGTCCTGATGGTGTTTGGCAAACGTCTCCGCTTTTGAGTACAAAGGTGAAGAAGCAAGCAGAACCAACTATTATCTTTAGTGTATGCAATTTACCTCTTATGTGTTGGCGGCAACTTAGGATATTCCTTTCTCGCAAAAAGTTTTGTTCTCTGGCTCCCAACTAACTGCTGTTAGTCCATTCGTTAGTTAATGCTTCGCCTGTATGATTATTTAACAGCCTTTTCCGTATGCCTTTTCTATCCTGACATAAACTGCACTTCTTTTGAACTTTTCAACCTTTGCTATAAATCCTTACACTTCAGCTGTTCGCAGATCTGAATGTAGGCAGACCTTCTTTGAAAGCTAAGTTTCTCGGAAAATCATTCTTTGCGCTCCAGTATTGGAAGAGAAAATAGATCTTTCGATTTTTCGTAGGTGAGTTGTCGCTATTCTTAATGATTGCACGATTTTCGGAGAATTGTCTCGGGATCAGCTGTTAAGTAAATATAACTCTGTGCTCCATCCTTCATGAAAGGTTTTGTTTTGTTCCCCTCTTGGATTAGCGTGATCATACTGATTTCTGGATGCACTCATCCCGGATCGACCGACACACGTCGCCGAAATTTCCGTTTCTTGGCGACATTGTCATTGTCGTTGTTCGTTGCTTTTCTTGTTGGCAACAGTCGCTCGGGCGACTGCGAAGCTTGGCATGATGCTCGTCTTCGTTCTCGCTGGAGCAAAATAACCTACTGTGATGAGGTTGCATAATGTACAGACATATTTGACTCACTATTAGCTAGAATGCTGTCAGAGCAACATTGATAGCACAATCTTTCTCAATCTTTTTATATTGACGGTATGAGACTGTTCAGCTTCAACCAAGGGGTGACCGGCACTGCTACGCGTGATGACTTCTTTAGCTACTCGCATATCACAAATTTTCGATGGAAGTAGAGTCATCGTTCTTTCATGAATTGAGAAGAACTGGAGAGCGGAGCTGTCGCAGACTCACGCCGACGTTCCTCTGAACGACCTTTTTTGACACGGTCTCATGAGAATGACTGAAGAGGTGATTCGTTTTTCAACTGCTATGACCTTCATTCTAATAATTCTAAATTATGACTGCCAACAACATCACAGAGAGTGATTTCCTACGGCCTATATCTCGCAATACATACATCAATCGATAATCAATCGGTAATTTTATGTGAGAACCAAGCGATGGCTATCATGATGAAGGAGTAGTTTGAAGTCCCTCCTCCTGTTGGTGCTGCTGCTTGTGATTTCACTCGATCCCCATGCTTATTCAGTGTTCCAGCACGGAGAAGTTCAATTTCATCTTTTATTGCGCCTGACAATGATTGTGGTGAGCAGTCCCCTCATGAGGCTTTGGTGCAGGCGAGATTGCTCGTATTTTTGGCTCCATTTTTACATCAGATCCAAATTGTGCATGATTTTTACGAACTTTCCCTTTGCCTTCAGCCGACATGATGAACCAGTGAAATAGCACTTGTTATATGTTATGTTTATATGGATTCGATAAACGGTATCGAACTGCACTTACCATTACCGCTTCGGTTTTCTTCTTATGGTGGAACAGACGGTTGTTGTCCTCCAGCCACAAAACCAAAGCACTGACGACAATGATCACCAACACGTGGTTTATCATCCATTTGCAGTTGCCGATCGCTATTGTGAGACCATGTTTAAAAAGAGCAGAAGAGTAATTCCTATTCGAACTACATTTCAGAATTCACTGTAGGTCTTTATTAGCAACGATCCCGCCTAAAACTGCATCGATTCGAATTGCTCATAGGAAGAACCACTTTTTGCACAGTCCCTGGCACGTCATAGTATCACTAAGCTGGGTAGTGGAAGGGTGTGCGCTCATAGTCGTAAAAGGTATTTATTAGCATCAGAGATAAAACATCAGTGCACGTTTCCTCGCCTATTCACACCGATGCTCGTAGTTGCATTTCTTATCATAGTGGGTAAGCAAAAAAGAGCACTAAGAGTTTTATTTGTCTTTTTAAAATATACCTACCCCGTGACGTCACACAAACCTTTTATGAGGTATGACCAACGATTCCAGGGAACGTAGTCGCCCAAACAAGGCCGGGTTACCAGTTTCGCGCCTGTGATCCTATACAGCTGCAAAGATGTCAAGCTGTCTTCAATGATGATCTTGGCATTGATGGTGAGACTATTTCTGACATTCTCCGCCTTATCATTCTTTATTTTTGATTTAATGACTGCTTAGCGCTTCTACTACTACTATACTTTAGCTTCACTTGGGGTGCTCACCTATCAAGATCTTAGAGCTGCTATCGAGAACAAATTGGGTGTATTGAAGGCCGATGGATTGGCAAAAATCTGCATGTCTTTCAAATACTATAAGACTTGCTTTTCGTAAGTTTTTCATATTTCTAGACGATTCAAGTTCGCAAGAATTTTCAGGCTACTTGCTTATGCAATTATTTCTATTCTTTCGATCTTTCACACAGACTGGCTCCTTTTGTTTGCATCCTTGGCAACTAGTCAGTTTAATCGGCCTCGTTTTGGCAGCGCCGCTTCTATTCCAGTTGGCGGTTGCTGACCAAGTTTCAGAATTTTCACCATTTCGAATTTCAAATCAGTCGTCTTCACATCATGACAACTTTGCTTGGCTCAAAGGCACAGTTCACGATAAAGATGGTTTTCGAGATTCCTCACAGAATAAATATGAGGCCCTCGCGTATACCATATCTGGCACTATTAGTTCGAAAAAGGCCTACATAGTTGGGCAGTTACAAAGGCTCAAAGATTGGCCCGTGTGTATCCTCGGACGAGTTTCACCGGCATTGTAGAAGCTGCACCGATCACAAGGGAACCTATGTAGGAGGTTCAAACAACTTGTTATGACCCTTAGCGACAGTGAAAGACAGTTCTGTACAGTTCTGGCTTGATGTAGTTAGCTCTGTGCAAGTGCAATAACTGAAATCTCGTCCAAATACCCCTTCCATGTTATTTCCGTCATGGCGATCTCGTCCAAACTCTAGTTCCTCTTCTTTTTAGAAGCCATATTTTTCTCGATATCGGCGAATCCTCTCGCTTTCTTAACTACCGATGAACTATTCCATCTATACTATCTATCTATCTATCTATACTTCCACTTTTTGAATGAAAGCAGGTACCTCAAATTATCGTGAACTGTGACTCTAAAAGGTGGCTCAGCGTTGTCTACTGAGCATGTGTGAACATTTACAGTCTTTTTCTTATCTAACCCCATTTTTCCGTTGGATTGATCGTTGCTTCATCTTTCAGTGAACAATTCATAAATAGCACTTGGGGTTGTGTACAAACATTTAATTTTACTATCGTGATTACGCATATGACAGCTCATCCCTGCTCAAGGTGATCCAGTGTATGAATTCCGAAAGCATTGGCTGAACCTTCCGCGAATTGTCAAATTCTTTGAATATAATCAAACCATCTGGGCAAGATATGCCAAGATATACAGTACTGGTCAGTGAAGTATGCGTTTTCACTTTTTCGAACGTAACTTCTTCAAATGACTGCCATTTCATCTGGTTTTTCCACGGTGAGTACCTATCAAGGAAAGTGGTGAGGGAGCATGTTCTCAGCTGTCTAAGTAAATTGTGAAATATTTTGAAAGACTTTACATCTTTTTGTGGCCAAACACTATCATACCTCTATAATCTTTAATCTGTCTTAATTTCCAATAACTTAACGCAACAACTTGTATAATAGCAATATAACACCTACGACCTTAATACTTTGTTGCATAACCTCTGGCGTCAATGACCGCTTGGCATCGGCGTGGCATGGACTCGATGAGCTTGTCGATCTCTTCCTGTGGGATGTTCTCCCATGCCGTCTTCAGCTGAATGAACTTTTCGTGCTCATTTCGAGCTCTGAGACCTTTTACATGATGCTCAAGTCTTTCCCATAGATTTTCGATGGGATTCAGATCGGGAGACTGGGACGGCCACATCAGCAGAGGGACGTTGTTGTCTCGGAACCATTTGGTGAGCAGCTTAGATTTGTGCTTCGGGTCGTTGTCCTGTTGGAAGATGAAGCCACGGCGAGCAGTACTGCGGACAAACGGCCAGATAACAGTCTCCATGATATTAAGGTACATCTTCGCATCCATCTTACCCTCGATCCGGTGGAGGGGACCAACTCCTTTGCCACAAAAGCTACCGTGAACCATCACCGAACCTCCACCACCCTTCACGGTCGGCAACTGGTAACTTGGATGGTATCTGGTACCAATAGGACGCCGTACAAACTTGATTCCATCCGTCCCGAACAGCAAAAACTTCGATTCGTCGCTCCAAATGACCTTCCGCCACTGCTGAACGGTCCAGTTCTTGTGAGCATGAGCCCAATCGAGACGCGCCTTGCGATTCTTGGCAGAAATCAGTGGCTTCTTTGCTGGGCGACGTCCAAACAGACCCGCCTCTCTCAGACGACGCTGTACAGTGCTCAAGGATGGATTTGGTCCTTCGGGTGTCGATATTTCGCGAAGAATCTCGGCCGCAGTGAGGCGCGGGTCATTCCTTGCAAGACGTACAATGTTCCTGTCGACAAGACGAGATGTCATTCTTGCTGCTCCCGGGTGTTTTTTGACTTCAACAGATCCTGTGTCCTTATATTTCCTCCAAATCGCTTGAACACATCTAACTGAAACTCCTTGAATCTCGGAAACTTGCCTAGATGTTAGACCTTCGTGGAAGCTCCGATTTATGGCGTCAATTTGGTCTTGCCGCAAGTTACGGTTTCCGGAATGCCTTGCCATAGCCTTAATAATCTAGTAGGTGCATGATGTGACTCAAAACACCCAAAATTCTTAATATAAAAACAAACCAGTTATAGAAATTGGAAGTGTGTGTTGGCGGGCGATTTGAAAATAAAGCTCCAAATTTGGCTGTATGTGGGCTTCTGGACTGTTACACTAGTATAATGTTAGTAATTGTCTATGTTTCCTACTGTTTGAGTTTCAAGGAGAAAACTTGAGTTTTGCGGAAGTTATCTTTGAAAAAGTGGAAACGCATACTTCACTGACCAGTACTGTAGATATGGGTGAAAAGTTTTGATCAACTTCTCATTACTTTCTAGTTTCTTTCGGAGGGCCACTCGGAAGGATTTCGTAGAAGGCTATGGTGGGAGACGCGCAGTAGAAACTGTTTTGTGTAATCGATCCGCCGCACACGGCTGTCGCGGAACATTTGCCTCGTTATAACAGTTCTAGCGCTCTTCATGCACCTCAATCACTGTGCGATTATCAATTACGGCATAATTATACCCTTAGCTCTTTCGTTCCTGAATTTCTTACTTGCTGCTGCATTCTGATACATTCCTTCGAGCGCGGCGTCTCTCACACCGCGACGCGACAGTTTCGTTCCTACTGCACCACACCCGGCTATGGTAGACGGTTCCCAAACCCGTACTTACTTAGGGGTATGTACAAACACGTCCTTGTGAGTGTATCGCAATTATAACATGAACCTGCAACTGCCGACCGAAGCTGTCTAATTGTAAGAGCTGTTGTCTACTACGAATTTCCGTAAGGACATATCTATCGATGGCTGCCGCAAATATCTGTGGTGCATTCAGAAGTGATTTCAATTCTCAATCCACGGGTGCCTCGTGAAGAATCACCTCATGACAGCAGAGCAGTGGACTATACGCGAGTGAGGTTCAGCTTCGTTGTTTTTGGGGTTCTCAAGTGCTCTACTTCGAATCACTTCCTAAGGGTTCCACCGTTGCCGTTTAGATTTACGTTTCTCAGCTACAGAGTTTCGCCGACGTTGCTTGAAAGAAGCACCCGCAGCGAGAAACTTGACCTGCTTCTTTACGACAGCAGTTGACCACATACATATTAGGAAATTGTCTCGTCGGAACAGTGCCGAACTTGGGTGGGAATCGCTGCCCCATCCTCCTTGTTCGCCAGATCTTGCTACATCAAAGCACTAACTCATTCTTGCTCTGAAACATCCTCTTCGTGATGGAAATTTTTGTGGTCGTTCGGAATTCGGAATTGAGGTTCCCAGGTTTTTCGAATCGCCATCACCGCGGTTCTCGCCTCAGGAAAGCTGCCGAATCGTTGGGCATTTGTTGTTGCTCACGGTGCATACTATACTTTTGATTGTGATTCTTTTAACAATAAAAATAACAGTTCTGGAATGGAAATGAAAAATCTATGAGAATTTTTTACTCAACCTAATGACTGTGCTGGTTTCGTGATCAGCAATTGCTGATGCCCCTATCTGAGTTCGCACATGAAAATGGGAAGGTATATGAAAGTATAATGTCCTGCTCATAAAGAGTTGAGTAGAAAATCTCAGGATAAAAGCTTTGGACATTGATCATTCCCATATGGGGAATGGATCCCATTATTTGCCTCTCAAGCCAGTGCACAAGCCAGCGCTTGTAGGGGATGGAACATTGGAGCGTCCGGAGATGCAAACTGAGTGGCGAAATTCGTAGCGATTCGAGGCTTTGAGGCCTGGTTGGCCTAGGCGGATATCGACACGGGATTTGAACTGGTGAACATGAGTCTGCGATAGTGTACCTCTTGACACTAGACCACCTACGCCCATGTGATTCATACGTGTAATGCGAATATGCTCCTTACATAGCTGGAATTTTGAATTCATTCATAGCTGGCTATATTCAGAATAATTGCAAGGAAAATAAGTCGAAGTCATAAATCCTATATTTGAGGGAGCGTTTTGTTCTCCTGCTGTGTTTGTATTACCTTGGCTAGGTCAGAGTGAATCAGTCTCCTTTTTTGAAGAGAGGCCGATAGTACCATGTAAATTCGAAAGTAGCCTTTTTGAAATCCCAAACCTCTGTAGGGCCTATGCGTTGTGAAATTTATCGATTAGCGAGGCTATTGATAAGGAATCAAATCAAAACTTATTGCAGCAACCGTAATGAATATGCGAACTGCGCTAACAATCCTCTCGGACTGCTCGTGGATCAGAATGGGTAATTATTTCTTTTAATATCACAATTGTTCAGTTCCGAGCTTTCTGTGTGTTTGACTTTTCAAACTGGATGTTGTTAGTGAGTAGGTGCATACAAGATATTGTATGCACCTCCTCAATCAAACCCGTTTTTTTTTTGAAAATTCAGAAACGTTGCAGAACAGCAACAGGGATAACGGAATATCAAGCCCTTGGATACACGAAAATCTTCAACCAATTCGACTTTTCTTGTGGCGCAGGCTTTTCTGGTAATATTTTTTTTCGCATGGAATTCAAGATTGTTCGGAATAATTTTTCAGAGTTTGCCAACAACGATGAATGTGCAGCAAGCGTCTTTCTGACTGGAATAGACGATATGAGAGCATGTGACAACAACTTTGCAGCTTCGATTAAAAGAGATCCAAATGTCATGAATAGATGCGCGTAGGTTGTTGAGCATTTTATCCATTAGTATTCGGATCCCTACTTTACCCTTAGATTTCATGGTCCAGAATATTGAGTGGCATGGTAGAATCCTATAACAATTTGATCCCGAAGACCACAAAATTCTTGAGCTCACTTACTGAACCTGTTTCGCTCACGAAAGTGAAAATATCGACATCAGATTTAGATGGTGCTTGCTCCACCAGGCCTTTCATGCTAAGGCAGCATTGAAGGAAGTCATTTACAGTACGAAACTCGAATAAGTTTACAGATGGATTCTTGCCTCTCTTAATCAATTCATTCTTGACTGGCCCTTCTTTGAATATTGATGTTAAAAAAAATTAGGCCTCTCATCTTGCTAATCAAAGCACATGTTTTGGAAATGATCGGTACTGTACTTTGGAATCAGTTCCCCTAGAGAATATATTTTCAACATACCACCTTCATTACACCCAATTTGAATTTAAAATGTCCATTTCCATCTGAAAAGTAGACTATAAAGACCATTTTGTGAATAGAGTTACAACTGCCAGCGTGGGCCCACTTCTTAAAGCGACCAGAACGGGATTCCATAAGTCTGTACAAAAACATCGCTCACAATGAATTCTTCGTCGTTAGCCACTTAGGTGCAGTAAAATTAAATAATATCAGTTTTAGTGAGACTGTAGCTGAGCAGGAGCAGAAAGCCAGCCCTCCACTCCGACGCTAGGCGCTAGAGTGCAGAGAAGGAGGGGCAATCGTCTTTTCGAGCCCGTAATGATGCTCTTTGGGCATAAATATTCTGATAGCACGCTACCGCCTATACTTTAAAAGCCCAGTTCACAATAGAAATGTTTTCTGAAATTTCCCTAAGGTATGAATTCGAAACTCTCCTTATACCATACCTGTCGTTATAAGGGCGAAAAACGTCCTGGATAGGGCACAGTAAGGAGCAAGATCTTTAATTGTGTGAAGGACACACCCACAGAGGACGAGTTTCAACGGCATTGCAGAGGCTGCACCATTTACATGGGAACCAATGTAAGAAGTTTAAACAACTTGTTGTGACCCATAGCGGCAGTGACAGGCAATTCCAGGCAATCATGGTTCGATTTAGTCAGCTCTTTGCACGATAGGACCGGGTTGAATCTCGTCCGATAACCACTTACATGCCATTCTTGTCGCGGTGATCTCGTACAACCTCCACTTCCACTACTTTTAAGAAGCTCGAAGTATGCGGATTCTCTCGTTCTCTTCGCCACTGATGTACTCCTCTACATTACTGCTTCCGCTTCTCAACCTAAAAAGGGTTCCTCAAATATCGTGAACTGTGCCTTCAAGGAGAAATTGATCGGTTGTCAACTGAATGTTCGATTATTCTCAGATTTTTTGCCCGGAGTAATCAAATTACTTACCGCGGCTCCCCTCCCCTCCCCTATTTTAATTAAAAACTATATTCTACTCGCTAAAAACATTTCTTATGCAAGAAGCATTACTGACTGCTCTCCTTCTCTAGCGCCTAGTACCAGAGGTATGGGGTGCCCCCCCCCCTTCTTTCAACTACATTCTCACGTTAAATGTTGTAAATGGCTTCAGAATTTTTACCACAAGAAGCTTTCTTTCCATATTGGAGAGTAAGATACATAGATCGTGTAGATTTCTTGGCATTGATCCGCTGGTAGCATTCCAGCTTTCTTTCACAACCATTTCTGGTAGCATTCTGTACAGGCGACTTTGATTTGTCATTCATCGATTTCCAGCATGATACGACGTTTTACAGTGATGTACTGGAATTAAAAAAATTAAAATAAAAATAAAATTAATTCGATTTACCTAGTTAAAGTAGTTTGAATAGGAAGCAGGAAAACATCTCTACAGGGAGTTACTTCCGAGTGGCATAAAAGGTTCCCTCTCATCTTTTTGAATGCCCATCCAATCAAGGCTCCCACCCGAACGGTTGATGTCGTCTGATATAATTCGACTACAGTCGGAGGTTCAAACTGTTAATCCCGTGGTTTTCTTATAGATTTAGCCAAGTAAAATAGCACAAAAACAGTTTTCAAATGCATTCTCGAGGTTTTGAAGATGTTAGAATGCTTCACGTACAAGTTCTACTTGACCTAAATTAATCATGGCAACAACAACTTTGTGCAAAGTAGTACCCCGTCATTTTGTGCACTTTATTTACTCCCCTATAAAAAGTTACCGCCTACATGAGAAGACCGTTTTCGCCCATCAGTTGATGAAAATTCTACATTCCCTACTGAACATTGGCAAGGAAACCACTGACGTTTGTAGGCGGAGGCATCACCTGTTTGACTGTTAACGTCAGGGGAAGAACAGAGCCTATGACGTTCTCCTGAAGAAAGCATTAAAACCCTTCATTTCTGAGATTCATATGCTGAGAGATACTGCAGCAAAGTTATACCTTTTTTGCGAACTCAAATCAAGTACTGGCTACAGTTGGTGCTCCTTTTTTCCTGTTCGAGACAAAAATTCTCGCTCGTACTGTCTAGCTTTTTGCTACACTCGATTTCTTTCAGGTACCTGGAAGTGGCCAAGGAATGCTATATGTCAGCTTTCAGCAAACGTTGTTCGCAATATCCTGAGGTGGTTTGGTGGGGTTGTAATTATGAACGAGCCGGAGAACAAACTAACTTCCCTCAGTGTGACCAGATCTTCTGCACGTGTGAGTTGTGCCTTCGAGTTCAATATGGCATTAATTTATTCTACATGGACCGTCAAAGCCTCACTAGTGTCGACTAATGTCATTGCGCCTTGGGGATCGTTTTTGCAAATTTTCTCTACCATCTGACAAATTTTTGGTTATTTCCTAAATGTTGTCAATGAATCGGCAACATTCTCCCTTATAATCAGTGAGGTACTCCTGGGAAACTGGTAGGAACTTGGAGCACTCGTTACTCTGAGCTGCTGACAAGGATACTGACCGCTTTGCAAGGAGATTCGAGAGTAAGTTGCCGCTGAACTTGGCCCAAATGGATGCCAGACATTTAACGGCGGGGATGAGTTGGGCGAGTAGGGGCTTTGGAAGCAAGTGTGTTTGAAAAACTAGAGCTGCATGGGTACTAGGAGAGGAAAGTGGCGTTTCCAGACTGAAAGTAAGATTGGAACTCACATCAACGAATCTGACTGCCCTCGTTCTTCTCGTATGTCCCGTGAAACCACTGATCAAAGCTTGAATTCCATGTACAACTTATCCCTAAATCTCATCATTCACTCCCCACCTTCTGTTTTCTGCCAAAAAGCAGGATAAATGATGGAGGGCGAAGTCACTATCAGTAATGGTTCCCTTCTGGAATGCGCCCCGCGTTTGACTGTCATGACTAACCAATAAATAACTCTCAATGAATAACTCCGACAATTTTTTCTTTCTCGTGCTTTTCCACAAAAAAGTGTTATTATGATTATGAATCGAAGTAGCTTCTTCTTTACCCCGTCCAAACTTGCCTTCAACAAAAAAATGGAATAGTTATTGAATTTAGCCTCCCGTACGCTAGTCACATCTGGCGCCTTAATATGGCATTATCTTTGCTGGGTAACATTATGACCATAATACTCTTCCATTCTCTAACTTCAATATCTGAGTAGACCTCTATGTACTGGCCTTGGATTCTCGTTGGCGGAATTCACCTCTATGCTGTTTTCACCCATGCTGCATCCTCGGACCTTCGTGTTGTAGTCCATGCCTCCTCATGGTTGCCTGCGTACCTTTACCCCTTTATATAACACGGAATGAGAAATATAAGGTTCCTGGTAGGAAGAAAAGGGGTTGTACGAGACCATGCGTCTGTAACCGTCTGGGTCTCTGCCCCATAAGCGTATTATTCGTTAGCCTGACGCTTCATTCCTAATGGTGCAGCCTTAACAAGGTCATTACATTTTGGGTGTATATATCAGCCAAGCCGCTTTTGTCCCCTTTATAGCCCTTATAACCCTGGGAGTCAATTGCAACCCAACAGTGTCTTACCTGCTACCCTTGGAGCCGCACGTCCTTCCAAGGAGGAATCCTCGAAAAAGATTCCCATCGTTGTTGTGCTTTTAAGGCGAAGGCAAGAGTTGCCTTGGTAGTGTAAGGGATAAAGGCTACTAAGATTGGAACGCTACGGGTTCGACTCCCATCCGAGGCCGATACTTGCTCATGTAAGGTTGTACTCAGAATTTCCCTCTTGAGGAGAGAAGGCTTCGCTAATCGTCTCAATTTCAGATACTGATCCACAAGCGTAACCGTCAACGGCAGCAACGAATTTGAGTGTTTTCCTATCAAATTAATATGTGTGAATAAACTGCTTTTGCTTTGAAGGCATTGTTCTTATCAATAGTGTTTGCCGTTATCGTAATAATTGTGAAGACCTGAAAGCAAACAATTGATTCGCCGGTCAGGGAAAGATTCTGGAAACAGCTATAGTTGCTGCAAAAAATAACTGCTGTTAAAATGAAAGCCTACGGATCTCCTTCACTGAGGGTTCTCTCTCACTGAAGGATCCCCAGCCGGTTAGTGACGAGGCTACGTAGGGCGTCCCCAGGTGGCGGATAGGGGAACTAATCGCCGACCAAAAGTCACCGGTACTTTCCCAGAGACGCAGGTGGATTCAGGGGATGGACTCCTTGATTCTGCTGTGCTGGGTCGATATACCCGGGTCCGGGAACTTCTCCCCTAACACGGCGTAGCAGACGCCGCACCCGCCGCCTATCGCGGGATTGCGATGGAAGATTGGAGCGCGCAATTTGAGAGGTAGGGAGTCCTTTAATTATTTGAATTGCCTAGCCGCTCTTTTCAATTCCAATGCGGTATTGATCGTCGTTTATATAGGAGGGGTCATTCTAATTAATTAAGTCTAATAAACACGAAAACGAAAAAGAAACAGAAGAAAAAACGATTAAATCTAATAAAAAAGCAAGGCAATCAACGAAAAATTCCGCGTCCTATCGATTGGCGGGAGTACGGTAATTGCAGTGGCGTTTGCCGCATGCCGCAAGGGAGAATGCCGCGATAGGGGAGAAGTTCCGTTACCCGATATACTCTCTGTTTCTCGCAGGCGATCCACGCATACGTGTGTGGAGAGTCTGTGGGTGCAGTTGGTATCCTGCCCATCGACTCGGCCAAAAGCTTGCATTCGAGTGACGAACAAGTCACGCTGGGAAGTATCTGGGAGGCGGTTCGGGGCCGCCTCCAAAAACAAAGCCCCTTGTTCACTTCGGGATAGCCTGGCAAGCCCCCGAAGTCAATAGCCCCAACGTCAGAGCCTGGCAAGCTGCACGTTGGGTATCTTCACGCCAAAAACAATAATAGAAATGGGCCTCATTCCCCTGAACCTGAGGGAGCCCCCAATACGGCAGCGTTGGTTAGGACCGCTCGGGAGAGGCTGCTAAAATCTCAGGGCCAAAACAGGCTGCCCAAAAGGAGAAGGACTAGGATTGCGATCTGTACTTTCAACGCACGGACGCTTGCATCGGAAGCGTGTATTGAAGACCTGATGATGCAAGCTAGGAAAATCAAGTACGACGTCATCGGACTGACCGAGACGAGAAGGCATCGCCCGCTGCACGCTGTATTTGAGACTGGAGAAGAACTGTTCCTTGGAACATGCGACAGTAGAGGCGTCGGCGGTGTAGGTGTCCTCGTCAATACGCACTTGGCCATGAACATCGGTTCGTACGAAAGCTTAACAACCCGAATCGGACGTTTGCGATTAAGAAGATGTGGCTCAATCCCAGCTCCAACCATCTTCGTTGCTTACGCACCAACATCGAGCTACGAAGAAGAGGAGTTGGAAGCGTTTTATATGGATCTGGAGAGGCTCTACAGAGAAGACCACACTTTCTTCAAGGTCATCGTCGGTGATTTTAACGCCAAGATTGGCTCCAGAAGAACGGCTGAAGAGCTTCACATCGGGACTCACGGAGTTGAGCAGGGTGAAAGCCTGTCCGAGTTCATCATGACGACTCACACCATCCATGGTAACTCGCAGTTCCAGAAACCCTCTCATTTGAGATGGACATGGGAGTCACCTGGTGGACAGTTCCATAATGAAATAGACCACATCATCTTCAATCAAAGATTTTGCCTGACCGACGTCGCTTTGTTCCGAAGTTCTACACGGGATCGGACCATCGTCTCTTCCGCGCTAAATTCTGCTTCTCAGTTCGCGGGGAGAGAGCTATAAAGTTTCGGAAACGAAGCCCCAAGACCTCCATCAACTGGGTCAACTTCGCTTCTTTTGCGAGTAAATGGGAGGATTCCGTTATCGACAACATCGACGAAGAATACAACCGGCTCGTCGAGCATCTTCACGATAGTGCTACGAAAGCAGAGAGTCTACAAGTAGCCAAGAGACGACTCTCTTCGGAGACTCTCGAGCTGATACGCCAGCGTGGAATCGCGCGAGCTGCAGGCAATTATCAACGAACGTCCGAACTTGCGAAGCTATGCAGAGAAGCGATAAAGGAAGATCTGAAAGAGAGAAGAGCAGCAGTCATGGACGAAGCCGCCGAGGCCGGAAAGAGCATACGCAAAGCCCGACGGAGCTTCGCCAATTACAAGACCAAGATGACCTCCCTTCGTCGTCCGGACGGAACCGTTACTGCATCCCGGAGGGCAATGGAGAAGGTCATCTACGACTTCTACTCGGATCTCTTCGACAGCCACGTCTACCTGCCTACTCACCATCTTAGGCAAGACGAATATATCGCTCCTTCGGTTCTCCGTTCCGAAATACGACATGCCATCCCGTTGATGAAGAACTGTACAGCGCCCGGTCCCGATAGGATCAAACCAGAACATCTGAAGAGTATACCACCAGTCATCATCAAAACTCTGGCTAGGCTCTTCACACGGTACCTGTCGGAATGCAAAGTGCCCACGTCGTGGAAAACTAGCAAGACTGTTTTGCTGTACAAAAAGGGAGATCCAGACGACATTGGCAATTATCGCCCAATCTGCCTGCTGTCCGTAATCTACAAGCTTTTCACTCGTGTCATCCTAAACAGGATTGGCAGATTATTAGAAGAAGGACAGCCATGCGAGCAAGCAGGGTTTCGGAGAGGGTTCAGTACAATCGATCATATCCACACCCTAACAAGGCTCATTGAAGTATGGCGAGAGTACAAAATGCCGCTATGTCTTACGCTCATCGATTTGAAGAAAGCCTTTGACACTTACGAGACAGAAGCGCTAATCGAAGCCCTGGGCAACCAGGGTGTTCCTACTCAATATATAAGGATGCTTCGTTAGCTCTACGACAACTATACGACCAGGATTTTACTATTCTACAAGGAAGTCATTATCAACGTGAAGAGAGGTGTTCGGCAAGGCGATGCTATTTCGCCCAAACTTTTCAGTGCCGCCCTCGAGAATATCATGCGTCATTTGGAATGGGAAGACTTGGGAGTGAAGGTCGACGGCCGCTTCCTACATCACCTCCGCTTTGCAGACGACATCGTGCTTATAACACCGAACATCGAGCAGGGGGAGCGAATGCTGGCCGAGTTTGATAGTGCTTGTGGAAAGATCGGCTTGAGGCTGAACCTAACGAAGACGATGTTCATGAGAAACGGACTTATACCTGATGCTCCTTTCACGTTAAACGGAACGAATATCTCCGAATGCTCTAGCTATGTGTATCTAGGTCGGGAAGTCAACATGATGAACGACCTAGCTCCAGAGCTGTGCAGAAGGAAACGCGCCGCGTGGGGAGCATTTAAGAATATCGAGGGAGTAGTGAAGAAGACAAAGAACATCCGGCTCCGCGCTCACCTTTTCGACACTGCTGTCCTTCCTGCTTTGACGTACGCCTCGGAGACCTGGACCCTACGAAAGCAGGATGAGCATGCTGTCAGCGTTATTCAACGCGCTTTGGAAAGGACGATGCTCGGAATTTCCCTATACACGCAAGTGCAGAAGGGGATCCGGAGTTCCGAGCTCCGTCACCGAACGAAGATCAGGGATGCCGTTGATTACGCCAAGAAATCGAAGATCAGGTGGGCCGAACACGTTATGCGATATAGTGATGACCATTGGACCAGAGCGGTTACTGACTGGATCCCTCGGGACATCAAACGAACTCCAGGAAGGCCGCCAACGAGATGGTCAGACTTCTTCACGAAAGCTCTGAACGGAAGGATTGTTGAACCTCGTGTCCCTGAAGCGAGAACGATTCACTGGACCACTCTGGCTCGTGACAGGGACGAATGGAGACGTTACTGGCGCCCGCTCGAGGAAGTCGATGATCAACGGGACGACAGGTGATACAGGAAAATGAAAGCATCCCTAGGAGATGTCGACGTCATTTCCATCACTAAGCAGATTCAAATTTATCATTGTTTCCGCATCGCAGTTTCATCTCGAGAGATATATCTAAAAATACATATGAAAAGGAGCTTCTCCTTTAGTGTGGAGCCAGGGCCGAAATCTGATGGCTCTGTCATCCTTACTATATAAATATTAAGCGCTTGCGTCCATCAATCCTTTCTCTGTCTGACTCTCTATGTCTGTTCGACTGTCTGTCTGTCTGTCTGTCTGTCTGTCTGTCTGTCTGTCTGTCTGTCTGTCTGTCTGTCTGTCTGTCTGTCTGTCTGTCTGTCTGTCTGTCTGTCTTTCTATCTATCTATCTGTCTGTCCGCCTGTCTTTCTGATTGTCTAGTTCTTTGTTTGAAAGGAAATGCGATGTTTGCTGAAGAAACACCTGCAGAAGTTGGGTCTGTTTGGGATGGGTTGGGCACAGAGTAAGACGAAACCTCAGCGGAGCTCGGACCAGACGGGTTGGGACACACGCAGCAGATGGCGCTGTCATATGCAGACGTTCTGTACTAGGTTTCATATCTTGGAAGCCGAGGAAAAAGGATCAAAGGCCAGGGACGGGTCATTAAGGGGAATGAAGAAGACTCACCGGTGGTGGGCGGAGAGTTCTTGCTGTGATCACTTTTTTCCACATAAGTTTATAACTCGTTTCATCGAAGGCCATGGGACCAAAAAAGGAATAGAAGGAGTGAACAGAATCTATATGTGCTGTGCATGCATAATCATTGCGAAGCTCCGCCCACAACGGGCGGCGCGTGCGTGCGGTCAAATGGAAGGTACTTTATAGAAAATGTGTATGATTCTGTTCAGAACGTGATGGACTGCAAAAAGTAGTTAGAGGTCACAAGAGAAGTATGGTTGAATCCCCGAAAAGGATGGGACTTACACCTAGGTGGGCGGGTCAAAAATTCGTAACTCCGTTCGAAAAAGTTCTGGAATGCAGGAAAAGAGGTTACAGGTCGCAAGACGAATAGCGCCGAATCCCTAAAGTGGGCAGGGTTTGCACTATGATAGAGAAATCATGGCTATGTTCGATAAATTTCTAGAATGAGGGAAACATGTGGGTAGGTAATAGAAGAACTGTGGTCGAGCCTTCGGAGTAGGACATACACAGTTCGCTTCAGAGCCGAACTCTTTGCATATACTCATAATCCACTACATCCTATTGCTTCATTCCGAAGAATGAAGCTCTTGTCGTGAAGTTTGTCTCTGTTTGATGCGGCCTCTGTTTTGACGCAAGTGTTTGTGTATGGAATGGTATTTCTTATGGGGTTAGGTTCAGTAGCATCTGCATCATCTGATCGTCCCGTACCCAATGTTTCACCTATTCTTGTCCGTCGTGCTGAAGTTGAAATCATTCCTGAATAGGTGAGCACAGCAGGATTTTTACTCCTACAGCACATCAGTGGTATATTGACCATACTATACAGTCAACGCAGCAACCTTTGACCTGCGACCCTGATTCTTCTCATGCTCTTCTACCGGATTCCACAAACAGTGGGGGAGCTTTCGCATAGGAAACGTATGAAATATCGGTCAGTGTCCCAAAGAATGCTCAGAGAAAACTTTCGGAATTTTCGGTGTCAGAGCTGGGTGGTGTAGAATAATTCGTCGACGAAATGACATGATAGATTTTGGGAGCGAGAAATGTATGCACGGAACATCCGTACTGTCTTGAAGTGTAAGAAAGCTGGTAAGAGTTTGCTGAAGATATCCGAGTGGCTTAACTTGTGGATGTCTTTCTTCCCGTTTTTAATGATATTTATAGTCTTGTAAAAAGGGAGGCTTCTGAGAGTATAGCGAATGCCATGCTTTCGCAAACTGTGCTGTTTTTCTCATTGAATGCTTTCGTGTAATCGCGACTAGGCTGTTACCCAAAAGCAGTCTTCACGGCTCCACGTTTGCTCATCATCGGGCGAGTATTCGACGAGTGATATCTTGGAATATTTTTTTTCAAATCTCGTTTATTCAAACTTTGTAGGGTAAATTCCCAACGAGCTACATATCCCTATTCCTACGACGTTGAGAACAACGAAATTCTCCCTGAACAACAGTGACTACGGCGAGGAAATAAGGAAAAATGAGAAATTAATAGCTGGCTCAGGCATGCTCTGCGGAAAATCCGTCTAGCGGTCTTACCTACTGTGTTGAGGGCTTCTACAGATTCATACAGGGCATACAGCAGACGTCAGGCGAGGTTTGTTTGGCTCCAGTGTGTAGCTGGTTATACTCCAGCTGATCGTTAATTCTATTCGGAAGTGGAGGAGCAGGCAACTCCACTTGAAAGCTTCACGAATTGTCCCTCATGAACAGTCTCCACTCACTGAAATATAATACTCGTTATTCATTTGATTATACATCCAGAATAAAGCGAATGCACCACCCACCTACGAAACCTTTTTATTTTGTCACTCTAATAAGGATTCCACCCATGAGGCATACTGTTTATTCTCGATAGTGTTCTATCGAGAATAAACACCGGACTCATATGGTTTCTTACACGAATCCCGCTTGACTTGTTGTATTTTGCAACATATCATCGAAAACAGGCTATATCGAAAACAGCAATGTTGTCTCTACTGATCGCTGTATGATTCGGCTGGCTTTTATCATCATCAAAAGAAGTCGCCGCACTGGCTCATCAGCGGCACGATGAGCAGATAGCTGTGAGTTGCAGTGCATTCTTTTTAAGCTCCTTCGTTTGGTTTACATATTAGGCCTGAATGTGCTTGCTCGGGAACGTTCACTCTTCGATCGTGGTGTTGTTTAGGCGATCGATGTCTAGCACTTCATTTCGAATACTCATTGCCTCCGCTGCCTTTCCACGTTTCTTCCGTAAGGGAGCTACAATGCGGAAAAGCTCTTGCGTCTGATAACAGCGGTCCCTTCTCTTCACGGCGTATCCATTATGTGATTCGAAATTACCCGAAACAGTAGTTCCAAGTAAGCGCTTTCGAGATTACTCGACCCTAAGTCGAGTATCGGTCAAAGTGGTACCGAGCATTCGACCTTGCGAATGAGGCACAACGAATATTTTGTTGAATTAAAAATTACTCAAGGGTTGATGGGTAAAATCGCAGCTGCTATACCATCACCTGTTCATGTGAAATGGTATCAGGCTGTTTTTCCATTCCTTTATCATCCCTTCTCTTGATAAACCGGTCTCCAGCCTTCACGAATGAAATCGTTAGACGAAGAAAGGATATCTCAGATCATCATTGGCATGTTAATCTTCTGAGGATGCCTTTATTTTTATTATGCCTACACCCGTGACTTCAGCTTCTTTCAAAAGCAACCCGAACTCGCCATTGCCACCAACAACTGTATTAGAATGCCATGACGACCTTCTGAAAACTCACATCGTTGGTGAGTGCCCAGACGATGTCATTCAGTGCGAACCGAGGTCAGTCAGTTAACTCGTTTACCAAATGCCATCTCCATTTTCACCTGAACTTCTATACAGGACAGATTTTGAAGTCTCTTGAATGTGTTAAACAGTCAACTGAGGCGTACCTAGGCGGCTCCAAACACCCTTCACATATACGACGCAACAAAGGGAACCTTGGGAAAGACTTGCGTGATGGGCGTTAGGGCGCTCGGGTTTATTGTATCACACGTTCACGGGACTTCAAAATATAACTTGTACTGACACGTGACCCTTCGGCCCTTCGTTCCCTCTGCTCATTGCACATTTGCAAAAAAATGGGCGAAAATGTTAAGAGGGATGCGCGTTTTCGCTTCGTCGCGGCTCAATAGCATCGCACTGGTGAGTTTCACTTCCATTCCAACTCTCCGCAGGAGGCTAGCACCTCTCGTACGCCAGAGCTTCTTCACTCCCTAGACATGGCCAAGATAATCACACTCTTTTGACACAAGACCGTGTCCGAGCACCCATTTGACTGTGAGCCCCCAACGTACCACACTCCCCTGTTCATCTACCCTCAACGTTAATCACGTAGACCCAAACACTCCTCCTACACCCCCAACAATTATCTTCCTGCCAAAATTACTGCTTGTCGTTGCTTGCCTTACCAGCGCTTTGGTAACAGATTGTTCAAATCGGATCTAACTTATATGATCCTGCAGGAAATCGAACATAATTAGCAGAAGAGTTTACTGGGGGATCACAAATATGGCGCACTCTTCAATCAAGGTGTAGTTCATCAAAAAACCAAAAGATGGCAAAGATCGGAGATCTAGAAATTCCCACAATAAAGGGTGCTCTTGACAGTCCGGTTCGCTAATGAACCCCACATTTCAAACGTGAAAAAATCAATAGCATTTCTTATCTATCACCACGATAAGAAAATGACTTGGAACGTTCGTCATTTCACGCAAAAACTTTTAGCCGGCTACTTTCCAGCACGGCAAAACGCATTCATTCAAGATGGAATGATAAAGTCTTGGGGCGTTGATCAATCCCGTCTGAAGGATTCATCCTCGCATGCGACTTCCATTCAGAATCGTAGTGCCGTAAGGAATGCATATGTATCCCATACAATGACTTGCGATTTCCAGCCGATCTACAAATCAATGCTTCTATTGTCCCAGGCGAGTCTGATACCAATTTACCGAATCTGGGGAATGGAAGGCTTGGTTGGCCCAAGAGGACAGCGATCCAGGATTTGAGCCCGCGACCGTGCGTGCGTGTAATGCACCACATGCCACTACACCACTTTCGCCCTGTGATGTGGTTACTGATGAAAATTGTGCCTCCGTTTCAGGCTCACAGCAGTTTCTACATAATATCTGTCTATTTAGTGATGGTAACTGATAGGGCCTTCGTATAAATGCTCCTGTCAATGAAATCCATGTTCTCTAGTAACTGGGACTCACGCTGCGCTATTGAGCCAAACTTATCGATACTTCAAACATCGCTGTGGTTCATACCATTGATACTACTCTTTTACTGATGTATACTTGTCGCTGAGTCGCACGTGGTGTTAGTCCATCTTCTCTGACCTGTAGAACAAGGACTGCGTAACGGACCGTTACGCTCAGTGTATTTGCAGTATCCTTGATGGTACAATTATTGAGAGTTGTGACGGGAAAAAGGTTGTTAGGGGCTTTAGCGGTCGGCTCAATGTCTTCTTTCCTTTTCGACTGATGAAAAATTTACATTGACATCGCAGTCCAACCAGTGCTCACAATACAAGACAGATTTTAAAGTCCCGTGAATGTATTATACAGTAACCAGAGACACACTCTAGCGCCTCCAAATACCCACCACCTAAACAACGCAGCAAAAAGGTACCTTGGGAGGTTGCCATGGGTGAGTGCTTGTGCATTGTGGGGGTTACTGGGACCCCCACAATACATGGGACTCTTGAAATCTGTTTGGGAAGTTCAACCTCGAAATGGGGAGATGCGAAATTGTGTGAATTTGTGAAATATGTATATGCTAGGATCGGACCTATATCCACAGCAATCTAGATTAATCTAATCTAGTTTCTTACAAATTTTGAGAGAGCTGGTTATTCCTAGAGGGTCGGTATCTTCTCCCCGAACACTGCGTGCTCCCCGCACTCGCGCGTATCGCAGAATTGCGATGGAAGACTGGAGGGCGCACTTTGTGTGTTAGGGAGTCCTTTAATTGTTTGAATTTGCCAGCCTCTCCCTTCAATTCCAATGATGCGGTCTTGATAGTCGATAACATAGGAGGAGTCATTCTGAATAATCGAGTCTAATAAATATAAAAACGAAAAAAAAAAACAGAAAAAACAACCAAAACTAATCAAAAAAAGGCAGACAATGAAAAATCTTCCGTTATATCGATTGGCGAGGAGGTGGGATAAATACGGTAGGCCCACTCTGAAGCCGCGGGACAACTAAAAAAGATTTGCCGCATGCCGCAAGCGAACGTGGGAAATCGGGAAGAAGCTTTCCGATTCCTAAACATCCGTTACCCATTCCTAAACAGTTCCAGTTCTATAATAATAACGTCTTAACTTTCCAGATGGCTTGTTTTCTATTCAAACTACAAGCAGCCGTGTTATGCGGAATTCACTATTACTAACAAAGACGATCACAAGATAGCCTGGTGTATCAAAGCAAAGGCATGAAACATTCGATTTATGAGCAGAGAGGTTTTACTGTGCATATTTTATTAAATTTAGATTTTACAGGAAAAACTTATGAAACTCTCCCAAACGCATGGCATTTTGAAATCAGGCGAAACTCGAAAGCTCACGGTATGCTACTTATTAACGTAGCAGTGTACACTATCGTCTCTGTAATAGTAGGTCCATGTCGATTCCTATACTGTGTAGCTTCGATAGCCATATTTCCTAGGTACTCCCAAGATTTCGTCAATAAACTGGTGAGTGTGCTAAAGGCACAGTTCATGATAACAATGGCTCCTAAAATTTCCTTCTAGGACGAAATCTAGGCCACTAAGAACAGCAGTGGGATAATGTCGGATCATAAAACTACCTCGAAAGCGGGTTACAAGGGCTCCTAAATCGGTTTGCCCGACATACACACCCAAGAAAGGCCGTGTTATGACAGCCTTAATAAGGTTACACTATTCTTAATAAAGCTGGCGAATAGTACGCTCATATGGGTCAAATGTGCGCTAGAGCAGTCATAAGGGTTATACGCGTGTTGGCGTATATACGTGTATGTACATATATACGTCTATGCATATATACATATGTATATATGAGTGATTGACCAAAAAAATCTGTCTTCTTGTAGCCGTAGGTTCTTCAAGTGAAAACAGAGGAAGCAAATGTGGTGTGTGAGGGTTCAACCTCACCTTGTCTGGGTTCGGCTGAACCGGTCAGATGCGTCCGGCAAGCAAAAGGAAAGCGATTTATGAAAGAAACAACAGAACGCGGATAACAGTACAAAAGAAGTGAACAACAATAATGCACCACAATGGCGACGGTGCGCCCTTATATAGGGGTGGCCGCGCCACGTCAATACGTCGATACAATAACGGAGTAGATCACATTAGTACGTTGACCAATTGAAACGATAAGAAGGTCCATCCATACTCTACATGTGAGCTTTAGAACAGTAACACTGAATGACCCTGATTCAAGGGTGCGGAACAAAGCCACTCAGTGGCTTTGAGGTTTTTTTAAGCTGTGGAATCGAGATTGTAACAATATTTCATTAGGCTCACGTTTCGGTGCCTTCACCTCCCTCGGAGCCTGGATATACAAAAGGCACTTGGAAAACCATTCGGTAAAGCATTATTTCAACCTACAGAGAAAGTTCAAAGGGGTGGTCTAAGAAGTCAGAAGTTGTTAACTGATCTTTGGGATAGTCGACCAAGACATTGTTTCGCTAGAGGTGTCCCACTAGTTTGCGAACTCTGACAAGGACTCGGAATGTTGAATCGAGTGTTCCAAAAAGGAGAATTCCCAGATTCCTGATGGCTTTCTCATGGAAAGCAGTGGAATCAGGAGAACGGATGATCCATTAGTTCCTATTGATAGGTTTGCGTTATTAGCTAAGTACCAAGAACTTGTGGGACTACTGCACTGCCAGAAGTGCATAACCTTTTCCTGAATGCTCGTTGATATCTTTTAAGGTGTATCTACCTCCATCTGATGACTGGCCTCGCGACATTTCTGATTATAATGGAAAACGACTCAAAATGGTTGTCGAAAATCTTAAAATCCCTGACAATGTCCAACCAAAAAGTGAACTCGTGAGTATGGAAGCATTTTTATGGGTTTATAATTCATAGCATGAAAAAATCAGCTATGAGCTGACTGGTGCAAGCAAAAATTGTTATCTGCCAGTGTTACTTTCGAACGCTTAGACGTCAGCTTTTGCTGGCACTATTGAGCTCAACAACGTGTTTTTCGAAAGCACAAATCACGATAAAATTGTGCCTGAGATTTCACCTAAGACGAACATGTGGCTCTCAAGCACGTGGGACATTGTCGGGTCAAAAAACGACCCGGAAATGATTGTAAGGGCTCCGAAATCGGCCTGACTGATGTGCACACCCAAAAGTGACCGTATTACGATGGCCTTGTTAAGGCTGCACCAATCTCGATGAAACCAACGCATAGTACACTTGTTTGGGAGACACCCATACGGTTATAAACATGTAATCTCGTACAGCCCTCTAATCTACTACTTCCTTGAGGCCCTTTCTCCCTAAAATGGCCGAGATCCGCGCTTTCTTCGATATTTTTGCCCTTATTCTACACCACGACTTCTATTACTTCGCTCAATGATACCATACAATAATTGTGAGCTGTGCCTTCAATACTCTGATCTCCACTTCAAAATACGTTTCTTGTTTGATTTAATGAAGGCTCAGTTCACAATAAAAATGATTTCTGAGATTTCCAAATAAGATCAATTCGAGGTCCCTCCTGATACCATATGTGCCGATGTCTGATCGAGAAACGTCCTGCATAGGGCACAGTAAGGGGCAAAATATTTTATCGTGTGAATGGCCACGCCCAAAGGGGACGAGTTTCAACGCTATTGCAGAGGCTGCATCATTTGCAATGAAACCCATGTAGGAAGTATACACAGTTTTGGCCCATAGCGGCAGTGAAAGGCCAATTTTGGACAGTTTTGTTTTGATGTGGTCAGCTCTTTGCACGATTGCAACAACCGAAATCGCGTCCAAATATCGTTCAATATCATTTCCGGCATGATAATCTCGTACAACCTCTATTATCGCTACTTTTAAGAACCTTATTTTTATGAATCGGCGAGCTTGAAGGGCAGTTCACGATGACTTTGAGGTTCCCGTTTTTAATCGAAAAGCGGTAGTATAGAGTGGGAATAGTTCATCGGTAAAAGTGAGAGAATTCACCGATTTCCAGAAAAATATGGCTCCTCGAAGGTAGGGGAATAGGGTTTGGACGAGATTGACATGACGCAAAGAACATGGAAGGGGTTTTCGGACGAGATTTCAGTTGTTGCAATTTCATAAAGAACTGACTAATCAAGCCAAAACTGTACAGAACTATCTTTCGCTGTCGCTTTGGGTCACGACAAGTTGTTTGAACTTCCTACATGGATTCCCTTGTGATCGGTGCAGCCTCTACAACGCCGGACGACTCGTCCGAGGATATACACGGGCCAGCCTTTGAGTCTTCATAACTCCCTAACTTGGCCGTTTTCCTAGTTAATAGTGCCAGATATGGTATACGCGGGGGCCTCAAATTCATCCTGTCGAGGAATCTTAGGAACCATTTTTATCGTGAGCTGTGCCTTTAAGGCAACAGATCAGTACATCGACGTTACTTGTTTCTCTCCAGGAAAGCAGACGTATGTCACGGGAAATTTTCCTCTACACCGCGAAGAATAATCCTCTAATCCGGCAATTTACAAAAGTGAATATTGTCTTGCAACAGTAAATTAAGGATTTTCTCGAAAATTCTGTCTATTGTAAAATAAACAATCCCATTACCACTGATGAAATCGTGTCCGCTGGAAAAGGAGACAAAGCGAAATGAAATGTTCGTTTTGCTCACGGCCAAAACTTTTGGCAATGCACAAAATGCTCTTACATTCTTACAATCGCTATTTTACTTTTACTTCAGTATCATATTGATTTCTTAAACCACTTGAACCTTTTGATAGTGTCTAGAAACTGCTCAGCAACAAATATTTGACATTCCTGTCGATTCCACATCTGATCAGCGTTCTCCTCAATAGCTGGATAAAAGACTTTCCCACGAAACCAATTTTATCGTGCTCGTCTGCCTTGCAACATAAAAATGCCCGAGTATCCAATTCAAGAAATCGGGTGACTACTTCAAAATTACAGCCAACCATTTCAAGTAATTGACATGACTCGAATACCATTGTAGATATCTGAGGCGAGTGAAAACGTCGCTTGTACTTCACACAATTCATGTTGACAACTCTTGAAGTCAAAGTGTGGTCACGTACTCGATCGGTCATCGTGAAAGTGTTTGCCGCGCGGAGCATCCACATCGATACCGTATTTCCGTGAAGGGCCCAGTTCAATTCGTTCACGCACAAGTACCGCATTTCGTCCTACCATGCTATTGCTCAGCGGCTTTCTCCTCTTATTAAGTAAGACTTCTGTAATGCATTTCCTTTGAAATTTTTGATTACATTAATAAGGCTACATAGAACTGGCTACATAGATACATGGCTATTAGAACTCGGGAAATTCAGTACTGGAGCAGTGAAGCTTCACAGAACCACATTACTTGCTTTTAGTACGAGGTGTTTATTAGATGTTCTATCAATTAGTTTCCCTGTTGATGGCTTCAAGTCGAAGATAATATTCATGCGTAAATGTAGGGTCCTGTTGCAGTCTCAAGCAAACACTCTTTGAAACCTCTTCAAACGGTCAGAACTCCCATCCTTTTAGTTGTTCGAAGGATCTTTGAAGTATGGTTTGCTGATGTGGTCGATTTTCGGGCGCTTCTCCAAAGGGTCTTCATCAGTGATTAAAGATCGCTTTATTTCCCAATGTTGAATTTCGAAAAAAAATAAAGAAAATTGTACAAAGAAAGCCAAATACTGCCGCCCACTGACCTTCGTGTTATGACAACTGTTCGAACTCCCTACACGGGGTCCCTTGTGATTGGTGTGGCCTCTATAGTGCCGTTGTTACTCGTCCGAGGATAGGCACGGTGCAATCTTAAGCCTTCATAACGCCCTATTTAGAACGTTTTCCGACCTGATTGCGGCAGATATGGTATAAGAGAGGGCCTGGAGTACATCCTATGACGAAATATCAGAAGCCATCATCATCGTGAATTGTGCCTTTGAATAGCATAAATAAAAAGACATAAATAAAAAGTCAGCATGGTCAAAACAGCTACATAATCATCAATTTGAATTTTTGATCGAACTTGTTAGATTTTTGAGCAACGTGCCTCTAGCACATGAATAGCGTTCATACTGCTCTTGGGGACATCATTTTGTACTGTTTCTCCTCCCCCACTTCCTTAGCAGCAGTTCTTTTTCATACTCATTAGGTATGCGTCGAGGACAATGCATCCTTCTTTAAAACATCCGTTACAATAATAATCCCGAGAAGAATTTTCGAACATCCGATAATGTTAGATCCGTAAAGCTTCCTTTGAGTATTTCTAGTCCGTACTGGTGCTCAATAAGAAATGAAAAAGGAACGGCCGCAGTTTCATAGTGTTGAGGAAGCAGTCCATTGTTTCACCAGCTAAACTGTTTTTCCTAACCCATCGAGCTTCGTCCTCAGTTGATTACACTTTCATCACACCCATTCCCAATTCACGATGCCATTACAGCCAGACCATCTTAAAGGCTTTAATATTAAAATATGAATGCTTGTTTGAATCGAACTACCTTCGGAGCGCTCACAGATATACATACTTTCAGATGGTGTTCGCGCCTGCCAAATTGACAGCTCCATCCACGGGGTGTTCAAACGACAACTACAATCAAATAGGAATCTTCTCTTCGACACTACTTTTGACGATCCGATGATCTATGATGAGGTACTTTTCCTAAAGTCATATCCTACGATAATCTGGTTTTGTAAGGGAAGCTGTCAAAAGGTTCTCCAAGCGTTAGAGTATACAGTTTACAGTGTTATTTGAAAGCTGAGAAATTAGAAAAACGGAGTCATTACGGTGAGTAATTATTGGGATCGCCTTCACATTTGAGGCATTTGAATCCTCGAATATTAACACTAACTGATAACAAATTTTAGATTACATAGTGCGGGATCACTAAGAGCACGTGAATAACAAGCTGATTTTAACGCATGGCTTACTCTCTTCAAGGAACTTTCGTTGAACAGCAAAAACCCCGTAGTGCTTTTCGAAGTTTTCTTAGGTCCCTTTACTCACTGTTGGATTACCTGGGCCCTCTTAAAGTTATACACAAATATCGCAGCCCCGTTATACAATCACTTAAACAGAGTGATTCCATGTGGTGGACTATTCGAGTAGTTCAGGAATACGAACCTTCCAAAAATAGTTGTTTACATTTATTGGAATTAAATTTCTAATATTTAAGATAACAATATCGGCAAAATCAATCAGCGGATATGGAGACTGTTATGAGCAATTTGAACAGTCGTACGTGTTAGGATTGAGGTACGTAGATTTCGTCGAAGAGCGGCTCGAGCAGCTCAGCTCATTAGGTCCTCACTTGAAGGAAGTAAGTGTTTCTAAATACTGCATGTTGTTTTTGAGATCTGTTAGGATCCCTTTCTACAGAGACCATTTCAATGATAAATAAGCAACCTTCACCAAAGAACCTCTAAAAGTAATGAGAATTCCCAATATCATGCTATTCCTCGGTGCGTTTTGTCCCTTATGAATCTCACTAGTACGCATCCTAAGGCTCACTGCCGCTACCTGCAGTTCCAAACTTGGACCTTCTGCTTCAAAACATTAGGACTATTCATTTTCTGCGAAACACACACAACACCGACACAGTTCGTGCCCCTTCCCTTATCCCAAGTCATAAGTTTACGAAATTTGAAGTTTCTTGATTCGAATTACAATGTTCGTACACTGATGGCAGGTGGAAAGACTCGAATCTGCCCCACCCTGCCAAGCAGAGTCACTATCATCTGCCATCAGTGTTCCGACCCTGTCGCCAGTATCCCTACTTGATTCGAATGCTCTATTTTCAAAATAATTACCTTCCAAACGCACAAATTAAAATATTCGTGCGCCACTCGCCCTCCGTTGGCAGAGCCCAGTCTTGCCACATTTCATCGACATCCCCATACTGCTGTCTGTACTCCTACAATCAAATTCAAAGGATCTAGGTTCAAGTAACAATTTTCATTTACACGCCTGATTAACAATATTCGTGAACGCCACGCACCTGTATACGGAGTCCAGTCGTATCATTTATCTTCAGCTTGCCATATTGCCGTCTGTACCCCTGCCAAATTTGAAGGCTCTAGGTCCACGAGAAAAGGATGTATCAATTTCCGGTCAAACACACACCGATGCATACACAGAACCAACAAACGCATTCAGCACGTTATATATAGTAGGGTTATCAGGTCACTCGAAGCAGAGCCATTCAGACGTCCTAATTTTCACGTAGGAAAGTTGCATTCGACTATTCCAGCCCTCTGTGAACCGTACTATTCCACGTTAAGTCAAGGCCTATTTGTCGCCAGCATGCTCTGCCATTTCTGTTGCTTGTACTCGAGTTCTTCCCTACTCACAGTTTTTCATTAGCAGACAGGATGAGCTTCATTTGCTATGAGAACTCCTCTTGTGATGAATGAAGGGCTAGTATGAAACCTTTGAGAATTCCGTAAGTGACGTCTATGGCTTTTGTAAGTCGTGAGGCCTTCTAAGGTAGCTAATCGGTACTAGGCCTGTCCAGAAGGGTATAAAAATGGTATGTGCATAGGCTGTGGACCACATTGGAATTTAAATGCTACCAAAATTCTGAATCGAAATCAGGTTCGTAAGAGCATTCAAAAACAGAGCTAGCTAGGGTCGAAAAAGCTCACTTTCGCTTTTATAATTGATCGGCTCAATAAATCAAGCGATACCATCGATACCAGTCCTTTGTTATCATTACCAGATCTTGCTCGTAACAATGAAGAGCTCATCGCAATGAGGTATCACTAACATAACGAAAGCTCTCCACTTGCGCTTGGAATCTCTTTATCCTCTACATATCCTTTAACTCTTTGTATCCCTTTGTAGTAGCTTAGTTGCCAAAATTCTGATGATAGTCTCAGCATTCTCTGATTAGTATAGGACCTCATTTCACTTTTTGCTCCCAGTTAGGCATATCTTTTCCAATAGTCAGTCCTCAGTTTAGGAGAATGGGGCGGCCACTTTGTTATCGCTGTGTGACGCCAATACGACGGTCTTCAAATATTCTACAGCTGGCTCATCAACAAGGTCTTTAGTTTTATAACCTATTTTGGCCACTTCCAGTATTCCAACCTCAACTAAACTTTATATACGAGAAAATTCATCGTTTATCCTGTTTGACCAATTTGTTCAGAAATTTTGCTGCAATGTCACAAACAAAGAGTAACCATCGAAATCGCGATAACTTTATGAACCTTTTTAGAATGTAGGTTGCAAGTGGAGATCAAAAGAGAGAAACTGCCGAAATCTCGAAATGAAACGCCTATTCAAACTATTAATTTCTAAGATCAGAGGAGGTTACGCTGTGTTATGCAGGGTGTCTTTGGAGGAGATCCCAGTCCCAGAGTGTTTTAGGTAGCAACGCACTGCATTCACAAAAAACTGGTTATATTTTGAGCTTTATCAACCTTTTCAATGTCACCAAACGGAAAGTTATGAGAAGTAGGTCTCAAGACCAGCTTCCAAAATCTATGTTCGCTATCTAAATCGTTCTCAAAATCAGAAATAATCCTATGTAACGTTGTCAGGTACAACAGAATCCTTCCAATGAAAAAACTCTAAGTGCACGTTTCGAATCCCTACCAAGGGTTCCCCATTCGAACTCATGACCATCTCCTCGCAGAACGAAGATGTAACGTGCAGCAGTTTCAGAGGAAATTTGTTACAACACCATTGGCGAAGCGAAGTCGTCGTGTTTTGATGCTACCCAAGTTACTTTAGAGGACGGTATAACGGTCTTCAGTGAGTCTTCTCATGTCAAAACCATAGATAAAGAGCATATTTCTTCAGAACGATATTCAAACGAAAGTTTCACTAGTTGTGAGTTTATTCCAGAGGTAAATGCTGATCCTGCAGTATGTCACATCGACGGCCGCTTTGCCCTCGAGTATAATTTGAGCGGTGCCGATTTTAAGTGTGAGATAAATTCTGGAAGTGAAGTGAGATCTTTTTTGTAGTTGCAATTGAGGTAGCAGATTCCGAGCTACACCTCTTCTATTACACAAAGTTTTTGCCTGGGATTGCCATTCATTTCAGGTTCACAACTGCCAATCTTCGAACGTTTTAGCAGTGAAGTTCCGCAATTGCTCATTCCCAGACTTTGGTAAGAACTTCTAATAGTTATGCCAGTCTTTACAGTAAAATCTGGTTGAATGAGTTCCTTCATTTTGATAATGAGAACAAGCATCTAATCACACTACTGCACGCTTTCCACGATGGTAGCTTAGCCGCTCTCTTAAACACTTCCCCATATTCTTCGGGAGCGAGAACCTCAGAAATGACTGTATCAGAGTCAGGAACAGAATTGTTTTACTTTCTGTTCCTCATCTTTATAGCCGCAGATCGACTTCATTTGTAATTGGAGCGGTCTTTGTCGTAGTAGCAACGGCTCAAAGGCATAGTTCACGATAAATTTGTGGTATGTTTCTAAGTCAAGAACGGAAGAATCGCTTCTAAATAGTGCATCAATGGTGAAGTAAGCGAGAAAATTTGCCGATTTCTCGAGAAATAAGACTCCTCGGAAGTCGTGAAAATAGGGGCTGTACAAGATTTTTATGACGGAAATGACGTGGACGAGAGATGTGCTTTCAGTTGTTGCAATTGCGATTAGAAGCTGATTACATCAAGCCAAAACTGTCCAGAATTCTCTTTCACTGTGCTGTTGGCAATGACAGCATATCTAAACTCCTACATGGGTTCCCTGTGAATAGTTCAGCCTCAACAATACGGTTGAGGTTAGTCGGCGCATGCACACGGACAATTTTTGAATTTTGGTGACGGTCTGTCGGCGGTTTTCCTACCTGACTGCCACCTATGTGCGAGGGCCCACACATCTTTCCGAGCGGCTAATCTCATGAGCCATTTTTATCGTGAACTGCGCCTTTGATCTTGACTCTGGCATGGGGTTGGGTAAGGTAGTTTGCCTACTGGTCCAAGTTGTTTATTGAGCAAGTTATTTCGGTTGATTTGACGGTTGAGTTGTCCGTTGTTGGAATTCTAACTCTTCTTGAAGTCTTGATCTGAGCTGCAAATATGTATGTATGTAAGGGATGTTGACGTTGGTCATGTGTGGTAGCTAACTTTGCGATCCCTTTAGCTCCTCAAGAACAACAAAGTCGTCATAATACCTAGCGAAGTAAATGTTCCATGACTGGAAAATATGTTGGACACAGAAGCTTTGATATCCGTCAATGCACTTCTTTTCAGATATGTCTCTCAAGTGTATTGGATCTTTCCAAGGAGTGAACAATTCTCAATACATAATCGTCGCCAACGAGCAGAGCGATGAGTACCGCTGTGGGGTAAAATTTCAACCTTGACTATGCCTATGATTGCCAAGAAGCTTATAAGCTCGTGTGGAACCCTTTTAGCTTCTGTCGACATCTCCAGACCAGACCATTTCCATATACTTCTCCAGAGACTCTTTATGTGACTTGCTGAGCGAACACGGTGCTTTCGAATCGTATAGGCTGAAGCCAGGTAAGACTTTCCGTACGAGATTTTTTCTCGGAGTTCAGAAGTATTCATGAAATAAACACAGAAGCAGTTTTGTCCATAAATCGCCAACCTTGTGAAACACAGAAGCGTTTGTTTACTCCTGACGAATTCTCAAGTGTTTCAGTTCAATCACAGAGCGTGGCTTCATCATGCCAGTTTCCCATTTGGTTACAAGGAGAATACGACACCCTCACTGTCACTGCCGACTGGCTGCAGTATGCGCAAGGTGTTCAAGGCACAGTACCTGTAATATCTAAATGTGTTCAAGTGATGGACGATCGTGTGCTTGTTTATTCGACAACGAAGTGGTATGTCTAGTTTTATTTATTTATTTATTCACAGTTATAAGAGTGCTCTGGATAGTTACTACAGCAAGGGTTGTTCACCACGACAGTTTAAAAATCCTTCTTCGAAAAGTCCAAAAACGATAGTGCACTGGGTTGACGAGTAGAAAATGAATCGACACTGAGGTTCAACCGCACAGTCTGAAATAGTTCCAGACATAAGGAATGCAGGGTTAATTATAAAGAAGGGAGTTAGGGTCCATGAAAGAAACGTAATCACTGGAGTGCTCCGAACGTATCCACTTTCGGACGATTTGCCGACCTGGATTTGCTGTAGAAATACAGTAAACAGCGATCGAACAGTGGCATTTGCACCCTGTCCCTCACCTCGGTTGGTTCTTACCAGTTTTTCCAACTCAATGTCAATATCATCAATTCAGTGGAGCAAAGTTAACTTTCTTTTGATTTTCAACTATCGTAAACCTGCAGGAACCTCACTTCTATGCAATACACGGACGATAGCGCTTTGAAATCGGTCTATAGTAGTAGTATTGTAGAAGAAGATAGAAGAATAGCCAAGCTTGAAGTGGGTTCAAAGTGTCGTCGTAAGAGAGTAATCACCTCCATTTGGAAGGACACGGGAAACATTACTAAGTACACACTCGTCTTACTTATGCTCGATGGTCCCTGCAGTTTGGAGGCACAAATTACGATAGTTTTGTGCAGTCGAGATTATGACGAAAAATGGAAGATAAGGTGGGAAAAAGTGCGATGAAGGCGAAGAGGGTAACGGAACTTCTCCCCTATCGCGGCATTCTCCCTTGCGGCATGCGGCGAACGTCACTGCAATTACCGTACTCCCGCCAATCGATAGGACGCGGAATTTTTCCATGACTGGCTTGCTTTTTCATTGGATTTTATCGTTTTTTCTTCTGTTTCTTTTTAGTTTTCATGTTTATTAGACTTGATTAATTCAAATGACTCCTCCTCTATATACGACGATCAGAATCGCATTGGAACTGAAGACAGCGGCCGGCCAATTCAAATGTTCAAAGGACTCCCCACCACACAAATTGCGCGCTCCAATCTTCCATCGCAATCTTGCGATAGGCGGCGGGTGCGGCGTGTGCTACGCCGTGTTAGGGGAGAAGTTCCCGGACCCAGGCGAAGAAACTGCTTGAATCGGTGTATCCACAGTGAAACAAAAGCTTCGAAAAACACTAAAAAGGGGGGCTGGACGAGAGTGAGACCAGATAATAAAGAAGAAAGGGGCGTTTGGACGGACGAGCCGGACGAGGCGATGTGTGTCATTGCGTGTGTGTGGGTCCTTGTGCGAATTGCTGATAAGGGTAAGCAAAAAGTCATCCACTCGTAAGCAAAGTTAACAAAAAATCTCTAGTAATAGCAAAAATAGCTCAGCTTTTTCAGACCCTTGGGGTAGGAAATTGAATTAGGGGTTGCAGAAGAGAAAAGAATAACAGAGAACAAAAGAATAGGAGGGAAACATCGCCTCATTACTCGGCGATCAGCTGATTGTGTGTGGGTCCTGGAGCGAAAATTTGCAAACTGTATCGCCTCGACACTCGTCTGACGTGACATCGGTCGAGGGGCCGGAAGTCCGGGCGATCGGTAACGGGGCTCTCACTGCCCTAACTATTGGGTTTTTGTTCGCGAGAGGGTCCTTCCTGTTACCCTCAGGGGCTACTGAGTATTCCTAAAGGGGGAACTGGTTTCATAATGAAGGATACCTTTAAGGTTTAAAATTCTAACGAAAATTCTTGTAACCGCTGCAAATCCACTGCCGTTTGATGGTGGACTTTGTGCAGAAATTCCGCCCCCTAAAATTCGAGAGACGGTAGCTATTACCATTTGCGTTTTACCCTTTCGAACTGAAAAAGATTGAGTAGGGCTCGAGCAACACGACAAAAAAGTTTTGAGTATAGCCGCTACACAACGGCCTTGAGTGTACTACGATTGGGCTGCATAGGACTACCTAGTTATGAAAATTTATTCATTTTTGACTGTGTGACACATTTAGCGGAGAGCCTCTGGGCTATCATTGTCTGTGGTTCGCTCCCCGTAGCGAGAGCCTCGTCGAGTTCAAAACTACCATTCCTCGAGTAAACCTCTTTCCAAATGCCTGCAGGTGAGTTAGAGTCAGCATCATGCATGTGAACTTTGCACATCTAGCTTAATGTCTTTTCAAGTTGCTCCAAACTACGGAGTCGTGTTCATGAGGATGGGAAAAAACATATTTCTATCATGAAAAAAAGCATTGGGAAGGTTTTAGAATACCACTGCTTATGGAATGGAGGTTCTGGAATACCACTGCTTTGATGAGATCTTGGGATTTTATCTGATGGTAGCGTCTGTAGATTATAGCTGGCAATTTTAGCCACTGACTTCCTGTACAAAATGATCTAATCAAAAAAGAGGGTCTTAGGACGTGCCATGCCATCGGCTTTGTTGTTTATGTATACACATTGGCTTATAGTAGAAGTCGCCGAAGATCCAAAGCTCCAGTCCAATCCAAACAAAAATCTGCTGACGATCTTCATTATTATTTTCGATCACGTGTCATGATGTAAGCGTCGTGACCAGACTCCACGTGAGAATCACTTCGGAACAGCGGAGCGTGGAGAAGGGGAAGGGAGGAAGCCCTTTGAACCAGCAGTTGACTGTCTTTCAACGTGTAAACGAATAGGCGGAGAATCAGTCTGTTGAGTCAAAAAGTAGCCGGGGAATCAGTCTATCCTCTGAACTCGCGGAATTCGAATTCCGTCTTGCTAAAATGTTAGAAAAAAGCCTTCGTTTTGGGTGCTATGGATCGATCATCCCTAAAAATGTTGCAATGTCTATAGCCTTCCCAGCCATTTTCACTGCACTCCTAACAATATTACATATTTCTTTTTCCTTAACTATTTAACTGAACGTAATAATTTAGTGCTGACAGTGAATTTGCTCAGTGGCCATGGACAGCCGCAGTAACCGCTAATATAATGCCATCTCCATGTGGAATTATTGGGTATGAATATATTTCATATTACGAAAATCTTATTAATATCAGTAAGAGTGAGGAAAAGTTGAGTATTTGGTTAAGGCTAATGACACCTGTAAATATGCCAACTATGTCGTTGAAGGCACAGTTCACGATACTTTCTGGGTACATAGTTATGGACGAATGATGGTAGTAACAGTCTACAACAGTGGAAATGGGGCGTTGAAAGTGCGAGGATTCAGAGGATATAAAGCCCTAAATAGAAAACGAAAATTGGGTTTTGCGAGAATGTGACGACAGAAAGTGCATGGGAGGGTATTTGCACGGGGTGTCCGAATGAGTGTGCCAATGGCTGCTTTCATAGTCCGCAGGCAGGCGCGCAGGCGCGCTGGCGCGCAGGCAGGCGCGCTGGCGCGCAGGCAGGCGCGCAGGCAGTGCTAGGGGGGAGGAGGGAGGCAGACAGTGTAAGGCAAACAGTCCACGCCCCTTCGAGGGGTTGAAAACAAACAACCTTCGAAGGGGCGTGGACTGTTTGCATTACACTGTCTGCCTCCCTCCTCCCCCTAGCACTGCCTGCGCGCCAGCGCGCCTGCGCGCCTGCCTGCGGACTATGAAATCAGCCATTGCGTACAGCTGTCTACAGTATGCTGCCAGCGTGCATGTTGTGCATCGCAGTGCGAATGATGCAGCCTCTACAGCTTCTGCAACTTTGTGGGAACTAATGCGCCTTGGATTGTGCACATCAAGCAAGCCTGTTTTGAGACCCTACAGTGTCACTTGTGCTATCCTGGGGGTCACGGGTTCATTTTTGGGAGAAGCTCAGGAACCCTTTTTATCGTGGACTGTGCCTTTGATGAAGGAGTTCGGAGAAAGCAGAACAGATAAGAAAGAATGACAACTGCAACCATGAAATAGTGTTTCAGAAAATACTCAACTCCACCTGATTTACGCACCCAAGAATGTTATAATGTGACAGTTGATTGTGAAAATCGGAGTTTGATGAAGATTACGGCAGCCCATTGCTCAACGGATACAATCTTCGATTGTAAGTGAAAAGGTTATCAATTTTAAGTGGAAAACTAGGTATCTCCTCTTGAGCTGGAGAATTCATATGAAGGCCCGAAATATCCTAATATTCAAATGATTAATTAGAAGCAAGTTCTACTTTAACAACGTTGCAGTATACAAAGAATTTGCTCACAATTGTTTATTGCAAGAAAAACGCTACACGTCTTGGCAGTTTTAAAATTTGATAACCGCATAGTTTGTTGACTCGAGGAGGACCTAAGCTGTTCAAAATGATTTCTCAGGCATCGTTTTTATGCCTTGTTCTCATTCTATACAGATAAATTTTCTTTTTTACCATCTTCTTATCAAAATGCCGAACTCGGGATAGCAACGAAATCAAATGGCCTTTTGAAGGTGTTGACATGTGACATGTGATGATGATTTCAAATAATATCCTAGTAGTTACTACTGTTACTGTTACTGTGTTACTTCATCCTATCGCCGGTTAGGTAACTTCTTTTTCATTTTCCTCTTTTTTAAGCTCGGCTATATCAATGCATTGCTTCATGGAAGGATGAGAACTCTCTGTATACTTACGCTATAAAGGGTCAGGAGACTCAATCATGCTTTGTAAGTTTCCGTACAGCTCAATAAAATTCTGGTCCAAGAGTCATAGGTTCCTCACAAAATCGTATCACAAAATCGTAGAATATTTCGTAGATAAAACCAGGAAACAGAACCTTTGAGACGGTTGAAACTGATTCTCATTCGTTCAAAGGTGACAAAGTTCTCGTCGGGTCAATTATACATGGCTTCAACTGGACCTCACTGCGTAAGGAACTTTAATTTTTCCGCTAATGCCGACAGAACGATTGTACTTGAAGAAGAAGGTTTGTGGGTGATTACATAGAAACATTCTTATCACTCACCCAACAGAAGTGCCGCCATTAATTACTTTATGAGTTACTAAATCTTACTATATTTTAGTCAGCTGTGATTCGCTACAAAAGCAGAAACTTTCAAGGAAGCCAGCTGGTAGTGTTAACCAGCTGAGGTCATCTCAAACGGTACAGGTAGACTCATGGTTGGAGAGTGCTAGTGTTCCACCGATCGGAAAATCAGCAGTAGACGACTTGCAATGGACATCGGATCCGACTAGTGCGGCCATGCGAACCCTAAACATCGTACTACTCGTTGTAATTTATGTTTGGTACCTAATATAATAACGTCATAGGGTGTGATCAAAAATTATCATTAAAAAATTCTGAAACTGTTCGTGCGTATATCGAGGCCAAGCTTTTGTTCTCTGCTGAGAGCTCTCGACACAAAAGAAAAGGGTGATCAAGTGAAACGAAAAAGGCAATGGAAAGAGGAGGATGAGGACGAAATAATGACAGAAATAATACCCCGAAAAGAGAAAAATATTATGAAAAAAATTAAGAAGGTATTAAGGCTGAGAAAGGAACAAAAACGCATTGAATTGAGAGTATTGGATTGCAAGCCTCATAAGCAACGCTACAAGAAACCATGGGCGGTCTACCTTCTCCGAAATATTAGGTTGAAGGTTCAAGTTGGCGGAAGGTTGTCGATAAAGTGCTATACAACTTCAGTATGAGCAAAAATTTCGCACGGGTAAAACCCATATGTATTCTCCTCCTCACTAAAAAAAATGTAGGCAGACTTGAGATCGACTGTCCAACTCTCGACAGTGTGCTTACTCTATTTTAATTACTTAGTGGAGTGTAAAGTCGGAACTTAATTCGGAAGAAAAAATTCTACAAAATCACCCTGACATTACTATTCCTAAAAAAACCAAGGAAGACAGTCGATGTAAAAAGATAACAGGGGTAGTATAAGGAGTCTCCTAATAGTGGACTCCTCAAGTGTGACGTGTGGCATGGGTTTGAACCGAAAACCAAGCCACTATAGCCCTCTAATTAAGCATTGCTTTGATACTTTCCTAGACCGTGCATGGTATATTTCGTAAACATTCACTAAGTATAGTAGTATAAGGGGTCTCCTCATAGTGGACTCCTCAAGTGTGACGTGTGGCATGGGTTTGAACTGAAAACCAAGCCACTATAGCCCTCTAACCAAGCATTGCTTTGATACTTTCCTTAACCGTGCATGGTATATTTCGTAACCATTCACTAGCTACTAATAAAGCAGAGTCTGTTTATCTGTCTGCTCCTCAAAATAAGCAAGTGTCCCCTAGACGTGTTTGGTTTTTGCTTTGCAATCATCCAAATAGGGCGGTAGGCGGGCCAAGTTCCCAATGGGTAGAACATGATTTTGCAAGGCAGGAGGGTCAAGGGTGAGGCTCGCAAGATTCTGTCACTTTCTCCCCCAACAAGTGCCATGGGGTTTTCTAGATTCAGAGCCATTGAACGGGCAGGGGGTAGGAATATGTCGGATGAAACGGGAAAGTTCCCAAATTCTCAAAAATGATCCCAGACTGGAATGATGCAAATTTCTATAGAAATGAACCTATGGACACTTTCTTAACACATTTAACCCTGCTCTGTCCGGAATTCAACTCTCCCCTCCCAGATTCGGTTAGCGACTCGTCCCGAATGGACGCTGATGCTTATACCTCAGTGCTTGATCATTCGACAATAAGTGAATCCTGCCAAGTTCTCCCGTTACAAAATACTACCTTCCTTCAAAATTAGCGGAAGCAGTGCAGGGAGCTTGAACGCATGCGGCCCCATTTTTGCAAGACTCAGGTCAAGTCATTATCCGGATGTCTGTTCATAACAGCGTCCATTCGCACTCGGTGTCGTGCGCAGCTCAATCATTCGAATCAAGAAGCATAGCGCAATGTCGCCTGCGCATTGCATGATTTGCAGAAAGGAGATTCAAGGGTTTCCCAATGTGATGTTTCACTGAAAATTAGGGTAATAGCTTCTAGTGAGTAGTAACTAATGAATATTAGAATCCTGCTGTACATATGTCAACTCTGTCAGCGAAAACATTTTCGAATCGACGCGCACTAAATGAGCAAAATAGAAGACAAGTCATCTACCTCACCGTCAGGAGCATCATCATCAGGATCCTACATTGACCACATCACTACAAATAAATTGCAATAAACAGTTAAACCATTGCCATGACATATATATTTATTGAAGCATTCGGGAATACAATCATTACAATGAATGATAAAGTTTTCATTTCGGCCCAAAATGATGAACCTCTGCCTGACGTTAGCTTTCTAACTTTGGTTTCATTCCCGGCTTACTGAGTTCGGGGCACACTGCAATTCGAGGTTCCAAAGAGCTGGAAAGCAGTGTTATTTTTAAGGCTTGATAAATGGGATTTTGAATGTCGAGTAATTTTGCGCAAGCCTCGTCGGTGTCGCTGTTGACAAGCCGACTGTTTGTGCTGACTACGGAGTACCTCTAAAATGACAAGTGTTCAGGACGTGCAAACTGTTCTTGGGGAATATCCACCATTTCTAAATTATTCCGTATGCTTTTCCTCATGTCCATACGGCTTTGCAGTTCACTAACAATGCTGTCAGGTGTGGAGAGCAAAAATTTAGGACAAAATTTAGGCCAGCTGTAACTAAGCACAGGGGTTCCAACATGGGAATTCGTCACCTGAAATTTCCACATATCAATAATTTTTCTGATATACCATCAAAAGATTAAGTAACTAAGAATCAAGTAATGTAGTAGTCATACAGGTATTAGTCCTACAGCACCGTTTATATACATAAAGAATAATTAACAAGGAGATGTAAATTATGTACTTAAATAAAATACCTTAGAAACGTTTAGGGAGGAATCCTATCTTCATTACTGAAACTCATCTCCTAGGATATACAGCGTTAAAGAAATTATTTGTTTCAACAATAATTGCGGAGGTACGAAGTAACAGGAATTGATCTTACAACAACTCACGAACATCGAATAAAACTAGATATTTGGACTCATATAAAAACACGTGAAATAATTATGAGAAAATGATGACAGAGGTACCTGATTGTCAACTCAAACAGAGCGTAGTTGTCCATTTGGGCTTGAAGATGTAGAGAGCTGAGATATGCGCTAATACTGCATGTGCGCGCTCCCTCTGAGGATAGACTCCATACATATTCGTTTGCATGCATTTATGATATAGACAGTATATATAAATCAATAACATAGCTGACTGTACGAACTGAAGGGAGAATATAGACTACTTCGGATGATGAAAACAGTACGGTATATATGAACGTACCGCTATTATGAACATCTATGTGCAGCATTGGTGAAGATCTAACAATAATTTAGATCACTTACTTACTATATGTTATAGACCACAATAAATAATAGGGGAAGTAAAATGATGATAGATTAAAATGATACTTAGACTAATAATTCATGATACTTTCAAATTCTTACATTCATAATTTACAATTACTCCGTCCATTTAGATCTCCAATTAGTTTCGAACACTACTTGATAATTTTTTGAACTTATTATTGTATCAAACATCTGCAACCCTTATACCATTTAACATTCCCCATTACTTCCTATTTATTATTTATTTTTTTAATTATTTCTTTATCTGTTTATTTCAAGTGCTTCACAGTGGGATTATGACACAATCCCGTTCACTAATTCACCCATCAAAAAGAGGGCCATACCTCTAGCTAAAATAGGGATTGGTACTGAAGGGGTTTATAAAAGTCGAAAGTGGCAAGAGGGGTCAATTTTTGGCGCCTCCAGTACCAATCGTTCCTGAAGGAACACATAGGGGTTGCCTACCCCTGACAGCAATCCTGTGACACCCATTTAGGGAGACTCCTCCCCGCATATGGGCTTGACCTCGCATATGCTTAGAATGAAGGTCAGAAAATAAATATTCTAATTATTATAAGGATTATAAGGATTTGTGAGAAAAAGAATTATTTTGAATTGAATTTCTTATGACAGCACTTCCCTTTGGTCTCAATGATAACATTAAGGGATACAGCAACATAACCGACATAAGCAATCTAATGAACATAACAAAGCCCCTCCTTCTTGTACTTAAGATCTGGAAAAAGGACATAACAGGGGTAAAAAAAAACTAAAATTGGAACTTACAAAAATAAAACTTCGTGTAAAGATGTAATATTAGAAATATTCGATAAAGATGAAGAAATAAAACCCGTACAAAGCTACAGAACGATTAATAGAATGAGTAAAAAAGAAATTAACACAATGATTTAACAGCCAGTTTTAGAAGAATTCTTACAATCAGTCACTAGTAAAACTGAATTCCTAGTATTATGTATATTACCCCACTTTAAATATATTGATCCACTCAATAGAAAAATTAAAAGAGAGTATCATAATGTGATAGAATACAAAAGTAGAATTTATAGTAAAATTCCTTTCGATACAATATTTAACCATAAAATTGTTTCACAGATAATTATTTATAACCAGTCGGGCCGCCTGGCTAACGCCAGGCTTCCCTCCTTCTTATGGTGTCGCCCGGCTTCGCCGGGCGCTCCTCCTTTTTGTAAAAAATTAGCTCTTCTTTGAAAGCTCTACACTCCCAAAATGGGAGCGATTTTTTCTGTATTATAATTGATTGTATACTAATTAGAAATCTCGATGCATTGCTCTTCATCTCGAAATTGTGTCACATTGATGGCTTAACTGATTGAAAGCCAATGTCTTGAATGGTAATCAGAAATGGATAGTAACGCCTATCACAGATGTCGTTATCAATAGAACATTTTCTCCACGGAGTTTTCATTAATTGGGAATCTCAAATCATTAGCGGTCGGATGAGTTTATTCACAAATGAAATGTCACAAAACAAAAAGGAATCGTGGTACTTCATTGTGTCACAAAGCCTACTACGTAACGGTCGCAGTTTAATAGCAAGAAATGGACAATATTCTCATTTCGTTATGGAGAAATGTCTTTGATCGGTCGCCATTACTGCATTTACCCGTCTTATTGAATGAAACATTTTAAAGAGTCAGTATTTGATCATGAATACCTTTTTGCTCTCTAAGGCCCCTTATCAGTTCTTATCAGTTGTTATCAGTTCCTGTCACAGAGGACCTACGACCACGACGCATCCTACATTGTCGTCATTGAGAAGGTTTCAGTGTTGACGCGAGGGGGATTGCAACGCTCGCTCGCTTGTTATTATGTTACCAGTTGGGCTACGCACGCCAATGAGTGCACCACATACCCACTACTGCTTACCTACGACTTTTAACAACAAAAAATTAATTAAATTTTCATCTCTTCATAATGAAGGAGCTTTAAGCGAGCCTTGCCACTGCGCTTAACACTCCCCTCTTTCGTTGGAACAAATGATACTTTTCGGAACCCGAAATTTTATAGATGAGTAAAAGGGCATGCAAATGATATTCAAAATGTGCCGATGTCTATGCCTTTTCAATCTGTCGCTGTTTATCTCGAAAATATCATCAAATAGGCATCCAAAGCCTTGAATGGTGCTCACAAATGTTGTCGAGTCATAATAATACTATTATCAAATGTCTTTGTGAACTTAGCTCCTTTTCTTTACAGATACATCATTAAATGGGAATCCAAGATTATTAGCGGTCGGATAAGTTTTGCCATGATTTATATCAAAGCATGGAGAAACCGTGATCCTTTATTGAGTCGCGAACTTCGCTAAGTAGCGGTCGTGAGCAAGAAATGAATGAAATTTTATAATCGGTCCCTATCAGTGCACTTAACCTTTTTGTCGAGTGAAACATATCAAAGAATCAAAGCTAGATCGTAAATTATTAAGGCGCTAGGATCTAATTGGTGATTGGATCTTGTTCTGTAAGGCCTCTTCTATTGTCAGTGTTCCCACCCTGCCTCCTCTACTCCTATTGATTTTGCTCTCCAAGTTCACGGGATCAGGAGTTATGGATTTTCGCTCGGACATTTATTTCGCGCACACTCCGCCTCCTATGGGCGGGGTCCGGTCCTCCCACCTACCATAAGTGTCCCCATTCCACCGCCTATACTCCAGCCAAGTTTGAAGGCCCTAGGGCCAGACTAGTAATTTTGGCGCAAATCCCGCCTCCTCTAGACACGGTCCGGTCCTGCTTCCCGCCATAAATGTTCTCATCCTGCCTCCAATAATCCTGCTAGATTTGAGCGCTCTAGGTCCACGGAGACAGAAGTTATGATTTTCCGCTGAAGCATTTATTGCGCACAAACCCCGCCCCCTGTGGGGCGGAGTGCGATCCTGCCACCCACCATATGTGTTCCCATCCTGCCGCCTGTGCTCCTACCAAATTTGAACATTCTATGTCCACGCTGACAGGAGTTATGAATTTCCGTGCAAACAAACAAACAAACAGACAGACAGACAGACGTGATCGCTTTATATATAGTAAGGATTATTATGAGTTATGCATTTGCAACTCAGAATTTCTAACGCGCACGCCCCGTTTACTGTAGGCGGAGTTCGATCTTACCAACTGCCATGAGTGTTCCCATGCCGTCCCCTGTACTCCTACCGATTTTGAACGCTTTGGGTCCACTGGGACAGGAGTTATGAATTTCCTATCTAAAATTTCTATCGCACACGCTCCGCCTCTTGCAGGCGGAGCCCGGTCCAACTACCTCCTGCCAATAGTGTTCCCATCCTGTTTCCTTCACTCTTACCAAGTTTGAACGCTCTGGGTCCACTGGAGCAGGAATTATGAATTAGCGGCCTAAAATTTCTATCAAGCACGCTCTGCCCCCTGTAGGCATAGTCCAGTCCCGCCACCTACCATAAGTGTTCCCATCATGCCTCCTGTACTCCCACCAATTTTCAACGCTCTGGGTCCAGTGGAACAGGAGTTATGAGTTCGCGGCCAAAATTTCTATCGCGCACGCCCCGCCCCCTGTGGGCGGGGTCCGGTTCTGCCACCTGCCATAAGTGTTCCCTTTCTGCCCCCCGTACTCGTACCAAATTTGAGCTTTCTAGTTCCACGGGGACTGGAGATATGAATTTCTGGTCAAACACACACACCGACACACACACACACACACACACCGACACACCAACAGACACACTTAGCGAATTATATAATGTAGGATGATTTCAGATTTAAAGAAATCGTTCCTATCAGAATAATATATAGGTATGGTTGTGCAGTATCCAGTAAGTTTAACAATTATAATTAAGTACTTAAGACAATGAATGATGAAATACTAAAATATAAACATATCAATGATTGTATATGCCAAAAAACCTTCGTCTTCAAAGAGTTTGTGGATAAAAGCTCAGGACATATCATTACTGGAACTCTTGGTATCATAAAGGAAAAAGTACTCAAAAATTTGTTGGAAAAGGGAACAAAATATACCACGGAATAAGTAGATTAGAGGTTAAAATTACATATTTGAATATAGTACGCGATATCCTCAAATTTTATAAAAACAAATATGACATGGGTCCAGAAAAAGTCAGGCAAATGACAAAGTACTTCTGTACAGCATTCCATAATGAAGTCAAGCCACCACTAACTTGTGATAAGTGGGAACCTACTAGGGAAATAATCCTCTATGAGCTAATTAAAAAATATCAAAAAGAATTTGTTTTCTGTCCACTTGATAAAGCTAATAATAATTGTGGGATAATTTGCATGAAATATTATTTAACGACTATTATGCAAGAAATGCATAAATTAAGATGGATGGAGACAAATTTTTAGACAGCGTTACTAATAACACCTATAAATATAGAATGTAATAATGAGTACAACTTAATATTGAAACACAAAATGCTTTGTATACACAACAAACTCAAAATAACAGATGAAGCTTCATACCGATCATTTACCGTTACCAAAGTTGCATAGGAATCTTATAAAGTTTAGATGTATTACTGGTGCTGGAGAAAGTAGTGCGAAAACATTAGCCAAAGAAATGCATAATGTTTTTGCTTTTATCAAATCTCGTTTTATAAAATATTTAAATATAACAAGGATTAGAAAGTAGTCTATAAAGAGTTACTGGTCTATCAGTATTAATATCGACATTAGTAAAGAATTAAGAAATATACACTATCCTGGTTTAAAGATTTATACAGCAGACTTCACAGATATGTTCACGAACCTAGAGCATGGCCTCATCTAAAGAACATCCAAAATCTAATTCAATTATGTTTTCGTAACGTTAGTAAGGATGTGATAGTCACTAATGGTTTCAAAGTCTTCTACTCCGATGGCAAAAAAGTCAAAAGTAATTGCAGAATGTACAAAAAACAGGATTTAATATATTTAACGGAATATTTATTGAACAATAGTTACTGCTTGTTCAATAGAACATTGTATAAACAAAGCAAAGGGGTACCACAAGGAGGAAACTTTAGTCCACTGTTGGCAGACCATACACTTTCCGTCATGGAATTCATCTATAGCACAGCCTGTGAGTTTAATAGTACGAAATTGTTAATTCCGTTTAGATACATGGACAACTTGTTAGTGGCGCATAATCAGAAAGAAGAAGAAGTAGATAATCATTTTATGAGAATTTATAATGGAAAGTTGGAACTTAAAAAAACAAACATTGACGAAAGTAACAGTAATTACTTGGATTAAAATATAACCATTAGAGATAATAGAAGAAGTACTCTTCTATATTATAAAACTGACTACTTTACATTTAGAAACCTTAGATTGCCCCATAAGAATTCTAATATATCCGTCAATAATAAAGCTTCAGTCATATATACCGAAACACTTAGGATACTAATACATGTTCCACGAGGGATACATTCGATAAGAAGTTGAAGGATATGATTGTTATACTTAACTCCAGTGGGTACAGTAAAGAGTTTATAGCTGTCAATATTGTTAAATGTCTATGTAGAAATAAATATATCGCTTATAAATTCAGAATAATTAACAACATTAAAGATATTGAAAAGTTCGTTAACACTATACTCACATAATCATCTTCCTCTCTATAATGCTTTTAGGGGTTAGAAGAGAAGAAAATAAAGGTCATCAATCCCTGGTCAAGGAAAAAGCACGATTAATGATTGCTTCTCCTCTAATAATTACCAATACTTTTCTAGCTATCTTATTTCTCGGGTCTAGTTTGTTTTTGACCCAATCCACTTTTATTGGTAACCCTCCAAAACACTTTTTGACGAGAAAATACCTTATTTAAATTCAACGTTTACCTATAAGTTAAGTGTTCTAGACTTTTCTCTCCATTATTCTTTAATACTTATTATTATTCGCGTATTAGTCAGTTACTCACATCTCTCCTTTGTTATACTGTGACATTTGTATCAACACCTTCTTGAAAGTCATCACTCAATCACTGAAGTGCCTCGGGTGATGACTGACATTGGTTCGTATGATTTAGAGGAGAAACGGACCAATTGTCGTTCTTCGTCTTTTTTTTGTATGCTAACCTAAGACCTTTGTCTCATTCTTATGAGCGATGGAAACAGTGTGATCTTTCGCTTCCATTATCAAGTCTAGAATTAGAACAAAAGCGAGAGTCTCAGTATCCCATGGTGATACTGCCTAGCATTCATTTAAGACCATCAAGAGACACTCATCAGATTTTTTAAGTCGGTCTATAATACTTGAACGGAGAATACTTGCAAAAAAATTTCTGCGCAAGATTTCCAACGAGCTCATTCTCAGATAACTGTAGCACCACAAGAGAAATAGAGATCTCTGAAGTCTCTCAAAACCTCAGCGTCATCACTACCTGATGGTATTCTTTTTATTGTTTACAGCATATGTGTCTCATCCTTGTGCAAACCTCTGGGCGTGGTGATGAACCATCGCTGATATTTAGTGAAGTTTTTTTCCGCATTGAAAGAAACCATCATGACGGTTAGTCCTGAGATTTCCAATCGAATTGATCTCTTCCTTCCGGCCTACGACTGAAGATTTTTCAGCGGCCAGGTGTTTGGAGAAGCTTATCCATGACAAACATTTCCATGTTTTGACAAGGACAAATTGATCCCAATTGAACAACACGGTTTTGTTACGGGTGCATCCACCTTCAAGAAAGCGTGCTCCAAGCTTTTGCTCATTCCATTTACAAGATGATAGAGTGGTCTGCAGCTCGGGACATACCTCTTAATCATCGTCGGAGCTCGGAAGGTCTGAGGATTTTCCGTGTGTCTTCTGCGACGTTATCTTGCAAACGTCTGGTAGTTAGCGGTCGTTCCATGATCTTGGGTTGAGCGCTAGTTCGAAACTTTTCTGGATACAACGTAATCCCCATTGTTCGAATGTTTTTGAGAAGGGTTTTATCCTCAATTTCAATAAATATTCGATGCTATTGAACAAAAACGTTTTGAGCATCCATGAGGCCTATGTGATTGCCATACTGGAGTATGGGTCGCAGAGTCGGAGCCCGCTTACTAGAACCTTTAAGCAATAATTCAGTCTCAACTCTCGACGGAGCATCTTAAAACAAAACCCTCCATCATCGAAAACACGCTGGTAATGAGGCGTTTTGAGGCACAAATAAACCGCTTCTTGACTCTCGCATACCCCTAGATTATAGGCAAGATTATACCGTGGAGGTCTGCGAAATAGTGCTTTGTAAATATGATGCGAATCCAACATAATCTAGGGGTATGCTAGAGTCAAGAAGTGGTTACGTTATTTGAGTCTTTAGCCGCCTCGTTACCATCGTGTTCTCAGTGATGGAGGATTTTGTTTTGAGATGCTTCGTGGAGAATTCAGACTTGAACCAAGCCACTACTCAATATTCAGACCTTGTGGAAAGCGCACGCTCTCCTTTACAGCCTTCTAGACTCGCAAGAATATGCACTGCATGACGAAAAACAAAACCCTTTCTTCTTCTTAGGACAAAGTTGACTCAAGCGTTGCTTCTTGAAATACGAGAGGCCCCGAGCGTTAGCATCTTCTCAAGTAGACTGAGTAATATTGACTTACTGGAGCCTCTCGGAACTCGGGATTCCTAGTAATGTTGGAAGAGCTGAATTTTACTGTAAGATAGGGCTCCGTCGACTGAATCAGAAACGGCCGCGAATTCAACCGTTCCAAATTTTAACTTCATTTGTTTCGTTTCGTTTTTGAGGTAAAAAACTCCCGCAAATGTGACCATACCGATGAACCGCTCATATCGAACGGCATAGCTGTTAAGGCAGCCGTTTCGAGTTTCTGCATATATTAACTGGCAGGTCGAAAACTGAATTCTCAGGGTAGGGAATACCTAACATCCAAAATTTAGCTTTCGATTCCTAATATAATTTTTTCATGTCTAGCATTATCCGCTCCTATCATGGATTATTGATTGTAATTATACCGCAAATCATAGAATGCACCTAGCTAGGTGGTCTAGTAGACGTCGCTTTTGTCTTAAGAATACTACCAACTAATATCACAGTACTATGTTGCTGTGTTCATCACCTGTGTTGTGTTCATCTGTGTGTGCATCAACTAGTATGATTTTTCAATCCAACCAGTGAGGCTTCTGTGCTACTGCACATGAGTGCATTTCGTAAATAAATGAATAAAAAAGTGCACATCAACTGTTAGAGTGATCAAGAGTGAGAGCACCCTGCAAATCAGGAACACCTTCCTGTGAGTGCGTCACGGCTCCGTCGACACTCCGCTACAAATCCTTAAAACTATCGAATTTTGACCACTCTAACAGCCTCTAACCAACTTCCTGAATTTGAGAAATTTTTTGATCAGGTTCAATAGACATTGGTAATAGTTTTTGCCTGCCCAAAAAGACTACTCATCAAATCAAATAGCCACCGATTTATTTGATGAAGGTGAAATGGTTTGAGGAAAGGTTGCCTCTTGCTTGCAAATTCTGGACCTCACACATCGCTTGAGAGGTTCGAAGAGTAGCAACCTTAGCTCCCATAAGTGTAGCCAAAATGCACTACATCCACTTTTACCTTCCCTTTTTTTGACCTAAATAAGCACCTGTTGGAAATATGTCAAGTTTCAAGTGCTTTTCGAAAACTTCACAAGGACGCTCTTGGAAACTTTGACGAAAACGGCAAATTTGAAAGTAATGCTAGCCGATCGCCAGTTTTTCGCGACAGAACGAGGAATAATCAGGAATTGCAGAAATGATTTCATCTGCATTAACCTTCACATTGGCCTCGGCCTGCTGCTTGCTCTTGCCCAGTACTTTATGAATAACTCCGGTGTAAGCGCATTCACGAGGTCTGTGCAATTCACATGAAGAAAGTTTAAAAAAGCATTCACCCTGAAACAGCTCGAACATTGATGAACAGTGGCTTTGGTTGGTTCCTTTCTTTTTTTGCTTTTTTTAAAGTGGAATATGTTTTTTTCTCCTTGATGAGACTAAATGTTTAAGACAAACTCACGCCTATAAAGCTCACCCAAAAAAATAAATGAAATGAGTTCAATCTACGTGACTTGTAAGTATAATGGGAAGATTCTACTGCCTTTTGATAATCTTCCAAAGAAAAAAAAACAGTGGTGTCGGAGTCATAAGAATAGTTCAGCCTCTAAAAATGTGTAAACCACCAGATTACGCATGTAGCCATGAGAAATGTTTTCAATTTGAACATCGTTGTTGTTAGCCGAGGGCAGTAACTCTGGCACTATAAACTGAATCAACTTAATGATACTACTGGAATGCAACTCTACTGCGACGTTTTTCATCTGCAGTTCTACTAGTTAACGAAAAAAGGTGTTACAGCATTGTGAAGTATGAAGTATGAAGTATTGTCTCAGGACAAGCCACTCACACTTTAGACTTTCCCACTTGATTGAGCTCTCTGGCAAGAGCCATTTGAAAAAGTGATGAAGGGAGCTTCTCAGAAGGCCAGGATTCTGGAGAGTGCGCATGTTTTTAGAGAAAGAGGCTGTACAAACAGGTGTGGTGCCAACAAGATCTTTGTGAGCTGGACAAAGAGACATTCAGTCGGAAAACAGAATCTTTCCAAGAGCACAACATGCCGAAGGCTTTGATTTCAGTTTATGCACTGTACCATTGTTGCTCAATCATTACCACTGCTACATTTGCATCCAATTATTCATAATACTTTGAATCCATGCATTTTGTCAACAGTTGATAAGTTTCATTGGAGACCAATTCTCCTTTGCAAAGTGGGCGGCACACATGGTGTAAATCGATTGGTGTGTCCACGCTTAACATGCCTGTCGGTGGGATAATCCCAGTTATTTGTTGCCATTTTTAAAAAACCGGTGACAACGGGAGCCTTTAGATGGGGGAAGGCTCTACGAATGTCTGCCCCCCCCCCCAACCCCCTTCCCGGCGCAGCTCATTCCATGATTGTGAAATTCCGCCGCAACAGATTTTGCCTGATATCTTCGTTCTTACTGGCAACCGCCCACATGACAAATTCGTAGCAGAAAGCCGTAGCTGAGTTTCGATATTTCTTTTTGCTATCAAAGTAAAGGGTTGAGTGGGTTGGCATCCATCATTCAGCCTTGTTCCTGAAGCTTGATTTTTTTTCGTCCTCCTCGCCACTATTACACTTTTCATGCTGCTGAACCTAAGTCAATGCTTTCTCCTCATCAATGGATCCATCGATACCACAATAGCAAACGTTTTCTTCGAAGTTCTTTCTTTTGAAATTTCCTTTCCTTTTTCTTTCAAAAGAATTCATCTTGGTACTTTTGAAACCGAGACGAGTTTTTTGGCAAAACCAGATGATATTCATCTTTCTAACTTCAGGGTTTTTCGGAGTTCTTTGCTTCATGCATTCAAATACATTACGCTACGATTAATTAAAACTTGCTTTATGAATTTTATACTTTATACATTCATTTTCCTATTCTTTTGCTATAATCTTCCACTCCTCCAACGAGAGACACCAACAATAGGGATGGACTTTTTGACTCGGGTGTGAACTTCGGTATCAGCGTCACTTCAAATCTGGATCCAACACAATTCAATAGAGGGCAAAGACTCGAAAGTTTTATACTACCTGCACGTACTCATGAGAGCGTCATGGAATAGAAAGTTTCATTGAGGATACTGCAAATCTCTGACGAGACTCCACTAAACGTGGAAAAGCTGTAGCTCGACAGGTGAAGAGGCAAAACAAGCTACCCTATGTATAGTTCAGTTATTTGGTCCTCTGTATGCTTGGTTGTTGCTATTATATACTACACTGACTTTTATCTTTAATCGATGTGAATTGAGAAGGAAGATAGAAGTGAAAATATGTCTCGTCTGAAGAAAAGTTACGTTACTGAACAGAAAGATTTATTTTGCCACTGATTGAGAGTTTTCTATGGGCACAAATGAAACCTGGAAGAAACAGGCTTCCTCCAAGTAGGTGGCTCAAGGAGCCGATCGATTCCGTTTCTGACATGCGCCCCTGCATTCGGCTTCCATTCAGACTCCTGGTGGTTGCGAACACGTTTGCGGCAGGTGACGGTACTTATCCCCGAATTCCCACGACGAGCAGCTACCATATCCTTCCACTAGTTATCCAAACCTTTCTTTCAACATCGCGCGATTGGATGCAATCGGGTGCGGCGGGGGAGAATTGCCCACACACGACTTGCTGCGGTCAGTCGGCTGACTGTACGAGTTAGCCGGACGACTGAAAGGCTTGGTGAGTCCGGGCTGGTATCGGTGCGGAATTCGACGGCAACACAGTGCGCGTGGTAGTCTGAGCCAGTTCCCACAAAGAAGGCCTGCTTTGAATCATTAAAAGTACCTGAAACAAAGCATTCTTCAGACAATTCTTTCTCGTTCTTGTTGTCCTCTTCATTTACCTATCTTATTCGATCTTTCCCTCTACTCGTGGATTTCGGGGGATAGTTTAATGGCTTCCGAGTTTTCGCGTCCCGATAAAGTGGAAAAGCACTTTTCCAGTGCTTAAGTGTTCCTATCATTGACTGACTGCGGACTCCTCTTCCATCAAATGAAGTTTTCAATAAAAAAGACATTTCTGCACCAGTTTCCTTGAAGTTCTTCCCTTCACCAAATTGCCTCTGGTGAGGCACTCCATCAACGAGGCTTCAATACAGGCTCTACAAATCTAGAATGCGCCCTGCATTCGACTTCCATTCGAAACGTAGTGGCGTTTTGGGTGAGTATGTGGATTATATAATGATTTGAGATTTCCAGCCTACGCACAAGATAGTGCTTCTATCCTCCTAATAACCCGACTCCGGAAAGATGGAAGACTTGGTCTCCCTAGGCAAGAACCGATTCGTGATTTAATCCCAGTACCTTGCGCGTGTACTAGTGGGCCACTTGCCGCTACACCAGTTCGGTCAATGCACTTATTACAATATCGGCCTTCCTTTCCACAATTACGGCATACACGAATTCATTTGGGTTCAATATTAGGAATTATATGTGTGCTCTACTAAGCAATTAAGGATTGACGGCAACTACTTTTACCTTTCCCACTATTACTCAAGTATTATTGTACAGCCCTTACTACTCGAACACCACCAAGCTCCTCGCTGTCGGTTTTTTGCTTTTTATAGGTACTATGAAAGGCTAGCATGAACCATGGTAGTTATGTACTTAGGTTGCGGGTTTTAATGTGAATATCGCTCCAAATTTCAACTCTTTTCTAAAATCCTGGCAATAACTCCTATGTTACTTAAGCCAGTTGGATAGTGATCGCACCTATACAGTCGAACCGATGAGGTTAGAAGGTTATATCTGGGCCCCAAGTTACGTCTCTCGTCCCAGGCTCGGGGCAATATCGACTTGTCAATCAACTGCTGGCGTTCTGGAGATGGGAATTTCGCGCTTTTTATCACAGGCAATGTCTAATTAAGATTTCCAAAAGGCGCGCTACTGACAGGTTTCTAAAGCTAACAATTCATATCACACGCTAACAGGTGATTGCTCAGTTCGTCTATATAGAGATACTGCGTGCACTACGTCTGCTTCGTTCGTCTAGACGTAGATTTCAGATCTTTACATACTTTCGAAGTCTAGATCTTTTTAATTTAAATGAACTATCAAATCTGCTCATCAGGGGATTTGTCTAACTGCCTCTAAAAACCAAGAAAATGGTCTATATGTATTCGGTTGGTCACGATGAGAAAATACAAAGATTTCCTTTTCGTCGCAGATGGAGGGACTGTAAATGACTTGAGCAAGCAGCTTGCTCACCTATCAACAGTTTGAACGTTTCTAGCGTGATACTCTGGATTTTTCCCATCGCTATGGGGGATCACTGACACCATACAAGTATTTTCTCAGAATTCCCCTTCTTCAAAAGAAAACGTGTGGTGAATTGGAGGAAGAATCCGTCGTCGTGCAACAGCAATGGTTTGAAGGCACAATTCACGATAATTTCGAGGTACATTTTTAGGAGGAAAAGTGGAAGTGTTGATGTAGAGCAGTACATCGAAGGAAGCGAGAAAATCCGTCTTCTTCAGGGCTTTTTAAAACAGCGTGAATGGAGGTTGTACGAGATCACCATAACGGGAATGGCAGGTAAGGGTATTTGGACGAGATTTAGCTTGTTCCCATTGCGCAAAGAGATGAATAAATCAAGCCAAAACTGTGCAAAACTCTCTTTCACTGTGTTATTGGTCATGACAAGTTGTCTGTACTTCCTACGTGGGAGTCTCTTGAGTTGGTGCATCCTCTACAAAGCCGTTGAAACTTCACGATGGGTGTGGCATTCACACGATACAATCTATGTCCCCTTATTGTGCCCTATCCAAAACGTTTTTCCACCTTATAACGGCAGGTATGGTATGAAGAGGAGCCTCGAACTCATAATATATGGAAATCTCAGAAACTATTTTTATCGTGAACTGTGCCTTTAACCCTTTGTGAATGAAGAATATGAATGTTATAAACGGACCTCAACGATTCTTTGTAGAACATGATTTGGGAATCGAGATGCCTTTGCAGAATCCTTACAATGTAATTGTGTTATAGGGCAGACTTTCTCAATTTACCTAGAATTATGATGTATGACATCGAATCAATCAAATAGTTGGAAATGTAAGGGGAGGCAAGAAGACTCAAAATCTTCTGCATGTACACCCCACACTATCATTGATACGAATTGTAGTTTCTACGCAGTGATGCCCTACTCATGCTGCATTGAAATATGGAAGGATGGTTTATTTTGAATAATTGCCCTAAGTCTGCTTATAAGGCTTAGCGATAATCGCTGCACTATTGAGCTTCCCCACAAGGTATGGGTTTTTGTCAACCTATGGAGGGGCCGCGTGGCGCCCCGCTTACTGGAACCACCCCTTCTCGTTTGGCTCCGTTGCTATCACGAAACGTTGCCTCTGGCAGAGAGACGTTTTGTTGCCAACACAATCTCGTTTTAAATCTTTTTTTTGTACACCTATGCCATCACAAAGTATTGATCGCTCTAGTAGCTTTCCGACAGCCGGTTACCTATACCTAAAGGAGGCTCGGCATCACCGCGGTGCCAATTTCATTCTTCAGCGATCAGCGCATTTGTGGGACTTCTGGGAAAAGCTTTCAAGTCAATCTCCCTTTGTTCACTTGTGCTCAGTTCTTCTAAGCCACCATTTCCTAGCGATTACGGCTTTCGATTAGCTAGTCACCACAAGTGAGTCAGTTAGCTGTGAATATTAACGAACAGACAACGTGCCTCTCATGCAGTTTCTAAGAAGGCGAAAAAAGTTGAAGGAGGAATAAATGGAGGCTGAGAAAGACTGAGCTCAGCATTGAGTGGTGGGTTTTCAGGAGCGTGACACTGCTTAGTTTCACATTGTTTTTGTGTACGAATCCATCGCCATTCTAAACTTCACACTGAGGCGCGTCTAAAAGACTTCAAAAAGAAACAAAATGAATGGGAATGTTGAGCCTGATGAAGAGCACGAGAAGGTGCACGTCCAGCTTTTCCAATTTCGTAGTTTTCATGTATTATGATCATCCAATTCTTCTCTTGTTCTGCTTTTTTTTCTTTACCTTCACCTGTCCAGACTCCTTTACCCTTCTTTTTCATGACCCTTGACTCATGTGAGCAATGTCCTAGATAACCTATCCATCACGATTTGATGTTTACACAATCACACAGTATTCCTAACAGCTGCTTGTTTATTAAGTAGAGGAGGTCGACTTTCTCCTTGAAGCTAATTCTTATAAATACTGCGAACGAGATATTCCTCGACGAATACCAATAGTTATGTGCTTTTTCCGTTTTCCATGATAACTAGAAGCCGATTCTTCATTTAAAGACTGGATCGCCCTATGCAACTTCGTATTTTGCCTTACCCCTTAATGATATTGAAATCCATCGTGAATTTCGTTGAATGATTCCAGAATCAATGAGCCTGGGAAGAAGGCGTGCTGCTGTGTCAATTGCAGCGATTGATGATTGCGATCAGCCTATCATAGGTGGGTAATCAAGGATTCCAATTTCTTTGCAATCAATCTCACAACCTTAAGTTTCTGTTTTCTAACTGCTCAAGTCCTCGTATTAGAAGAACATCAAACAGCATCATGCATCATAAGTGGAACCTTCCGATCTTTTCATTGTCATGCTTCAATTTTGATGCTGTTAATGATACAATGTGACTTTAATTTTTCGCTTGGGGGAAAGCGTTCAATGAGAATTCCCAAGTTTGTCGTATATGTTCTTCGGGAAACATGGTCCCCTTGTTGTTTTCCTCGTGGTCCAATTGCAGGTGCAAGCATAGCAAATAAACAAAGGATCTTCGAAGCTTGCCAAACTTCATTGGGATTTGCGTATGTACATCCACTGCTATGTTCCAAGATGCATTATTCGAATTTGTTTACTAGCCAGGGCATGAACCTCGTTGGCCCTAAGAACCACTTCATCGGCAGCATCATCGTAGGGGTTTTTGTCTGGTCCTAAACTGCTTATTTTCCTTGTTTACCAACTGCTAAATTTGGTAAATAAGGAAAATGGGAGCCCGGTTGACATTCACACCCTATCGTCCAATTAGATGACGCCAGAGTGTTACTGAAAAATGTGAGAGCATAGAAAAAGTGTATTTCAAAGAACACTTATGCTCTTATGGGTATCACATTACATGGCTAATACTTTTATTGAGATATTTTCGACTTCAAAGACGATGTTGCACTTCTATCACCGATCCATCAAAATGCCTTTCGACCAACCAGTTTACAACAGGTACAGCATATATTCGTTTTTTCACAACACGTAAACGCAAAGACATGAATCATATCCTTTGAACGATCTTACTGCGAAAAAAAATCTGACACAATCAAATCTACATAAGTCACCATTTACTGCAAGGGGTCGGTAGTATTGACCTCATGATGGTGTATCTCACTGCGCAGAATCTTAGATACACTCATTATCAGATCACCTCGCAATGCTGGCGAAATGTGTAGGTAATTACGGGGAGCTCGAACCCGTGCTCTTTGATCCTTACACTAGGGTGATCCCGCTTGCCCTCACTTTCGTGGTGGCTTTTCAGAGACTGTAACATTATTACTGTGTGTGCATTAACTCACGCCGTTTTCTGCGTGCAAAAACATATTTATTACAAAAGTAAAACAGAGTGAAAATCAACCGATTTTTGTCCGTTGTAAGCTATAACTTCTTGCCATCTTTCTGGTGGCTTGTTGATTCCGTGCCTGAAAAAGTTTTCATCTTTAGGCATTATTGTTATCGACCCATTTCCACTTTCATTCGGAATTTCGCGGGATCTGTAGAATGACTTGCAAGGACCGAAATAAGTGTTAATCGGAAGGAGCAAGATCCGTGGAGTATTCGGGCTGAGCAAGTTAATCCCATCCAAAATCTGCAATTTTTTATGAACATTCTTTGCATGTCTTCTTGCTACTAACGTCCGCTATTCGCTAAGAGTATCAAACAAATTGTCAAGATGGTGTTCGTAGCGGTCAGCAGTAACACTGTCGCTTGGATTCAGTAGCTCATAATACCCAAGTGGGGATTCCGCTTTCGCTGTAGAACCCTCGGTTGGCCTGGATCCAATTACGCTGCTTTCCGTTTTGGTTAATCGCAGTAGATTCATATTTTATGCTCTGCCGCAATCTGGTGAAGAAAAATTGTCCTTTTGTGGTCTTCGAGGTTTTTCCAGCAAGCCTTCACGCGGGCCTCGAGCTATTTTTTTTCGGTAGGAACTGAGGTAAAAAAACCACTTTCGTAGCTTTCCCTTTGCATCTGAAAATAGTCGCACGGTCGACATTCAGCTTCACTGCCTTTTCTGATTAGGTCTGAGCTGGATTTCATCTAACAATGCTTGCAACTGCGAATGACTCAGCTGACTTTTTTGGCTGTCCCTGACATTCCTTGCCTTCAAGTAGGAAGTTCCACTTTTAAACCACTGAAACCATTTTCTACAGTTCCATTCAGATGAGGCTTGTTCTACATCTAAATCGAAAATCATCCGGTAGGCCTCACTGGCAGTTTCCTTGAAATCAACAGCAGGAGAAGGGCCCTGGGTAGAAGACTTATCACGTTCTAAGTTATCAATTAAGAGCAACGGGATTTTGTGGAAAATCGATCTGTCTTTCCTTAAATGGGTGCACAATAACTTAGTTACAAAATGTGGCAGGTTCCATAGGCAAAGCTGCGAACCTGGACGATGCACCGTTCTCTTCCAACACTTCTGTTTTTTAATTTAAAGGCACATCTCACGATAATTTTGAGGCACCCTTTCCTATTCAAAAAGCGGAAGTATAGGTTGGAAATAGATCATCGGTAGTGAAGAAAGCTAGAGAACTCGCCGATAACAAGGAAAATATGGTCCCTTAGAAGTAGGGAAAATACCACGAAATTACCATGATGGAAATAGCACGAAAAGGGTATTCAGACAAGATTTCAGTTGTTGCAATTGCACAAAGAGCTGACTACGTCAAGCTAAAACTGTGCGGAATTGCCTTCCACTGTCGTTATGGATCATTAAGAGTTATTTGGGTTTCCTAAATGGGTTCCGTTGTGATCCGTGCAGCTTCTACAATGCCTATGAAACTCGTCCGAGGATACAGACGGTGCAATGTTTGAGCCTTTATAACTCCCTAACTAGGTCGCTTTCCGACCTAATAGCGCCAGATATGGTATACGAGGGAACCTTAAATTCATCCTATGGACAAATCCCAGAAAACATTTTCATCGTGAACTGTGCCTCTCAAAAGAGTACCTCAAAATTTCATTGACTGCGTCTTTGCTCTGTTCCCCGAAATAGGAAAGCTCCGACCGATGCACCTGCACCACCCAACCGCGTCAATATCTGGAATCTGACTCGAGAAGGAAACATTTCAGAGCACCCTATCGAGAGAATGTACTATATGTGCAAGACATTCACACGCACGTCTCACACTTAATGATGAGTCCTCTGAAAACCACCGCTGCGCTGGTGGGACAGCACTACTAGCGGATGGTAGAGAACCTCCACGACGAACTGCAAAATTGGCATGTCGTGCTTGCAGAAAAAGGGCTCTGGTAAATGCGAAAAGTACAAAGAATTTTAGCTCCAAAGAGCAGCTAGAATAAAATCTAGACTGCTTTGTGTATTGTACTGAGAGGATTTGACGATTTTTGAAGAATGACCTAGCAGCTAGTATTAGCGTCGACCAGGCTATGGAATAAACGCGACATGGATGAAATCACGGTTGGAACTGCATCTGCTTTTGCGATCAAATTGAGCCAGGACGCTGAAAGGAAGGTGTGTTGGACAGTGGTGAGGCCCCGATGCGTCAGCGACTGCTGGTCCGTAGATAAGTGAGACGCACGACGATGACAGGCGAATCCTCTCAGCAAAAATGAGGATGTTGAGATGGTCGTGCCGTTGAACACAACCGATTCGTAAACGGAAGCGTCGAGGCAGTCATGCAAGTAGCTCCAAGTGAAGGAAAGAAAGCAGCTTCTGTTGTGATGGACAAGTGCTCAGAATCTCACAGGATCATCCAGTGAAGCTAAAGAGTACAAGCTCAAGGGAGCAATTACAAGGACTTATACAGGAAAAGTGGCGTGAACTTTTCAAGAGGGACTTCTTTCCCTCTCGAAAGATCCACAACCATGGAGGGCATCATCGAATTTAACCTTGTATATCGATCGATTTCAGTTCGACATGGAAAGAAACGAAACATCTTGCAAAAGATACAGTGGGTAAGGTTCAACTCGAGTTGCTCCACATGTTTGATGTTTGGTGATCCGGATTTGTATACTGTTTACAGCAGAACAACCTTGAAAGGCAAAGCTTCAAATCGATAGGAGGAGCTGTGCTATGGCTTTCCTGAGATAGATTCACACATCGAACACTTGCCTGTATTGATTTGACGGAATTTCATCGAAACCAGCTTTGTCGCTACCTGAGGCATTTGCAGGAGAACAATGCCCATGTGAGGGCCCGTGTTCAACAACGCTTTGCGTGTTATCCGAAGAACATCAACTTCTACCGTTGTTTGCTCTCCCACCTAATCGTCGTAGCTTGTCAGCTTTGTACTCTGCACCCACCTTTTCAGCGATGCAGTGAATACCTCTGCTGGTTCTACCTGATAATCCTTTGTACGTACCTTTTCTTTAGCACCCGGCTTCCTGATGGCGACAAGCAGTCTTTCTTCAGATGTCTATGTTGGCTGCAATTGTACCAATTAACAACGGATCCGTTTTTTATTTATGGCTTTATTTGCTGTTTATATTTTCGATCTACCACTGCAGTTCTGAGAGCTTCGGCTTTCTCACTGTGGTGAGCCATGCGCTTTCAGCGTTCCTGGCAAATTCGTGGATGTCCTTCCGGAGCATTTCGCATAACCGCTACTACTTCTTCGCTTCACGTCTTTGCGTCATGGCCTTCAGCATTTCATTTGTTAAGCCTCTTGAGGCAACTTCCGATGTTCTGAAGAGTTCTCAGGCCAGTCCGCTGATTGGCTAACTAGCTCTCGTGCTTCTCCTACTGAGAAGTTCTTCTTACGATGTGTCAGTAGAAGCATCTCTTATTAGCCTTTCCAATTCTAGACGATTCCTTGTTACGTCTCCTTACTTTATGAGCCTTTCAAGGTCTGTATATACTTACATTCGCAACGCAGAATCATTGTATTTGAATTTTTACCGCTACATGCTTCCGGTAAGTTATCGAAGTTTTCTTCTCCATACTTTTTTGGTTGTACTGGCGCTACCGCTTTAGGGTAATCTTCCACCTTCAATATGAGTAAATGATTAAATAGGTTTTTCCGCAGTCTAAGATTCTGGGTCGAATATACTTTGAACAGGAAGAACGTATACATCGTCGTTTACAGGTGATTGACGAAACGCATTTTTCGAAGAACGAGATTAGATCGATATACCGAGCATTCAAAGAGACTTCTCCTAATGCAGTGATCAACAAAAGTGAGACCACTCTCCAGCCAATTTTGCGTAGGAGTGATCGAAGGTTGGTGCGCACGATAATTCGTTTAACACGCACGCAATTTGTGTATCCCGCTTTCTCGTTGATCATCGGTTTGCTCCAGCGGAAGCCTGTAATCTCCATTTATCCCTGACGCGAGTCATAGTTTTCCTGTGGATGGAACTCGCTCAAGAAACACGAGGCATTCCATTTCCACCGGAGCTATTTTTAAGAAGTCTGATCGTCGGGCTGACGACTGTTTGGGCTCCACGCTTGAGAACTATGACTACTTGATTGAATGAAAAATATCAACCTTTTCATTTTCACAGTGTGCTATGGGTAGGACAATACTCGGAGTTTCACGCATGCACACAAGGGCAAGGGAAATTCTGGCGATATGAAGTCTGCCTACAGTAGAAGATCACGGCCGAAGAAGCCTAGTCCGAATGGTCCATGATTAGGTGGACATGACGGGTTGTGGGCTGGGATGGTTACTGAGTGAATCTCACTGTAGTTCCAACGAGTGGCAGAACGGTCACCAAGATCGCATTCCTTCACGATAGCTCTTGACGAAATTAATGGTGTGTTCTGCACCTAACGGATAGAGCTCACTGGAGCGCTATACTACATTGGTTTTGAATTGAGAGGTTATCGGAGTACGCTGAAACACATCGCTAATGAATGGGACGAATAGGTACTCAACTAAATAGAGAATAAAACTTACTACAAAATCAACTGTGTGCATTGAAACTTCGCGGGTAATCATAATCAGGGTTCGGAAGTGGCCTTACGTCAACCATAGATTCATAGGCCAAAGTCAGGTTCCCACCTTACGGGTCGTCGGTTAATTTTTTGTTTTTGCTTAGCTAAAATTCTTTAATCTTCTACATTATCGTGCTCACTGAACTTCAACTGGGCACTAGTTTATACAGACTCCATCTTCAATGAATTCAATCTTTTACAGGCATTTTAAAAGAGAAGTTTGCCGAGTTATTCCCACACGGTGATATAGAGCATTATACAGATCTGTTATTCGCCACATTCGATAATGACGGGAACGGAACAATTAATTTCCAGGTTAGCCATATAAGCACTAATTATCGGAGATTAACGGGGTTCCGGGCCAGACTTCGAGACTTCTTAGTTAAGCGCATTTACGACTCTCCTCCTCAGTTATCATTCGTTTCATTTCCGTTCTATCTGAGCAACGAGGCACATCGACACTTGATTTTTCGTTTTCAATCAATGGTAGCCTCCTTGAGCGTGACCGATTCTCGAGCACCCTATTTTAATCTCACAAACCACTCTGCTTTATAATTTCTCCTGATATAATTGTCTACTTAAACGTCACGAGCCTCTTTGGTGCTTTGATCCGCGTTTTTGCGCTCGCGGTAAAAGGAAAACTTCACGTGCCGAAAATGCAAGCGATGGTCCTCATTTTTCACACCGGTCTTATTGAAAGGCTGTTAGGAATGTTAGCGGAACCTAACGAGGGATATGACGTAAGGCTTACTCTTTCAGGAAGTATTTAGGGCTAGATCCTTGATCCTTTGAACAACAACTGATAACTTGTTCAAAAACGAACGGGGTAACCTAATACTCTTCCAAATGCTCGTTGTATCTCATTATATACGATGCGCTCATATGTCTGCTTAGAAGGACGTGCACTACGTGCGTTCGAGGATGCGCGCGGCAAAGTTCGTAACGATTTGAGCGACATTTAGCACCTATCATTGGGGGCCAAATTCGAAGTGGAGTAGATTAGTAGGGCCAGATGATCCTTCTTATCTACTCCACTCAAATTTAGGCCCCAATGATAGGCGCTAAAAGTCGTTCAAATGGTTACGAACTTTGCCGCGCGTCCTCGGACGCACTTTCGTCCACATACCCGTCTGCTCATTAGCCTGTGTGTTTGTGTGTCTACCCGACCAGGAAGTATAGTCCTGTACCTCTTACCAGGGAGGGGTTTCAACTTCCCATGGAACTTTGAATGGAGACCTAGGTGTATCGAAAGGGCTTGTAAAGTTATTAAGAAATATTTAAATTAAAACTGCAAAATGAGTCTACCAAAAAAGTTGTGAGCGTTCAAAATCTGCATGCTTAAGCATGGAGACATAGTGCCAGTTGATAAGCCCAGCTGCCCGTAATGGCTACAACGGTCCCCGTGGCGTAGTGGCAGTGCTCTCCCCCTCCAGGTGAGCAAAGAAGGTTTGCTTCCCGCTGTCGTTTTTGCTTTTGCAAAGTATGCTGTCACCCGGATGAATGCTCTTAAACCGTTTTTTCTTACTAATTTGAGTTGACGCTTTGATTCGATCATCATTGATCACCCATCCATCACCTATCGCCGCACTTATTTAAAATTTGTTGAGGTGGAGGGGGAAACCCAAATCACGCAAAACAGATATGCGTGAAAAAATTAATATTGGTGAAACAATCTAAGAAATGAGTGAAGCAAATAAGTTGTTCAGAAAATACGAGCCTCATTTGCACATGCGATCTCTCTACAACCACCACCATCTACACGTTTTCTCTACCCATTTTTTTGGGTCGTTTCATGTCGATCTTTCTCGCGTGTCCACAACTATTTTACTTTGGGTGTGGATATGTGTGTTTCGATGTTGAAAATGAAAGAGCGTTACAAAAATGACGTGGAGAAGTTTTAAATAAGTGCGGTGATAGGTGATAGATAAGTGATTCAAATGATAGTTCAAACAAAGCGCTAACCTGAATCAGTAAGAAAAACATTTCAGGAGCTTTTATTCGGATGAAAGCACGTCTGCAAAAGTAAAAACGTCAGCGGGAAGCAAACCCTCATGGCTCATCTGAAAAGGGAGAGCACTGCCACTACGCCACGGGGACCGTTGTAGCCGTTAAAGGCAGCTGGGCTTATCAACTGGCACTATGTCTCCATGCTTAAGCATGCAAACTTTGAGCGCTCACAACTTTGTTGGTAGACTCATTTTGCAGTTTTAATTTCCATATTTCTCAATAACTTTCAAAGCCCTATCGATACACCTAGGTCTCCATTCAAAGTTCCATGGGAATTTAAAACCCTTCCCTTGTTAGACCTAGAGTCTTCTGAACTGTTTATGCAACAAGCCCCATGACTTGAACACTGCTGGTCGGTGGTGGAAATGTACCTCGCTTGCAGGGGTAAGGGGACATAATTACATTACCTAAGCAAAACCGCGCAGCGAACATTAAATAGGTAGGGAATGAGAGAGGTGCTCGAAGGCACAGTTAACAATAATTCGGGTAATCCAGATTGCAAAGAAAAATGGAAGGCAAGGTCGAAAATAGTGCGATGAAGGTGAAGAAACTGCGTGAATCGGTGTTTCCAAAGTGAAATAAGGCTTCGAAAAACCGGTTGAAAGGGGGCGGGACGAGAATGAGACCAGAAAAATGAAGAATAGTTGGGCGTTTGGACGAGCTATACAGTGTGTCTCATTGCGTACGTGTGGGTCCTGCTACGAATAAGAGACTATGGTAAGCAAAATTCATCCGCTTATAATCATAAGTAAACAAATAAACTCTAGTAACGTAGAAGTAGCTCACCTTTTCTAGCCTCAAGGAGTAGGAAATCACATAAGGGTTCGCGGCAGCAAAAAGTTTTTGGCGTTAATCAATCCCGTCTGAGGGATGCGACCCCGCACTCGACTTCCATTCAAAATCGTAGTAGCGTAATGAGTGCGTGTGTGGCCTATACAGTGACTGCGGTGGCCAGCCGATGTACAAGTCAGTGGTTTTATCCCCCCCCCCGAAGAATCTGGCAAAAATTCACCGACCCCGGAGGGATGAATGGCTTGGTTGGCCTAGGCGGGCATCGATCTGGGATTTAAACCCCTGATCGTGCGTGTGAGATAGTGCGCCTTTTGCCACCACACCACCTCAGCCCTTAGCAAAACGAATAATACAGGGGAAAAGAATGGAAGAAAAACATCGCCTCATCACCCAGCGATCAGCTGTGTATGGGTCCTAGAACGGATAGTTGCAATCTGTATTGTCTTGACACTCGTCTAACATGGCATCGATCGAGGGGCGTTAAAAACAATTACGGCAACATAGGGCTTCCACTATGCCTTAAGCGCCGAGATTGTGGGAGCGATATGGTCCCTTTTACCACCCGTGGGGGGCGCTGAGTATTCTAAAGGAAGCACTCAGAAACCTTCTTCATCGTGAATCGTGCTTTTAAGCTGGTCATTTTATGGTTGTCAATCTCCCTTAGTTACCTTCGAAACTGCTCAAATCCATGGCATGTATCCAACTCGAGCTAAATCCATGGCGTGTATCCAACACGAGCTGAGCCGAAAATTCAGGAGGAAAGTCATGCAGAATAAAGGAAATTGAATAAGATATCGCGGCAGCAAAAAGAATAACAGGAAAAAAGATTGGGAGAAAAACACCGCCTCATTTAGGCGACCAGCTGATTCTGTGTAGGTCCTAGAACGAATAACTGCAATCTGTAATGTCTCGACACTCGTCTGACGTGATGACGTGACGTCGATCGAGAGGCGGGAAAGCCATTGACCTTTCCGCCCATTGAATTATCGCGAACTGTGTCTTTGAGCGTGACTCGAGCTGCAATACCTATAGACAACGAGATCATCAACCCCACCCAACGCCCACTACGTAGAGCCAATAACTTGGAAATCGCCTGATATGAATAACACAATTCAGATCGCTCTGCTAGATTCGGGATGTCTTCCTCTTCGAGTTTTTTTTTTTGCCGCATGCACCCTTCCCCAATTTGAACGCTCTAGTCCAATAGAACAGGAAATTTGAATTCCCAGCCAAACGCACACATCGAAACGCTGCATGTGCCCGCGCCTTCCAGGAACATAATCCTGCTCAAGTCGTGTGTGATTAGGTAACTTCCCAACAAACGGGAAGTAGGAACGGTCTCATGTAATCGATTCGCCGCACGCGGCCGTCGCGAGCATCGTTTCGCCGTTATTACGGCTCTAGCGTTCCTCATACAGCTCGATCGATATGCGATTACTACTTTTGTCATGATTCTACTGTTAGCTCTTTTGTTCCTGTACTTCTTACTTGCTGCTGCATTCTGCTACACTCCTTCGCACGCGGCGTCTCTCTTGCCGACGCGACGATTCCGTTGCTTCTGCACCACACCCCCCCCCCCGGTGTGTACCTCTCGGTCTCAGCAACAACAATAGAGAACACGAACAACTCAAACGAAAGTACTTAGAGATTACATGAGCGCAACGAATTTGGTGCCCAGCTCTCGAAAAGAGGAGAAATCGTCATGCAACAGCTAGTGATTGTTCGGAAGCTTTGCTCCCGTGGGTGAAGACCAGAAGTCAATTTTAAACTCGGGACTGTCGCTGACATTTTCTCGACGTTAAAAAAGCAGTACCTCAGTCTCTGAGTCAATCTTCCTGAGATTTGAACGTTCTACATGGGGATTCTGAAAAAACCCCTTTAATTCCAGGAATTCGTTAGAGCTCTTTCTATACTGTGTAGAGGGACAATGGATGAGAAATTGGATTGGCTCTATAAACTGTACGATCCGAAGGACAAAGGAGAAATTACGTGGCATCGGCTATTCTATGTAATTACTTCTATGGATGATTTGATGGGTATGTTGGTGCCATTTGCTCAATGTTGCTGACGAAACAACGAACTCCCGTATTCAACCTTCGGATTTCAGGAAGGAGGGCTCGGCCATTATCGACAAGAGAACAGAGAGCTCAGCATGCGCATAACGTGTTTAAGGTAGGAAAGGTTATTTCATACATTTGTAGAATTCGAAGGTACGTTGACCGGTTCATCGCATCAAATCACTTTTGAGCCGGTCTCAGCTATCACATTGTGACCCACATAAAGGTTCATGTGGGTCATTCTCTATATAGTAAATATCCCGTACCGCTGTCGTTTTCGCTATTGTCCTCCATTGAAGCCCAGATTTGCTTCGAGGTGTCGACAGTTGGAACAGTTGACACTAGAAATTCAGAAAAATCAATAAGGGAGCTTGGTTAGTGGTGGATAGGTTCACGGGATGCGTGGATCTTCAAGTGCAATACGAAAGAGGCGAAAATCGATATTCTATTGACAGATGCAAAACCGACATCCTTCATGTAATGTTTTCTATTGCCAAGTAACCCGGCCGGTTTTCGGCGAGGATGTACAGGCGCCATAAATATGATAACAGAATATTTGTTGTGCAAAACCGCAACTCATATTGATACATGGTGAATTTCTGTGTGATATTTACTATGCATCGCATCAAAAAAATTAACGCGTGTTCATCTGATATAACCATTCCCAGTCTAATAGCTCAAAGTATCTTCGGCTATTCATCGACGGCGGCACTCAGAGTTACTAGAAAAACTTCAATCCTCGCTTTTTTCAACGATTTCTTCAAAGCGGTAACAGTAATGTACTGGAACGCAGGTTTCCATCTCCTGCACAAGCCATGTCCACCAGCCCATACGATTGTGGTCTTCGAAAATTGGAGGTCACTTGGAAGCAGGGAAAAATCGCGAACACTCCCTCCAACTTTTCTATTCGGAGCAAGTACACAGTAGTTTCCAGATCTTTTCCTTGGAATAAACTCCCATGCGTAGCAGCGCCTTTTCAAAAATGACTGTTATGGAGAAATTCTGATTGATTTTTATTACTTTCTCGGCAAAAATAAGCGACATCGCTCTGATGACACAGATTTCAGCTCAAAACATGGAAGAAGGAAAATGATTACGAGAAGCAATCTGACACTTCTCATCGGCTTCTGCACTCTTAGCGAGAAATACCTGTACTCTAGGATCTAGACATTTATTCAGCTGAATGCCTTTTATCAGAGAAAAAGTGCATCGAAGCCGTTGCGTGCCACGAGCAAGTAGGACATGGTGTTTGTGCTCCCTCTCGAACTTCTCTTCAAAAAGTTCATAAGGCTTCCGAATCCTATTTGGATGCAATTTCATTTACACGGGGATGTTTTTCTCATAGAAGTAGAACATGCCTTCAATTCGGCAGTTAATTTTCTCGTGTTTTTGCAGGTATCGTAGCGTTATTATTCTCGAGCGATTGTGTTCGGTAAGGGATTATAACTGAGACAAAACGACTGTCCGGAAGCTTGCCGTCGCAAAGACGGATCGGCCATTAGATTATTGCAAAGCTACACCATTTTTCGAAAGCCGAATTTAGAGCACCAAAGCAGACGGGCTAGTTATACCATAAATCTAAAAAGGTGCGGATTTGGATAAATCCATGCACTTGGACATTGTGGAGTTTCGTAAAGGTGTTATCATGCATAATTATGGCACATCCTGTAAAGTGCGATCTGAGGAGGTAGATATGGGGTATGACTGAATAAATACCGCTGGTATATGCTCAGAGAAGCAGTTGAAAGATGAACTCCTCGTTCTCTTCTGATGACTCTCACTGAGAGGCTTTTTCGGTATTAACTGTGTCGAATGAATAAGGAGAACAGCTGTCCGAGTGTATTACGTAGATCAGCACCGTAATGATAAAACTCATGTGACGATGAATTAGTCACCCAATGGGCAGCTCCATAATAAAATAGGGCGCATGATGTTCAAAGTGTGCTGTTGCTCCGAATTTCCTTCGGGATCGGGCCATTGTCCTTTACATATGTCTGGACTGTATTTCAGTGCGTGTGGCACCACTTCGCTTCCCCTGTCAGTTTATAGGTAACTCTTATTATCAGTCGCATCAATTAGTATAGTAGTATAGCTGGATTGTCGATTATCTGCATGATAAAGCGGAGCGTATAAAAGTTATCCAGAGATGTTCCTTTAAAGGCGCTCGAGCCAATACGACACGAAGGATTTGCGCGAGCTGCAGGCAGCTGACATCCAACTTACCAACCTATTGTAGAGTAACAACAGAAGAGCAGCAGCCTTGTACGAAGCCACTAAGAATGGGAAAAGCATCGCAGTGCTCGCTGAAACTTCGCTACACCTAAATCAGCTAGATCAAGGTGGCTCACTTTGACGGAATTATTACCGCACCTTGAAGAACAGTCGACAGAGTCCACTCCGATCCCTTCCGCAGTCACACTGCCTGCCTACCCACCATACCCATCCTTGGCAGAACTGATATGACGTACCTAGATTCTTTCTGAAATCCGACCGATCCGATCTGAAATGTTATCAAGTTGGAGATTTGAACGGCGAGTGGTTTCGAAAGGAACAAACAGGGACGTCTAAAGAGCTCTTCGCTAGTTACCGTGAAATCTTTGTTACACTGCGTTATTTCAAAAGAAAGGAGGCGCAGACAGTATAAGCATTATCGCTCCATATGCCTGCTTCCTGTAGTTTAGAAGCTCTCGCATAAATCATCCACAATAGCATTGGGAAGGCATTGGACAACGCGAGACCATGCACGCAACCAGGGTTCCGTAATAGTCCCATGCGATCGACCATATCCGCACAGTCATGTCGAAGATTCTTGAGGAAGGTTCTTGAGAAGAGGATAGAAGCATCTCTCCGAGCCCTGGATGACATGGGTACTCAACCTCACCAAAATCTCATCATTCTACACTGCAGTCACAGTAAACGTGAAGACAACTGTCCAGCGGGACGATATCATTCCGCTCAAATTTCCAGTTCTACTCTCAGAAACTTCATGTGTCAGTTCAAGCGGGAAAACAGGGTGGAGGATAAACAGCTCTTTCATTTTGGGAAAGTCATCATGTTTATGCAGCAATTATTAAGCGGCCAAACAACGTATTCTGGAAAGAGTCGGCAACGCACTGAAAGGCTTCTAAGAACGTATCCAACAAAGAAACTTATTCTTATATTCATTGTCATAGTTATTAGAAACACCGGCTTATGCGAAACCTTGGAGCAAAGGGAAAAAAGCGGAAAGGGAAGCAACTGGAAGCGTTGAAGGCGTAGTAAGAAGACAAAGATCATCCGGTTCTATACCCAATTTGCGACTCTATGATCTTTTCTGCATCGAATATTAAATCATTCGAAAGCTGCGAAAAGCTGTAAGGAGGCCGGACACATCTTGTGTTGACTGTTGGACCAGATTGGTTACTGAATTGGTCCTCCATTAATGCGAACTAATAACACCAGATCTACCGCCAGCGTCAGTGCTCTTTTCAAAAGCTCTACGGTGCTTCTAAATGATTCACCAAATTATAATGACTCATAGTTATAATGACAGAAGTAACAGAATGCGTCACCACTAGGACTCTTTAAATGATTTCGCTCGCTCATTTACTCAATAAAACTCCATTACTAACGAAACGGCAAGTTGCTGAAATTAGTTATTGAAGATTTCGATGCTGCATACTCATGACATGTAGATCGAAGTAGCCTTTGAAGCCGCTGCTATGATCGCCGGGGCCCCACATCGAGATGTATTTCTCATAAAAAGGCTTTGAAGAAAATGTGATAGTGTTACAATATGACAGTGGTTTATTATAATATGTATTGCGGTGGGAAGCAAATAACTTCTCACGGGCCATCCCTTAACGTATCTGGCGTATACCGCTGACACCTCTTCAAAATTCCATTGAACTCTTTCCAGATACGAGAGAGTAGATAAGATAAGAATGGCATGTTTTTTAACCGTAAACCTCCTCATCGAGGTTACTTCAAGTACACACTTTTATTATGAGGATTTTGCAGAGCTAGTACCTGTACAGATCCAAGAATGACTCTCGCTTTTTCAACTCATCGAGTCATCCTCACTTTTTGCTATGAATTTGCTCACTTGCTCGATTTCAGAATGAGATATTACAGAGAGTACCGCCAAGCTTCGTAGGAGGTGTAACCCGCTTGCCCAAAATTAGAGGCTATGCTACGATCTTCCGATAAATATTGTGGCGTATAGGAAGTATCGTTTAATACCTACTCACTATGAGAGCGAAGCTTCATATTGAGAAAATTGACAACCTGATCACTGCAAAAGCGCACGTTGGACCAGCTCTGTCTCGACTAGCCAATTATATACAAATCATCGTTAAGGATTCAAAGCTTGCATCAAATAAGTTGCTTTTTGCGGTCAAATGGATAGGAGTCACTCAAAGTCGATACGTTCCTTCGAGCAACAAAAGTTTTCGAGCTTCCCTTATAGAAATTTTGCTCATGCTCCTGGGCCTTGTAGTTAGCCTGCTTTCAGAAATTCGATATCGGCAAACGAGGACGTATTTCCAAAGAAGACTTCATCACCGTGTGCAAAACTGATCGTCAAATTATTGAATCTATGTCATCACTGTATACAATATTACCCGGTTAATAACAAATCACTTACTCAGAGCTGTGATTTTTTCCAGTAGTATGTTGATTGAGAACAAAGCAAAAATAATAGCGATATTAATGTTAACTATTATTATTTCTTTTATTGTTGATATTATTCTTCTTTGCTTTGACTTGATGTCTGTCAACTGCTGTTATTATTTCGCCAGTGCGCAATACCAATCCTACAAGGAGCTGTGAGCAAACCATCGACCAGAAGTGAGACCAGAAATCGTACTCTTGCGCACAAAGGAAGAAAAGGCTCCACCACATACTCCTTCTCGACAAGGCACCTCGTAGGTCCTCTTGATGGTTGTAACGAATGGCACATTTACGTTTTTGCTCAAGTTGGCAGTCCCCAATAACAATAATAATTGTAGCGCACTGTGAGAATTATCCCGAGAGTAGCACTTATGTGAAGTTGGTGTATAGCATAGTCATATATAAATGAATGAATTTTGTTAACTCCGGTAGTAGGCTTTGTTAACTCTGTTGTAAGATGAAGGTGATGTAAAAAAAATTGTAGAATAGTTGCATATTGTGTATCACTCGACTTAACCAACGGAAGTTTTCAAGTGAACTCAGACTGCCGTTGAAACGCTACAGCACCCTGCAGTTGTTTTGCGTGTCTCCAGGTGGAAAAGTGAATACTGATTGTGAGGGAAAACACTGCTGGTAGATAGAAAAAGGAAAGAGAAGAAACAATAGTAGATTATAGAGTGCAGCCTTATGTATTTTATCAAAACACAGTTATTGAACAATAGTATGCTGTCATATTAGATGTAGCGTAGAACACCTTTGCTGTTTATCAGTTCTGCTTAGAAAGGAAGTCAGCCGACTGGTTTTTTACAAAGCAAACGGTGAGCGATTATAAGGAACAGCACTTCACGTTAAAGCAGAAGAGTGAGTAATATCACAAAAGAGGAAGTCGTATCGAGCAGTGCTTCCTTCTGCAGCTGCTAGCGCGGCTCACATTCGTGCATGTATACTCATTGTCAGGTAAACGAGATCTTCTCTTTACCCTGGAATATTTTGGTGAAGACTCGGTTGGTTTTGATGGGATGCTTTCTGTTTCTCTGCGATATGGTTGTGTGTTGCATCTGAGAATTCCATTGCTTCGTTCATCGATGGTATATATGTACGTACGTTTACATTCGACTGCACTGTTCAGAAGGGGGGGGGGGGGGGGGGGGGGAGGGTATTTCTTTAATTGACGATCGTTTATTTGTTATCAGGAAATCATCTTAGCTTAAACATTCGTTGGTGTATACATGCATTTGTACGTACACAATTATTCACCGCCGAGATTTTGAGAGAAAGCAGTGTACGCTTCGCATCTTGCCATATCATAGTTGTAATAGTTACATGCAGTTAAGTTGAAGCAGTACCCCCTTTTTCCTTCTTGACTTTCCTTGTGTTTCTAGTCACTTCTAGTCTTTCGAGCCATCTTCCTTCTACTGCTAGTCACTTTTTTATCTTTATCTCCATTTATTCTAGTCTCTCTTCTAGTCAAGTTCTCCCCAGTCATTTATTCATGCTGATTCATTCAGTTATTCACAACTTCGTGATATCTATTCAATCATAAGTATGTTAATCATGACTATTTTTAGTTTATTCATCACCGTTTAAACTACTTTGCTCGTTGCTCTCTAACCCCAACTCACTGATGAGCCTCGTGGGTTGGTGGGTAACGAAGTGATTCGTCTGAGCACAGACGGAACGATACACTTATACGTTTTTTTGTTTATAGACGCGTAGAAGAAGCGATGAGCGTGGAGGCGTCATCCTGGACTAGCACACAGAAGGCGCTCTTCTTGATTGGACCCCCCTGGAAAGATAGAAGAACTTTTCAGTGAAGAACGGGAGGACTACGCAGTGGTCTTTTCCTACCTCAGCCAGTCTTTCGAAGTTTTCCAGTCTAGATATATGGCTTGCCAATCATTCTCGTCTTGTCGGCAACAGATTGGTGAATCGTATGCGATCTTTGCCAACCAACTGATGCTCTTGGTTGGAGCAGCTTCAACTGGTCGCGACTTATTCAGTCAGAGCGAACGAGGAGTTCGTTGCTAGACTTATGGTTAGACCGCACATACGATATTACATAAATCTGTATAATCCCGCGACATTCGAACAAGCTATTGCGAAAGCCTAGGTGAGATGGCCAAGGAATATGTCTCTGCTACACTTCGGTGTATGGTTCGCACATTGTCAGAATCCAGCGTCCTTCCGTCATGTGTATGACTACAGCCTCCCTGCTCAATTCTACGGCAAAGAGATCCGGGATTTCCATTCCCATCATTCCATCCTTCCATCGCAGTCGAAGTTCTCCAAATCTCAGAACCCGCCATCCTTGCTATCGTCGCCTGCTTTCAAGATGCTCGTCACGTATATATCGACGATGAGCACCATCTCACTGCGCATGCCAAATGCCCACACCCGTCTAACTATGCTCCACGGCACCCGTGGCATCATGACCATCCTGTTGAGTACTCCAGATGTGCCTGTCCCTCCTTTAATAATCACATTCCACTCGCATCCTGCTCTTATTGAGCACCCCAATACCATAACGTATTCAGGAGCTCTAGTCAGTGCGAAGCTTGAGGATTTCCGCACGCTTTCACCGCATCCGCTTCTCGGCACCAAACGTGTCCTTCATATTTAACAGCATGTCAGGCACATCGAAGCAGGCGTATGTAAATCCTGTAACATCGTCTGTATGCGTCTCTTGGACTACTTAGCCCGCTGTAATATCCCAAGCATGTCCAATTGTGTCATCACATTTTACAGGGAACAGTTTCGACAGCTTAGAGAACCAGCGCAAGCTTGAGTTGTTGACAGTCGACTCGGTTGGATACCGCGAAAAAGTTGCTCTCACTATTTTTATCACTAAGACTAACTTTACTACAAGTTCAGCCGAAATATTGGACGACTACCGCTCAACCTCGTAACAACATGGGCAGTTCATCATAGGGCATGCACCCTTACCAACATGGGCCCGCTTGCACGACTAGGCTGACTCGCTTGATGCCATCGTCCCTAAGACCCGGATCGATCATTTTTTTGAGCACCAACCCCACGCATCCTGGTGAGACTGTTCTTTTATATCTTTGCTTCATTCGTGAATTACGGATCGGACTTTCGGTAAAGGGGGAAGTGTAAGCGTAGCACCTCATAAACGCCACACAGTTCTTGAACGATGACTCATAAAATGCTTTCAGGATGAGACAATGGCTCCGCGAGTATCTTTGAGAAATCGACCTGTCTGGAGCGAGGACGCTCGTGTCCAGCTTCTGTATTTCTCGGGAACAATGCCTTGCCCAGATGGAAGTGTTCCACCATCAAATTCTCGATGTGAAGCCCAGTGATTCTTCTTTCCTTCTTCTAGGTGGAGTTGTAATATCAGTTGTAATAATTGCCTTGTTTTTGATCTTTTTCTTTTTGATCATTATGAGTGTTCAAGCATGCGCATGGGTATTAGCCTCCATTTTAAGGATAAATCTTATATTTCTTACCGTACGGTTCAAGAATAGGTTTTACCTGCTTCTACTCACACGATGCTTCCCCTTCACACCGAGTCAGGACATCCTTGCACCTAGGCGAATACTCCCTTAAATCACAGTCCACGATAGAAACGGATTCTGATTTCTCTCCCCCCCCCCCCCCCAAGAATATCGAGAGGCCCTCAAGGGTAACAGGAAGGACGATGTCGGGTTCCAAGCTCAACAGATAAGGCATAGTGAGAGCCCCGTTAACGGATCGTCCGGATGCCCCTCCTCTCGACCGATCTGGCAGACGAGCGTCGAGGCGATACAGATTGCAATATTCGCGCCACGACTCACACATACACACAGTCAGCTAATAGACAAGTAATGAACAGATGTTTCCTTCCCATTCTTTTGTCCTCTGTTATTCCTTTTGCTGCTGCGCTCCCTTATTTAATTTTCTACCCCCAAAGAGGGAAGAGGTGGCTATTTTTACTGTTACTGGGGTTTTTTTGTAACCTTATGCTTATCAGTGAATGACTTTCAAAGGGCATCATTGCTTACTGCAGTCAGTTATTCGCATCAGGACCCACACATGTGCAATGAGACACATTGCACAGCTCGTCCAAACGCCCCATTTTCCTTCATTTTTCTGACACCATTCTTGCACGGGTCCGGGAACTTCTCCCTGAAGACGGCGTCGCGCCCGCCGCGTATCGCAGGATTGCGATGGCAGATTGAAGCGCGCAATTTGTGAGGTAGGGAGTCCTTTAATTATTTGAATTGGCTGACCGCTCTCTCCAATTCCGATGCAGTCTTTATCGTCGCTCACATAGGAGGAGTCACTCTAATTAATCAAGTCTAACAAACATAAAAATGAAAAAGAAATAGAAAAAATGATTGAATCTAATAAAAAAGAAAGCCAATCAACGAAAAATTTGGTAGCTGCAGTGACATTTGCCGCATGCCGCAAGGGAGAATGCCGCAATCGGGGAGAAGTTCCGTTACCCATACTTGTACAGCTCCCTTTTAACGATTTTTCGAAGCCTTTTTTCACTTTGGAAATGTCGACTCACGCGATTCCTTCGCCTTCATCGCACTACTTCTTCCATCTTCCATTTTTCGTCATAATTTGGACTACCCAAAATTATCGCGAACAGTGCCTTTAAATGCAATAAGCGGCCATAAGCGGAGAGGTTGGATGAATTGTATGATTTGCCTAATACAAAAACTGCCTTGTATGGACGGCGCTTGAGGAACAATGGAGGCGCATGCGCTTAATAGCAAAGTAGCTGCTAAATGTCGCGCCACACGACCGTTCCGCACATTTGTAAACTATGCCCAGGTTCTATCACAGGCCGGCACGCATTGACCTTATCCTTTATTGGCGTTTACTTTTTGTGCTTCTGCTTGAGCTTTTGTGATTGTGATTAGTAGCGCTTCTACGACTTGGAAACAATAAATTTAGGCGTCAGATTACTGTGTGTCGACGCTAGGTGCAATTGCACTACTATGCTACGGTATTTTTACTTGTCATCTTTCCCGGTTATTTATGGAACACCGTTGGTTGAATGTTGCACTTCCTTCTTGGTATACCCATGTTTTCAGTGCACAAGTGGTAAAAGTTGGGTGAACATTGTTCATTCATTCTAACTAGTCGATTTCCATAACAGGTTTGGGGGGGGGTTATGAACTAGGCATGTTCCAGGAGCATTTTTTCTTTCAAGTCCGGTTCTGCTACTCATGTTACGTGCTTGATTATGCATCTTGTTGAATACGTTCTGAGAGGTTTGTTACTGTTGTATCCACTGGACTAAAAATGTATTCCTTTGAACTGAAGACGACATATGAGCACAAATCGGCTGAGCTACAGTTATATTTTCGAAAGCAGAAAACATATGCTCATTTTTAATTATACTTTAACCATCGTAATTTGGGCGTTCAGCAATTGTGGTGCGAAATCAGCATATGCTGTCGTTCTCCCTCGCATTTTAGTGGACTTTGAACTGATTCCTATCTCGTGCCGACACGCGATGTCAACGGTTTGTTTTATTATCAGTTTTGATTTGTGTCTATCTGGGAAATTTCGTGAATAGTTCTCTTGTTAAATGTTTTCTGGAACTACTTATTTTCAAAAAGTATGGTGTAAGTTGCTAATAATTCATACTGCAACACATGTGAGAGACTTACTCAAATCATGCTATTTTGAAGCTAATTTCGACTCCTTTTCATATATTCATTCGCAGCGACATTGTAGCGAACGTCTTTCGCTTTAAACGGTATGCGTATCGCTTTTGTGTCTCCACTTGGGTCAACTAAAGGAATCTACCAGTACAGTTTTGTTCTTTTGAATCACGCATCATGTCTGGTGACTGAGAAATTAGACGAGGAAACAACTAAATGGTAAATGGATGTTCACTTGAAGCAGATCCATTATTTTTATTCTTGAGTAGTTAACGCGATAATGGTCAAACTACTCACGAGATCGCTTCAATTATTATTTTTATATAGTGAGGTTTACATTAGTATAACCGGTTGGAAGGATGTGGTAATCCTATGTTTCGCTGCTAACGTTTTTATTTTCACGAATTCGTGATTCGGACCCCATCGAACCACTGAAAACATCCACAATTTGACGGAATTCTGTGAATCACCAGTCAGTGGAACAAGATCCCCCAAGAGACATTGTGAGGCTTTTATAATGGCTGAGTATTTGTTTGTAGGATCATACTTCAAGGTCCTTGGACAGAGTTCGATCTGCCAAAATACTAGACTCTTCAGCTACTGTGGGTTGGAATTTGATCAGTGCCTTTGCATTAGTGGATTCCGTATCAAGAAACTTTCCGCAATTCCAAGAATTTCTATCAATGTGAAGTTTGGAATGTCTTGTCTCTTCAAAAGGAAAACCCAGAATCTAAATCATGGGATCAACTTTGTGGGAAACAGTAGAATATTACTTTGTTCCTACTGAAGAACATGCCATGATATTTTTTTTGAAATGCTTGTTGGTGGTGAACTCTCTTGCCAGTTGATATTCGACAAAATGTAAACAACGCTTGTAAACAATCCATCCAATAGTGTGGACACAATTATCAAAAATTTAACAGCTCTGGCTTCTGTGAATGCATCTGTCTGTATCGATAGTTTATGTCCCACTTTAAAAGGCTCGTTATTGGTTTACGAACAACAGATGATGTTTCATCTGAAAGAGCAGTATTGTTCAATTTCTAGCGAGTGCTTTACTCTATAGAAAGCGTGTTTCACCAATTTCATTAAATTTTCCTTCTAATACACTATTGTTTAGTATTTATAAGCAAATGTGATCGTGTATGTGTGTATTGCTCCATAGGATTGGAAGTGAAGGCTTTTCACTCAAAAGTTTGTGAACGGTCAGCGCTCAGCAACGTTCTTTGCCTTGAAGCACCTCTTTTCGAGCTGAACTGTGTGGAGGTATTCATAATAATGAAAACTGGGATTAGCTCTTTCGATGCGCTGTGAAGGGCGAACCGTTACGCACAGCGTGATTCATCGTTAATAATTTCAGTTACAGTGACTGTTGGCAATTTAAAGGTTCGTTGATACGATCTGTTTAATTTGTTTAATGTCGTATGTCATTTTTAACGATAATTTGAAAAAATTTGAAAGACATATGATACCCACTTTATGCTAAAATCAACCAATCTTTCGAATTTTTGCGGCAAACTGCTCATTAAAAGTGACTTCACTTATCGCTGACCTTTAACGCCAGAGGTTGAAGCTTGTGTAGTATGCTGTGAGTAGTCTGGTATGAACCGTATTTATTATACCATTTTCAAATATTATAGTTACACTTGGACATGATGTTTTTTCTAAATCACTTTAGTTTTACAATTATAGACAAACTTTATGAACGGTATTAGTCCGTTCTTGCATGAAATTTCCCCCTCACTCATTGCCCGCTCCGTCGCTTTCATCTTCGTCAGGTTTTCAACTTTGGGTTTGGTGCATGTTACTTTTGTTATTGCTTTTGCGCTGTTGTTTCCTTTCACTACTGCTCAAATGATCCTATATTTAGAAAACGCGAAATTTGTGTCTGCTTATATGTTATCTTGTATCATTCCATAAAAAATCACGTAGACGCGATGAGGAATGGGAAATGAAACGCAGGCGTGGGGAGAGAATGGTATGAAATAATAAGTTTACTGATACTATTCACGTTGATCCCTTAACCAAACTGATCATTTGATTTATTGCTCCCTTCTTTTACGGGATAATTCCTAATTTGATTCTTTCCTATCTCACCCCAGTCAAATCTTAAGGAAATAGAAGGGGAGGCTGAGAAAGCTACCTCATTTACATTGATTAGGTTCGATAATCGATATTGTTTGCATTGCCAACAACTGCGAAACATGCTTCACTTTAGACGCAGGAAGGAGAATAGCCGCTGAGTAACAGCGATTGGTCGGGAAATCTGCATAGCGGTCTGTAGAGAGTTTGAATTCAAAACATTTTACATATCATAACAAAAATGCTTACATTCTGGATCTCGAGCCATAGAAGATTATGCATTAGAAGTACAACGGCGTGGAAATCAGTCAGCGAAATATCATATCAAATTTCGCTGACTGATTTCCACGCCGTTGTACTTCTAATGCATAATTTTCTATGGCTCGAAATCCAGAATGTAAGCTTTTTTGATAGCTGCTTTAAGAGACTCCTTACTCTTAAGAGTCCTTCATTCGAGATTCTCGATTCCAGGAGCAAACCTAGTCGTTATTTTAGATTCTGTTATGTGTGCTACGTTGCAAGGTAACGAGCCTTAAAAATGTTTCTTTGTTTTTCTCGAACAGGATCGTAGCCAGTCGTCGTGATATGTACGCGTTAGCGTGCATAACCCAACTGGTAGGGTAATATTCCGCACACTCGGATCAAGCGGGGGAAGTTCAGAGCCTCCGATGCGGTGACCACCTACTTCCCAGGCTCTTCCTCTTCCCCTGCTTTTAACAACGCATAGAAACCAGCCTTCGCTGCTGAGCCTCAATCACTCAACACAATTCCGTTTCGCGTAATATCTGCGGCCTACTTCTATTCATATTTCACATTTCACACATATTTACGACTCAATTCGTAATTCTCATTGCTGAGACAGATCCTATCGTCATTCGTTTGTTCTACAAAGTTTCAATTTGCCGTTTCGCTTTTGTGATTTTTTTTTATTTTTCATTTAGTTTTTGTGTATATGTATATGCTTACAGAATGACCGAAAGCAGTGGGAGGGCGTTTGCCTTAGCCATCTCAGTTTTGATGGTGGTGACAGGTTCTTTGAATACGATCTGCGCGAAATGGGCGGACAGTCTTAAAGCTGACGGTGTAGCTTTCAACCATCCTTTTCTACAGGTACGATGATCGAAATGTCCTGCAATTTCATTCCACCTCGTAGATACCATTAGTAATGAATCAAGAGTATATTAATGAAATCGCATTGGTCGGATTAATTCAATCGGAAAATTTCTCGCTTAGTCGCTGCTCAGGGCGAAGGTTCTATTGATGCATTTACTCATTCGACTTTTATTTACCTTTTCAATTTCAGTCGACTTGTATGTTTTTCGGAGAATTCTTATGCTTAGTCGCATTCTTTATTATTTATGGGTATCGAAAACATCGCTGGAATTCAGTCAACATAAGCGGTTTGTTCATTTTGCTTCTTGCTCCGCATTTTACTTCGTGTGGAGTGTAACTAGCAGTAAGCGTAGTTCTCGATTTTAGGCCAATCCGGTTCTGTAACTGATATTACATCAGATTCCGAGCCGCAGCTTCCCCAATTCAACCCTTTTCTATTTCTGCCGCCAGCATGCTGTGATATTCTCGCAACCTCAATCATGTACATCGGTTTGAATCTTACAACGGCGAGCAGTTTCCAAATGTTGAGAGGTGGGAAAAAGAGGAAAAAGATCTTGTGTATCGCATTCCACAAATATTTTAAGTTCTGTGAGCAATGCAAATGGTAATTCATTTCTAATCCTCTAAATTCAGGTGCTGTTATCGTCTTCACTGGTCTGCTTTCCGTTGGTATGTTGGGAGCCCGTATTCAAGGATTCAAATGGATTGGCATGATTTTCGTCATCCTGGGGCTGGTTGTCGTTGGAGTCACTGACATCCTTTATGATGATGATCCACTTGACGATAAGAACGCCATTATCACAGGTAGGCCAGCAGTAGTCATTGTAATTGCTCGATCACATTGAATGGTTTTCTTCACATTTATGTTTGAACCTCCACAGTACCTATGGAGGGAACCCCTGGCCTCGGCCTCGGCCATATCTGGTTTCGTTGTTGTGAAAGAATAGCTACCTAAGATCAGGCATTGTTATGGGAAACTGTACCCTCTTCTGAATTGTCTCGTGGAAGTACCGGCCGAATTTTCAAATAGATCTCTGGTCATTCATCTGTGAATTGCGTCAGAAATTAGATGATCTGATTGTAACCTAAGCTTTCGCATTCTTGTTAGCTTCTGCAACATGCTGTAACCTTCATGTTTGATTTGATGTTTTTTCCTATGAACATGCAATATTTATTTAGCTTACAAGGAGATTTCAGGCAATTTACTTATAATAATGGCGCAAATCATTGTTGCTATACAAATGGTATATGAGCAGAAGTATCTGAATCAGTATGATGTGCCAGCACTGTTTGCTGTTGGACTCGAAGGTACGTTGACGAAAAGTCTGGGCTTAATACTTACAATTTGCTACGAATTACTGAAGGTTTTTATGTATGAAATCTAGATCATGTGAAGAAGTCTGCGTCATTCATTGAAGTTTGAATAACTAGTGAGTCGCGCGGGGAGGTCGGACTTCCTTTTCTGGGACTTCTTTTTCTGTTACAAAGTCAAAAATCCAGTTGACGCCGTGCAGTACTCCTTTCTGTACAATTAATTTAACATCTGTGAGCAAAAAAATCAATTCTCAATCCTTACTGTTTTTCTATGGACATCCTTGTAGCAGCTGTATACTTTCTTTATCATTCGTGTAAAATATCTCTTAAGTGATCGTGAAACGAAGCATTCCTGCACCAAACCTTGCCATATCAGAGCATCCTCTTCACTCTTCATTGTAAGCTCCGCTCCGCAATTGCCCTTACTCTGCACAACCATTATCAAGGTTTAAGTGTTCCTAGCTGAAGGAACTAACCCATTTTCTGCGATTTTCCGGCTTTGTTGTAGAGGGTGTCAGCGGAGTTTAGCAGCTGATTATTAGAAACTTATTTTTCTTATGCTTTGAATAGAATAGTTACCTGTGATTACTTTCCTTTATTGCGACCGATGCTGTATTGATTCTCTGAGGATTTACTTTTCACAATTTTTCGAATCTATCCGATCATTTTGGATTAGAGCGATTGTAGTGATGTGGCCTTCAGACACGCATGGTCTGGGGTTCGAATCCCAGATCGATATCCGCCTAGGTCAACCAAGCCTTCCAACCATCCGGGGCCTGTTATTTGGTGCTAGACTCGTCTCGGAGGATAAAAGCAATGATTTGTACATCGGGTGACTACCGAAAGTCATTGTATAGGCCTACCCACTCAATACGACGCTACGGTTCTGAACGGAAGCCGAATGTATGAGCTCATTTTTTTGAAGGGATTAATTAACCCCCAAAACTTTATCCTTCATATATATAATATATATAATACATATATATATATACAGTACCGTTCAAAAAGAAATCACCTTGAACCTTTTCTGCCACAACTCGTCTTGAACTCAATCGTTTTACCCGGTTTTTTGACAGCACACTTATCAAACATTACCGACTCTCCTGCTATGCAGAATTGGCGCTAGCTCACTTCCGGCCAAGTGAGTGAATTTTTTTTCATAAAACTTGCGAAAGGAGCATGTTGTCTAGGTAAGATTCATTATGTTTTTCGAGTCTAGAAATATTGGTGATCCTTCTATTCTGTCAGCTAATCGCTCCCAGTGAAGAAACAAAACTCTGGCTGTCGCTTTCTGAGCTTGGAGCAGCTCTCCGCCATTGCCAGGGGCAGTAAGCAGGAACTGACCCATGCTCAACATCCAAGGCTGTTTGCTGTACCAATGTCTACGATTACGAAGGCTATCAAAGGTATTGAGTCTCTCATAGACCCAATCAAGCGAGCCAGCTCGGGAAGGTTACGGGTTGCCGCTTCTGAGGACGATAGAAAGATCATTTGTGCATCGGCCCAAGATCCCAGACGAGCATCTTCCGATATAATGGCCGAAATATCGACGACGGCGACGTCGCTACCATCTAAGGTACCATCAATAGACGCCTATGGGTTGCTGGAATGTATGGAGGAAGTCTTTTCAGAAGGTATCTGGATCTCTGAAAAAACAGACGAGCTCGACTTCAATGGGCGCGTTAGCACCTTCACTGGATCTTCGATCAATGACGCGAAGTCATCTAAAGCGACTAGTCAAAGATTGTTTTGCTTGGTTCACTCGAGTTTTGTCCGTAGACGACCTTTTAAAACAAAACTTCCGACCGCAAGTACCATTTGACAACTGTCAGGTGCCGGCTCAGTACTGGTTTGGGGATGGTCTCCGAGTCTAAGCATGGGGTCCATGCACCATATTCTCACCTCTGCGGCCTAGCAGATGTACGTAGACATTTTGGAAAAATTCACGCTACCTTTCTAACGTCGTGTGCACGGAAGAAAATTTAATTCCAGTGAGATAACGACCCCAGACACAGATCTAGAAGGGGCGCGCGAGTGGTTGACTCATCGGGAAATTCGATGCCTTGACTCACCTAGCCAGTCCCCCGACCTGAACATTAATGGACCTTCGTGGTAAGAACTCAAGAAAAGGATAGCCGATAAAACAGTCACAAATGCTGCTCAGAAATTTGGCCTATTTGAAGAGGAATGGAAGGGAATCGATGAGTGCCTGATCGACAAGTTGGTCGAACCAATGCCCCGCAGATACCAAGCCATCATCGATGCCAACGGCTTCACTACAAAGTATAAGACTAGTAGTTAATTAGGTTTTAATCTCATGATGATAGCATTCAAGTCAAGTGATTTATATCAAATTAATGAAACTGATGTTATTTTGTCCTGTTCAGAAAAAATGTGAAAAGTGGCCTTTTGAACGAAATAAAAAGGCGTTTCGTGACTTCTGTGATGGATACATTGAATATCATAACTGTTGACAACATACCAAAAAATCAGTCAAAAACATTGAGTTTGAGATGAGTTATGGCAAAAAAGGTTGAAGGTGATTTCTTTTTGAACGGTACTGTATATATATATATATATATATATATATATATATATATATATATATATATATATATAGAGTGTAGCAAAGCAGAAATATTACAAGTGCTTCACTACGATAGTGAAGGTCACAGCTATTTAATGGTTCTAACACTTAATGTGGAATTTTATCACTTTCGACTCATTTCCTGTCACCCTCTACTTACCGACACTCCGTATTATTCACAATTTATTGGTTCAACACAGATCTACAGCTAATCAAAAAAAAGTTTAGTGGAGGTGCTTAAGTATACTGAACATGCTTTTTAGGTTTGTTCGGTATGACTATTTTGTCTATATTGATGGTGCCAATGTATTACATTCATGTCCCGCACACTTTTTCTACAAATCCGGAAGGAAGACTCGAGGTGAGAAGCTTTCAATATTTGCTACTGAAAGAAGATTTTCTTACACTTTGTATGTGTCTCAACAGTCTGTTTTGAGGATATTTTCTTCGCCATGAAGGAAATCTCTGAACAGCCGTGGATTGCTGTAGCTCTAGGTGGAACCGTTGTCAGGTAAAGCCCTTGAGTGATGCTTTGGTTCAAAATGTCTTACCTAAACTACTGCTTCAGTATTGCTTTCTTCAATTTCGCTGGGGTTTCCGTTACCAAGGAGCTTTCGGCTACAACTCGAATGGTTCTAGATAGTGTCAGAACGTTGGTCATTTGGGCGTTCAGTATTCCATTCTTCGGAGAGCAGTTCATTCCTCTTCAGGTGGGTTATTTGTTTTCTCTTTATCACGTGCATCCAGTTTATCTTCGCATCAGTTTAACTTTTCTCTTGAACAGTGGTACCATGACGGCTTCTAGTTACGAGTCATTTGACAGCTCCTCATCCTTTTCGATTCTTGTCTTTCAGCTCAGTGTTTTTCCAATTTCTTTCTTTTTAGCTTGTTGGTTTTGCACTGCTTATTCTTGGCATGTTTGTCTACAACGACATACTGATCGGCCCATGGTTCCGGCGCCGTGTGCTTCCAAACATGGGAGACTCCAATCTGTGCACCAGGTCAGTTTAAAGTTGTATGAGAGAGCATTTATTTCCTCGTTGGTGTTGTCGACCCAATAGTCATCGCCTGTTCACAAGGGCTTTCAAGGCTCGTGAGAGCTCATGGCTCATGGCATTCATGGCCTAATGAATAAAATTTGCGTTCCTTTCTGTCGGGGCTCATAGGATTTTTGGCCATGTATTCTTTTCCTACCAACCACCTCTCGGTGCCGATGATTAGACGAAGCTTCCTTAAGTGCTCCTCTAATCATGTCTTGTTTCAGGTGCTGGTTCTCAATATGTGGGGCTGATTTGGATGATGTGGATCAGGAGAGTTTAATAAACGATGATGTATAATTTATATGGAAGGGAAGTCACTCTTTCTTCACTTTTTCTTATTGTTAAATGCAATTTTCCACAGTAGATTGTCTGGATGGTTTTTCTCCGAACGATTTTGAGCTAGGTGCCATTATAGTGAATCTGTGGTGCTCGTTTATACCAATTTTTCTATTTATTTATTGTATTTATTGTCTGGATCCATTGTTACTTTGGAAGGAATTTTGAGGAAACGAATGTTATCTGAGGAGGACGTGCAGTTCTTTCGCCGAGAAACCGAGGTGCACCGCAAGTGTGGCGCGCAACGCAATGCGATCCAAGGGTGAAACTACATTCCAGTGCAACAGTTCCTAACAGTTGAGAGCGCTTCACCTTTATCGCGTTACACAAGTATCAAAAAATAAGGTGAAGTGATGGGGATTCAAAGCGCAGAAAGCATTCTGAAGTGTATGCTTGCATACGAACTGAAGAATGGAAAGGAAAAGATCTAAAGTCTCAGATGAGAAACCATGCTCCCCCTCCTAAAGTCCGACTGCGGTAATGTCGCCGCTAGGTGTCGTCAGGCTCACAGCAAAGGGTCTAAATCTCGATCGCATTGGGTCGCGGGTCGGGAGTGCGGCGTGCTCCTATAAGCTCGGCGATAGAATCGCACACACCTGTTCTTTCATATGAAAAAGATTGGCATTACTTCGTCTAAAGAAAATCGTGATAGTATAAATAACTGGTTCCTTCTCATATGTTCTTCTATAATATTTTGAACATAACTATGTTGCGGTTACCGGGGGTCATTGTGTTTCCAATCACAAGTGTTTTATTATATTACGATTACTGCAAGCGTGTTGATTACGTGATAACTTTACATCGTTCTCCATTTCGAGTCTCCCACTTCGTTTCATTTTGACAACTGCTTTATTCTATGGATGCGTCCGTTTGTGAAAATGTGAATTAGCTGAATGAATATGAATTTCTCACGTCACACATAAAGTCTCCAAATTTAGTTCCAGTGTGAGACACATAGTAGGTGGGCGCTTGTTGAGTACATGTTTTACATTATTCACGAAATTTTCGAGTTATGAATCTATTGCTCTACTTCTAGAATAAGATTCTGTTTGATACAAGTGTCTGCTAATTTCACTCCCAGTACTATAATATTTTTGAGATGTGGGAGCTTCTGCTAATAGTACAAATCCGTTCAGGAGTTGGCAATCGCACAACTCTCACAAATGACTTTGCAAACACTCCCCCTGTTAATTTCCAAGAAGGAACCCTTCTACGATGCAACTGATGCCTAGCGGCAATAGTTGGACGATCAACTGAACGGGCAGTAGCGGTCTCTAGAGTCAAATTGGCTTCCTGCTCGAAAATATGTTAAGACATACATAAGTAATTCTCATTGGTTTTTCTAGTAACCTTAAACAACGACTGGTCCGAAATCACCTGTATGACCGCCTGTGTACAAGGCCTTCGGGTGTTATATGCCCATAGGGTAAGGAAGGAGACCGCATAAAATCCGATGTTCTGTATCTAATATCGTGTCTTCAGTGCCAAGAGCAGCAGAAAACAGGCAACAGAAACGAGAATTCAGTACGGGCACTCGGCTCTTACAGTAACCCTTCAGCTTCGCCACCCATCCCCGTTTCTTTGCCCAAGGTTCCTTTTCAAGGCATCACATATGTGACGAAAGAGAATTTGTGTGTTAAAATTAGGTTATACCGTGCCGCAAAGGACGTCTCTGAGCGCTGACCGTTCATTAACTTTTGAGTGAAAAGCCTTCACTTCCAATTTGGAGCAATACACTCATAAACGATCACCTTTGTTTATAAAAACGAAACAATAGAACACTAGAATTAAAACTAAAAATGGTTGAACACGCTTTCTATGGAGTAGAGCATTCAGTAGACATTGAATAATACTGTTTTTCAGACTGAAACATCGTCTGTTGCTATTAAACCAGTATCGAGCATCGTAGAGTGGGACACAAGCTATTGATACAAATATACGCAGGCAGAGCAGTCAGAGCTGTTAAACTTCGGAGGCCTTTTAGATCATGACTAAAGCCCCTGAAACTGGTAAAAAGAAAAGTGTGTCGGCTACAACAGAATTGGCGCTCATGGCAGCGGTTTCTGACCTATGCTGTCGAGTTCTTTCTTCGGGGCAGGGTCACGAGGCTTATACAGCAGTCGATAAGATTTGATTGGGAAGTGGTCAGCGCTCGGCTTCGTGTAGCTTTCGAGGAGGCTTGATCCACGTGATCGGTCCCTTGGAAGCTCTTAAAGCAAGTTTACCTGAGGCTCACCCTGTTAAACAGCAGTCATATCAGCTTGGGGCGATCAGTGAGAGGCACAGGTCAACTATCCTGAAGGTGAGTTAAAGGCACGGTTCACGATAAAAAAGGTTACTGGGTTCTTCCTTTAGAAATACTCAGCGCCCCCATGGGTGGTAGAAGGGATCCTCTCGCTCTCACAATCTCGGCGCTTAGGGCATAGTGGAAGCCCCGTTGCTGCCGGAGTTCGCTTTCCCGCCCCTCGATCAGTGTCACGTTAGACGAGTGTCGAGTACAGATTGCTATTATTCGTTCTAGGACCCACGCACAATCAGCTAATCGCCGAGTGATGAGGCGATGTTTTTCTCCCATTCTTTTTTCCCCTGTTTTTCTTTTTGCTGCCACGATCCCTTATTTAATTTCCTACTCCTAGAGGCTGAAAAAGGTGAGCTACTTTTGCTGTAACTAGTTTTTTTGTTATTTCATGCTTATAAATGAATGAATTTTTGCTTACCATTGTCTGTTATTCGCACCAGGACCGACACGCGCGCAGTGAAACGCATTGTTTAGCTCGTCCGAACGCCCCACTCTTCTTCATTTTTCTGGTTTCATTCTCGTCCAGCCCCCTTTTTAAACGGTTTTTCGAAGCATTTTTTCCCTTTGGAAACACCGATGCATGCAGTTTCTTCACCTCAGTCGCACTAGTTTCGATGTTGTCTTCCATTTTTCATCATAATCTGGATCACCCAAAATTATCGTGAACTGTGCCTTCAATGATTTCTGGCTTCGTAGATTCTTACTTACTCCGTAGATTGAGTTAGTGCTCGACCGAATGGTTTCTCCAATGACTTTTGTCTTTCTAGGCTACGAAGAAGGTGAAAGAATTGGAACGTGAGCAGATTAAAGCACTGATGAAATCTCGGGTTGCACAGCTAGGGAAGTAAGACTCATAGCTTCTAGTATGATTTGTGAGCAGTTGCTTCACATATCATCGGAGATGCTGCTCCATATAAATGCGCCGTCGATAGTCATGTTTTCTGGTTAAAGTGAATATCAAAATTTGGGGTATGTGAGCCGATATATCGCACTTGAATGTGCAATGCAAACAATTTTCAACCTAACTTGAGGTATGAAGGTGCTCCAGAAAAAGCTTCATGAACATCGTCTTCTCGGCATGATATCCCTTCCCCACCATCATTCTCCGCAGCATAGCGATGGTCTTTTTTGTTTATTGTTTATCTGGCCGTTGCCCAATTTTTCTTCTTGAACAGCTACATTATTGGGCCACATTCCTGCGGATTTGCTCCGTCTTCGAAATGCGGCTCTTCATTCCCTTCTTGCAGGAACCTCTAACCAAACAAGTTAAGAAGGATTCCAGAGCAGCACACAGAATCAAAAAGCATGTCTCATGTCTCATAGGTGGTGGTAGACATTTCTGTTTTATCGGTGGTGTATAACTCAATCACGAATATTGCTTGATCGCATGTAACGCATTTTGAACGAATACCAGCCAAAGGAACTGGCCGGTTTCGTTCATGGACAACATCCAAGCAGTCACTCAGCTTATAGAGAAAATCAAGAGTATCGCCTTCCTTCAGTCTTTCTTTCCGTGGATAACATAAGAGCATTCGACTCTGTGGAGGTCAACGCTATTCAAAATGATGTTCGCAAAACGGAATTAATTCGGCCTACGTCCACCTGCTCGAACAGTGCCTTTCAAACATATCATAATTCATCTGAATGTTCGTGCGGAAGCTGAAGATTCTAGTTGGAAAAGGGGTACGACTTAGAGCTACGATATCTCCTAAGTCTTTCACGGCTGTGCTAACCCTACAATGTGATGTTGAATCTGAATCGGGAAGAACGTCAGTAACCTCTGCTTCGCCGATGGTATCGTCTTGATGTCTAGCAGCAATGTCGAAATGGAAAAGATGATCGGCGAGTTCAGTGTGGTAGTCCTGCGGATAGGCTTGAAGACGAATATGTCCAAAACGCTGTTGATGGCGAAAAAGTGGTGCGATGCGGGTACACTAAGTCCAGAAGGAGAACTCTACAATGATTCAATTCTCGTGTATCTGGGATGAGAGCTGAACAATATTGCTTCGGAACCAAGTAAGAGAGGACATGCTGCTGCGCAGCTTTCGGTTCAATCCGTGAAATGACAGAACAGATCAGCGAACCCCACCTTGACGCATCGATATTCAACGCTTCAGTACTGTCAGCGATGTGTTATGCGAGTGGAACGTGGCCCGACAACTAAACTATCGCTGGAGCTACAAAAACTTCTCATCACGCATAAGGAAGAAGTTTTCTGAAGATCAATTGTAGGCAACAGTGGCAGCAATGCTTGTGAAGTATTGACCTAAAGGAAAATCGCTTCTGAAAGGCCCGATTCAATATATTGCGTGGCTCATTCGAAACACCTCTGGGCCGGTTCGTCTAACTCTAACCTAATTCGTCGAACAGGAGACAGGTGAAGTCTCCAAGTCTAAAGTGGCTTCCGAGAAACAAAACAAGACCGCTGGGTCGTACGCCGACTCGATTGGCGCTTCGTTTTCCAAATATTGCAGAGAAAGCAACCTACATTGGATGCAAGTGGGTATGGAAAAGCTGTGGTCCCCGCTGTGTAGACTTCATGCCGATGGACAATCAAACCAAGTAAGTTATGTTCGTGCGCGTGATTGTATCCTTACACAGAAACCCCATGGAAGGCTAGCGATCCCGAAAAGAAGTCTGACTTTTGCGAAATTTCGATGGATATTTTGCGCACAATCTATTACATGCAAAACTACGTCTCAGGTCTCCCTACACTTCGATTGGTTTCCCATTTGAAGTTTCTCAGATTTGACTGGCTTACATTTCACGATATGATATTGATCAGCTATGATGCGGACTGAAAAGGGCCAGGGTGATGAAGAGTTGGTATGTTGTAGTGCTGTACATGAGTGGAGTGAACTTCTACAGTTATAGGAGTGGCCTTGTTGCTACATTGTTCACTTTTTTATTCAATAATTTCATACACTCAGATCAGATGTGCCCAAATTAATGTATCGTAATATTCATCACAGCCTATAATAGAAACTTCTAGATCATTCGATGAATCACAGTTTTCAGCTTAACTTCATCGATATTATTGGTGATGTACCTCCTTTCTCAATATCGGACTCAAGACATTTGCCAAGCTTGACGGTTGAATCCGCCAAGGGTCCCACGCCTTCACTTTCAACATCGATTCTTCGAAGTCAAACTGCTAGCTGATTGTTTTTGTTATGATAGGATAAAGTCTTTGAGCAATGATCAATATCTTCTGAGGGATGCGCCCTCGCATGCGACATTCATTCAGAACACCCACAGCCTTGAATGCGTATGCAGCCTATACAATGACTTTCGGTGGGCAACCGATAAAAATTCATTCCACACGAGTCCGGTACCTTAAGGACCTCGGATGGATATAAGGTTCGGTTGGCCTAGGCGGATGTCGATTCGGAACTCGAACTCGTCATCATGCGTGTGTGATGGTGCGGTACTAGCCACCTCACCTTCCCCGCCCATGTTTTTGCTATACGCCGCATAAACTTGACATCGTTCGCGTACATTTGAATCCTGGCACCCATTAGATTCTATACTACGCAGGAAGTCAATGGTGTAAATTAGAAACAGACGAGATGCTAATACACGTGCCCGAGGCCATTGAAATGGCTATTTCTTTCAAATAAGCTATGACAACGATCGAAAAACGATTATTCAAGTACGGTTTAAATTCTTCATGCGCTGCGCGCTTATACCGAGGTCTTCTAGTTTAACATTCAGTCTGATATACTCTGCCAAATGCTTTGCAAAGCTCAATAAAGATTACATCTACGGTTTGCCCTCTGAACGTCTACGCGACCAAGTCTGAAGGCAAAGCATTGTGTTTTGTGACAACGCCGACGTCAGCGTTTGGAACTGATGCGGGATTGAAGAGCTTTCCGAAGCGTCTGTCACGACCACATGTGATCAGTCGTTGAGTGGGATCGACAGTGCTTCTTTGGATAGACCCGTGACATCCTTCACAATTGAGTTCCGCTACACTTATCATGGATTCACTGGAAACTCAGTAGTAATGTGTGGTGTTACACTCTCTCGAACTAGGGAGAGAGTATATTCGAAATCGCCGAAGTTTTGCGGTTTCAACCAGTGCAATTAAAGGCGATGAAGTCTTTTTTTATCTTTCTTCCGCTATGCGAAACGGTTGCTAGATAGCGGAGGAGATGCTCTTGCAAAACGACTTATTCTTGACCACCATTGAATTTGCTTAAAGCACCTGCCCTTTATACCAACATTTGGTCGGCTGCTCTTACATTCACTTCGACCAGTTTTCCCCTCCACACCAGCATTACAGCTTTTTCTCCGAAGTATAACAAAGCCGCAAGATTGAATCGGCTTTACATAAGAAGTTCTTGCTAAGGGCATCAATCATTTCAACTGCTTACCTTATCAAATGCTATGAAGTAACAAACACGTCGCCTATACACGTCATCGGTTACGTATGAAGTATCAATGTTCTTCCTCAATCAGTACAAATTCACTATAAACAACAATGTAGGCACATATTAGGTTGTAACATAAGTTCGTAGAGTTTTTCACAAAGACTTCTCTGAACAAAAAGCAATAATTGCAATAATAAATTATTAAATAAGTTACTATAGTAACCAGCCAATACACGAATTGTTTGGCGACCATCTTCCTTCAATGGTGCCTTCAGACGCTCTTGGTCGTATTCTGCAAGTCGTCCGCTTCGAAGCGTGTCTTCAAGTTCAAAGTCGCCTATTTCAAGCTTTGCGATCCATTTTTGTGCAGTAGACACGTCTATGTAAGACACCTTCCCTGTACACACTATATATGTCCCGAACTGTTTCGGCAAGAAAAGCAGATGTCGAAAATGCTGATTTTTAACTCCTAGACATTCCATTTCTGAGCCAGAAAAAAGACGAACAATTAAACTCCCCTAAAAAACAGATAAAACAATCTTGTAGAAGAGAAAGAGCTCTTTCGAATGAATGTATACACTTTGCTGAAAAACAAAACAAATCGTTGCAAAATAACTCTAACGCAAAACTCTACGAACTTATGTTACAACTCAATAGTTACAAGCTGGCACTCATGCTCCTAGAACTCGGTTCGCATGAACTCCTAAAACTGTGATCAGATAAACTTCTCGTTTTCAGTATGCCATTGTTACACCACTTACAGTAGCGCTCAAAAGTATTCGGCGGAATGCTTCTTCAGTTATAATTTTCAGTCGAAACTTCTTTCCTACTGGATCTAATCAAGCGAAATTTCAATATGTGTAGCAATGGTGTAGTGTGAATATTTACCACTGTCAACCTGCAATCTGATCATGTTTCAGATATTCCGAAGGGCTTGAACAAAGATTCAACTGGAAATGCGAATGGTGGTCCTTCTAGGAGTCCTTTCTTTTTTTGCCATGTCTTAAGTGTACGAGCACTAATGTCGAGCCCAGAAGAGAAGAAAAAGTACATAAGGTCGAAAGAACTGCAGACGCACAAACTTGCTTTCAGCACAGTCTACAAACGCGTCCCCACTGGTAAGTGGATATGGCTGTTTTGTAGTCAAGTGGTGTTGGACAGTGTCAAATATGCTTCAGCTAAACATATCAAAATTTCATGTGATTTGCTCCACTGGGAAAAAAGTTACGGCAAGTTAAAGATGGCCGAATACTTTTGAGCGCTACTGTATGTGATCCTTAGCTAGGCACACATGCACCTGAAGGAAGTTTTGAGTGTCCCTCCCGGAGAGAAGTAAAAAAAAATCTGCGACTGCTTCCAGTGGTGTAGTCTTCTTTTTCAGGAGAAAGCCTGAGTATGTGAATGACTCTTAATCGCAAAAAAACATAGAGGCATTCGATTATCGGCTAGGCCTGTAATAAGTATCTAGTACTGACTGGCATAAGGTAATACCACAACCAGTAACATAAAAAGGGGCATCTACGACCGATGCAGTAGAGATTGGAGAAGCTGTACCAAGCGCAAAACACCAACGAGGCTTCTGAGTGTATAGTCTGACTTGAAGAACATCAGCTTTCGAATGAGTACCTCTCACTATGCTTTTGAGCCACCGCATGCAAAAAACAATGCAAAACACAGCTAATGCCTACTGCCACACTAACCCCAAGAGTCTCCGCCCATACCTTAGCATTACCTCAGACTGGGCAGGTTATGCCAAATTTCACGTTGTATGTTAGGAGTGAGATCTGAAACTGTCTGAGGTGAGAATGACTAAAAGCAGCGTGTTCAAAAAGCGCAAGCGTAACGCCACCCTCTAGGACCGAATATCCATCTGTCACAGACAATATGATCTCGCAAAGATATTGAGTGAGCAAAACATTGAGACTCATTGTTTTGCTCACCACCATCTTGGTGGAACCATATTATCTGCGACAGATGGATAACCGATTCAAAGGGCGGTGTAACTCTATCCAATCGGAGCACCATTACTATCACACTCAAAAGGCTTTTTTTGGAATGAGGGTACATAACTAACTGGTAAGGAAGATTGACAACCATACCATGACTAGTCTAAGGTTGTGTATACGAAATGTCATTGGCGAATCACTGTGAAGTTTTGTGTTAGCTGGGTACCAGAATTCTTCTAGAGCGTCTGACTTCTTAGACCAAGGAATTCCAACTATCTCGAACTCCCGTCCGGCTGCCCGATACTCCGACACTTCCTGCTTCCTTTACGTTTTCTTGTCACGAGGAAATTCAAGCAGATTGTGATTGTGACCAAAAAGTAACTAGGCAGAAACTCCTTCCAAGAATCATTCGAAAGATAACAGCAGAGAATGGTTTTGAAAGAGCGGTGACGTACTACTCGACAGCAAAGCACAGCAAGAAAAAAGCTCAATTGCTCAATCATTCGACTTATCGATAAGTTCAGCTAATCGTTGCTATGTAGTTGGAAAAAATGCTCACAAGATGAGTTGTCTTGGACCTACTGGATCCAGATTCGTAGTATAGAAACACTTGTTAAACGTAGCATAGTATAGAGACTTTTGATAGACGTTATCCTATAGTAATTTCTCCATTTACTATCTTCATATTTTCGCTTTCTGAACTCTGGAAACCTTTAAAGGTGTGACAGACTCCTATCGATTCGTGATATCTTTTAAGTGCCATTCCTATCTAGGTTACTGCCACTTATAGGCTTTAAAAACAGTTTATCGTGGCGGTGCCTTCGGCAAGAAAAAAAGGGAAAGAATTCAACGAATGAAGGCAGTGATTAGTGCTTGAATGATATTCGATAGATTTGTTCAGAAATGAATTTTATGAAGAACTACTTTTCCTTACTAATGCATATCGATCCTTTTTGTAATTGTATGTGAATAGTGATGTCTTTTTTCTGGCGTAATTTCTGTGCCTTAGAGTATAAAGCTGATGTGCTCCTTTGGATGAACATCATCTGAAGTTCCGTAGAGCTCAGTGAGGCAGCGCAGCGTTCAACGGGCGATAGGTGGCTTGAGATTCTAGAGCGAAAAAGGTGGAACGTTAGGGGTTTGCACACAGTGATAGTGTTTGATGAAAGGGAGTGAAAGTGAAAATTTCCCTGAAATCTCACAAAAATGACCTATTTCGGTTCGCACTCAAAGGCAAAGTTAACGATAATTCTGAGCACTAGATGATAGCCCAGAATAGTGCGAAAAAGGGAGAAGAAAACGCAAAAGTGACGTGTTAAGTATGAGGTCTCAAAAAAAGTGAAGTTAGAGGTTGGACGAAAAAGTGATGATAGAAAATGCATGGAAGGAGTTCTTGGACGAGCTGTTCGAGTGCACATATTATAGCATACAGCTGTCATTAATACGGTGTCTGCTTGCAAAGTCCCTGGTACAAATGGTGCTACCTCTACGCTCTACAGCTCTTAACAACTCGTCCACCTTGGGTGTGTACGTCGATTAAGCTGGTTTTGGGGGCTCTTATTACGTACTATATTGACCGCTTTTGACCAAGAAGCATCCTTCAGGCTATCCTCGGGGTTATAAGTTCATCCTGGGGAGAAATCTTAGGACACCTTTTTTACTGTGCTTTTGAATTGACTGCTACGCGCATTTTACAGAACAACCAACCTTTTAACTGGCACTGCAGTCGTAACTCTAGCTCTTTTTCACCTCCTAACACCTTTCCACTTCCCCTAGTGATGGCTTGATGACGACTACTTCAAGTATTTGATATGGCATCCTTCCAAGGCATACGATTCGGAAAGATTCAATGTTGGCAGTGGAGGCGCAGTGTTTTTGCCCTGATTACAGCAGAGAACAATGGCACAAAAAAATGTCGCCCTCCACTAGACAGAAGTGATTCGTCTGTTTAGCACCGTAAAATACAGATACAGTAAGTCTTTAAAGGGTTCTTGGTCACGACCGCACTAATACCCTTCAAATCTATTAGTATATCTTAGTCCTTTTGCACCTCACCGAGTTGACAGCAGATAATACTTTGCACCGGAACGTTCTTCTTTAAGGCTTCATACAGTACTGATCGCTGTTTAGGTTTCATCTCGTCACTTCCGAAGAACTTGAATCAGCGCGCAGATGTCAGTGTCTATGTATGTGCCTTCAGACCAGTTGCACTCGGCTTTCCGCTAAGATGAAAAAACGGCTACTCGACAGGACTCCAGTAGCCGCTTTCTCATTATTGCCACATATCATTTGCCATGGAAATCAGAATGACTATAATCGTACAATTGTGTTCTATCGGTCACTGTACTGAATTACCCGGGTCCTCTATTGTTGCTATCAAAATAGTTTTCTGTCTTGCAACAGCAACTGCTGATTCGGCAATCCCAGTTGTTCCACAAGATGCCGGCGTCTTTCATAGCCACGGCCTCTTTAGTACTTCCTTCTCAATCCGTTTGTCGTTTATCCGAATTTTGAGCATCACGGATCGGTGCCATAATCTGTCGAACAGAAAATGCTTTGACAAATTTGAAAAATCAAACAAGAGTACGAAAAATATTAGGTTGATGCATAATTATTGCGGATTTTTTCTAACAAATTTTACGTGAAGTAACTGTAGAAATACTAAACAAAGACATATTCGAAACTCCGAAACTTATTCACCATCTACGTCAAGCACTGCTTCCCACTGATTAGTCACTCGGTTCCCAGAAGCGAAGAACTTTTGATCCTAACGGGCGATCCACGCCTTGACATCGGCCATCAAGTCATCCAAATCGACGTAACTTCTATTCTCTAGCCATTTTTTCGATGAACGGTTGACGAGATGATCCAAAAAGTTCCTGCTGGTGAATATGGCAGATATAGGGGCAGATCCCATTTTTTGGTTGGCTCTGACTGATTGTTCAATCGCCGAAAAGTTACTGAGATGGCGGAATGACTGTGCCACCTTCCGATCTTTCTCGAAGTAGTTAAGCCTAATTCCGCGAAAATGCGGATGGTTTTTTGAGTAAATTCTTGTGGAGAAAATCAAGCAGATCATTTCTAGGAAAAACCCGAACTTAATATTCAAATTCTATCGAGAGAAAAAAAGCCGCGAAAAGAACCGCATTAATTATGCATCAACCTAATAGAAACAGATTGATACGGAAAACGTGTTGGCTCGGTGACGGAAAGAAGCATACAGTCCTGTCAGAGCGGAATGACTGTTTTTCGATCTATACAAGTTCCTTTTTTAGAGTGCACAAATGACATTGAGTTAAGCCATGGCCAGGGAGATGCTATGCGATACTGTGATTACAGTTAGAACAGAGCTCTTACCAGCTGCATCCTGCGGAAACGATTTTCAGAACGGTCGCCAACGAAGTGGGCAGGCTTCTTCACGTAGGCTACCAATCTGTGTTCTTCGAGTGAAGACGATACACTGAATTGTCCTGGCCCGCGACAAGGACGATTGAAGACGTTATTAGCCCACGCTTGAAAGAATCAGTGATCAATCGGGCGAGAGGTGGTACAGGTGATGACCAGGGAACCAAGCATGCCATACCTGGAGCCTCTTTGCGCAATGAGCGGAACGCTACCATTCAAGGATCGCTAAAAGGTTTTGCAGGGAATGCTATTATAATGTGCAGAAGCAAGTCCCAGTTCAAAGACTGAGTTACTCTCTGCTAGCTGTAGACAAATGAGTGATGCTTCTGCAGAGACGTGTCTACATTTTTACTTGACATTTGCCCAGAAACCGTGTGTTGGAAGCGGGTGTACAGGGCAATCCTTGGTCGAGTACCCGCTCTTTCATGACATCCCGATGAAGGAGTTCTACAGAAATTTATCCTATGAAGCTTTGCCATATACAGTAGAACATACTTCTCAAAGTGCAGTAGGTCGCCGAATCCGAAACCACAGTAGCGTGTATAGTGATTCTATAGAAGAGCTGGTCCCCAACATTCTTCCCGTATCCTTTTACCACAACGATCGAATGATACGCCGGCCTGAAAAAAAAAAATAAACCATTCATTCAGTGTCCTAAGACGTGAAAACCAGAAGACACATGATGGCAAGGGCTCAGATATGATAAGGAGCATAAAACCTAGCGACGCCAAAGGTATTTGCACTCTTAGGATGCCTCTGTTGCAGTCGGGCTTCTGCTTCTTCTTCTGATATTCTTCTAACATTATTCTTGAAGGTCATGGCTGACAGAGGGACTGCGAGTTGTGTGCACCTCAGCTGACAATCCTTCCACATAGCTGCGATATTCTCAGAGGCCTTTGAAATAGAGAAACCTCATTTTTTCATTTTTCATTTTCGCTCATTACACTTACCACATAGTGGTCATTCGCGTAAAAATCACGAAAATTGTAAAAACTGTTTCTGTTAAGAATGTTGAGTTCAATGTGGTGAGGATTCTAGCCGATTTTTGTAGAGGCAAATAGGTATTCATGAAAAACCCAATGCTTGCCTTCTCACCCCCTTTCCCTGTTGATTGTGAGCGTCAGGCCTTCTTGTGCCTAATCAGTATGTATTATTTAGTTGGAACGTAGAAAGCTCTATACCGCATTAGATAAGAGGACTGTATGTGACGTTCAGTGATAGTGATTGCTAGTTGCACTTTCAGTGTTAATCGCTTAATGGACTCGAAACCGTTGTGCTTCTGCCTTTGGTTAATCTGAGCATTGAAAAATTGTCAAGTGACCTAAAGAGGTACGGAAGGTGAACAGATCACTGAGCACTTTCATGCCTTATCGTTGAGCAGATTCATAAAGGTTTAAGGGGTAAATGCAACGACAAGAGGATTTGCCAGTGAAAAGCGCTTCAGTCTTTTTACACTGGCGCAATGAAGCGTCATATATGGGTCTCCTACAGTTTGCCAACTCACCTTTTCGTTCTCATATCCGCATTCTGCCACTGTTTTTCTTTTGATGCCTAAGTTCCGCAGAATCATTGACCGTCACTGTTCAATAGGAACCGCACTAACAATGACTAGTAACTAGATGGCGTGAGCAGACACTGTGTTGTAGGAATCGCTACTCCGTGCATGGGCCTGAAGACGTCTCCGCTGCGCCAAATCCAAGTTAGGTTGCATACGGGAACCTCGAATGGCTCCGACAAGATCAACCCCTGCAGTTTTGCCTGAACTTGGTGCGATCTTCTTCAATGACACGCTTCCCTAAACTTTTTTCCTTTTCATCTTTTTAGCAGATGGAATTACGAAAAGCACCTACGCACAGGGAAACAGTAGGTTTAGTATTCCTCTAAAGAAAAGAATCGCCCTATCGAGTAAGGTCACAATGTGAGCTGGAAACAGGTTCGCCTCAGGACCATTCGAGGTTGGCGTGTACTGTAATGCCGCTTGTCTCAATGGTTCGATACTAATCGTCAGACGTACTTGCATTGCTTATAACGAGCGTTCCTTTCGGAGTATAGTCTACTACTGCACGCTAGGTTATTAACCGTACACTGCATTAGACCATCGTTTCAAACTTTAGTTCAGAGGATCAAAGGATCAAGGGGGAGCCACTTGCCTTCAAGAAGACCGTACTACTTTGCGTCGCCAATTTTCAGTTCACATCCCCTCCATTACCTTTCTTGAAGGCACTGTTCACGCAAAAATGCTTCTGAGATTGATTCCTGGGATGAACAAGTGACCCTCAAGGATAGCACAAGGAACGCTGACGGATCAAAGAACGGCTTAGATAAGACTTAACAAGAGATCCAATACCGGCTTAAAGGGACGTACACATTGAAGGCGGACGAGTTCTCACGGGGTTGCACACGTTGCACTTAGGACAGCTCGTCCAAACACCCCTTCCATCAAGCCTTCTTCTAGTACCTCTTTCAAGTTTTGTGCTCCTCTGTATACGCCTATTTTTGTGCTCTCTTTTCCGCTGCTGCACTCTTCTGAACTATCACATCTATTACTCAACTAAAACTAGATTAACCAAAGCGTTGTACGGTGAACTGTGCCTTAGAGTTGTCTTAGCGAAAAACTACGTTTCAACTTTCTTGAGAAAAAAAAGCGTTCTTCTGCTTCTCAAATAAAAACTTGCCGCTACTGTAACGGTTACTCGGAATGCACTTTCCTGTTTAAATCCCATAGACAATTCTGTCGCGAAATGCGTCAAGTGCTGACGTCTTAAGATAAACAGATAAGCCGTGGACCAGTTTCTTTATTTGAATTAACTCAGAGTAATCACCACCTATATTATCGAAGCCAGGTCATCGAATAAATCAACTTTCCAACCCCTTCGGTTGATTCCCACTGTGACTTGAAAAAAAGCACTTCGAGTGTTAAAGAGCTGTAAATTGAAATATGATCGGTACGCTCCAAGCGATTGCTGCCAATGATGAGGACTCTTCCATGGGGCAACCCATGACTGAAGTAAACAATAACCGGATGGAGCAAGCTCAGAGTTATACGGGGGAGGGGGACGATTGCTTCCACAGAAGCTTATAGTCTTTGATTGGCGACATTTTTGTGATACCCGGCTAGAAAATGGTGTGATTTTCACGTCTTTGCATTCCCCCTACTTTTTTTTAGTATTTGATCTGCAGAGACCTGCTGCAGCTGTTTGTTCGAGATTTAAACCCTTAATCAAGCTTAGGCGCTCCACCAGTTCATTCAGCTGCACCTTATACTTCATTCAGCACTCTCGGCTGTAGTACTAGAGGGTGTCCCAAAGCGCCAATTCATGGCAATGTATTCAAAGCTTCTCGGCTGAGAATGACAGTGGAATCTATGTATATATCCGTTTGCTTATATTATGTGCTAACATGGTACAGTCCCATTTCAAAATATTCCCCATGAGCGTGGGCAGAGGCCCAAAATTTGCTCCCGAAGTCATTGCATGTTAGACGCAGGTATCCCTCCTCCACTTCTTCCCAGCCATTTTTGGATTTTGCTTTCAAAGGCTCAAACGAGGACCGCAATTCTAACAGGTTTTCGCCTGATCAGTGACCTTATTGTGGAGTCAGGTGGGCTAAGATCTGGAAAGCAGGATGGCCGTTTCTCTGTGCTGTTGAAATCGGGCAACTGGCGTCGGTTGCATTCTTGGGTGAGCTTGGCTCTATGAGCTGGAGTGCAGTCCTGCTGAAAGGACCACAGGCCGTTCTGCATGTGGAGTCAATCCTCAGTACGTCATTGCACTTTCGGTGTTTCCATCAAGAACACGATCGTCTTATTCGCTGAGAATTGCCTTTACCGTGATGACTTTTTCGCCATAGAAAACGATGAAGAGATGTTTGTTCCCCCTCAAGTGAGATCGCGACCTCCTGTATTATCTGGCATTACTCTGCCTGATCAGATCAGAAATCAAGTGGCATTTCTGCTTGAGATAGGAATGGCATTGAAGCTTCTGCTTGACAATCCACATCTTTGAGAATTCCGATAAACCCTGCTCCGTTGCCTTTCCTTTTATGGGTCATCCTGGTCCTATCTTTGAAGACACTGTTGTTTCTACCCCTTCCAGTTTTGCAATCCTTATCCCTCTAATTATTTCTGCTTCTCTGTATTCACTTCTATACCGTCAATGTTGTAGTTACAAGGAATCCTACTAGATCCCTCCAATTCTTCCATGTGAATGATTAGAGTAGTATCGAATGAGCCGTCGCCATTTCGAAGATAATAGTAGTCTCACTCCAGTAATTATGCACCTTCAAGAAAACCTACACGTGCAACTGATCAGGGGCAAAAGAAGTAGAATTGTAAATTTCTTCTGCCTTAGGGGTTTCTGAATTTTGGCGCCATAATCTTAGGAGATCCTGTAGAATTATAATACAAAATTCTTGCTCGGAATCTCATGAGGAAAACGTAGCGTTCAGCTTGTTCTTCTTACCTCCTCTCCTTTGGCTCTCTCTCCCAAAACGAAATTTTCTCGCCTCTGGCGGAGGTTGACCGATTCAAAATTGCTACCTTTGTCTGAAGCGTTGCAAAGGCCTTGCTATTGCTGTAGCTCCCTTCAACTCGGTATCTCAACTAACTACGGTATTCTTCTGGGATTAGTACTATTATTAGACCGTGCTAAGGACTAGAGGTAAAACACTGATGCTCCACAAAATTATGGATACTGAATCTCAGTGACGGCCTCAGCTTGTATTTCTTATCGCTTAAGCCCGGGCTGTGCCAGATCTGCAGATTTAGTTTGTACAATGAACAACAGAAGCATTTTTTCTCTCACGAATCAAGTATAGATTCAGGAGAGCGAGAAGTAAGGTCCTTTCGCGTTCACGTGATTTTAGACCTACATTTTTTTATTTGGAGAATTCAATGAAATAAAAAAACGGCGCCATGCGCTCTGTCAGCTGATGCCGGAGCTTTTGTTTGTAACTTGGTTTAGTAAGATGAGAACAAACAGTGGAAGTGATCTTATAAAAGGGCACAAATAGTGTGATCACGAAATGTCGAAGCGACTTTTCCTTTCTAGTTCTGGTTCCTCCTAGATATTCCAAATCCTGTAAACCATGACCAGCTTTCTTTCTAAACGGGTGTTCGCGAGTTGCAGATGAGCTATACAATACGTAAGAACGAAAACCTTTTAAACTTATTCGTATGTCGTCGAGTGACGTTCTGAAAGCCCTTAGTGGCACTGGGAGTATCAAGAAAGGTAAAAAGTACTCTTGTACAAGTTAGGCTCCGTTCACGTACTGTCTTCATCGACGCGGACAATGCCTTCAAGAAAAAAGTGCATTACGCTGCACTTTCCGCGGCGTAGCAGGATCTCTTGACCTTATAGGCGTTCTTCCCCTACTTCTAACTGCGCCACCTTCTGCCAGTACTTCAGTATCAGCGTGCTATGTTTGAACACGTTCCGCCACTTCTTCTTCGGCTTTCCTCATGTAAGCTTACATTGAGCTTCGAACCTCAGTGATTCCTTCATCGGATGACTCTGCAGCCTTCTCAGTACACTTCCATACGATCGCTAACTCTCTCATCTTGACAGGGGCTGTTTGCAGTGACCTAGCTGATGTCTTCTTTTCTGACCCTGTCCATCTGAACGCGAGCCTACTTGAGCATCTTCAGCACAGTGGAGAGATTTTTGTTGCATGACTTATGCTTACTAATCTCACTACCTGCCCCTAGGCATCATGGGCTTCATCACTGTACGGTCAACCTTCCCCTTGAGCGTCCTGGATGTTCACCATAGGCGGCTCGGACACTCCCTCAATAGTGAAAGTCCTGTGCCCTTTTGACGGCTTCCTCAAGACGGTCTACTAGCGGCTCAGCACACTACATGAAACCGAGAAACTTAGTCAACTTTCTTCTCTCCGTAAGCTACTTCTGCCATTTCTGCAGCTTCAAGAATCCTAGGTATCTTAGAATTTTTCTCTACACTCCGCTATCAGACCACGAGTTAGGGGATGGTCTCAGTGGTTCTCCATTGAGCTTTTTTGTAATGACATTCATTGTTAGCAGAGGAACGGGCATACATGAGATAGGGTGATTCATGCGTTCGCCTCTTCATGAAATCAAGTCATTTCTGAATAAGTGAGCAAGTAAAAGTCTCATCACATAAAAAGAACTCTATCTCCTCTGATGTGCTTTTGATCCTTGATCGTTGTTTCCTTTGCTGTGCTGCGTTGAAATGATATGTGCGTGTGCCTTTCAGGAAACCATGGAAAGCGGAAAAGAGTAGGTCTCGATTGAACTAGCTCGAGGGAACTCATTTCCACTAGAGCTTAGGAGATCGAAAATTGGAAGTCGAGTTGACGATCTGCTTACCTTTTGACAGTTTACGATAATTAACGTCGTTACAAATAAAGAAAATAAGAATAGATCGCCATAACCTCACGGTGAGATGGGGGCTGTGAAGTATACTTATACGGCTCGTCTTCACTCATGTACGAACACCACTACCGAACCATTCGTTTCTACCTTTCACGCCTACCATCAACAGTTGACTCAAAATTCGACGAAGATTACGTTTAGAAAAATCGTTCAGCTGCTTAGCGCAAACGACAAGCGCCTCATCCCATCCGTTCCCTTACCTTAGACCCTGAAAATCCTACAGGGACCCACTCAAATCATTCTTCTTTTCCATCTGCCCTTATCTCTTCTCATGATATGACCGGCAAAGGGACTTCCCCCAATTTCATGCATTCCGCCGCATAGCGAAGGCAAGTCATACTGCGCATACGGAGCTGCGTAGTTCGGCTCGATATTGAGTGATCTGATTGCACCTCAAAAGATATCGCTCGAATGCTCTGCAAACTACACTCAAAGACCTTGACGACGTGGATGCACTGCTATCCATGTCTCCAACGCGTAACGTAGTGCGGGAAGACTGCGGAATCGAACAGATCAGTGCGAAGTTCCGGATCAGTTGGATGGTTGGTGACTCCTTGAAGAGATCCGGAGGCCGCCCACGCTGTTTTCTGCCGTTTTACATGTTCTTCCTTCATGTCATTGTCCACCTTCATGAAACGCCCAAGATAAAAGTACGACGAGGTCTCTATGATAGGGGTACCATCGATTGTACATTGACCTTCGTTAGTCTAAGCATTCTTCATGAAATGTGTCTTCGCTCGATTGATCCGCAACCCTGTCCTCTTTCCTGTATCATTGAGTTCTGCAAACATGGTGTCAGCTTCTGCAACGCGGCTTGGAAAGACTATAACCCTATGCACGGAGTAGGTTGACTGAGATCTTGTCGGAACTCGGAGTAGTGCCCATTTTCATGCTCGCAATCGCAACTATCACACCAAAGTAAAGATCCGAGGTGCTGTTCGTTAAAGAAGGGTGGATTCGCAGGTGTGTCGTGGATCGGTACAGACAAGTGTCAAATCTCTGTGCAACTTCCTACATCTCAAATCTTTATGTTAAGAAAGTTCTGTCCTTATTCTTCAAGTACTAAAGCGAAATTCTTGGACCTGAAGATCCCGTCGGCATGTATTCGACTAGTTCTGTTCAGGGCTGCCTCCAGTAGCTCCCTTTCCTTTATAGCTGAGCGCTTCGTGATGTTTGCTTGCGGCCCTTCAAGCCTTCAATTTCTACTTATCCTGAGCACGCCCCACGTTGAACCAGAAATGCGAGTAAAGTTGTCCATTCGAGGTAGCTCGGCCTGTTTAGCACAGGTCAGGAAACGTCGAAACAACGCGCTTTAGTATACGGTCAGGTCATCCATGGCCTACCAGTCACATGGGGACAAAGTCGTTGTTCGAAACCTCTCAATCGAATGCAACATGTTTCGAGATCTTTGCCCGATATTGAGAGATCTTTTCCAGCCTGGGACTGAGTCTGACCTTAGCACGAAGGAGTCGATGATCAGAACCACTGCAGAAGGATGGAAACACAGCACATCCATCAGAATCCAATAGTTAAGCATTTGCTGTAATGTTTGGAGATTCCCATGTCCATTGACGATGTCCCTTGTTCTGGAAAGAAGAAAATGGAGCCAGAGTCGTATTGGAACTAAGCGTCCTGTAAGGGGCCATAAAGTGAGATGTACATGATTCCTCCCTTCGAAGTCGAAAGTAGCACATATGATTTCGTTTCCTTGTCATAAAATTACTAAGCAGGGAACATCCTTCACAGAGAGCATCACCCACTTGGCTTGTGTTGAACACCGATTAAGTAACTGAATGATTTTTTGTCAAAGCAGTAATCAATAGGGTGGAGCCGGAGTCTTAAGCTTAATATCAGTCTAGCAGCCAACAAAATGAGGTGTTCTCAGAGCCATTGAAAATAATCATTTGGAAGCGATATAAGTTTAATCCCGGCTCAGCCATCACCATCATTAGCACCAGACTGACTTTTCGATCTTTGAAGAAGATTAAAAGAAGAATGTTGGAAAAAGGGCCAAAAATTCTCGAACAAGCGATGACAAAAGGAATGATTGGTTCTTAATCACTTTCACCGCCTTCGAAGTTCTGCCCCGACGTCGGAGTGAGCTGTCTTTAGATGGTGTCCGGATCTCCACGCAATTGTGCTTTCAACTCGATACTCGCAATCACTTCTTTCGCTACGCCACTCTTGTGGTCTCGCCCTGTCATGTTGGAAGTTAGCTCTATTCTTGTTTCGGATGAGCCGTATATGCTGACCCTTCAATATCCAGTCCATTACATTTGTGTTCCACAAAAGTTTGAAAGGAGCTCCGACCCCTTGCCCATTACCGTTGCTTTTCCATTGTAATCGCATTGGAACCAATTTTCATCCCAGATTTCAACCCAACTTGATGATGGTTCTACTGAAGAAAAAGACAGAAAACAAAATGTTATGATAGCTGGTCGGGCTTGACATGAATCTGGCAGTGTTGCAAATATTCTCCCATTGGAAATTTTTGTTTGTTCCCCACATTTATTTACTTATACAATACATATGTTGCCGAACAGTCTCACTCAACAGTCAACAGCAAAACTCTTACCTACCATCGCAATATGCAATTATTTCTCTCCAGCAGACAGGCTATTACGGTACTTCCTGCCTAATACAACAGAGTAATATTGTGGTTTCTTCTGGATGGAATTTGATCCAGTACAGCAAAGTGCGATACGGTGCTTTTGCTTCTTTATGCGATGTTCGTTCTATCACAATTTAATGTGCCTTTGGAGCTTCATTTCTCAACGATCTGGAAAAGAAAGCCGTATAATTCCATATCGGAAGACGTCCTTACAAGTGGCACATTGACATGTGACAGCTTACAAAAATCAGAGTTCGTTCTGAGCGGTGATAAGATTGCAATCCTGGTTCCTTTTTGCGAGTAATAAGTCATAGACGCTTTGATCAAAATGTGAACGTTTGTCCTTCATCACGCTTTTGTCATAATATTATATTCCTTAGGTCGATCGTGCTTCGAGATGACACAGCAAAAAAGCCGAGCATTTATACTAAGCGTTTGCGTGCTGATGGTCATCACTGGCTCGCTTAACACAATATGTGCAAAGTGGGCTGACAAACTCGAAGCAATGGGCCAAGAATTTCACCACCCATTTCTCCAGGTATGATTTTTGTCGAAAACAGCAACAGATTGGTCGCACTTCAGGAGTCTCGCTATTGCAAAAATCAAAAATGCATGCAAGTTCGGGTTCAATCATTGACCATCCCCGGCTTGGAAGTGTCCAAAACTACAGGAAATCGAAAAGAATCGGTAAGGGAGCGAAAAGGAGCACCAAGGCTGTTCAACGATAAATAGTGCGGGTACCCATGTGGGAGTCTAGTGACCGGGACAACTTATTTCTTGGTCGGTTTTGAAAATTGTGTTATGATGACAAGGTAAGAGAGCACGTGCAACTTCCATTCAGGCGGTTTACAAGAGTCCAAGAAAGAAAAGACACTAGCTTGGAAGAGCTACAGTTCAATCTTTTCATCTACTTATGTAGATTCAGCTGGAAAATAGTGTTTTCAGGCAACATGCATGTTCATTGGCGAGTTCCTGTGCATGGGCGCTTTCCTCATCATGTTCGCCTATAAGAGATATCGCTGGAATAAGGATAAAGAAAACGGTATGTCAGACGGTCCCTTTTCCCCGTTACATCTTCTAGTACTTTGAATCCTGCTGTCAGGTTCAGTTATTATCAGAGGTGAATCACGCATGTAACTCTTTGAACTAATCACATGATGTATTGCTCAAAAAACAACTTAAGAACCTTCAAAAATTGAATACGAGAAGTGGCTTGCGTCTGAGTTGACGTCCACAAGCAAAATGTCTGCAAATCTGAAAAACCTTTTGGTCTATAATATTTGGTGCTGACTTTCAAGGACGCTGGAAGAACTGCTTGGGAACCTTTGAAAGAGCCTCCCTATTCCCAGAATACTGATTACGATCGCTCAAACGCGAAAGAGCCCATACAAGCATGTCCTTTTCCCGACATCATGTTATGGGCCTCGATTTGATGACCTCTTTCACTAGTGGGGTCTACACTTGATCAAACTTGAAACTTTCCGCTTCGAAAGCCGAAATGTTGCTTTTGAATAAGATCCAGATAGGAATGAACTTCCTGTCTATTCTCTATGGTAGCTATAAATCGACTTGATCTGGCAATACGAAGTCCAAGTGAAAGCTACGCTAGTTCAACAACCCGCCTGGTGCCTTCCCTTCCTGTGGCTTCCAATTTTTGAAAGAGTACCCATCAAAGTTACCAGTGGCAAAAACCAATTGACATATGCATGCAGTTATCATGCCTGCCGAGATTTATAGGGGTGACAGGCCTGCTTTCAACGAGTGTGAAGATTTGGGTGCCCAAATCGATTTCGTCAAAAAAAAGATCTTTGATCCACTAATGGGACATGTGAGTTGCTCCGAGAATACTCCTGCTAATCGCTGCTACAGTCAGTGTGAAATCCTGTTGTTAACGGCATATCGATGTTGCCCGTATGCTAACAAGAATTCTTCGTTCATCACAATTGGACCTAATTCCCCTCATGTGAAGCGATCCCTTAGCAGCTGAAGATTAATGTGGTTAACAAGAACTGATCGTAATCATGGGTATTGGAGTAGATCTTGCCTGGATCCCTCCCACATAGATCGCAGTTTCCTTCAATATACTACGACATTGGTTGATCTGGGTGTAAGCCAATCTTGGAGACCGTGTTCTTTTATATTATGTTGTAATTTGCTCGGCTCCAGTGCCTCCTGTTGTGGCAGTTCTGGAATAGCGGGGGAGGGTGAGAGAAAGCATAGGAGGAGGATGACCACTGGTCTTGCAAGCCTCCAGCTGCAGACAAATATGTCATCCTCACTTTTGGCAACTTGTGACCAAACAGATTACTTCCTACTAGTATGTGTTACTATGACTGGACGTTACGAATCATGTTATGATGGTATCTTACTTATTTTTTCAGCTAATCCGGAGGATGAACCCCGAATTCCTCGTTTCAATCCTTTTGTGTTCCTACCAGCAGCAGTGTGTGATATCATCGCCACTTCGGTCTCATACGTCGGACTGACATTGACCTCTGCTAGCAGTTACCAGATGCTTCGAGGTACGACCCATACGAATGTTTATACCAGATTTACCTTATAGAAACAGACCTTATAGACTAGACGTTTTTGTCTTTTTCTTGGAGAACGTCCGTTGCGTGCGCCCGTCGAAAGTAGACCACCCAGCCCACTTCGCGCTCGGCGCACCCCGCTGAGGTCTCGAAATTACATTATAGTACCACCAAGTGTAAGTGGAGCGAATGCTTTGCATTTGTCCATGCTATCTTCTCTCACACTGACTGCTGTGGACCAAGCGCATATCGTATGCCTCACCGACAATGCGACATTTGTCAAGTATCGCGGGCTGACCCGCCGCGGGCGACGGCTACGGCGTGACCTAGTTTCGACGGACGCGCGCATCGAAGCGCACCCCTTTCCCTTGACACGGGGTGCCCCGGGATGGAAATGTAAGTTGGGCTAGGATGAACCCTCAGCACGGTACTTGGGGTTACAAGAAAATTACAAAAGAATTGGAATTCCAGTCTAATTACGCTTCAATCAGTCAGTACCCCTGTGCATACAGTAACATCTTCGTAGACTGTAACCAGGTTCATATGACTGCTTTGAAAATGTTTGCTCGGTCGAAAATGAACTAAAAACAGGATAGGTAGTTTTCAGGTGCCCTGATCGTTTGCACAGGACTTTTGTCCATTGTGTGGCTCCGTGCACGAATTAAACTCTTCCAATGGTCCGGAATGATATTGTGTGTGGCTGGTTTGGCAGTTGTCGGTCTTACGGACATCTATTTTAGTGGGGATGAACCGGGAGAACAATCAAATGTGATTATAGGTAGGCACTTGATTTGATCTTGCTTAGCCATTCCTGCAAGTGATTCCACTGGATTTAGGTGACTTCCTTTGCGCTATCTCACAAATTTTCGTAGCCGTACAGCTTGTCTCTGAGCAGAAATATTTACGTCAGTACAATGTGGATCCGCTCTTCGCCGTAGGTATTGAAGGTGAGCATATTCTTGCCTCGATCTTAGAAGAGATGGGCTTCTCCCATGAAGATAGGTCACCATGATTCTTGTTTTGTTTTGTTCAGTAGGGTTAGGTAAGTATCAGATCAATTTTTGGAATAATTGAAAGTACTTCGTGTTCGCGGCTCATTCCAAACAAAGTCATGGCTCCAAAAAAGTATTGCCAGTTGTCCTCTCATCCTTTTCCCTCTGATTGTCTTATTCCACGTCCCTAAACTTTTCTTAAAGGGAGTGCAAAATTAGAAAATAATGCAATGAAACCGAGAGCACTTCAGAATTTCGTTCCGTTGGATTCAGTGGCTCTTGCGTTTTGAAATGAAGTCTAATGGGCAACCATGTATTTAAATGAGAAACCAATCATCAGCTCAATATTTATTTTTTTATCAAACATCTCCAGAAGACAGACGCAAAGCAAGGTCTTGCTCGCTAATAAAGTGCTTACCAGCTCATTCGCTTAAATTTGACCAGCTCATGTTTCATAGCTCAAATTGGTTGCAGCTTCTCATGAAAAGGAGTGATTTCAGGGATTTTCGGAATCATTCTTCTTTGCGCTGCTATGGTTCCGATGTACTATATTCACGTGCCACCTACATTTTCTACGAATCCAGAACGTCGCCTCGAAGTAAGTGAAACTTCTAAACGACGGATTGAAGTGGGTCAATAGATGCCCGAAAATATGTTAAAATGATTATCGATACCTGATAGATTTCATGAATAATACTAGCTTACAAGCGATGACCAAAAAGAGCCAAAAGGTTGGGCCGGGTAAGTGCAATGTGTTCGATTTGGTACTCAATCTAGGCCCTAGCCATTAGAAGTGCTTGCATTTGATTCTGTTTTAAAAGTTTACTCGAATGAAAATAAAAAATATTTGAGTAAAAGAGGTATATGACCAGACAATGATGGAGCGTTATGGCCAAATAATTCTAGGTTCGGGAATTGTCATTCTTCAGCAGCTTAAGAATTGATTGTTCTCTTTTTGCAGGATGTCCTTTACGCTTTCAAAGAAATTAAAGTCCAACCAATGATTCTAGCCGCTTTGGGTGGAACGACAATCAGGTCAGTGCTTCATAAAGTCTAACACGGGCCCTAAAAAGTTTTTAAATTGAGAAAAAGCTGTAATGGTTGATAGTGAAGCTAAGGAGCCTATGTCCTAAGACGATTCATTACTTCACGCAAGCCAGGACCTTAGAAAGAGCAAACTTGCTCCCTAAGCAGCTCATCGGTAAATGTTTACGTATAGCGTTTCCAAGGATGCTAACTTTTTAATTGTATTGAACGTATACGTTAATTTGTGGTGATCGATCTAACGCTCCGACGATTTACCAGGGCAGGATACCAAGCCGAAGTGGCCATCTGAAATAAGACCTATACTACGTGTTCTTAGATGCTGATTTCAAGTCTGCTTTCTAAATTTGCCGAGCGTTTCTCTGAATGGAGTTATGAGGTGATTTTGAAAGAGGCTAGCATAAGAAAACTTCAATTACATGGGTGTACCACTTTCACTAACGCGAGCTTGGAGCAGGGGTAAGGGTGACCCTTCATGTGCGAGAGACTAGGGTTCGGGTTTTGTGGGGGGACCGAATTTTTGCATTATATAGACTTTTTCCTATGAACTAGGAATTACTAGATACTGATGATTTTATCACGTTCTATGTACTTTTGATGGCATCGCTGCTATTTATTCACCTAAAGCAATACCGCTTCAATTTCATTCACATGCCCATGCGCTCTATGTTCGCGGTAGGATAACTTTTGCCACTTGTGAACAAATGCGATACTCAAGCACGAAATGCTCGAGACAAAGAAGCTTCTCACAATGGGAGCAACGGATGAAAAGAACTCGTCACAACCCATTGCTTTACACTTACTAACCCCAAATCAGAAGGGAAACAGGATTGTGTGGGCGTCTCAAAATCACCCGGATGAGTGCTTGAGTATCCGACGGCGAAATAAGAGAAAAAATTCCTACATTCAACAGCGCAGAAATCAAAGTAGACAGTGAGCGAAGAATTGAGTCCCGAGTGTACACGCAAAAGTTGAGATCATGAGCCATCACTTATGAGGCGATGCAGACTTCTCAAAAGGCAAGAAGAATTGAACATCTAGCGCCTACATTAGCAGAGATGTCCACTACCTTCACCTACTTTTGTAGAGGTAAGGCGGACTGAATAGCTTCATGGTCTTTGAACGATGTCCACGAGTCCACTATCAACAGAGTCGGTGTTGGTGGATCCGGAGCTGCTAAGCACGATCGCACCCACTCTAGCATCATCATTGCTCATAATATGCGTTTTACTTGTCTGGACCTCCACGTTTTGCCCGCGGAAGAATCCCCCCTCGGTACAGGGAGGTAGGTAGGGGAAGGTAAGCAAAGGCATCAAAAGTTCATAGAACGTGAAAAAATCATCATACGTAAGAGTATTTTCTAGTCCTTAAGATAAACATCAATATATTGCGGAAATTCGCCCCCCCCCCCCCCCCCACAAAACCTGCCTAGTCTCTCACATGAATCGTCACCCATACCACTGCTCCGAGCTGGCGTTAGTGAAAGTGGTACATCCATGTAATTTAAAGGCACAGTTCACGATAATTTTGAAGTACCCGTTTTTATTCAAAAAGCGTTTGCCGATTTCGAAAAAAAGATGGCCCCTCAAAAGTAGGGAAAATAGAGTTTGGACGAGATTGCCATGACGGAAAAAACCTGGAAGGGGTATTCGGACGAGATTTCAGTTGTTGGAATTGCACAAAAAGCTGACTACATCAGGTCAGAACTGTACAGAACTGTCTTTCACTGTCGCTACGGGTCATGACAAGTTGTTTGAACTTCCTGCATGGGTTCCCTTGTGGTCGGTGCAGCCTCTGTAATGCCGGTGAAATTCGCCCGAGGATACACACAGGCCAATCTTTGAGCTTTTATAAATCAATAACTAGGCCGTTTTCCGACCTAATAGTGCCAAATATGGTATACATGGGGGCCTCAAATTCATCGTGTGGGGAAATCTCAGAAACCATTTTTATCGTGAACTGGGCCTTTAAGGTTTCTTATGCTGGCCTCTTCCAAAATCACCTTGTAACTCCATTCAGAGAAACGCTCGGCAAATTGGGAAAGCAGATTTGAAAAGCATTCCAAATTACGTTTAGCACTTATTTCAAATGGCCACTTCGACTTGGAGTTAGATCAAGGCTCTAATGAAGATGAGATTGCCGAAACGTTGGCTCAATAAAGTTTGGAATCTTGGAAAGGCTGAAGCAAGCATACATGTTGTTCAATAAAAGATGAAAATCTTGTGCATTTGTCAATGTAGTGATGTATCGATGGCTCGAAAAGGATGTATTGCCTTAGCGAGAATTCGAAGCGCATTTGCCCCCCCCCCCCCCTGTGTAGAAATGATTGATAAGTATCAAAACGGAAAATGAAATTATTCCTCATCTGTTTTGAAAAAAGCCTCCAACATGATGATGATTGGTACTAAGGATCTTCTTCTTATGATTTCAGTATTGCTTTCTTCAATTTTGCTGGATTGACGGTATCCAAAAACCTGTCAGCGACAACCAGAACTGTGCTTGATAGCGTTCGAGTGATATTGATTTGGGCAGCCGAAATGCCACTTTTTGGGCAAAAATTTATCCCCTTACAGGTTGGTTGCTTCTCAATGTTCAGTATTGTAGTTTCTTAGGACCGTTGATTTCAACGAATTTGATTTAGTTGATCGGTTTCGCTCTTCTAATTGCCGGCATGTTTGTATATAACGACCTCGTTTTCGGACCATGGTTCCGCCGAAGAGTTCTCCCTAAGATGGACACCTCACAGTGTCTTACTAAGTGAGTCACTTCTAAGAAGCAGTCCTGCCATCTTTCCTTCGAGTTCAAAGAGCAAAGGAGAATATACTGCCCTTAATCGACATTTAACTTCTCCTTTGAGTCCAAAAAACACTGACAGATGGGACCATCTTTTGATGTGTACTTTTGACTCCTACAAAATATCTCATAATACGTTCTTCTCTACTGGAAGTAAGTGGTTAAAGGTGTAATTCACAATAATTCCGAGGTATTCGGTTTTCAACCATTAATGAAAATAACAGTACAGAACAAGGCAAAGGTGAGGAAGAAAACGTGAAAAACGGCGAATCCGGAGAGATATATGGCTTAAAAAAGTACTAAAGTTAGAGGTTGGACGAGAATGCGTCCATAAAAGTTGCATGGAAGGGTTATCTGGTGTCATTACGTTCAGCTGACTACAATAAGCCAAGGATGTTCAAAATTGTTTTCCAACAAGCTGATTATCCTGACATAGGTGGTTTTAGTCAACGCAACTCTCTTATTTATTACGACTGTATCAGAACGATTATTTAGAACAATATTAGTCACAAGGAGCAGCAGTAGAATGTGACAATAGTCTTAAATATAATATTACACTACAAGGATCTCCTGATTGATTTTTCACCAAAGTTGCTCCAATGCGAACAACGGTGCCCGGCAATCATTAGATTTCATAGTCACTAACGGGGGTGTGGCATTCACGCGATACACTCCCTGGCCCCTTATTATGCCCTATCAAGGGGTTTTTTCGACCTTATAACCGCAGCTATGGTATAAGGAGGGAGACTCGAATTCATACTATAAGGACGCAGTGAGAGCTTAGATTCGAAAGGAAAGTCTCATCCTGATATTGAATTAGGTTAACTATTCCATATGCAACCTACAACATTTTGTAAGTTGTTTCTGGGAATGCTTCAATGGAGAACGAACTGAGGAGAAATTTTGGCGATCGGTAGCCTCCATAGAGTTCTGAACACATCAGAGTTGTGCGGTACATTCTGTAGTGGAAGGGTTGAGCGTGGGGAGACGTCGTCATCCCCCCGAAGATTCTCAATCCAGATGGCGACGGCCTGGGATCAGAACATATTCCAGAAAAGAGGTTTCACCCGAATGGACGGAAGAATGGCCAAATGTCTAAAGCTGGCAGAGTTGAGGCGAAATGCACCCAAAATGCTTCCTGTTTGTTACTTAACTTGGAGGTTGGGTAAAACCGAAAGTATTCAGTGGAAACTCCTCAAAAAAAGTCCTTGAGAAATATCCAACGCAGAAAGAAGGCGTAGGTGGAGATTGTGCGAGGAATAGGTAGCATTTTCTCAGGTGCTGGTGAAGGTCAATATCGACTCCAAACTTACCACGAGCCTTGCAAGCCTTGGATATCTGTTCAAGACAGCCATTCTACCATGGCAGCAAAACGCTCCCTATTTCTTGAACTTTGTCCCTATAGAAGCAAGCGTTGACAAATATTAGGTTGCTGCATAATTATTATGGATTTTTTCAGCAAATCTTACTTGAACAAACGATAAAAATATCTAGCAAAGACATGTTCAAGTAATTGCTTCGGGACATATCCACCATGTCCGTCAAGCACTGCTTCCCATTTGCTAGGCACTCGGATTCCTTATGCGAAGAAGTTTCGATTCTTGGAGACGATCCACGCCTTGACGTTGGCCATCAAGCCATCCATTTAGCCGGAAGTTCAGTTCGTTAGCCATTTCTTCAACGGGCGATTGACTTGATAATCCATAAGAGTATCTGTTGACGAATAGGGCGACCGCAGAAGCAAATTCCATTCCTTGTTCGGCTTTCGCTGGCTGTTCCATCGCCGAGAAATTCGGTGAGATCACGTTATGAGTGTGCTGCCTTCCAACATTTCGCGGAGTAAAAGAGCATAATTTGGCGTATATGAAGATGACTTTCTAGACATACTTCTGTTGAGGAAAGCGAGAAGATTATTTCTACAAAAGTCTCGAATTCAAAAGTTCAGTTTTATAGAGAGAAAAGAAGCCGCGAAAAAATCCGCAATAATTAGGCATTAACCTAATATATACCCATCAGGAGCACATTGCATCAGTTTTATACTTTAAATCGGTGAGGAACCTCGTTTATCTGCATTGGTCTATTCTTAGCAGTCCTCGAAGTGTTCAAAGACCGTCCAGCGAACTTCTGGTTTCGCCGCCCATCACGCTGTCTGCCTCGTTTCTTTGAACACTTCTAGGCTCTTACCACTCTGTAGGTCTTCGCACAGTTCCTGTACGCACGCCTCATCAGGACATTGCTTATCCTCAACAAAAATGTCCGTCTTCGAATTGCTTAGAATCGTGTAATGGTTTTCTGCAAAAAGCCCTACCCAAATACAGTATGCTTACCTGTACACACCTAAAAAACCTTCTTCTCCTCCATTTATTCCCTGCTCGCCTTTACTCGATTTTTCTAAAAACTGAGTTGTGATCATATAATTAAGTTTGAAGGTGTGCTCAGCAGATTCAGACTGTTGGAAACCGCGGCTTCGTTTGCTTTGTGCTCTTCCAGAGTTCTCTGAGCATATCAAAGCAAAGTAGTGACAATACCAAAAAAAGGATAAAGCGTTCGGACGTCAGTCAATCCGGTTCGAGGAAAGCGTTCTTGCATTTGGCTTCCGTTAAGAATCGTAGTGGGTATTGGATGCGATGGGGCCTACACGATGACTTGCGATGGGCGGCCGATGTAGAATTCAGTGTTTTTATCCTCCCAGACGAGTCTGGGACCAATTAACTGACCCTAGCGAGATGAAAGGATCGGTTGGATTACTGTGATATCGAACCCGTGATAGTGTGTGATAGTGCGCCACTGCTATCACTCATCCTGATCATTCCAACAATTACAAAGGCTAGTTCCAGATGATTCTCAGCAAGTGGTTTTCTCTCCTTAGACACACTAAATCATCTTCTGAATATGGTTTTTTGGGTGTAACACTAGCAAGATGCAGACCCTCGGCCGTTATGACCTTTCAAGGAAAAACCATGATTTATCTATTTGATAATCCGGTGATGAAATTCTTTAACGACCTCATTGATATAGTACATTCCCCTGCTAAAAATCAGCGAAATTTGAACACGGCCTGGTTTTCGGGGACGTGAAACGTTTTGCAGGATGGTCCAAATTCCGCACGTTCCCGAACTTTCTGGAAAATGAAGGAGAGCCCTACATTGAGGCACTCATTCAACATTCTGCTTGATAGCTTCTCATAGCAATCACTCTCAAGTGCTCATAAGTAGCAACCGCAAGAGGTCGATTATGAAAAACTGCTCGTCAGTCCCTCTCTGATCACTAGATTGCTCCTCGCGTGGTTCCCCAAAGTACTCTTCACCATTGTTGAGATATTTGAAATTCGTTATAATTACTGTGGCTCGATCTTCTTTGAAACTGCATGGCATAATATGACAGCATAACTGAACAGATAAGACCACATTTATGACGGATTTAGACAAGGAGCCATTTCAATCCCTTTTCTGAATAAATAAGTCGTAGCATGACTATGAATGAACCATATATTTGGTATCTGCCTGTTTGATTGCCTGTCTGTTCGAATGTCCATTTGTCTGTCACCACTAATGGTAAGAGAAGACTGGCTAAGCTATTGAAATACATGTGAAAGCAAATTTCTTCAATTCAGACTCTGCCCATGGTGCGGAGAGGGCGTGAAATGGCATTGTCCTTACTATATACATATCGGATAAAAGGATAAGGTTTCTAGCGCTAAATAATTCCGTCTGAGAGATGCGCCCTCGGACTTCCTCTCAGAATCCTAGTAGCGTAATGAGTGCGTATGTGGCCTATAAAATGACTTTCGGTGGCCAACCAATGTACAAGTCAGTGCTTCTATCCTCCCAGACGAGTCTGGTACCAATTCACCGGCCCAGGATGGATGGAAGGCTTGGTTGCCCTGAGCGGATATCAATCTGGGATTCGAACCGGACCATGCCTGTGTGAAGTGCGCCACTTGCCACGACACCACTACCGCCCTAATCAGAAAAACTGATCAGAAAGATCCAAAAAATTGTGAAAAGTAAACCCTCAGAATAAAAAAATAATGGAAATAAAATGAGACTGCATCAGGCTTTTTTCATAACAGGGACTTTTTTCTTCGTGTTAACGGTAGCCGGGAAGCCTCGAGTTTTACGTTTGTCTGTATGAACAGCTAGGAGCATTAACGAACGCAAGTAACCACCAAAGCGCATTTTTTATAATGATGTGGTTTAGATTGCCAGCCAGGATATTATAGCTTCGTCAGAAGAGTGAGGAAACAGTTGCGGGCCAATCCATCAAATAAATGCCTCAAAAAGTGGAATCCCATAGTCGCCAATCGTCAACGGAAAGTGGCCGTTTTTAGGAAAAAAGGGCACTCAATTGGGATGCTGAGGTGAACCTGCTCTAGAAACTAGTAGAAGTATGGCAGGAAAAAACACTTGTACAAATGCAAAGCACGATTTCATTCCACTCATCGGATACCCACTTGGCTTCTCTGGTCCTCCCTTCCCACCGCAACGATGAAGCATCTCATCCTATTAGTTGTTATTGAAATCCTACGTTTATTTGCAGGACATGTGTTGTTGAAGGCCCCAGGCTGACTCCACCTCATTCAGGGCTACGTATCGATTAGGGCAGATTCGCTGCATTGTCAACCCGTTTCCTTAGCCCTCAATAGGAACCTGCCTGATGGCAAAAAGAATTCTAAACAATGTACTGATGAAAAATCGGAAGATTTCCTCCCAAACCATCGCCTTCTCAAGGTCTTATGCAACCAAGCCCACCTTCAATTTTCCGCATGATCGCCACAGCTGCTCTCGTGTTTTATCGCAAGCAGCTGGTGAGAAAAACAACCACACCACATAACTCAATGAGCCGTTTCATCTCATCTCTTCAGTTCTAAATTCCCGAGTTATGACTTTACACTCTTCTTCACTAGTTTGTTTGTAATCCATGTGTTAATGATTGATAACTGGAAATATATGGGACGTTGTAAAGAAGCGTGTTCTACACTCAATAATACGGTCTTGAATGTTTGTTGTCGTGCCAGGGCAAAATCCAAGGAGCGAATTCCAGCCTTTGAGCTTCTACTTTAGCATTATCGGTAGCCTGGAGGTTGTTAGTAACTGCCGTCCCGGTGTCAACAACGTCAACACTCTAGTACCCCCTCCCCCTTCTCTCCTACCCCTCCTTCTTGAGACAGGTTCATAAGCTGATGCACAATTCAGTCGGATGGTAGGGCAACAGTTTCAGACAATGGACTGCTATAGTCGCACTTTGCTTATGATGATAAGCAGTATGTTTCGCTTTCCCAGCAGACGTTCCTTTAATTAGACCCTTCTGAAGAGATATATTGAAGGGCGTAGACCAAATGACAGGCTATCCCAAGGAATAGGTGTTCGAGGCCGCATGCCCACCTCCTTTAGAATCAAAGATCCTTTCTTCAAGCTGGTATTCCCATCTAATAAGGTTCTAGAAAGTGCAGAAACGTAGAAGATCAATGAGTAACCTTGACGACTTCTTTCCCGTGTCTTTCCCGAATCTGGAAAAGTGTGGAAGTTACCGTGATCCACAGCGCCTCGTATGGCTGCAGTGAGGTTCCACTGGCGATGACGTCCGACGTCCGGCCCGCACCGGTTTACGCGGAGTGTTTGATAGGTATTACCTAACTCGATGACTCACCGAGCTTACCTCTTCAACTTCGCCATTCGCTTCAGTCTTGCTATTACGATCACTGTTAAGAATGCGATTTTAAATAAGTACAAGATTACTAATAGATGCTCAATTGCCTGACCTATGCAACAATGGAAAGCAATTTTGGATATTTCTGGCTTATTGTAGTCAGCTCTTTATGCAATTGCAACATCTGAAATCTCGTCCAAATACCCCGCTCATGCCATGTCTGCCATGGAAATCTCGTACCCTCTATTTTCACTACTTTTGAGAGTCCCTGAATTTCATGAGTTCTACGAGTTTTCTCACTTTCTCCGTCACTAATGCACTATTCTCATTTACGCTATTCTACTCAGAAAGAGTAACTCAAAATTACTGGCAACTGTGCTCTCAAGCATGAGCCAGTAGAAAGCCAACAGTGAATGGGCCAGCAGTCAGTCCATCAAGGAATTTTTCGAAGGGTTTTTTCGGGAAGGGAACAAAACACACGGCTCAGAGTTCTTTCTCCCCTCTGTTGGAGATGGGTCAATGGGAATCCAAGCGGCAATACCGCTAAGTTTACTTTTGCGTACTCCCAAAATCCCTTCACTCTACATTCTCCTGACTAAGCATAGTGAGATAGTTAGGAACAGGTTGTTAAGGACAGTTATAAGGCATAAACCGAACATGAACGGACTTATGTAAAATTAAAAGGTTGCTATAAAGATGAATAGCAAAGGACTCGTTTCATGCTCGTAGTAGAAGGAATTTGCGGATACCTCTCCTTATTCTGACTGAAACTGGATTCTTCAGATGCTGCTTCATCTATTGCGGAGTTGATCGAGAAGAAGTAGAAGAAGTCGATGAAAAACTGTAGATTTCACCGGCACTTGAAATGCACATTAGACGTCGTTTGTTATGAGTTGCAGACATTGCATGCAATTTTACGACAACCCCTTTTTCGCCAAGTTGTTCGAACATGCCAGTCATCATATTAGTCGTCACTGTTTTTTTTTACAAAACTTGTCATTTCCATTCGTCATCGGTTCTCTACCTGACATATTTTTCTGCAAATTGTGAGTCATCTTTGGGGATGATGATTCAATACGCCCCTGTTTTTTTCGCACCATCATTTTTCATTTGAAATTGAAATTGAAATCATTTGAAATTCTGTATAACCATTGTAGAATGTCATATTTTTACGGAATGGCGTTGGTGTGTTCGATCCCATCTTTCAGAAAATTCACTTTTTCAGAACTCCGTCTGCACTATTGTTTTCCTCTGTGTATTTTTACTTACTATTCATCTTACATAGTCTAACCAGGGTGTTCTTAAAGCGCTCATCAAACGTATATAAACAAATCTATCTGAAGGTTAATCTTTTTGTGTGTTGGAATATGAATAGTGTTAAATTTTGGTGGTAAAGTTGGAGTATATATTAAAAAATTGATGAAAATCTTTTTTAATGGGAGAATAAGCATGACACAATTGAATTGCAAACATGAAGGTAACACCGACGAATATTGCCATGTTTGTCAACAATTTTGCCTTCATCTATAGTGGCAATGCGGCCGACAACTTGTTGGCGCCTCGGTAGATATTTCTTTTATTTTTTCAAAGTTTTTTAGTAAGAGAAGTCCAAAAGCTAGTATTTCTCTTCCGTTCATTGTGTTCGTATCGTTCATCTCTTTCACGATAGTGGTTTTCGATTTTCGATGATGTTTCCCATCTTGATCCCATCCGTTAACCTTTCTGATAGAGTGCACATTTTAAATTTACTTATGAAGCACCAATGAGGGTCAAAATTTTCTGTGTGTTTCAAGTACAGAGCTCGTATTTGAATTGAGGAGGTTGAGGTTGTTTAGCCCTTATAATCCTCTTCTTGCAAACGAGATTTTCTTCTTACTTCGTTGCCACTCAATAGAACTGAATCCCTGTAAATCTCACCGGAAGGCATGCCTGTTCCGTCGGTTTTCCGTGCCATCATTCTAATTAATATCAAGAGAGGAAATCACATCTTAAAGGCTGCTTTATTTAGAGAGTTTGTTCTGAGACTGAGAGTTTATTTGTTTTTGCTATTCACAAGACCGCTTTACGTAAAAATACCTGCCACTTCATCTGAACGATCTGTGCCACGACTTAGAGAATACTTTTGTGTCACGCTTTTGTTGGCTGCATCGATAACAACCAGTAGTTTAGTAGGAGTTTTATTTTCATGAAGTTTCAAAACTTCCGGTACCCGATGTGCCTTTCTTTCTTGGGTGTGCGACGTTAGTCTCGAATGTCATTGCTTCGCGCCGAGGTGCGAAGTGACCTCATTAGTGACTAACCTCGTCTTAATTACGCAACTCCCCTTGATCGTGACTAACCTCAACTTACCTATGAAAGTGATGGCAATGATGAGAATAGTGGGGAAATGAAATTCCAAGAGGAGTAGTTTTTTAATTTTAACGTAAAATTTTTATGGTCTTCGGTTTTAAAAGTTCTAAAGGCTGACCAGTTAGGCCATTTCACACTTCTCATGGAATATTACAATAATTCAGGCTAAATTCAGCACATCGAAGAGAGGCCATCAGCTACTATTTAAGCTGGTGGGTGAGCGATTTACATGCAGCTATCTTATTTAGAACCTTACTATGTATTCCGACGACACTTTCTACTACTTCCGTGATTTCACGGGGTACCCTTCAGCTTCAACGCAGATTCAATCCGCACCCCAACTCTTTTACTATGCTACTTCTGTACCGACGCAACCTCCACCAATGCAGCTCGAAACCGCACCACAGCCATTATACTATGCTACTTCCGTACCTATACAACCTCCACTAACGCAGTTCCAACCTGCACCGCTACCCTGATATTGTGCTACTTCTGCACCTACCCAACCGCTCCAACCCGTGCCGCAACCTTCGCTCCAATTTACCCAACCTTCTTCAGATTTTATTGAACTTTTTTCGAATTTCTATCATCTTGCATGGTAATAAAACTTTTAAAACCGAAGACCATGAAAATTTTCCCTTCAAAAACTACTATTCTTGAAATTTCATTTTCTCACTATTCTTATCATTGCCATCACTTTCATAGGTAAGTTGAGGTTAGTCACGATCAAGGGGAGTTGCGTAATTAAGATGAGGTTAGTCACTAATGAGGTCACTTCGCACCTCGGCGCGAAGCAATGTCATTCGAGACTAACGTCCCACACCCTTCTTTCTTTCTTGCTGCTGCCAGGTGTGTGGCGCTTTCTTCACGTGAAAACTCCTGGAGCAGCTGTCTCTAGCAATTTTCGTCTCCAATACCACCTGCAAATTGCATTTGGTGAGAGTCTCACCTATTTTAATACAAAAAGCGCTTCGTTTATTTGAAATCTGTTTTTTAACCGTCAAAAAATACCTGACCATGATTATTTCTCCTCTTGATGAACAGTAAATTCGCAGTTAGAAGGAACTGGATAGTTCTACCTATACATAGATCTTCAGATTTCTCAGAAGTTTTTGAGCTTGTGGCTCAGCTTCCAACAAAACATGGACCGATTAGTGTCTAGGATTCGTCTAGTTTTATGTAGTTTGGTCTTTGAGACGCTTTTTACAGCCCAGTAATGGCATATGTGTATCATCGCGCATCCTTTGATGTTTCCGCTCTTTTCAAGTTCTTCTGCTGCTTTCTGTTCTTTAGAAATGCATTGTGAGGAGAGTTAGGTTAGCTAGGAATTTCATGGGCTCTCTACATTCTTTTTGGTGCGGTTTCGAAATGGTAGTGGAATCGGAGTGACGTAAATGCCCACTGCAAAGTGACGTATTCCCGCAAAAAAACCATGATGCAGGCCGTCACGTTGGACGTTTGCAGAAAAAGGGGACAGGTGACGTGTCCTTTCAATTATGAATTTCGAAGAGCTGCCCCATCAGCACGGAAAATCTTCCGGCGTGAACTTTAATTGTCGGAGGAAACTCCCGTGACATCATTCTGCACAAATCTCATGAATGTCAAAGAAAACTGAGCAATTAGGCTCTTTTTGAGGAAGGGGCTCATCTCATCAGAACGATGGCGGAAGTGCTGTCGTAGACGACTGTTCTCCTGCGTTGTTAACGACCCCCCGAAGGGGCTAAGAACGGCGTCCGTGGAACAGCAGAAAATGGCTTGTGCTCCCTCGGCAATTATCTCTGATTTCAAATATTTTGGCTGAGATTCAGCTTTCACAGCATTGTCCTGCAGTGGGAGCGACATCGATGGTGCGCTGGGCAATGGGGTAAATATTGCTGCGGGTGAAAGGTGTATTGGATGGGCTCGTAAGCTCAGTGGCCTGCACTTCAGCACTCAACAACACTTTCATCAGCAAGATCGAGTGGAGCGGAAAAAGAGATGAAAAGCAATCCTTTAGCATGCTCATTTATCATGTCACCGGTCGTCAACAGCCATCCCCTGGGTCAAAAACAATTTGCGAAAAGATCACATGCGAATTAAAGTCGTGGCAGAGTTCCAGTTCTGCAGTGGAAAAAATATGGAACCCTTATTATACGTCCTAGAACACCAGTATATGAAGTAGCATCATTAGGAAAGGTCGTTGCTCGCAATGTAATTTCATGATCTTGGGTGGTTTATCAGCTGAGCATCTCGCTTGCCTCACAGAACCCTTGCAAGGTTATATTGGGCTGTCCCATAAGTGTTTTCTACTCTACACTATAAGAAGTGGAGTCGGTACTATTTTCTAGCGTCCTTTTATGGCATTTATTCCAGCGGTCCCTTTCGAAGAACGTTTCTTTAGTGATGAAGTTTTTATTGAAATCATTTTTTCAAGTCATCTAAGAGGGATTGGATAGCCAAAAAAAAGTACTTACGGGATGCCATGCTTGGTTGACCAAAAAAAGTAGTAATGGGAAGAACGTGCAGATGAGATTTGCACTGTTTGTTAATGGGACTGAAAAGATTAATGCACTACGGTTGATTCGCAAACTATTGTCATAAACTCGATGAAAGGAAAGCCGCCATAACCACAAAATGGCCGTAGTCGGCGAATGGTGAGAACGGTTTTTCTCGACAACAAAGCAGGACCGCACACTACGCTGGCAGTTAGACAGACACTCCAGTATTCAGAGTGGAACTCGATTATCACTCGTTTCTCTCCTATCAAAAAGAATTCTCGTGGTGGTAGAGATCATGAGCTATGAAGCCAAATAAAAATTTTGTTAGTCCGAATATTCCAGGAGAAAGAAGTGAAGTAGACCAATTTTAATATAACACAGAAAATAAGTCTGAATAACAGTAACCGTCTACTGATTCCACCCAAAAAGTGATATACTCATAAAGTACCCAAAATTCGTTTCTGGAATGCTTTTTGTTCTTGCGAGCCAATCTGGTACCAATTGGCCGACCTCGAAAGAATCGATTGATTCATATGTGATATCGTGGAATTGATCACCGGACCATACATGTGATGGGGGAGGAGAGGCCGCTGAGTATCATTACGCCATCTCCTATTCACTGAACTGTATAAATAAGAAGGATTTCCTCCCTGAGCACAAGTGTACGCAAGAAGATCCTAATGTGTTGATAAAGGGTGTGGTGCAGTAGGAACGAAATTGTCGCGTCGCGACGTGAGAGACGTCGCGAGCGTGGGAATGTGGCAGGGTGCAGCAGCAAGTAAGAAGTACAGGAACAAAAGAACTAACAATAGGATCATGCCAAAAGTAATGATTGCATAGTGATTGAGCTGTATGAAGAACGCTAGGACTGTTATAACGAGGCAGATGGCCCGCGACAGCCGCGTGCGGCGGAATCGATTACACAAAACCGTTCCCACTGCCCTTCTCCCGTTAATAAACAGCGTTCCATTCCATTTTATGGGACAGAAATGTTTCTATTCTAGCTTGTCGCTTTTGTTCATTTGTGATGGCTAATATGTTTTGGATCATTTCGAATGAATTCCTTTGCAATGATATACTCTGAACATTCATGAAAGAATCAGATGTTCTGAACGACGTGAAATTGCTCTAGACAAACCTCCAATGCAGAAATTTCTCTGTTTCGCCAGTTTCCATGGTGATTCGTCAGCCGAAAAAAAGATAATTCTTGAGCTTCTCAAACCTACCAATTCTAATTCGAGACTGCCTTGGAAATGAATTGCAGTCTACCTGACAAAGATAAAATTTCCTTTTCATTTTTGGTTTCGAGAGTGTAAGGCCGGTGTTTGCTCCGCACAATGCAACCGCAGACACTTCTTTAACAAGCTAGCCTCGAATCTATTCCTGTTTTCGCCCCACTTTGTGCCTCTTTTCCCTTGCCACTTATGCCTTCTTTCTTGCTCGACATACATATTCGCCTTTTTCATGCATTTTCTTATAGTATAACGCTATATTTGCTTTGCTGTTTGCTTTACTGATTGGATATAGAATTTTCGAATTGCCCTCTCTTTTCTAATGCTATTATTTCACTATATTTGGAATAGAAACAATCGTAGCTCGTCTTAGGAATTTTTAGCATGAAAGTAATTTTCATCTAGTTCCTATTCTCCTTCTCTCGCCCTGCTTATTCCCACACAAAAAAGCAGAGCGCGTGAAGATTGCCTGACCTATTAACATGATGACGGTGGTAATTTGTAGGGAAACGCGCTCCTGCTCTGATACCTGTTTTATCTCAGAGGAAACGAGCCTATCTGGTCAGAAAATTTCCATTCATGCTGCTTCCATGCTTTTGGGGATAAAGGTTTCATTCACTCAAATTAGCATAAATGATTTGTGTAAAGGGCGCTCAGCATACTTAACGGGAGGAAATTGGTTCTCGGAAAACCGTCTATCACAGATGGAGGGTCCATTGATTACAGACTGGATACACGCTAACATTTGACGTGATACAATTCAACAATACGATCCGATAAGTCGTGAAACTCACTTTTCGATTCGAGCCACCATGGCAGCTTTCAAACCGCCAAAAGTTCATAGATCGATGGCAACCGAAATTACGGAGGCTGTACAATCTAAACGAACTGTCGCTTACCTACTTCTCGATAAATAATCCCATTCAGCTACCTCAGCAAAAACCCCGCTTTCAAAATCACGCTATCCATAACTACTAAACTTCGATAGTAGCCGCGTAATTGCAGAACCCCACTACAGATTTTGATTATATACTCGCTCTAATTACTATGGTGAAGTTTGGCCATCCCTTCCCCTAATCTCTATGTGCTGTTATCTCTAAAGCCAAATTGAACGGGTTTTAATTATGTAGTCGTGAGTATTTACCTGCACTCCCCCTCCCTCTCCCTCCCCTCTGCCGCCCATCTCAGCTACTGTGAGCTTCCACCTCTCCTCCTCTGCTAATTGTAAGTTCTATTTACGACTTCCAGGACATGAAGTATTCCGAAGCATTTCGCTTGCTCTCATTTCGTGCCCGATGCACTCAAAATGCATGGAGCTGCCTCTGCCTTGGAAAGAAAACTTTCCCTTCTAACACTTCATTTTTTCTGATTTTTGATTGCTCTACAACGTCTCTGAAGTTTAGCGCCACTTTATGCGATTTTTGCAAGGCTTACTTTGGTGCACGCTTGTGCATAGTGGCCCATTCAACTTTTTTTCCTCACGTAATTTCCTGCCAATTATTTATCACACTCTGGAAACCTTGCTGCTCGCTCACTCACTCATATAGTTGACCCATCTATCGTTGCAGACAACTGTGAAATTGCTTAGTGTATCCCTTTTGTCAATCCTGTACTGAAGAAGAGCGACCAGACAAAAACTGTCAAGTCTTTGATTTTGTCTGCTTTTTTGTTTTTTCTTCTCATTGGCTAACTACCGCTAGCGCCGCTCTCACTTGGCAACATGAATCCCTGAGACACTTGAACGAACACAGATAACAAATTCCTGTGCCAGGGGTTCACGTCTTTTAACCATGGAATCGTAGACCAGACAAACGCTACTTCTGTAGCTGGAGGGGGCACAGCTTCAATTCAGGCAGGTGTGACCTTCGTGAAACAGCAGTGGGATACCTGGAATACCTCGCGTCCTGCATAGGGCCGACATCTCTGCTCGATGACCAGAAGTTTTTTTTGTGTTGACACCGGCAGCTCACTGTTTACGATGGTGATGAGGTCAAAGAGAATGAACTAGTTAGCAGCCGAGTCGCACATTTCTTCAATTAGAGCAGACTCGACCTAAAAAGTGGCTTTAAATGAATTCTTGTAAGATGAGAAATAGGAGCACATTAGCATTACATTGTTAGGAGCGATAGGAGCAATAAACGTTGTTTCTCATTATCGTGATGCAGTGATAATAAGTTCTACAGAGGAGGAAAGATGGTTCTGTGTCTGCCTACTGACCCAGCGTCTTGATTGCGGTACATGGTCACCGTGTTGAAGCGTTGCTCTCCTTCCCACATGTCTTTCCAACTGCACGTTCGTCGTAACTTCGTTTTCATAAATGCCAACGCCTGCGTCAAGCAGTACAAGTTAAATAGCATATCGCTCAAGAGAGATTTCAGCCAATGATCTGACTCCCTTCCATTTAATTTGACTCAAGCACATGCGGGGTGCGTTGACAGGATGTATTTTATGTAACTTCCCTTTCTTCATTTCTGATACCTTGTGAGAGAATCCGAACTTCCGTTTCCGGACGCAGTGATGGGACTGATGGTGAGAGTGGATAAATTTTGCTGACGGTGTGGTTGCAAGCCCTGCAGTTCACGAGTCAAGCACCAGCAGCCACGCTTAAACGTGGGTAATGAAGTTTGGAATCACTTAAGTCTTTTTCAGAACAATTTCTACATCTGTTCTGGTAGAAAAAGAGCTTTGGGCACTCAATTAGAACCGTCTCGCTTTAAAGTGCAAATGACATCAATCAAAACAAAAACTAGAAGCCGCGATCTTTTTGTTGTGCTTCAGCCTAATGAAATATCATCAAATTGGAACCTCCGCTCTCATCCGTATTACAGCTCATAGATGATGGTTTGAGTGTATTACGCTAAAATTCGAAGTTCTGCATCTATTATCTTCGCTCCTTCGCTTTGCTGTGAGTGTTTCCGCTGCCCTGCCTAGAGTACTACTTCCCATCGGTCGACTAGCTCTTCCCGCAATATTCGGTGAAAAGATTTTGGCTTGGCTGTGGCTGTGTTTCACTGGCCACTTCGGTATCTTCCTTGGGTGTTCTAATTTTTTTATCATTTCTTCAGTAGATGGTGGTAGATTTATAGAATGTAACAAAGCGGAAATATTTGGTGCTTATAATGCTTCTGTAAGGTATGTGCCCAGCCTTTATCTGCGCTTTGCGACATAACTAGCAATAGAAACGTTCGGTTAATAATATATTTCTTCGAGCGGGCGCCAGTGCTTTCTTCTTTCGTCCCTATCGCGAGTGAATCGTCCTCGCTTAGGGACACGAGACATAGAATTCCATTTATTCAGGGTTTTCGTGAAGAAGTTTGGCCATCGAGAATTCCTTTCGTTCAGGGTTAGAATGAAGGGGTTCGACCCTCGCGCTGACGGCCGCCTGGTGTTCGTTTAACTTACCAAGGGATCAGTCAGTAAGCGCCCTAGTGCAACGGCCATCACACTTAACGCATGAAATGTCTGGCGTACCTTATCTTTGTTTCCGTTGCGTAGGCAATAGCGTCTTTCATCGTGGAGAAGGAACTTAACTTAGTTCTCTTTTGCTTTGGTATAAGGAAGTTCCGAGCATCGTCCTGTCATTGGCGCGTCGAATGGCGCTGACTGCATGCGCATCCTGCTTTCGTAAGGTTGAAGCCTCCGAAGCGCACAGGAATGACCACGATGTGGAAAAGCGCGAATTCGAATGTTGTTTGTCTACTTCACTACTCTCTTGATGTTCCTGAATGCTCCCCACGCCGAGCGTTTTCTTCTCCTCAACTGCGGAGCTAAGTGTTTTGTCATATTGACTACTCGAGCTAAATATGTACGCGTAACTGGAGCGCTCAAAATATTTGTTTCGTTCAGCGTAAAGGGAGCATTAGGCACAATAGATGGGCACTCTTTATTAGGCACAAACGCTGCCGAATTCGGTTAGCACTCGTTTCGTCCCGTTGACCGGCGGTATTAGCACGAGTGTCATCTGCAAAGCGATGATGAAAGTAATGGATGTCAATCTTCACTTCTAAGTCTCTCTATTCCAAATGTAGTATGATGTTCTCAAAGCGGCACTGAAAGGTTTGGGCGAGATACTGTTGTTCCGCCGAACTCCTTTCTTTGCAATGACAATGACTTCCTTGATCCCTACAATCCCAAAACGTAAAGTTGCCGTAAAGCTCGAAGAATCCTTAGTCTTCTATCTCGAGGTATAAGAGGCCCTCTTCAAATCCGTGAACGTCGTAGATCACAGCATCTTATACTCTCGCATTACTTCAAGGAGTCTTTTCAGTGTGGATGAGGTCGGTTGTTCTGAATCCCCTCTAAAGATTGGGCGGCAGTTGTCAATATCGTGTGAAACTTCTTTCGTGGGCACTTTGCATTCCGGTAGGTAATGCTCTGGGAGAGTACTGGCGAATACCGTATATGCACTATATGTAGATCCTATCTTAATCGGGTGTTGTATAATACCTCAACGACGTGATGGCATGCCGAATTTCGGGAGAATAAAAGGAACGACTTATCCTTCTTGACTAAGACATTGGGTAGGCAGGTTGGCATGGCTCTCGAGGAGATCTGAGTAAACGTTGTAGACTACTTCCTTCATCGCCTTTCATGATGCAGTAAATGTTTCGTCAAGACGACAAAGGGGAGTCATCTTGGTTTTGTAATGTCGAAGCTCCGTCATGCCTAGCGAATGCTTTTCCTGGTCTCGGAGCTTCAGCTGAAACTGATGCTCCTCTCTTTTTCAGTTTCCTTCATCGCTTTTCTGCACATCTTCGCTAATTCGGACGTTATTGATGATTGCTTGTAGCTCGCGCGATTCCGTCCTGGTGTATCGGTTCGAGAGTCTTCGAAAGAGACTCACTAGGCTTCTGTAGACTTCCCGCTTCCACAGCACTGCCGTAAAGGTGTTCGACGTGCTGGTTACATTCTTCATCGATGTTGTTAGCAGATTGGACTCATATACTGGAAAAGGAAAGCGTTGCGATCCTAATTGGTGACGGTCGTGAGCCTTCATTTGCTGACTCCGCAGCTCGCTTTCTCGCATTGAAAAACACAATCTAGCGTGGAAGAGACGATGATTCGATCACGTGAAGAACTTCGGAACATCACGCTATCCCAGGGTGAGCAAGGGGCTCATTTATTGGGGGCGGTTTCTACCGCCTCCCGTCTTGTTTTCCAGTCATCCGAATGCGAGGTTTTGCTGAACCGATGAGCAGGATACCAGCCACTCGACAGATCTTCCACCACCTATGCATGGATACACCTACAGGGATAAAGAATGTACAAATCGACCCTGCTTAGCGGGAATAGGGAATTCACCCTTGAATTCGCCTTCTTCCTTTCAAATACTAGTTAATCTTGTTCTGGACTTACTCCTCTATGCGCTACGTGGGTCGCGTCAGTAACGTCGTCAGTGAGTGGCTGGAGATCCTTCAATGAGAAGAGCCCCTAGTAAGGAAAATTCATGACCAACTTCGTACGATTTATTACTTTCTCTTACAAAATTATGGTTGCTAGTGCGTAAGACTATTGACCTTCATGTTCTCGCGAGTACTTAAAATATAGCCACTTCCCCGGACAGTAAGGAAGTTTGTTCATGTTCTATTTTAAGTAGTGCCCCAACCAGTTGGTAGACGGTCTCCAGATTGGAAATTGTTCTGCTTAACGGAGGCTTCTTCGAGAGTACTGCCTTTCAAGAGCTTCGTAAGCAAGCACATTGACGAAACACGACCTTTGTTCAACGACCAAGTCGCTGTAAAGGTTTAGAAAAACCACCAGGTTCTCGGGCAGCTGTTTCACTACTGGCATTAAAAAGTTTAGATTTGTGCATAGCAGTGCTGTACACATTTGCTTACTCCTTTTCAAACACCCGATTTAGTCTTCATTAATTGAAATTTATTTTTTTCGAAAGCAGCGCGGTTACCTCATTTGCAATTTTTGCATCACCTTGCTTCGCTATGCATTGCTTTCTTCTGACGAGCAATCACCTGATTAGCTTTTAGTTGTTTTCTCAATTCTGATTTAATCCGTGAATGTTTTGCCTCGGAGACACTTGTTAACATCTTATTCTTGAGTGTTCGGGAAGCGCGCATAGAATGTTCTCATTGATCTCTTTGCGGCGTTTTTGTAGAACCCATAACCACTCTGAGACGAACGTCGCCAAGGTTGAGTTGAACTGCATTTTTTGGAACTTGACCTAATACTTGTGAATCAGTTAGATCTGTATGCAGGTAAAATAGAACAGCGTCATAAATATAGCACTTCTTCAGAGTTTGGCGGGAGAGCTGAGCTCTGATGGGTGGCGTCGCTAGGAGCAACACGTTGGAACTCTACGCTCCCGATTGCCGCTCGTTGGAGCTCTGCAGTGAGATTGCTGTTAAAGCCCTCAGAGCTGGTCTTCAACAACTTCTTAAAAACGTTTTAATTCTCCAGGGTCTCTCCATCTGCTCCAGCCTCTTATTGTCTTTTTTCTTCTAAATCTTCCGAGCTTGTTGTTTTCGCATGTATTATCTCTATAGGTCAGAGTTTTTGACTGAATTTGACTTTTGAATTCATTTGCAGATGAACTCAAACTTCTTACGTCGTTTACGAACTGCTAAATCGTTGAACGCTGTACTTACTGGTAGGTTCTTTTCTTGTACTGCTTATGGATTCTATCACTGATCCCACCGATGATCTTTTTCTTTGACAGATCGGTTGGGCGGTCGTCAATCGAAAAAACTTGTCATAGATTATTCTAGTCCGAATATCGCAAAGCAGTTTCATATAGGAAATCTACGATCGACATTAATCGGTAGATATCTTGATAAGGTGAGTTGTTCATTCAAACAGCGTAGAGTAAATTATTCGGTTCTATAATTTATCAGGTTTGAATAGTTTTCTCTTATTGCTTATCAGATCACTGCTTAATGGTCGTTCATTTGATTAACGACCGGTGCGGTTTCTTCTGGGTTGACTTTAGAACCAGGTTCAGTCATGCTCCTCTCTGCTTGACGTAAGCAGTCGCGGAACCATTAGTAATTAGTTTCAAAAAAAAATGGAAGAGTTGAAGACTAGTCTAAGAAAAAAACGAAGATTAGACAAGGTTTGAAAGGGATTCTTTTCTATAGTCTACGAGACGCCAATTTTTTCCGGGAAACGTTATAGCGTTATACTTCACATCTGCCAATCTTTTTTGGAAAGAAAAACGAATAAAAAACATTTTGGATGAAAGAAATTGAGACTTCGTTGCGAGTTTCCAGGCGCCAATTTGATTTTTCCAAGGAAAAAAAATTGTGGAGCACGGTGATCCGGTTTGGGCAACCTAGATGTAATATGCTTTCCCCAGGTGTCAAAGTTGTTCAGGAAAAACCACTGTCATAAGAAAGAACTGAACATTTTAGGAGATCATGAGATCAAAAATATTTATACTTTGTTATTTATCAGTTAATAGACTATTTCAGCAGTTGTTTGTACGTAATGAAGCTTTTAGGTTCATCGTGCTATTGGTGATGACGTGACCTCAGTGAACTACCTCGGTGACTGGGGTACACAATTTGCAATGATTTCTACATACTGGCCGCAGGTGAGCATGAGTTAGTTGAGTTGAGCCTTAAGCAATGAAGGAGCTTCTTGGCAAAAGAACCACGTCGAAAGTCGAGATCCAGTTGGCTTTGGATGCCGAAACACATTCTTCTTACTCATCCACTATTTGCTCTTCCCTTCAAGAACCCGGTTCGAGAGGCAATGGTCCTTTCAAGGAATCAATCACAAATTATAGGTTGCATATAGCATTTCTGGACTATCCCTCGTGTTAAGTATTAGCTGTGTCGTGCTATCGATTCGCTTTGATGCTAAGAGCATTTTCATGCAGGAAACACCAACAATCCACCCCACATGTACCAAATCCCAATGAATATAACATCCTTCGTGAGCCCTTGTGCGGATTTTGTGAGGATTAGGTTGATTGACGCAGTAATGTGACTAGGTCTCTCTTCCCCGAGTTTTTCGAAGTGCTGGCCAATAGCTGTGATTGCGGAATAATCATTGGATTCCAGATGACGTTCTATATTATTGCGAAGGGTCATGTGTGTTGATGTAAATCGCCTACTTGAACGAATTCAATCCCTCTCGTGTAATGGTTTCATGTAATAAAAAAGTCGGAAAAGGAAAAAGTCAGATTTAGCCGGTGCAGTAGGTATCGACAAGCAGCATGTTCTGTTAAAAAAGAAAGCATGGAAAAGTTGAGCATTCTTGGAATTTGAAATTCTTCTTCTTTACTTCATTTTTCGACAGTTGACAAGAAGGGAGCATATAGAGCTGCCCGGCCTAGACCTTTTCAAAATTGTACGTCATCTTTTGGGCACTATGTCCAAAGGCATTCATTGACGCTGACATTTGCTGCATTCTGTTTTTTGGATGTTGCTCTGATGTAGTTCTAGTACTCACGCTTCCTGAACCCATTGCGTATTAATGGCGAGGTAGCTCCCTAGAAAAGCAGAGTGGCGCGTTATGCGTGGTCAGACTACTGAGAGTCGTTGCTAGCTATAAGCAGATTGGACAATTGGCTCAATACGTCCATGAGATTTCACATCTTTGAATTGATGTTCAAGATTTCTTATTTCAAGGTGCGGCCATCGGATTCATATTGGAACTCATGTGGTGATGTTGACAAAATTCGAGCCCTGACTGATTGCTACGTTGTTGCAAACAGAAAAGGGAAGGTAGATGAGAATTTCAGGGAGAAGGTTCGCGAAACATACGCAGAAATGGAGAACAGCATAGCGACGTATGTGCCATTCATATTCAAAGTCAAGAAGGAACTGGGAAATGTAGAGTTTTACAGAGGAGACTTATCCTCTCCAACAATGCAACTGTGGCGGGACATTCGAGAGCTTTCCGAACGGCATTTGAACCACTTCTACACCATGTTGAACATTGAATTCGATAGGTTTGCTTTCAGAATTATTTCTTGGGCTAATTTTCTCATAACTACATACATACTCCGGATCTGTTGGCATAGTTCAACTTTTCTTACGTATAATCTTATTTAGGTGGCAATATGAGTCTTCGTATGTTAATGATGCTCGCTGTTTGGTAGCTGACATGGTGAAGAATAATGTAGCTCGTCAAACTGCAAATGGATTATTGGTTGTGGATTTTCCTGACAATGAACTTGAGGAGCATGCGGTTGTAAGAAAGAGTGACTCTACCACGATATATTTATCCAGGTTAACTTAGACACTGTAATTCAAGTAGTTTTTTCAAAGGAGTGCCAGTTTTCGGCTACCGTATGCCAGTGTATGTAGAGTTTTGTCAATACGCTCGGGGATTTTTTTGACTGAACTAGTCAGTTTTTACAACAACTTACCAGGGAGGGATAGCTCACTTACCATTGAACTCAGAATGGAGACCCAGGTGAATGGCTGCTTTCATAGTCCGCCGGCCAGCCGGCCGGCGTGCCACGAGGCAGTGCAAGGGGGGAGGAGGGCGGCAGACGGTCGGTCGAAGGAATGAAAACAAAGAAGAACAAGATCAAAAACTGAACAACCAGGGGCTTGTACAAATGGTTTTTGACCTTGTCTCTCCTTGTTTACAGCCCTTCGAGGGGTTGACCGACCGTCTGCCGCCCTCCTGAATAGAGCTGGCTCTCTCATTTCATACCCTTATCGTAATCTTAAAGTTTCGCGATCGGACAGACAGACAGGGTGGATGAGTCGGTAGGATATTCATCTCATATCCCATACTAACTTTTTGCATGAACAAGTTTTGCAATCGCCACAACCCCACCCTGGCGCTCCTTTTCTCCTAAGGCTCAGGCAAAAGCTGTATTCTTCCGTCTAAAAGGGTCTTTAACAATAAGCACAGGCAAGGTCGGCCAGCCCCCCTTCTCTGCACTCTAGCCCTCAGTGTTGAGAAAAGCGATGAAAAAAAAAGGAAAAAAGTGAAAAAGAAAAGAGAAAAGGCCTTCCCTGACTACATTTTCTAAATTTTGAAGAGGAATGAGGCCCGGCTTAAGCCTCCGTTGCTCAAGGCTAACTCCGTTGATTGGGGATAACGTTTTCATCCGCGCTGTCTTTAAGTAGTAGAGTGGAAAGCAAAGTAGTGTCGTTTGCTCACTGTTCTAATTTTTTTCAGAGAGCTGGCATCCATTCTGAACCGCGACGAGCTCTTTCATGCAGATCGGTACCTTTACGTTGTCGATCGAGCACAACGAAGGCATTTCGAAGCACTGAAAATGATTTTGAGAAGGATTGGGAAAGAGTCTCTTGCAGAAAAGGTTGAGCACGTGCCCTATGGACGAGTGAAAGGGTTGTCAACAAGGTAATCCCATACATAAAAACCTAACATTCCCAAGAGTACTACACGTTCAAGATTCATTTTGAGTCAGTCTGAGTGTACTGGTCACCAATGTTTTGCGAGTTTCGCTTATCTATTTTCACATCTGAAATAGTTTAAGTCCTTAAGAAACGTAGCACCGGACAGTCAGTCTTCAAATGGATAGCAAAGTATGGAATTTGGACATTAGTGCGCTTTACGACCATGTTGAATATTGTTACCAAATAAGTAGAACGTATGAGAAAAAAGAGAAGGAATAAGGAAAGTAAGCGCACGACGAGGCCTTGATTAGCCCAACAGTATTCGGAGCCCATATCTTCAACTTCTGAGAGTCAAATGGCTTCTCAAACACAGAGAAGTTTTCGCGCATTGACTGTGATCAAGTATCTTTGTATGTACTCTATCTTGTTGTTCCATAGATTATGTGAGGAAGAAAACAATGCTGTCAAGTGAGTTCCAGTGTGGTTAGCTAGCTGGATGTGACATGATTGTCTTTTGTATCTTTTTTCTGTATATCCCATGCTACCATTTAGGGTAGAACTACGACATGCTTAACCGCAAACTTGGTTTTGAGATGTCTCTTCTACTTCTATCTCTACACCCTACCATTTTTTCAGATTAGGACGAACAGAAGTGGTTGGAGACATTATCAATCGCGGTACCGAATTAGCTCTTCAGTTTATGAAGGAATCAAAAACTGTCAAGGTACAACCTGAGAAAGAGGAAGAAGTATGTACCAATGAGTTATTTACATACTTTCATAGCTATGAGAATTTCCAGCAGTTGATGAGTGGAGAATTCAGGTAGCACGACAACTTTCTCTTTCGACTGTGATATTCAACGATCTGAAACGAGCAAAGTCTGCTGAATACGAGTTTTCGTTTAAAAATGCCTTCGATCTCAACCACAACAATGCATTGCTGCTGCAGGTGAGGTTACTGCTTGCACGATGATTACATTACTTGCTGCAAGAATTCCATATAAATAATAAAGATTTTAGGTGAAACATAGTCGCTTGTGTTCTATAGAGGAAAACAATGCCGAACTTCTGCCTCTACTAGACAGCTGCGAATCACTTCCCGAAGAGACACCAGAAGTTGCAAAACTAGCTACCCAACTTGAAAGATTGCCAAATGTAGGGAATCATGTTGCGGACGTCCTCGATTTTTTTCACTTACCATTAGATGAATGATTTTAGGTGATCATTGACAGCGCGCGGAACCTTGAACCTTGCCAGCTGGTCGTGTATCTCGTGGAGTTGTCTCATCTGATTGGCAGCGTGGTATCTCAAGCTAAGATCAAAGGACAGCCAGTAGATGTGAGTCCATTTTATAATTGCCAGCTGAATGCCCCGGTTCATGCTGGTCACCTCCTTTTTGTATTCTCTGTGAAAGACAAAAGACATACACACATGAAGGCACATACGTGCCTACAGACAAAACCATTTGCACCATGTTTTATTTTCAATTATAGCCTTTTTTATACACAATGCGACCTTTCGAGACCTCTATTCCACCCAAACTGAGACTCTTTATCAGATGGCTTGGTTCTTTTTTACCTTTGGCTGGCTGCAACTCTTTGCTACACGTTTGGTGTAAAAGTTACGGATTATTATCACGAGTATTTCTTAGTTAGGTCTCGGTCCACTCCTGTCAGCCTTCCAGCTAAACTGCTCTCAACTATAACTTCTCCTCATTAGGTAATTCCCGTCTTTCTTTCTCGGTCTCAGTAACGGTCCCAGAGTTGTTACTCTTCGATTCATGGCGCGCCGTTGGTTGTGGCTCTTCACCAGCCGCTATCCTTCTTTTCCGGCCTCTTGAAAATTCTCGAATGAAACTGTTGTGTTTAAGATGGAGCCCACCCATCTTTCCATCAGAGCACTCCCTGTCTACCACAAAAATTCGCCTTCGTCTTTTTTTAAACCTCTCTTTACTTTGCTCTCGGGCTTTACGGCGGTTCAAAACAAGGCCGTAATTTTTGGTCCTGGCTTTGCTTACTTTGTTACCTGCCATCTTCAGCGTAAGTTCCCATCTTTGAATTCAACATTCATCAACAACATACATAAGATCCACCGACCTGCCGTAAAAATTTTCGGGTTTCCCTAGCCTCTGCCCACGTTCGCGCTTTCAGCTGAATAGATGCGTAGTGCGTACGTCGCCCACACAGCTTCAACACATTTTCTCGCTCTTCAACCGCTTGAAAGTGAGTGCAAACGTGCTTCTTGGAATCAGCGACATTTTTGAAACTTATTAGAGAACTATCCACTTTATGAGAGAATCGTCAGGGTTCCATGGCCAATGCGGACCAAATTCGCTGTCGCATGAACGACTGTCGGTAGCAAATGAGTTTCTTGATGTCTAATTCATATTCGTGATAAAGGAGAGATGCCATTGACCATGAAGCATAGCTCGTAGTACCGTAAGTATGGAAGAATGTCATTAATTATAGACGGACGTTTATTTCAGTTCCTTTGCAAAATCTGGAACGCCTCTGTCTCTTTTGCTGAAATGTCCGCGTCCTGCGCTGATATTGTGTACTTCCTTTCGAATTTATCGCCGTCGCGTTCTTGAAATTTATGTCGACCTAGCGGCTGTTACTCTGAAACCAGGTCTAAACAATGCTTACCAAGTGACTTTGCTAGCCATATCAATTAGCTATACGGATAACAAAAAGAGCTAGCAAATTTGAATTTTGAAGTGAAGCGCGCTATAATAGCGCAGAAAACGAAAACTCTGGCAGGAAAGGCATGGGAGACGTTCTTGGTTCAGCAGAGGAATCACAAAACCAAAATGAAGATTAGGGATGAGTGCCCTTCCATAACTATTGTCATACATACCACACTGCAAGCTATGAATCATGGGTAAAAGCTTCATAACGTGGCGTCCCTTATCATAAGTATAAGGGAGACATCGAGAAGTCTCGGCCGCTACTGGCAGTCGCCTGTGGCACAGCGGATTACCTTTACCAGTGGAGCTCTGATGAGTCCTTCATAGAGTGAGTCTCTAACGAGTACCAGATATGTCTTTGGGTTGCTAGGGATGATTAAACGGTAGTATTATGTTGTGCAAATCATGTAGAGTTGCGATTAGGCATGGCGATTACGTCGGCTGTTGAATTTGATAATCAGTCACACTTAAGCCTTCGAAAAGCAGAAGAATATTACCAACGCAACACATGCGCGATCTACTTTACCTGGGTGGGTCTAACTATTCGAGTTCGAATCCATGATTGCGCCTCAAATGGCAGTAACAATCAGACAGACAAACAAATAGGCCAACAGACACATTGCTGTAACTTTAAGTCTATATATGGAATATGGTAGGAAATACAGGCAAGCATATCTCATCTTGCTTTTTTAATGTGAGTGTGATGTTTCCGTACCTCCGTTTTCTTTATTAGTTTATTAGTTTTTTTTCAGATAGCTGTACCTCGGCTACTGCTTCTGTCAGCTAGCCGAGCGGCACTCCGTGAAGGTATTTCTCTCCTCGGTGCTTCACCTGTTAAGGCTATGTGATGGTGCGCCCTAGAAGGGCAGGAAGAAGATACTTCAGCTATCGCTGAACGCTGCCTTTCTAGGATATCAAGAGTTTAGTTACGAAGGCGAGTAACTACCAGACTCCTACTCATCGCTCGATGTTGATTAGTAAGATAGTGCTTTGAAATTGTTAGTGTAATTATCATGTGATTGAGACTAGGATAGAGCTTTTGGTTTCAAATAGGATCCCTTCGTTTTTTGGCGGTTAACTTTTTTTTCTAGGCTGTCTACCAGCGCTCTTTCTAATTCTGGTCTTGAGACTTTCTTTAGACTTCTTGATGGAAATATTCTGGCCGCTAGAGGCCAACAGATCTTCCCTTCTGGTTTTCTTTCGCAGTCTTCTCTCTCGGTGTCATCACTACAGGACCATACACTGGGCCTGATGCACGAAACTTCAGATCCTAAGTGCGCTTTAATTTCCAGTGTCAAACGCATAAAACCTATCCAGAGTTCGCATTAGTTCGATTAACTGATGGGAACGGATAGTGTTACTCATTTTATTTATTAGCTACGTTGGGTTCGATATGTGGTTTAGAAGTGATTGTGAACGCTCTCCTGTGCAGTAATCACGGGAATAGCGCAACTCAAAGATTTAGCCAGCGATCTTTTGACGACTAGAGCAAGATCGAGTTGACTCTCTCTTCTACTAATAATAAATAGTGTTGAACGAGTACTCAAATTACTCATGTGATTGATGGTTTCTAATACATTTGTTCGGGTTTCGGTTTAACTGTTTCAGTCTTTACCAGTAGCAGCAGTAGTATATGATTACTTGTATTTTTTCTGTTTCTAACTCTGCTAATTTCCTTATCTTAATCAAATTCTCTGATGTTCTTCATTGGTTCAAGTACGAGTACATCATTAGTTGTTGGTAATGAGAGTTACTTGTAATGTATTTTGTTTGAAAATGTTTTACAGTAGGCGATATTTGTAGAAAGTAATAATAATTGCGTGAATGTTGTTATAGAAAGCCCTGTAATTTACTGAATTTATAAAGTATTAAATATATTTCACTTCACATGTATTGCTGGATCCATAGCGGTTCTTTTTAAAAATATTTGATAGAAAATACAGACCTGTTTATTGAGAAGTTACCTTACAAATTAGTCCTAGAGTGCCATGACTCAAGTCGACTCAATGGTTTTAATTTTTTTTTTGGACGGCAAAATCAGTAATCTGTATTGCCAACCTATTATACAATTGGACATACGTACAGTAGCGCTCAAAAGTCTTCGGTGGAATGCTTTGACGCTCTTTCGTTCATAACTTTTTTCTTAGTAGACCAAATCGCGCAAAATTTGGCTATGTTTAATTAAAGCATACTTCACCCTACCCAACACTATTTGACTGCTAAGCTTCAATATCCACAGATAGGGCAAGGTGTTCGTTACGGCAGCAGATTTTGCTAAAAGTTAAAGTTGCTGACGTCTGCACTTATTAACACCTTATGTGCGTTTTTCTCATCTATTGTGTTCGGCATTATCGCTCGTACACATTAGACAGGACAAAAAGGAAAGAGATTCTATTATATAGAAGGACCATCATCTGCATTTTCAATCGATTTTATGATCATGCTCTTCAGAATACCTGGAACGTGATTAGATTGCAGGTTAATAGTGTCAAATATTCGCAATACACCCACCCTCCAAATATAGAAATTTCGCATGATTAGGTCCAGTAGGAAAGGGGTTACGACTGGAAAGTACGGCTGAAGAACCATTTCATCGAAGACTTTTGAGCGCCACTGTATATATACAACAGAAAAAGACAACATTCCAGGGAGTCAGCCGAAAGTAGCATCATGTTTAATCAAACCTAAGGGAGCCTATCACCATTTTAAACGACCAAATCAAAATGTTAGCGGAAGCGAATCGGCGCAGCACTACTTGCAGGCTTGTAGAGTAGGAGAGAGGTTTAGCTTTTCGAAATCACTTATCTATGATCAACTGCTTGAAGTTGGTTTTGTAAAGCGCCTTGATTTTGGGATACCTCACGAAATGAGCGAGCACACTATGGCTGCTTTCATAGTCCGCCGGCCGGCCGGCCGGCGTGCCGGCGTGCGTGCCGGCGGAGGCAGTGCTAGGGGGGAGGAGGGAGGCAGACAGTGTAAGACAAACAGTCCACGCCCCTTCGAAGGTTGTTTGTTTTCAACCCCTCGAAGGGGCGTGGACTGTTTGCCTATCTGTCTACCACCCTCCTCCCCGCTAGCACTGCCTCCGCCGGCACGCACGCCGGCACGCCGGCCGGCCGGCCGGCCGGCACGCGCGCCGGCACGCCGGCCGGCCGGCGGACTATGAAAGCAGCCTATGATGGATCGCGCCTCCGTGTGCGACTCGTTGCTCAAACGAAATAAAAATGAGCTGTTTCTAAAACGCATGAGTACGGAGGACTAAAAGTGGATCGTGTACAATAACGAGTAGCAGAAACGATCGTGGAGCCTTCCAATGAGCCGTCGCAAACCGCTGCAAAAGTCAAAATCCTGGTGCGGAAGATTATGCTGTGCTGCTGGTGGGATTGGTGGGAAATCACTTACCATGAGCTGTTGTCGCATAATCAAGCGATGACTTCGGAAAGGTACTAGAGTTAAATAGAAAATGTACAGGCAGCGATAGAACAGAATCGGCCCGAACTGGACAATCGTGAGGACGTTTTCTTCCAACAGGATACCTCCAGACCACACGTATTTTTGGCCACTCGTCAAAAATCGCAGGAGCTTGAGTGGGATGCCTTGTCACACCCCGCCCCATATAGTCCGGACATAGCACCAGCAGAATACCACTTGTTTAGGTTTCTGCAGAATACATTGGATGGAAAATCGTTCAATCCGCTGGAGGACTGCAGAAAGCACCTAAGATGGTTTTTCGATTTTATGTCCGAGACCTTCTATGGAAGTGGGATACTGAAACTCACAGAAAGATGGCGATTCCTTACTGAACAGAATGAGGATATATCGTTATTGGATTCCTTTTTCTAGGAATTTTCACTCAAAGATGTATCAAAACGGCGGAGACGTTTCGGACAACCCAACATAATAGCTGTGAATAGACGGAAGTAGCTCTTGATTCAGGCTTATTCGATGTTTGGACAAAATGACGATAAAAATTTGCACAAAGAAAAGAGTCTTCAAATGATCCATTCATTTACAATGCAAAAATCAGTATAAAATTACAATTTCACAGAGTAACTCTACTCATTTAAAGGCACGGTTCGCGATGATTCAATGGGCGGGTGTGTCGATGACGTGTCCGCCCATTGAATCATCGCGAACCGTGCCTTCAAGAGACTTTTTTAGACTAGTTAAATGAAACCAATAGCAAAAGTCGTTATAACAGCTTTTTCAGCACTGTATGTAGTCACTGGTGTCAGGTTAAATTCCGATTGAAATTGGCTGCTTATTCAAGGACGTGGTGCAGTTGTATCGACCAAAGTTGACCTCTTCGATGGAAACACTGATTGAATAGATAAAGAGAGAATATCCCAAAAATGAGAAGATACTTCTCCCGTGCTATTGAGTGTTAATTGCCTAAGGGAACTATTTTTTTCAATTCACATAGTCCTCATTTGCTGTGCCAATTAGGATTTTTCATTTACTGAAGCTATTTATCAGATTATTTCCAGAAAGATGCGTCGCTTTCTCGTCCAAGACGTGTGGGAGGTATTATCGTGGGCCACATATCGACAGGCAGCTAATCAGACACATTTTCCATCATTTTGTTCATAAATTGTTGTAAAGAGCCTGCGAAAATGGTCAAATGGCAGCGAGGTTATCATCTCTGACCGATACAACTGCCCATCTCCTCTCGCCCAAGATCGCTATAACTTGTTCAAAGGTCTGGTTGTAAAACGGCTTCACATTGCTCCACAACTGTTCGTGATTGTCCTTTAGTGACAGCGATATCAAGTGGAGTAATGACCGTGGGTCCTTTCTGAAACACGAAGAATATTCAGTGATATTCAGTAGCCTGCTCAGAGAAAAAATTAAGTTTCCCTTTAGTACCGCCCGCACAATCCCTTCGAAATGCTAAACAGTAATAGAGATAGATTGGTAGTCTATAGAATTCAAAGGCGTATTACGCAGACTCTACGAGTATAGGAAAACCTTCACTTCAAATTTTTCCACTTTTTACCAAAAAAGGCGGTTGAATGGAACTGAGACACTCTTCGAAGAGATTGTGACATTATAAGTAGTAAGAGGGGTGTATTCGGACGGGACTTGAGTCGGGTGCAACCTCGTGAAGAACTTGCTACAGATGCAAAGAATTGCTCTCTACTTCCATTGCACGCTGCTCTCTTATTTTTATCTGGACAATGGCTGCTTATAAAGCTGTCTTTCATGGTTAGCCACTCTGACGTATTCGCCTCCAATCCGATCCAGTCGCGTCTAACCACAAGCCCACCTGAGAATCATCGTTTCAGTGGAGTAAAGACGTCTTTCATATTTCTTACTTACTGGCCAACACCCACTGCCGTAAAGCATTGTGGGCCTTATCTCTGCCCGAAATGCCTTTCCTTCGAGCATACTAGAGCTCAGACGGCAGCAGAAGATACCAGTAGACTACCTCAACGTTATCCAAGCCGCGCTTATTCAGGCGTACACAGCCTGGCCCACGCTACTATCAGCGGCTAGATCACACCCCATGAACCGGAAGTCCTGCACCATTTCGATGGGTTCTCAAGGATGTCTGCGATTGACTACGTTCACTCTTCCGAGCTGAGGAACTGGCCTTTTTCATGCGCAGTCGAACCCATCTTCTGTCAGCTCCTTCTAACATTTCTGCTGCTTGTCGTGGACTTCTTTGTTGCTCTCCGCTATCGGGCGATGTCGTCAACGCCGAAGATGGTCTATAGGGTCCATTCATGAGTTCCTTTCTCTTTCTCTTTCTTATTTTTATCTAATCTCTTCGATCTGATGCACTTGAAAATTTTCCACACCACATACGCACCAGCTAACACTCGTGCTAGCACATGATGGAACAGCCGCTAGGACACAACAAACAGCACGGCTTCAATATCGAACTTCGAACCTACTAGTTCTACTTTCAGTGTTGTTTTCGCAAATTCGAAACCATTCTCTTATTGCATGAACTTCAGCCCAAATCACTGCTGCATACCAGGTGATACACTTCGGAGCCTGCAGCGCCCGATCTTGTTATCGAAGGCGGGACTGCCAGAAATCCAGAACGTTGAAGTTCTTCGGAAGGGACAAATGAGACGGTCTCTAGGGAAGATTCGCGAAAGGGTGGACCAATTAAAATAAAGAGAGCTGCATAAGGGTATTAATAGTGCTAAAATCCTTTCTGTGGTGACATTGCAGTAGTGGATGACCTCATCTTCCCATAGTGATGGCGACAGACAAGTAGGACTTGCTTGTGCTATGTTCCAAGATTTAGGAACATTTTGCCTTATTCGACGTTCTGCTCGACGTGAACTTCAGTGGTAAGGTCATGATAGAAGGGCCTTTTTCTGCTACTCTGTCCTCTTCTGTGAAATAGCTATTTTTGCTGATTTTAAATAAAAACAAACACGCCGCGGAGTAGTCAGAGCCTGAGCGCCTTCCCATTCGAAACATTGAGTCGGAGGTAACATTTGGAGTAGACCGTCAATCGCGTTCCCTGAACATTAGAACTCACTGGGAAAGGAAGAGTTAGCATGAGGCATAGAACATTAGAGAAGTACCGATAGCTGTGTAATCACAGTCCAGATCTTTTTCGTTTTCGATTTCGGATCCTTTATTTTGGATAACTTTGGGAATCTGCCCCCAGTCTTGATCAGCTGCAATTATTACATCAGACCATGTGCAACAACTGCACTACCAAAATGGTTGGCGGCAACAACTGAGAAATGCTCTTACGACATTTCTCTATCTTTCGATCTTATCCTAAAAGATTGGGGTCATTGAAATGCAACCGTACTGAGTTTTTTGTCGATTCCCATGCTTTGCTTACTACTTTGATGTACTTTATCTTGAGTGATAAGGAACCTCCGCTGAGGAACTCATTCTTTGGCTCACCCGGTGCACCGACATTGCTTCAACTCATGTTGAAAAGGCTTTGAACGGTGCCTTCTGATTTTATTGGCGAGTGGTTATAACACCTCGCCATAGATCTCCTATAGCGAGAGTCATAATTTTCCGGTCAAACACACAAACACATGCGCACCGATACACACACAACACTCAGGGCCTGGCTGCTTTGTAAACTTGTTCAATTGTGAGATTGTGGTTCGGTCCAGGATCTCAATCGGCAACCCTAAAGTGATGTTGTTCATTTTCTGCACTGCTATTTGTCCGTTTCCGATCCGCGATAGCAGAGAGTTGGTAGACCCACTAAAAACCAGGTGACCATCGTCATTTCTGTTGGAAACTTACAATATTTCTTCCAAAAATTATCTTTTCCTGCTGTCAGCTCTTTCAAAGAGTTCGCATTTCTCCATGGAAGTCCAATTGTTAATTCGTACATCTGAAATAGATGAGTTGATATTTCCAAAACTTTTCATCATTTCCTTAACATTCGGTTTAGACGCCTTGTGAATTGCGGTAGAGAACTTCAAAATAAAAGAAATGGCAAATACATAACGGCTACTAATTAATTTATGTCAATAGTGCTGTTGTCAACAGCTGTCTCTTTTAATTTATACAATCGATCCCCCGAGGCAAGAGTTATGTTTCAGCAACTCAAAATCTTCAAAAAATCTGGATTAATGGCGATGCGTAGCCATCAGCAGATACTTAGCCCTTCGCCATCCTCAGCTACATTTATATGTAACGTCGTTTCTCCACAAGAACCTTTGTCTCCTTTGTGCCTCGATTATATTCGAGAACAATCTCGGAGTTACTGCCACTTGTAATCAAACAGGTCCCGAAAGTTCCTCTTGTGAATCATGTCGTAATTCACAAATGACCAACGCTATTCATCACACGCGTGTCGCAATTAGCTGGTCGCTTAGTTCTACCCCAATGGGAAGGGCTTTTTGCAGAATTCAGCGATAAAATTTAATTACTAACTGCAAGAGCTCTCAGAAAAAATCGGCGGTACAGCCGAACCCGAACAACTCCCATGGGAGGTTTTGTCGCGGTGCTTTTGGACATGAAGAAAAGCTATACAACGAGCTCTTCACTTAAGGCCTAACAGCCACGGTTACCATCTGCAGCAGTTAGTTTCAAGGGTTTGCTCATTCAATCAAAAAAGAAACGCAACCGAGCAAGGGGTTTGTCTATCTTCTACACGATTGTCTATCGCGTCGTCACGCCACGTCTATGTTCAAGCTGAAGCTCATTCCCATGTAGCACGAAAAGGTTATTAAGTTTTCAAGACGAACCAGATATAGATACATCTCAAAATCGTGCTTAGGCTTTGCTCGTTCGCCCTTGTGCACAGCCCTCGGTGTATAAATGTCTAATGGATAGCCAATCTGTTCCCTATCGTTGGATCTGAATTATTCTTTTTTCCTTAGTGTTTCAGACACGAGTGAGAATCAAACGTACTTCTTCGGATGTTGCGTACTAAACTGAAAACCAAACAAGCGAACAATATCTCTTTCGTGAGGGCCACCGACGAGAATAGCTGACGGCCGTATGTTGCCATGCACGAGACCGATTCCATGTATGCTCTTCATAGCTTCTATTATGTAACGGCATATGCGGAAAGCCGATGTAATGCTGAAAGTGTAGTTATTTGGTCACTGAGGGCTGTTCCTTCACATTTTTTGGAAAGGCAGCAGAGGCTATGATGCTGGGTCCAATAAAAGAAAAATAAAAACAGTCATAAAGTCAAATAAACGGGTGAAGAATAAAGTACATGAAAAATCAAAGCCATCGCTTGACCCTCTCAGCGTTACTCAACATAAGCAAGCCGGAAAGATATGCTCTATCAATCGTTTATCCATGTTCTTCAAGAATTTGTCATGAGTTTTGCAACCAGCGTAGACTTCATGCCTATAGGTGATGATACGCGGCCGAGTGATAACAAGAATGCACCATTTATTAACCGTGACAGCTTTGAATCGTCTCAGATGGGCCTTGTTTTCGATTTGTGTAACTGCTCGTTTTTAGATATTTTTTTCAAAGTAATCGTCACGTACAATAACGCCAAGAAAACAAAGATCAGGTGAGCAGGACACGTTATGCGATATAGTGATGATCGTTGGACCAGGGCGGTTACTGACTGGATCCCTCGGGACATCAAACGAACTCCAGGACGGCCGCCAACAAGATAGCAGACTTCCTCACGAAAGCTCTGAAGGAAAGGAATGTTGGACCTCGAGTCCCTGAAGCGAGGAAGATTCACTGAACCACTCTGGCTCGCGATAGGGACGAATGGAAACGCTACTGGCCCCCTCTCGAGGAAGTCGATGATCAACGGGACTACAGGTGATACAGGTGAACATCACGTACCTGATTTTATATCTGTGTAACTGGCTCTGCAAGGTCTGCCCTACGTGATCGGTGATGTAGAATCTGAACTGAACTGATTCCTCACATAAACTTAGTGGAAAATAAAGCTCTGTGCTTACGTAAGATCGTCTGTCTTTCCTTTCCCGTACAGTTTAGGTAGATATCTGTTTTCGATTTTCTTCTCTTTCATCAACTCTAAAGCTCTTATTTCCTTCTGCAACCTAAACAAAAATGGACCAGAAGGAGCAACAAAGTTACAATAATTGTGGAAGTATAGAACCACGACTCAAAGGCACAGTTTATGATGATTTTCGGGTATCCTACTTATATAATCGGCTAAGTGTGTCTGTTGGTGTGTTTGTGTGTGTGTCAGTATATGTGTGTTTGTCTGACCTGAAACTCATAACTCCTGGCCCACTGAACCTAGAACATTCAAATTCGGAGGAGAGATAGGCGGAACGATGGGAACAGCGATGGTAAGTGATAGGAAGTGACAGCAATCAACAGAAACAGATAAAGAGCCTTAAAAGGTAAAGGTCACAGGGCCCGTAACTCCGTTCGTATTAGCGGTGAAGCCGTGGCACTTTGGCAAGTGATGTAGGGTGCGAAAGGACCGTTAGTGATTGGTGACAGGGAATGATAGCAAGTGATAGGGACTGACAAGAAGCTATAGAAGGCGAGGGCCTGTAGGTCTGTGACGCGCTCCCCGTTAATAGTGGAGTCTTGGTATTTCAATAGATGATGTAAAATGTGAGAGGATTGTAGGTACTCGGTGACGGGATCGAGAACGGTTGGTGTCAGGCCAGGAGCTGATAAAACTGATAAGGGCTAATGAGAATCCTGGAAAGCGTAGAGTCACTATAATAATGGCATTAATAGTGGAGCCTTGACAGTTTGGCACGTGATGTGGAGTATGGCGGGGTCGTAGACGAACGATAATAGGAACTGATAACAGCCGATAGCGGCTGATAACAGCACTTGCCAATCGAATTTAACTCCTGTGGTATTAACGATGTATTTATGATTACGACTATTACATAGATTACGACCGCTACCCACCAAAGTTTGTAACTCGGTCGAAAATCAAGGTTACATGATGTTTTGATATCATTTACGTCAAAGCTCATCCGACCGCCAATAACTCGGGATTCTCAACTAATGATGTATGTACCTGTAGAGGAAAGAAGGTCCAGTGATACCAAAACCTTATAATGGTGTTATTATCACTTGAGAACATTAGCGAGTACTACTAAATTCATTGGTTGCCTATCAAACCTTTAATGACTCATAATTTTCAAGATCAAGAGCAACCGATTGACACTTTTAATCGTAGGCGTATGCGTGGACATGTGGTGCACGCATTGGCGTGCGTAGCCCAACTGGTTTAGTTATAAGTAAATGATGAAAGGGATAGATCAGAATAGAGCAAAAGAGGCGAAGAAAACGAGAAAATCGGCGTACTGGAAAAAAGCTTCTGGCGCAAAGGGCAAAATTAGGGTTGGACGAGAATGTGATGACAAAAGGGGCATGGAAAAGATACTTGGGCGAGCTGTCCAAATGTGTATGTCACTAAGTGCATCCGACGGAGGACGGTACGAACGTGCGTCCGAGGGTGTGCGCGCGGCAAAGTTCGATTTGTACGACTGCGGCGCCAATTTTCGGGGCACAAACTTGAAGTAGTGTAGTTTAGTAGGGTCAGATGATCTTCCTAATCCACTCTATTTCAAATTTTGGCCCCAATGATAGGCGTCAAAGTCGTTCAAATCATTACGAACTTCGCCGCGCAATTTGCCGCGCGCATCCTCGGACTGCAGTGGGCTGCGTGAGTGCATAATGTGCGTTCCGGTGCGAACAGTACAACCTCTACAACCTCTACGACGCCGTGAGAACTCGTCCGCCTTCGGTTGTGAACGTCGGCTGAGCCAGTTTTGAGGGCTCACTACGCCCTACCCGGGCCTTTTTTCGACAGGGCGTCGTCTCTTGCGCCATCCTGTGGAGGCCACGGATGACATGAAGATTCTAATGAGTTCGATTTCATTATCTATCACCAGTTTGCCTGGCTCATCAGCACATTGGAATCATCTGATCATCATCGCAAACTGACGTGGACCATCACGTTGAAAGGATATGAAACAAATCGTTCCCACAACTCGGAGCTTCTGTGAAAAAGTGTCCTTTGATCTTTAGCGTTCTTTGATGACCTTAGAGATCCGACAGTGACTGCATTAGTCCAGTCGTACTCATGAAATCGCGTCAGGTATCCGGTCCACTCAATTTTCACTTTCTTCACCATGTAGCAAATCTTCTGATCTTCATTCGTTGGTGATGTGTGGACAGCAGATGCTGGGAGCTTGTGTCCTGAAACCAGCCCCGTTCTGGCGGTTTGTTGGAAACGTGTAGCGAACAGTGGTGAAGCTTACGATGTTTGGGGCAGGTGCAGGCTAATTAACAATAATCATGCAGAGCGATTTCTTCCCTCAAATCAGGGTGACCAGATAGGCCCGTGGGTACGATTGGGCTGGGTAGAAAAAAAGATAACAGCTGGATCATACAGGTACCCCTGTCGAGATGAGAGGCTCAACGGCAACATGTGCTGGCCTATAAGTGGATTCGTGAAAACAAAGTTATTTCAAAGCGGCTGTTGGTTGTTCAGTCTCCATCAGAACAAGATGTGAGAGCAGTGTCTCGATGGTGCGGGTATGTGCTGAGAAGTCTGCAGAAAAGGGAGGCAGTGGAATTCGAGGTTAGAAGTAGGTGACCACGAAGAGCCAAAAGAAGAGGTGGCCGTACTTAATCGAGGAGGACCTCGCCGACGGACCCTGCAACGGCTCGGAATTCATTGGTAGAAGACAACAAAGACTCAATATTTTCCCATTACGGTAACAAATGACATGGGCAGATCCAGCAGGAAGCCCAAAATGAATCATTGGATTTGAGAGAGTTAAACTATGAAAGGCGAGAAGTCACGGAACTGCAAGTTCTATCGCACTTACCATTTTGACTGTATTCGCGATTACACGACAATGGAAAGGAACTTATGTTAGTACGTCTCAAGTACCACCTTCGACAATACGAGTGCAATGGGCAATGCTGAAGCGAGCCACAACGAATTTTCGACGAAGTCAAGCGAGTCAGGAAAATGATCACTCTTTGTGATCACCCACGGGTACTGCTCAATACAACATGACTCTCACTCTGGAACACCTTACAGCCGAGGTCTATCACTGCTGACTAGAAAAGGCTGCAGAACTTCATCGCCATGATTATCAGGGGCACAAGAAGATTCATCTGCTAATGGTTAATGCCACACTCCACGAAGCCAAGATTGATCAGAGAAATTCCTCGAGCTTGCTCTGCTCTCCTTCTTTCTTGCGCTCAACATCTGCCGTAGACTACGAATATCGCTTCTTCGGGGATTAACATATTTTGTTCCTTAAAACAGCATCCTGCTGAAGTTTCCCGCCACGGAGGTATTCGTTAGCAACCATAAGCATTCACTAACGGATCACGCTTATTTTTGTGAAAAAGTAGAGGAAAGTGAAGCTACATTAGCTAGCTAGCTAGCTGGCTAGCTACATCGTAGTAACAGCAATCTCACTGGCTGGAAGAAGCTTATGAAACCTTTATCCATGCTGGAAATCCAAAGCAAGAAGGCTACAGACTTTTCAACACTTTTGAGGCTTCTTTCAGAAAATTGTAGTATGTGCCTGTACCCCTCATGCCTGACCGTTGCATCATCCAGTAGTTGGAGACAGCACTTACATTGAAATCCCCTGGGTACTGCTTTTTGGAAATCTTATTTGCTTGAATTTTGGCGCAGAGTATCTTCCCATCGTCGCACTTTTCCACTCGCATCAGCATTCCGTGGGAAGCCATCACCAGAACGTCCATTATGGAAAACCTGGCAGCAAAAGGAGAAGTGAGTGAAACTTATAGGGACCTATTCTTTTACATTTCACCTCACTACATATATGTACACTGTTCCGCATAGATGCGCGTTCACCCATGGCTTCAAAACTAGTAACTCTCAGTGTTGCTCGAAAACCTCCAATTGAAAGTTGTGGCAAGTATTAATCGAAGTTTGCATAGATACCATATCTCAAATTGGAAAATGCTAAGTTTTTATCTTCATCTCCTTGAGATAGGTTCCCTGACCTAATCCGCACAAAGATACGTCTGCTTAACATTACATTAATGACGAAAGGTCAATAAAAATGACAAATCACAAATTCATTAATTTGATAGCCCCCGCTCCTTCGAATAGTTGCAAGATGGTATCGTCTATGCTTTCATAAAGATTGTCGATAAGCCTTTGGTCGACTTCATGCGATGCTTCGATGATGGCTTCTTTGAGCTATATGACGCCTCCAAACGAGCAGTTATTGGCGTACGTCTCTATCATCATGATCCGCCTTACGTTCCTCGTTTTTAATCGAGGTCAGGACCCTTGGTGAAACAAGGAAGAATGGCGATTTGATGTCGTCTGAACCCCACTCGGGTGCTTTGGTGATATGTATCGGGGTGTAATCTTGCGTAAAATTAAAGTTCTGCCGCATATGATGGTCACAAAAGGGAAAGAATGTGTGTATTATAGCAACCCAGCTGGCAGAGGAATTCGTGTTTCACTTTGCCGAGCTAAGTTTGAGTCGCCTCTTCAATATCATTGCTGTCCACCATTTCGCCGCCTCTCTTGAAGTTCCGTCCTGGAAAAAAGTCCCCCCTCCCTGAGATCGTGCCAGCAGAATCGATTGCCGCTCGCTCCGTCGCATTTAAATTTTGGATCGGACACAACTCAGAGAGAAAAGCATCTAGCGAAAGAAGGTTGAATCTCACAGAGGAACAGCCAAATCTCTCTAGTCAGATCGTCAGGAATGGCACCTTCCTCTTTTTTGACGGGCCATGAACTTGTACTTGGGTACCAACCAATAAAATGCATCCGTTGAGACATCGAGTTCGAGGGAAGATTTCATCCCCGCGCATGCCTTTGTCGACTTTGATGCTTTTTGTAGAATCCTCCGCTCATCTCTAATCGAAGGCAGGATGTTCGGAGGCTGTTTGATCCCATAAGCGACAGGGTACTTGAGGAAACTGTTGATAGCCTCGTGGCAGCGGACCGAATCCTGTGCGATTCGAGGTTGGACGATGCGGCCTGTTTTTCAGAAATTCAACCTTTTCTGAATTGCGACAGTGTTGTCCTTTAGCCTTAGCCCGCTCAAGAAAGGCTTCACATCTAGGGAGCAGTTATACCAAGCGATAACGAGAGGACCGAGAGAATATAGCTTGGACGTATTTCTTTGCCTCTCATTAATATGCCAATGCGACTTTAACAACAAATGAAGACAAAAAACATAACGCCATTCCATTTGACATTTGGTGTTGTGTGCTAACTTTGATTAAAACTTGCCACCACCACCACTTCCAATTGGAGAAATTCCACGAGCATCGAGAGTTATGAGTTTTGGGCAATTCAGGGATGGACGTATATTTATGCGGAGCACTGTAAACGGTGCACTAGTGTCTGTCTATCCGTAAGGGAATTTGATATTACATAAGAAACAACTGAAGAGGTCTTGGAATGGCATTTAGCAAGAACATTAGAGCCCACGTGACTTCACGAAGCTGCGCTCATAGGGTTCTACTTCAAGGACCTGTCTGGAAGGTCACATTAGTCAAACAGCTATCCACGAGCCTCGTCGAAGACAGCACCGAAGATTAAAAACGCTGACGAAATGCCATCCAATGCCTGATCAGCACCTTGAAATCAACCTTCTCCTCTCACAACTACTCCAACATCGACGATAATAACGACAACTACTGCGTGGTCATCGCCTTCCATAACAAACCGTCCGACTACTCGCTTACGACGCAGTCCACGTTCCCTTCACATTGACCCCAGCAACAGCTCGTGGTGCTCGGGAACCGCCAAGTTTTGGAGGAGTGTTGGGAAGCAAATATGATCTTTCTGCAATGTCAAATACATTTTATCTCTGATGTTCACTTCTTGACCAGGAACCTAACCAACTAGGAGAGCAAAACATACACCCATCATTTCCTTTGTAAGAGGTTGTAAGAGTTATCGGAATGTAAGAGAATAGAAGATTTAGATGAACCCCCTGACTATTTTTGGTCATTGATTCCTGGTGGGGAGATTGCTACTTGGATAAGGCTTACGGGGTGACAGGGCAGAGAGCATATCAGTTTTCGGTAGCTGACTCATCTCATGCTTCGTACTTGAGGCTCGCGAACGGCAACATCAAGGAAGGAAGCTCACAACCGCGGCACACAGGAGAATCACGCCTGTCGCCTCCATGGACTCCTGGTCTTCATCGGTTATCATCTCTGGGCTTACCGCCTTCCAGACAAGGACATCGACTGGACTGATACTCACTCACCATCACATTAATAAACTGATTGTTTATTCTAGTCTTACAAGGGAAGGATACTAGGTCGCAGTGGCCATCTGAGATGAGATGTATACTGCCGAATGTGTCTCCAGGTGAGTATCTCAAATCCGCTTTCCAAATCTGCTAAACGATTCTGGGGTCAGAGTTATGGGACCATTTCCTCTCCTGTGTTAAACGCCCCGAGATGCCTATATAAGCCAACCGAAAACAAGACGGAATGTGCGGCGATGGAGCAGTTGGTACGATGGCGGACTCTCAGGATGGTCATGGAGGTTCGTGTCCTTGATGCTTCTGCTCGTTTTGCATTTTGAAAAAACATCTCCCAAACGCTTGCAAAATGCTTTTACGCTTCATATCCACCATCTATAGGGTTCCCTTACGTTTGACAAATGCTGTAAAGGATAATATAATGGAAGTTTTCCTTTACCCCCATTTACCCCCACCCACCGAATAGAGATGCAGTCCTAGCCCAATCACTCGATGGGGTAGCGAAATTTATGGCAGCACCGTGCAGTTTCGACAGAGGGGAGAGCGGGAGGGGGGTCGGATGACTCATCTGACCGTAATACTCGCTGTTAGAGCAATGCCCTCTGCTCGGCCAGAAATGAACCATTGTGGGTACTATTCTACTATTACACCCCCAAAACCTCAAAATCTTGATTTTCGATGAAACTTCGCCTATAGGGGTAATCCGATGCCCTGATAACGAATATGACCTTCATTTTTGGCGTTGGCGCCATTTGACTCCAATTGGCGCCAATTTGGCGCCAAATTGGCGCTAATTGGAGTCAAATGGCGCCAGCGCCAAAAATGAATGTTATATTCGTCATCAGGACCTCAAATAACCTCTAAACGCATGTTTTCAGCAATTTTGGTGAAAACACCCTTGGCGCCAAATTGGCGCCAATTGGCTCCAAATGGTGCCAACGCCAAAAATACAGGTCATATTCATTATCAGGGCATCGGATTACCCCTATAGGCGAAGTTTCATCGAAAATCAAGATTTTGAGGTTTTGGGGGTGTAATAGTAGAATAGTACCCACAATGGTTCATTTCTGGCCGGGCAGAGGGCATTGCTCTAACAGCGAGTATTACGGTCAGATGAGTCATCCGACCCCCCGCTCTCCCGCTCTCCCCTCTGTCGAAACTGCACGGTGCTGCCATAAATTTCGCTACCCCATCGAGTGATTGGGCTAGGACTGCATCTCTATTCGGTGGGTGGGGGTAAATGAGGGTAAAGGAAAACTTCCATTATATTATCCTTTACAGCATTTGTCAAACGTAAGGGAACCCTATAGATGGTGGATATGAAGCGTAAAAGCATTATGCAAGCGTTTGGGAGATGTTTTTTCAAAATGCAAAACGAGCAGAAGCATCAAGGATCCGAACCTCCGTGACCATCCTGAGAGTCCGCCATCGTACCAACTGCTCCATCGCCGCACATTCGGTCTTGTTTTCGGTTGGCTTATATAGGCATCTCGGGGCGTTTATCACAGGAGAGGAAATGGTCCCATAACTCTGACCCCAGAATCGTTTAGCAGATTTGGAAAGCGGATTTGAGATACTCACCTGGAGACACATTCGGCAGTATACATCTCATCTCAGATGGCCACTGCGACCTAGTATCCTTCCCTTGTTAGTCACGCACTGTTTGCATCCCCTTCATGCCGTCTGATGAACAGTACTACTTTCAATCCAAGGATACATCACAAACAAAAACCGGCAAGTGATATACTCACTTTTCGTTTGTATCAGTAACAAGTTGCTCTCCAAAATTGAGTAGCCTTATATCTTGTGGGTATTCGGGTGGAGCATCCTGAAGATGCTGCTTATCCAACTGCGACGCAATTCAGAGGGAAAAGATTAAAAGCTCGATCAAATTTAAGGCCATTAGTAGGCAATTAACTTTACTTCCAACTCACTCGATCTCCTCTCCTTTCAGGCGAAGTCGAAATGCTCAGCTGACAGAGAATTACCGTTTTGGCAAGGAATACAAAATTTCTGATCAGAATCTTTTCAATTGAAATCGCCCCAAAACCAGGCGGGCACTACGCCTCGGCACAAAAAGGTATTTATCCATTATTCGAAGGATGTTTGACGAAATTTACGCGCGCACACCAGCGGATATCGTCCAAGGATTATGCCTTTTTAGGAAACCTCCCATTAGATTGCTATCGTAAGACTCGCGCGCCACAACCATGATTGCAAGGGTCCGGTACTGAAGTGCACCGTTAATCAACAAAGTACTGAACCGTACCTTAACATTGTCAGTCGTCTTTTTCGGACCCTCAGCAGCCATGCTGATCGATCGCTAATTCTGACAGCACAACCGTATGCAGAGAGCGCTATGCATTGAATGGATTTCCCCATTTTACAGCCCCTTGATGATATTCCTGCATTATAGACCTAACACCCAACATAAACCAAAGACTTTGTACAAAATCAATCCAAAGATCACGCGATAAAATTCATATCGAGTGCCAAAATTCAAGCTCTTGAATTTGCTGGCCTTGGTTTCTTATTGACTAACTAAACACGACCTAGGTGATGCCATTTTGTTTTCCGATACAAATTTTCTCACAAAAGCTTCCATGCTTCCAACCCTCATCAGAGAAGAATTATTAATCAACCATTATCAACGCCGAGAGTTACGTCATGCTTGTCTCCTTCCTACATATTACAGGGTGAGAATGCATGGTGGAGTTTTTCCGGAAGAAATGACTAATACCCATAAAATTTTCAGAAGGGCACTCATTCAACGGTCACTGCAAACTCGACACAGGTGCACATGCTTATCACATGCGTTACGAAAACTCAATATTGCCCTCAATTATACCACTAAACATTCATCAGAAATTCGGTTCCTTTCTTCAACAGGTCTTGAAGCGTACAGTTTCTTCAAAGAGGGCAACCTACTTAATCCAACCTACTTGAATGACACTTTTTCGAGTCTGTGATGGAACAGCAGTACTCGATCAAATAGAGGACTACCATTTTCAACAATTAATCAGTCATAATCGATAAGATACACAAGAGAAAGCCCTCAATTTGACAAAGCCTCATCTCCTTTCTTACTTCCATCATTGACACAGATCACCTTGATTTCCATGCACATAGACTTGTGAAAGTGTGAAGAAGAAGAGGCCATGACCATGTGTGTACGATTCATCGGCACTTGCCACCTACCATCACCTTCCAGAGCAAATATTCCCATCATACGCGCTACCTTTTCTTGGGATGAATTTTTTCCTTATTCTCGAATTCTCTATCAATCGGGTTTTTAAAGCCACGTATAAAACAACACAAAAAATTACAACAGTTTTGGCAAGTCAAGATTCCTGTAATACAGTGCTGAGTTGTGAACTGTATCGGCATCACTTTGTACAACTCTCATGAGGGCCAGAAATTTTGTACGTTATACATTAGTGACTGCGCACCGATGCAGGGCAATAGAATACACTTACCATGGAAATGCATTGAAACTCTGTGGCAAAATAGTAAAAAATCATAACCCTAACTAACGACTTCTACGTAGAACTGATCATATGCGTATCAAGTTTGCTCAAAGGTGTACAATAGGAAGGGTTTAAGTTGTATGCTTTCAAACATTTACCACATAAATTATCATCATCGCCAAGTGATTAAAATATGGTTATGTGCCGAAGATCACCTAGGGTGGTTTTGTGACATTCATACTCATATTTATCTTTTATTTGTATTCAATGAACTTCAAAAAAAAACATTTATCTTTGACTCTGGCAGGAGTGTCATGAAATAAAAAAAAACAGCTAAACGATTATCGTGGAGCAGTAATTCTTGTAAATGTCATTCTTGAATCTCAACATGAATACAAATTGTGAGTTCCACCTTAATTTGAGAATGTTGAATCTAAAATCATTTTTGGAACTTGAGTGAAGCCAGCTCGATATTTAAATATAGTTTGATCTGGTTTGAGATCGAATCATGTTTTTAGCTGAACAGCCGCCGGAGGATATCTTTCGAGGTTCTTTCCTCAGAACTACGGCTTCCTCCCGAGGTTCATACTTCGATCTCTTGCGATGATGTTTTTCTTCACATGGCTCCTAAAAAAATTAATTATTCGAATTTTGCAAAAACATGATATTTACAATGGGCGCTCTCACGTTCCCGGCCGCGTAAACCTAACGCTTTTTTGAAACGCTACCATGATCCGCGCTGTATTGTTACAGTTTATACTTTGTAGCTGCTGAATTTGATCCATGCAGTGGAAAAAACCATACCAATTAAAATTTGCTCAGATGATCGGAGTACCAGCGTCAGGCTCAGGTTGAGTGCAAGTTGATGAAGAAACCCATCACAAAGAATAGTTCACTGAAGTCACCCGAATACAGCGCACAAATCCCTACACCGAAATCAATGAACAGTGTGCTAGGGCCACCGAGGAGCGACCTCGGTCAAAGAAGTCAGTTGAATTAGGACTTTGAACGTGCGGTTGAAACTGGGAAGTCCCGGAAGATTGCTAATCAAATGAAGAACAGGAATATCAAAGTTCTTTGCCCGGGGGAACACGCTGGAAAGGAGCAGGCAAATCGAAGAGGGTGTTAAGCCCAACGAATACACCAAACGAAATGGTGTGGCCCAAGTAGTAGCGGAGTCCATAAAGACTCTGTCTCCGTCAACAGAATCAGAGCATGACTGCGAGGATAAACACGGAAGAGGGGTAGTGAACAATTATATCTGTGTAAGCCTAACCAGCTGGCTGCCCAGAAAGATGAATTCCATCTGCAGTTCCGTAAGAGGACTACCTCACTATAGTGGGTGATCTGAATGGGAACGCCGATAGTGAACGAAGGGGTCTAGAAAGGGTTGTCTTGAGTAGTGGAGTAGGAGACATCGACCTGGCATTCTCTTGCGACCTAACAGTCTGCAGCACGTATTCCGCTTGAAGGGAAAGGTTGAGTAGAGCGGAGTTGAGACCCGTATTTTTCCCGATCCTTCTGAAGTACAACGAATGGGACTGGGAACACAATATGGGGCTATACAATGAAAAAAAATCTGCTGTCGTGCCTAAATTGTGCACAACTGTTCTCACATTTTCGCTAGCAGGATAAACAAATGGTAATTTGTAAGATAGAAGAGCTTCACCTGCGGAGTTTCCTTAATCTCTCCTTCTTCTAGTGGCTCTTGTTTCACTACAGAAGTATGCGACGAAGTTTCATTGACCGCCATCTTGGGTTTCCCCTTGATATCCGGTTCTCCTCTATGATCGTCGTTATCAAGAGTTCTCTTTCTTAATCGACTGCCCTGCCTGTCGCAGTGATCCGCTGGTCTCTTATCACCACTATGCCTTGATTTCATAGGCAACTGTAAACGATATCATCATGTTCCGTAGACATAAATTTTGACCCGAAAAAATTTTACCTTCAGGAACGCCCCTGACTGCCTTTTTTTCGAAGAATTTCCACTTGAAGACTTATAAGCAAGGTTCACCAACATAGACTTTTTCAATAATTTCGTCTTGTTGCAAGAACCCTGAGATGTGAGGAAGGAGGATGTTCTATTGGAAGTTGTAGATAGCTGCAGTATAGTCTTAGATGGGCACAGAATAACATTTCTGAATAGGGACTCTCAAATCATTATCATACAGCGGAAATAACTGAATAGCCAGAAACTTCTGATCAATAATGCATGTTGAAGATCTCATCAAGGTGGATATGTTTGTTAGACATTATAAATAAGGAAACGACGACGAACCGTCTCGAAGGATTTTGTTTGACTTTCGCAAATTTCTCCCTCCTCCAAAGGTTCATCCTTCACTACGCCGTTACTGGGACACTCCTCCACGGGTTTGGGAGGCAAAATTTTTGAAGCCTCACTGCTGAGAACATCACACGGATTGTTGTTCAAGTCATTTTTTGCCAACTGAAAAGTAAGATAATAAATGAAAGATTAACAACACCATAACTGAAGCATTTGTTAGTAGAACACCATGTGAAAATAGGTGAGACATTCTTGAAATTCAAGTGTGGAACCGCAAAAACATGTTGTAGGAAAATATATGGCGGGTGGTAGAAATCAATACAACAGCAACGCTTTCATTATACGGGCTTACGCTTTTGAGAACTGCAGCGTGGAACCAGGATTAGAAACATCACTAGACGTGAATGCTCTCGACAGACAGAAATAGACAGCTTTCTGACTTGGCCGGAAGTCGTTGATACTTCCTCTACTCTCCTGCTTCTAAATTAGATCGCGCATATGCGAGAGTGTGGTTCACGCTCCTCAAACTTGGGTATTTGAATTTTAATAAACATTTTTGCAACATATATACAATATAAATATAAAAATGTAAACCAAGACACATAGCATCATCTACAGGGGTTTATATACGGATCATAGTACGATCTATTCCAAGCACCAGACAAAATAATGTATGATAAACTGCATGAAGCAATGGAGCCGTCAAAGCATTTTCTCTTCTACGAGACAATACAAAGGCAAATCCGAAGCAGTACTATATGCTAGACTCCCCACGCGACTGAGAAGTCATAATCATCTTCTTCATGCGATGGGTCTGTGCGTCGGCTACGATGAAATTTTTTTGTGTTCCCGTCGTCGTGTTCTACGTTGGATACTGTCGTGCTCTCTGTCGCCTAGTGATGATTCACTGTGTCGAGTGATTTGCGATCTGTCATCGTGTTGGCTTCGTCTTCCTCGCTCTTCTGTTATTGGAGGCTCCGCGCTATGAAGGTTGGTATATATTTTCTTCATTTGGCTTGTCATTGAATCAACCTTCTTTGTAGCTCATTCGTGCATTGCGAAAACATCTCTTTGAAGTCGTCACACTTGGCTCACTGCGCGACATTTGTTTTAGTTATATCGGACACTTTTGCGTTATCTTTCACTGCGTCTTCTAATCTCATGATGCATTACTAGACTTTCCATCTTAGCGAACGTCGAAATCGTATTCTTGGAGATTTAGCGCAGCATTCCTGTGGCGTCTTGATGATTTCGTTCTTCCTTTGCTCCTGCTGAGGCGACTTGTTTCTCTATTGTTTTGAGAGTGTTGGTACTTTTCGCCATTCAATTGGACTGTTGAAAACCGTCTGCAGCTTCCTTCAGAAGTTTGCTTCCTTGTAGGAGAAAGATTCTCAGCGGACTTTCCTCCAGGCGTACCTTTTTGGTGAACGTGGCTCACTGAAGATGGCAGAATGACGCTTTGATGGGGAGCTCGATATCTCTGGTTTGAAGAGTGTAGATTGTACACTTTTGTTTGACTCTATCTTCCCTTGTAGACGTGCTGAAGAGGAAGAGTATGGGTAGATGACGAAAAAACGTGCGGAAATGAAGCGAAGACATGTAGTAAGATGGAGTTTAGGTTTTTCGATGAGATTTTTTCTTGCGAATGTACGCAACGTATATGGAACGGTAGAGGCCTGTTCCCAAACATATTATAGTTAGGCGTGTAGGAAGCCAAAGGAGGCGGATTGTGATGTAAAGGATTCGTAGTCCATGGGACCAAGCGAATAAATATCGTGCTATTAATGCTACTGTTAAAGCGGCTGCAGCGATGGCGACTTCCTTGTACTAATGACTCAGAACATCGAGAAAATGTTTAAATTCCGGAAGCGTGAGTTCATTGTACACGCTGCTCTCTCCATTGAGGATTTCTTTCGCTAAATCATGGATAGTTCGCGACCGCTGTAGTACCACCGTTACTTCGAAAGTGCTCTTCGACACTTGGCATATTGTTTTGTTCTTGGCTTCTGTATGATAAAATCTGAGTGTAGACTCAATTCCGCCTTCGCGACATGAAATTGTGAAGAAATCTTTGTCGCATTCCACAGTGGCCATTGTCGCTTCTTCTGTTGTGATACAACTGACTTTTGCTACTGCCCCGCGAAGGCAGTCATGGTATTCTGTATCATATATTCGGCATTCGAAACTATTGTTTTGCTTTCGGCTACTTGGTCGTCAAGTTGCACGGTCACCTCTGCAGTGACGAATGTTGGTATGACAATGAGAAGCGAAGAGGCGTTTGAATCGCTCTCCTTTAATGTGATCTAGGGGCGCACTATTTGCAGACGATTTTCAACCTCTTCAGTGAAGATACTTGCGATATCAGGGTCGTAGCAAACACAATTAACTTTGTTTTCGGCAGGTTGGCAAACGCAGGTGTCGTTTATTGTGCAGGGAACTTTTCTAGCTGCTTTCAGGGATCCACATTAGTAAATCGAGCTGCACGTCTCTAGTCCGGATTGCTATTTTTCTCCATCCGAAACGAATGTAGCTGACAATACGGGACGTGGCGGTGTTGAGATCGACGTAAATGTGATCCTCATTTCTGAGAGATTGTTGTTTCAGTGACCCAGACATTCTTTTCCCACCCCGTGAGGTGATGACGGAACTCGGATTTCGACTTATTCTTCTCAAAGAGGTTATTGAACAATTCATGTACTCGACTGTCTGGGGTACGTTGCAAATGCTGTGGTAGAATGCTTGCCTACCACACGGGCGGCCCGGGTTCGACTCCCGGCCGATGCACCATATGCGATCTTGTGGTTCATGGTACCCCAAACTGGGCAATTAAACTTTAATAACCATTTTTGCAACATATATACAATATAAACATAAAATATGTAGACCAAGTTTTAGCATCATCTACACGGGGTTTATAGACGGAGCGTAGTATGATCTATTCGAAGCACCAAACAAAATAATGTATGATAAACTGTGTGAAGCAGGGGAGCAGTTAAAGCATTTTCACTCATGCAGTACATTTCGTAGGAGAGCTATTGGAAGCGCCAGACAAAATAATGCATGATCAACCGTGGGAATGAATGGAGCCGTCAAGGCATTTTCTCTTATACGAGACAATACAAAGGCAAATTCCGTAGCAGTACCATCTACTACTCCCTCTCCTCTCCTGCTTCCCAGGTAGACCTTTTCCTTTCTTACCAAACCATACGATGAGAAGTGAAACTAATGCTAAAGGCGCTCTGACAGGCGAAGCATATATAAGTGACGTCATAGCAATGTCGAACAAAAACAAGAGGGTGTGAGATATGGGTACAAAGGTGAAGCTCTAACCTCCCCATTCCCTCCCATTCTGCCCTATGGTTCCACTGCTTTGCTTATTACTAAATTACGCTTGCCTAGTCGAAGGCACAGTTCACGGCAAAATTTGCTTGTGAGATTTTCCTGGGGTATGTGTCATGACTCTTCGTCATGATTACGAGGAAGCACATGAACACCTTCATCAATCAATCAATACTTCCAGCGAGGCTCCAAAGTTGCGGAAACTTCGCCTGTTCCCACACCAAAGTACAAAATTGCGGGAATCCCGTAAGGTTCCCATACCAAAGACCAAATGCCCGCCCACCGGGGCCAGTATATAAACCGCCCATTTTTTGGGTATAAAAGGCCCAGTTTGTGGCAGTCCGGCACTTCTTGTCACTTCCAATTCTTGACAGCTCTCGGGCTCGGAGCTCTAGGCTCTGCTCCCGGCGGCTCTCTCAAGCAGTTCCTGACAGTTCGGCAAGTCCACAGCTCGGCAGTTCCAAACCGGGCAGCGCCGTGAACGGCACTGCCCTCAACTCCAACTTCTTTACCCTCCGCTCTCCAACAACCCAATAGCAAGAACGACAAACAGTCGTTTCCAATGAACAAAGAACAAGAGCGGTACGGTACAACGATTCGAAGGAAGTAAGCTGAGCGCTCCAACTTGCCCCCTGTCGGAACCACCACCAGCAATTCCAAAACAAGACGAACAAGGTTGCACAATTTTCAGACTGTTTGCTTTGTGATGGCACGAATTGTAGTTATGACTTGTTGACCCAATGAATATTGAAATAAATATCCTATCGAGCATTCTACCACCTAACCGTCGAAACATGGTGCATCGGCCGGGAATCGAACCCGGGCCGCCCGCGTGGCAGGCGAGCATTCTACCACTGAACCACCGATGCAATTCGAGGTTCCCCTTCCGACCATACTTACTGTTATAAGGTTGAAAAACGACCTGGATAGGGTACGATGAGAGGCCAGAGATTGTATCGTATGAATGCCACACCCATAGTGAACGAGTTAAGCTTACACCTTCAATCCGAATTCTCAAAATTTTGCTCGTTTTCTTAAAGTCAGCCATTGAAGTTTCAGTTGTTAGGCAACCAAAGCCTTGGGCGGTATTCACAACTGTTACGCGTTGTTTCCTGAGGTTCCCAATAGGATGAATTCGAGCCCTCTCCCCCTGTATACTATATCTGGCGCTATCAGGTCGGGAAACGGCCTAGCTAGGGCGTCATAAAGGCTCAAATATTGTATCGTATGTATTCGGACGAGCTTCAGTGGCATTGTAGAGGCTGCACCATTCACACAGTATTCCGCGCGCGACAAAGTTCGTAACGATTTGAACGACTTCAGTGCCTATCAGTGGGGTCCAAATTTGAAGTAGAGTAGATTAGAAGGATCATCTGACTCTACTAAACAACTCTAATTCGAGTTTGTGCCCCGAAAATTTGCGCGAGAGTCGTACAAATCGTCACGAACTTCGCCGCGCAAGTTGCCGGCATCCTCGGACGCACGTAGTGCACGCTCCCCCAGAAAACCATACAGAAGGCTCAAGCAACTTGTCATGACCCGTAGCGATAGTGAAAGACAGTTCTGTACGTTTTTGGGGTAATGTATTCAGCTCTTTGCGCAATGGCAACAACTGGAATCTTGTCCAAATAACCTTTCCCTTTCCGTCATGGAAATCTTGTTCGACCCTTACTTCCCATACTTTTGAGGAGGGGGGAGGGGCACCTATCCGAATAGGAGTATATCAAGAAATGAACTCAATCTAACGTATTAGTCGTTGTTATATGTATTAGCACTGTATCGGTTGCGAAGAGGATGATGGGAACCGACCATCTGTGCTCTTTTATGCGGTTTTAGCTAAGGAAATTTACTTTGCCAAATAAGCCTAGGTAGGGTAGGAGCACCTGGGTGGCTGGGATGATTACCTTATGCCAAAAGAAAGAAAGAAAACTTGCCCACCTCGGTGCTCCTTCCCTACGGAAGCCCGTATTCAAAAACTGGCATGTCCGTGATAACACACGTCTTAGCACGTTTCATTGAGTTCATTTCATGATATACTAGCCTTTGAATGGGTGCTCCCCCCCCCCCCCTAACTACATTTTTCATCCGCAAATGATAACGAAGAGGATCCTTCATTGAGTCACGAACCTTGCTCGGTAACGGTCGTAAACTGATGGCAAGAAGTTGACAAAATTCTCATCAGCTTATCGTAGTGCGGCTAAAGGGTCCTTATCACTGCCTTTACCACTCACTTTTGTTACCATACTCTAACATCCAGTCTCAATGAATGAAACATATGAAAGGGCCAATGTTCGATTATGAATACCAATGTCGTTAGGAGTTAACGAGTAAGAGGCTCTTGCTCTCTAAGGGAACTTATCAGCTCTTATCGGCTGTTATCAGTTCCTGTCACCGAGTGCCTATGACTACGTCACATCCTGCATCACCTATTAGAATATCAAGGGTTCACTGTTGACACGAAGGGCATTTCGAACCTAGTGATTCTAGCTTTCTAGGCTCTTCATCAACCCTTGCCCTCTTGTTATCAATCCTTGTCATCAAACACCTTCGGTCCCTTCACATCCCTCACAGCCTACTATAGCGCTCCACTGTTAATACATATGAAACACGTTGTAAGGCTAATGGCTCTCGATTTCCATAGCTCGTTACCAATCTTTAACAGTTGTTGTCAATCCTCATCACTGAATATCTACGGTTCCTTATTAATCCACATCCCTTACTGAAGTGTCAGACCTTCATCGTCACACGGATGAGGTAACGGAACCTGCGGCTCCTCCCGATTGTTAACGCCACCTACCACACATCATTGGTGTTAACATCCTGCCCTTGTACTTCTACCAAATTTCAACGATACCAGTTCTTTTCGTCTAGAGCCCTGGTGACAGCCCCTGTAGCACAGCCGTTTGCTTTAGTACACATAACACTAGCACTTGAAAGGTCGCAATGCTCACCGAACTTTTTCGTTTCCGATGAGTAGAGTGGATTTTGCTGTAGATTCTTCGCTCACACTGTAATAGATTTGCTTCTTGAAGTTACTATTTGGATACTCGGTGATTTTTACTCACTGTCGCCGGTTTCCGCCTCTTTCCTCCACCTGAGCAGCGTTTTTCATGCTTTTGTAAATAAATTAATCGACGGAAAGCTGAAAAACCAAAATAACTTTTCGATTTAGCGCCGTTGAGAGAGGCGACTTTCTATTTTCAAAACCTTTCAAAACCAACCCGTTGAAAAGGAGATAAAGACGTTCAGGAACGGAAAAGGCTCAAAGCAAAGGGCTTTTGGAAAACTGAGAGAAATTGAAAAAAAAATGGAATGGAAACAGAACGTTGCATTTTCCACGGAGTGGTTCTTCTGTTCCCAGATTTGCGGAATTTCGGGGCTAGGTTCGAGATCCGCTCCCACTTACACAGGGATTCTTTTTAACTTTGGAACAAGGGAGGAAAAACAATAAAATTCACAGCGTAAAAGAAACTTGCTGATTTTCGATTGTCTAACTCACAATTGTTGCATTTGCTGCACAAGAATTCGCACTGTGATGAGTGAGTCAACTCATGAACTTTCAGATCATTCTTGCGAACAAATGTTCTTTCACAGAATAGGCAGGAAAATGGCCGGTCAAGTGTATGAACAGAACGAATGTGAGCAGCTAAAGCCTGAATTATAATACTTAGTATAGTAGAAGGATGAGAAAAGAAAACCATGAGAGCGAGAGAGAAGCGCTGAGCAAAAAAAGCTAGAAAGCGCTAGCAAAGTTACATACTTTAGTGCATTTGTATCCAGGATGACTACATCCTTCGTATGGGCATGCATGCTTCTTATGCTGATGCACCATCATGTTGTGACGACGAAGTCCTCCTGCACGACCAAACTCCATGCCACATTGCTCACATTTGAATGGTCGACGGTTTCTTAATCGAACGATAATAACTACCAGTCTCATCAAGAAAGCCGATGTCACCGAGCTTCAAGGGTGTGGGAGCATTCGTGCGATTCTCGATTCTCTTCAAATTTTGGCCCCAATAACGAGCGCTGAAGTCAAAATGGCTATGAATTCCGTCGCGCGCAGCTCGAATCGCACGAATGGTCCGTCCCCTGAGCTTCAACAGCGAATACAGTCGTGCATGTTCAGAACACTGTTTTTTTTTCGAGTTCGACCTACACATAGCCTCGATAGAAAGGAGCGTTTACTTCAGAGACATGGCGTGGTCTAGTCAGAGACACAGCTATGAATAGTGGCTCTTGCACAAAGAAAAAAACCAAGCAATACCAAATTCGTTACATTCCCGAACGAACCCATGAGGGAATGCACAGAGCACAGCACATGCAATAGAATAACACTGAACCACGAAGGAACACGTACACAAAAACAAAAAGGAAAAAATGACAACTAAATACGTACTCGTGCACAACATCTATGTGTTCTCTCAATTGACTGTGCGCATTGTATACCTAGAAGTACTGAAAGAAGAAGAGCTGACTCGAGTGATACAATATGGTAGTACCTTGTTGCAGTGCTGACAGACGAAGACATTTGGTGCAGCTCTTTCTCCATGCAAACGTGCTTCATGCCTTTGAGCTTTCTCTATTGTTTTAAAGATCTGAAGCAACATGCAAGCAAGAAAATACTAGAATATTTCACAGTGGGAGATTTCATGTAGGTCAATACCTGCCTGTCATCAATTTAGTTATCTTACAAATTTTTTGAATTGAAAAAATTCACGAAAAGATCAGGGACTGGTGGCATAGGTATTAACCTTTTTCGACAAGAAACACATGGTTCTAATGTTTATAGCAAAAAGGCTGCGGATGCGGTCAACCTCATACAGAAATAAAATGGCGATTGCTACGAAAAGTTCGAGCCAAGATAGTACCTGACATAAGGGTGTGGTGCGTTAGGAACGAAATGGTCGCGTCGCGGTGAGAGGGGCGTCGCGCGCGAAGGAACGTAGCAGGACGCAGCCGTGGGTAAGAAATACAAGAACAAAAGTAGTAATAGTAGAATCGTGCATAAAATAATGATCGCATACCGATTGAGCTGTATGAAGAACGCTAGAGCTGTGATAACGGCGAATGAGTGGTCTGCGACAGCCGCGTGCGGCGAATCGATTACACAAAATCGTTCCTAACGCCCGTCTCCCCCTGACATAACTAACTTAGAAAACAAGGTTGATTGGACACATCAGCCGCTTTATTGCTGACAACCAAGTAAATGATGACAGGACACCTGAAGCAAACGTTGGAAAAACTCGGGGAAACAATACGGCTGCATGCAATAAAGAATTGGGAAATCAGAATTTCATAGCATGCAGGTAACCAACCGATATTGGGGAATAGTTCAGCTACTCACTTATTGCATTTCGGATAAAAAAATTGTACCGAACATCGAAAAATGCGCAAAGATAACCTCGATGACCTATAATTCAAGCTCGCCAAATACCTTCCATGGAACGTTTAAGCTTCCTGATTTCCAGTAAACTACCATGGCTGGAAATATTTGCATTCATATTACCGAGGCTGAGGGCGGTGTCAGCGTTGGCTGTCGATAATATATCGCAGATCGATACCTCATGTTGCATTCAATGCCCTGCATACGTTAAGGATGGAGTAAACGCTTGCAAAAGATTCACCTAATTCGAAAAAAAAGCAATTAGCAACATAAATATTACAGATAAAATTTGGCTTAGGAGGAACAAAAAGCATTGTATCAAAGGCCAGGTGAACTTCAAAATTTACCGAGCAACCAATGTGAAATCTGTAACTGATCAGCGTACGAAAAAAAAACAAAACAAACAAGAAACGCATTCAAACGCTAAAGTGTTATTTAATGCCGCAGCATTCAACCACCTACAGGATCTGGATCGACGGCTGACACTACAGCCGGTGTCAGCGTCGGTACCATGAAAGCAACCAATGTGGCACTTAAGAATTCGAAGACCCTCTTTCGGTACCAGATTAATGAATACCGTTATGCAATATTTATTGAGAGAAGTATATACAGGTAAAATTTCAACAAAATATTCAAAATCACACTCTTTCGAGGGACAGCCGCAAATGTCTACAAGCGGGCATGTGCAAAGAATTACCTGATAGGGAAGGCTTGGGCAACCCGGCTATTCACTACTGTTTTTAAAAAGAGCTTCTCATTAATGTATAGCACACAACTTTGAAAACTTAAACAGTGTCATTTGCGTGTACGATGAAGATATCGTATCTCTAGTTTGCTTGCGGTAGATGTGCAAAATTACAACATAAACAACGTTCACCAAAAATTACCAGGATCAAAAATGAAAGCACAAGTGAATTGATTATAAAATGTCGAAAATATTCGTGCAATTTATCAAACCCACACCTTGTTACATTTAGTACACTGGAACCTTTTCGATGCTGCACGCATTGGTTTTTTCTTGGCCCCATTAGGATTATGGTACTAAAAAATTAAACAAATAATTAGAAAACTTGAGAGACTAAAGGCAAAGTGATCAAGGTGAATTCGAACTATGCAACCTTCTACCTGGAAAAAATGCTGCTGAACATTTTGCTTCATTGTAAATGATCTATCACACTCGTCACAGATGAACTTTTTTTCACGAAATCGTTGAAATCTAAAATGCAAAAATATTATATTTGGAATAATCAAGGAATAGATTCGATGAGAGTCATTCCCTACTTTTGCCGTGGTTCGACGATTTTCGGTGCTTCCGAATTATCTGGCTCTGCTTTTCGCGTATGACGGTCATTAACGAATATCTCCTGAATCTCTTAAATGAATCGAGGTCCTGAGAAAAACGTTCATGACGGTGTTTGGGAGCATGAGCATGAGCAGGAGTATATACCTTAATGAAGTGGATTCCGTTTACACTCGGAGGATTATTCGAGAAGATTTCTTCCCATGACGCAGAATGATCCAGCACATTAGGAAAACAAGGTTCGATGAACGAGGGATCAAAATTATGTTCCCATGTCCAATTTGGTCCAAACTTGATCTGGAATTTGTTAGAAATGTTATAAGTGAAGCGAAAAGGTAATGTGTTGGAGCAATTCTTTTCCTTCTTTTCTACATCTACGCTAAAAGTTACTAGCTTTTGAAGTCCAATAAGACGAACACGTTATCAAATCTGAGCGCAGATCGTAATATTTATAAGTAATCAACCGTCTTTGATCAGTGATATACACATTAATATAAGAGGTTTATGAATTTTCCAAATTAAAAAAGAACAGTGCGGTTACCTCGGAGGCTCCACAGGTTGCTTTATCCGTCACGCGAGTACATTCATTGACTTGTTTGCAGCCGCAACTTTCTGAAAGATTATTTTAGATGTAGGATTAGTGGGTGCTTGCTATGGATTGAGGTATATTGATAAGTCAAGGGGCTCTTGCACGTTGTGGTTCTTGCTAGACAATCATGGAACGCTTCCTTTTTAACGGCTCCTTAGATTTTAGCTACCGTTATAGGCAACCACTAAGGTTGATTACCCGAGCAGACATCCATTTAATAATTGAACTTCACACTATTGGTGTGAAATACTAATGCTAATATGGCAATGAAAGGTACTCGATTATCGAAGAAACGTCACTCTTTTTCTTCGGCACCAATCCGATAGAATGAAAATGGGTGACAGACAGGTGAAAGTCTGTTCTTTAACTGTCGACTATCATCCGACAAATTCTGGGACCTGATAGCGACTGTTCGCCCAATGTGAACCATAACTTATTAAAGAGCTCATGAGGATGGAACTGAGTTATCCCAATTCTGATCCAGTTGGCCAAGTCTCTCATGCCCTACAGCTACTCGCGAAAGCTGAAGTTGGAACAAGTGCATCTGGCTTAAGATTCATAAAAATCATGGCAAACAATGTAACAATATGGAAGCCTCTCAGGGCAGTCTCACAAGGGAAGGAAAGCACTAGTACACAGGTTCGAGTCCCGTAAAAGGTCGGAGTTTTCCTCTCAAATAGCCATCTTGTGAGACATTCGCATCGCGTACTGTATGACAGCAGTTAACAAAATATCAAATAAAAACCTCACGGCTGTGTTAGCGTGAGGATGACAAGATGTTCAAGATGCGACCCTCCCAATTATATATCTACGACTTCACAGTAATTGGACCCTGCCTGAATCTCCCCCTTATAGATACCGTAGGAACTTTAGTATTGCCCTGTGAACCACTCATCATTAAATTCAAATTCGATGCAATCAAATTTTGCGCAATTTTGAAATTCCAAGCCCATCAAGAGTAATGTAACTCACCTCGACAGCGGTACGGTTTGCAGAGGAAGACGTCTTCACCGATGAATGGACCCCGCGGACCATCGTCTGCCTCATCGATAAGTAGATCAGCTTGCATGTGATCTACACCTGTCCCGTTAGGCTCCGAATGCCGCTATGTGATGGGCGCGCGTGGGCGTTTCAGCACTAAGTTGGAATCGTGGGAGTCCTGCCGAATACGTTCTGAACTCATTTAGTCTTGGTAGACTTCATAGAACTTCACCATCCAATGAATATGCTTTTACCTACGAACGTTCCCAAATGATGACCGAAATCGAAGTGAACCTGACTTCAAGCTTTTGCGTTTTGCCTTTATCAGACTACAGCATTCTCTCTTGAGATAAGGTACGGTATGGATTCACTCTGCAGATCTCTCCTCCTCACGGATGCGCCAACGTTTCAGCCTGGCGCGCTTAGCGTGTGCTGGCGTTTTCTCAGTTCCGTTTTCACGTTGTGCTATTGATTCACTAAGACGTTGGGTTTATGTTTATACGTACTTGTTTTCCGGCCTTTATTGCTCTTTTAATGGCTTTGGAGAAGTGATAAGTATTCTTAAAAAATACCAAAAACAAAGGGAAAAGCAAGTTAACGGTGTATATTCTAGGTTTCATGGCCTTGTTACACAGAAATATGTTTCCTGTTGAACCTATTCCTCGCTTTTTCTTTGAACTTTCAAGGTTGTTACTGCTCGAAGCTTACGCATAGTACAAGAGAGGGACTGAAGAATGTGTTATTCGTTCATTCCCTATAATTCTGTCCATGTTTTTATGAAAAACTTTGATCTGCTTAATGACAGTCATAACATCCCATGAAAGGATCTGCAAACTAATCGAGCGTTTTGATGAACTTCATCAAAGCCTAATCTACGCCATATTATAGAGCTTCATCAGAAGCATGGTAAACAATGTAACAATATAAAGGTCTCTAATGCAGTTTTTTGGGCTCCTTCGTTCAATCTGCAGTAGATTGCAAATGGCGGGTAGATTTCGTGTAATTTTTATCTTTTTCTTTATCTCCTTTCCATGGGTTTTTTTAGTGAAGGTAGCCGTGAAAATAAGCGTTAACTTGGATTTCGAAAAAACTTGTTCTTTTTAACAGGACGATTCGTGTGTGGTACAGAGCAATTGGGTTTCATTGGTGCACTTATTTTCTGAAGTTTCTTCTAGTGAGCACTTCAGTGAAAAGTTGATATAGGCAATGTGATGGGCTGCTGAAAAGCATTGTTCTTTTCATTCGTTTCTTCCTCTCAAACCCGTTATACGTTTCGTTGCAACTGTATGACGAATAATCGTGTCACTGCATCTCCCTTTCATATTTCCGTACTTTCCTACCGTTAGAAGCGTAGCAGGTCATGCGTAATGAAAATTTTTAAGGTGGATGATCATGAGCTGAAGTCATGACCTCAAATGGCGGATTAAGATAAGAACGTACAAAATTATGACAACAGGGAAAGAGGAGGCTGAGACGACACTGGTCGACTACTTTGTAGTAGCTGGATATGATCCCGATGTAGGCCTCGTGGTAAGTCCGTCTTTTCCGGAACATTCAATGAAATGTGTTCAAACCCTTTGGCCTTTCATAGGTTGCTAACCTTCTTTGTAGATTGATACCACTTCTGAAGACTGCGCATGGGAGGAAGAGAATGGTCTAACGCCCAATTCCAAAGATCACAGACCTCCTCTGCAAAGATCTTTTGTAGCTAAAATCTTGCACCACTTTCCACAGAAACGTGTGGGTGCTCCGTTCTCAGACGAAGTCTTATCGGTGGGTAACATGGAAGAGTTCCTAGTTATTTCGTAGGCACGTTCAATCACAAGTATTAGTCATTTTATTTGTAGTTATGCATGCCGAAAGGGCTTCGATTCTATACAGAAAAAGATGTACCATTGAACGTTTCGCTTCATACTTTCGCAAACATACGAGAAGACGGTAGTCGTATCAACGGAACAGTCATTACATACTATGAGGTTGATCCTATCTGCTCATTTGTTTCTTGATTCTTTGATATTATTGCTTAACAGTGATTGGATATCAATTTCGTTGAAGTTTTACTGTTACTGAAAGTTTATTCGAGTTTACGCAATTTTTCGATAAGTAAAGAAAGCTTAGAGAGCACGTCTCTTCTTGGCTATTAGTCCTAATCATCAAAATTGTTTGTTGATCGAATCTAAATCTGTTCATAACTTATAGGAATTCATTTTCAGGAGGTGCGGGATCCTCGAATCTGTGAGGCAATGTCATTGCTCCACACTGAGCATGTGCGAAAATTAACAGCTGGTGAACCTCCACTCGATCGAGAACGAACTCATGTTCCTCCTGGAACTGTGTCAGGTGAAATTGTGATGAATGTTGCTCTTAAGATTTTTGAATTCCTTTTTCTACAGGTGGTACTCACACGTTACCGCGGGGTCGGAGAAATAGAACAAAGCGTATCTCTTACTACGACGGCGGCGGTCACAACACTTTATTTATGTGCGTTTAATTGTTTCCTTATTCTTGCTAATTCGTGGAGTGGAGTTGAAGCTTCTCCCACTTTTCCCAAATTTGGCTCGATTTTTCCTAATCTATCCACCCAGAAGCCTCCCTCAGAATACCAAGGATCACTGGACCTTAGCGTTCGTTGAACGTGAGCATGAAATTCGACAGGCAGGAGTGTGCTTAGCGTTCCGAAAGCGTGAAATCTTACTCAATACAAAAAGTATTTTACCTGTCTAGGGGTCAAGTAGTACCCGACAGTAGATTTATCATCGGGCCAGAGTTTCACCAAAAGCAGGTTTTCCTAGAAAACCCACCGCTGGGACAAAATTCGAAGAGATTTGGTTCAAAATCTATAAGTAGGGTTGTAATAAGTAAATATGTCCTGGACTTTCTAGGAGCAAGACATTATGCCTTATCACTCGACTACCTTTGGTGTGCTCGACAACAGCGATTCTACGGGCAATACATGAGTTGCTCACTAGTGCTTCTCAACCTCCCTTACCGCTCGAAAGTTATATTTACTGGATTCTCAACGAAATACCGCTTCCCTCGCCAGGAACAACGCTTAAGGTCAGCATAAGTTTTTTTTTGTTTTTTATTCTCTTCAAGATTTGCGTTGCAATTTTCGCCGGATTCGAACTAAAAATGCAGACATATCAAGTAGCACGTTATGTACTTTTTAAATCGTACTTGTATTTAAAAAGCAGGGCTCACAATGAAATGTTATTTCATAAGAAGGTTCGAAATTAGAAGTCTGTGTTCACTGTTGTGCGATAGTGGAGAAAAAAGTGAAAAACGCAACGAACCCGTAAACTATTTATTTCCCGCTACAAAATATCAGTTTGGCAGCCATTTAATTGGATAATTTTCTATGTACTTCAATCATCAATTTCAAAGGGCAAATACTTCATTTTAGAGTGATTTATATTCATAGCCTAGGTACCTGAGCATTTTATGGTCCATATATGAATAATTGGATAGTTGTGAATGCACATGTCCTTTTTGTGAAAAAAAATGGTAGTTGTATTTTCTCAAAATTACGTATTTACTCAGTTGCCAACCTAATAATTAACATCAAGTGTTCTACGCGGAGAATGCGTTTTCATTGCACCTCGGGATCCGAATGAACTCCTCAGATTGTTTTTCGCTGTTTAAGTTTCACATATTGACTCAGAAATATCAAATTTTTTTGCTAAAGCAAAAGTTGCATTACCTACCTTGGTAAGGCTTCAAGCAATACGAAACCGGTTGTACTTCGATCTCGGATTAATCGAGAAATTTTTTAAGGTATCGATGTTGGACGCCACAATCCTTGTTCAACGACCGGGTTCCCGAGAGTTACCTATATTTGACGATTCGCTCGCGTCTATGTTTCAGGCAGGTTTCCTCTCCGCTAACATTTCGATGTTTTCCTTTTCGTTTTACCTGCTGAATTCGATGCGGTTCCAGTATATCTCTGTGGAGAAATTTCTGAGGTTATTCGCCTGCTTCTTGCTCGAACATCAGATCCTTCTGTGCTCAAAAGGTGAGAATTAATACACGTTGTCAATAACTCACGCTACATTTTTTATTTTCTTCTCTGCTAATTCACTCATCTTTTCTCTTTTTCCTTTCGGCCGGTTCCAAGCCTATTTTCCCTTGTATTCGGCGACTCGTTTTCAAAAGGATTTTGGTGACGCACTCTTCCATACACTCTAAATGGTCACGCTCACTTTATTTGGAAATTGATAATAAAAGCAAAATGAAAAGTTTATATAATCATGAGAAACTATAAAATGTTCAAAATCGGTAGCCGGTTTGCATTTAACTATCAGCAGCGTTCGGTAACTGCCCATTGGCTGTATTCATACTTACTATTGATCTCCGCGCGCATTGTGCTCACTGTTTAGCGGTTACTTCGTTCAACTTAATCTATGAAGTTTGTTAGGAGCTCACGAACGTCAGCTAAAGAGAACTTGCAATTTGAAGCTCAGAGTATGAAGATATAGAACTGCAATTGATATGTAATTGTTTTCGAGTAATTCACGGCGCGGTATTGGCTGCCACACCCTTTCGCGTCGTTTCGCAATAATAAGCGCCACTGAAATTGTCTTATGAAGCTTTTGCAGCCTGCTATTTGCAGATAGTTTTCAACAGCGTTGATGTACCCAGGTGCCTGTACTCGGTCATACACATTAGGCAGTCAATGTGACCGCGGTACTTGTTCGCCGGGCTAAGCGAATTGGAGCGTTTTAAGCATGCTCAACGCTTACGTGCGATATTGTTCACCTATCGCTCAACTGCGACGGTCCATCGATATCTGTTTGTACGCCGCGTACTATGAACACTTGCTTACGCCGCAACAGTGTTTGCTATACATATCGCGCACTAACGTGTTGCAAGTGGCGCACTACCGTACACGCTTGGTACAGGGTTCCAATCCCTAGAAAAACCAAGCATTCCATGCTTTTGGAGTCGGGTATTTAGTACCATAATTGTCTGGTAGGGGAACAGACCGTATGCGATCGCATACGAGTGAGTGCTGCCTTGGGCTTCGATGTTTTTTTCCTTTTTTTCAGATTATTCTCGTTTAATGTGCGTTAGTGAATCACTGTGTGCATTGGCTTTTCCATTCCGCTGGCAAATGGTTTACGTGCCAATACTCCCTTACTCGCAGCTCAAATTCGTTGAGGCGCCTGTGAGTCTACTTCCTAATTTCTCCTCGTTCATCGTTCTTTTATAGATTTTCTTGGTTTCTCTACTTAAAAGACATAACTCGATCACTAGTTTTTATTCAAGGTACCGTACGTTATGGGTTGGTGTTATGAGGAGAGCGTGCCGGAGTTTCTTTTCCAATCTAATGTATGTGTCCTCGACATCGACACGGGGCGTACAGAATTCCCTGAAGACCTTCCCCCATTTCCTGGAGCAAAGCAACTGTGTCAAGAAATCAAATCGGCTATTGAGAGGTGGGATGCAGCAGATAACCACCCAGGCAGAAAATATTCCTCACAACGTTGTTTGAAGGTATTCGACGCTGGACGACATGTCGAAATCTGTCATTAGTGGCACCACACCTTCTGGTTCCCCAGCAGTAACTAATCGCAGCAACAGTATCCGTCGGAACGAGGAATGGTCGGCGAAACGAATGAGTCGTTCTTTCGACAGAGACGACGTCATAGATGATGTTATTAGTATGTTATATTTCCTTCGTATTTTGCGAATGAGTTTTTTTGTGGAATACAAGTAGAACTTGTAGGAGAGTCTGTACTGCTTTCTCCTCGTCCATCTAGGGCGGACCTTACTCCTTTGCCCTTAGAAGGTGTACTGAAGAATAACTCCACCGTTGCTAGGTAACTTAAACCCTTTCATGTTCTTTCATATGTTATGATACAGGGAATGTGTGGATTCAGAGTGGCAGAGATAGCTCGGCGTGCTGGAGTTCTTATAGATGTGCAAGACCTTGAGCAAGAGCTGTCATGTAAAGATCAGTATGCAAACTCACCAGTTTGTAAGCAGTATTTCCAGGTTGGTGGCTCATTTCTACACTGTGAAATCCATTTATGCTCCTTTGACTTTCTGTATGATAATTTGTTAAGAATGCTCGGCTGAATAACGCTATTCGTGAATGCGTCTTGAACAGGATTGTCTGCATGTTGTACTCTTATGAACATTTTGTCGTTGGCGGGCAAGGCTGCACAGATAAAGAAACATTCGACGAGAGCAGGTCACCATTAGGAAAGAGTTTTGTGATCATTTCGTTATAACTTGTAATTTCATAATTTTAGGGATAGTCTAGTTTGCTTTGACAAAGCATCGTTCTTATCTGATCAGCCTGACAGCCATCTGGCGTTCCTTGCTGCGTTTTTGGAAACACAGGTAAGTTACTCGATGAATTTCGTCACAGTCCAAGTGAACTATGCTTATTTGCAGATGTTCACATCGTTGATTGATGCAAAGATTCTCTCACAGTGGGAAGCTCCCGACGAGAATTTAGTACTTTTCGATTCACGAATAGCAGCTATGCGAGAGAAGCTTGGACTTTCTATGGTCCGCACGCCTACATACGAATCAACGCCACCATTCGCTCACACTGGTAACTGTCGTCATTTTGATACGTCTGAACCCCATTGTCCTAAGGAGTGCTTCAGAGGAATTGATTTCGAAGCGAGAGGAGACGCTCGACTACGTTGTACCGGGACCGCATGAACTCGCAGGAGCTGTGCCAATGAGATATGAAGGAGTTTGGCCTGAACAAATTAACACGGCTCTACTAGAAGGTGCCATGGGTCTTAGTCCAGCGCCTAGCCCGTGGAAGCAGCGATATCCCCGTTTGAGGCCCAAACAACAGGAGGTACGAGAATTTCTTTATGGAAAGTTTTCAACAAGTTAGGAAATTGTTCCTAGTGTCTTAGTACACAAGCGAATCTTTTTAACCTTTTTTTATCTCCATGAAGGGCGAACAGTTTTTACTCGAATTCAGGCAGCCACAAGTCGCCCAACCAGCACTTACGGCGGGGCCGGTTTGGTTGGTGACTCTGCGCAAGTTGCTCAGCAGCAACTAAAGTTCGTGGAACAATTGCTGCGCGAAACCAAAGGCTAGTAATTGATCTATTTGCTTCTAAATGTACTTTTTTCCAAACTGAAAAGGTGATTGGAATCTATAGGCAAGACGAAGCGCATGCTTGTGGATAAGATGGGGAAGGAAGCTGTACAGTTGGGTCACCTAGATGCTGGCATAACAGGTGTTGAAGAAAATACTCTTGTGGCATCGTTTTGTGACCTGCTGGAGAGGATATGGGCACATGGTTTGATTAAGAAACAGGTATTTTCAATGCCTTCGCCTTGAGAAAACATGATGAAAGCTCTTTTCCAAGTAAGAGTGTGACTGCTTCCATTAATATTTTAGGGAAAGTCTGCGCTCTGGAGCTTTGTGCTTCAGCATCAAGATTTAGAGAAAACTTGTTTGTCGACACGGACCATGTCATCATCCATGCTTACTCCAGGTACTTTCTTGTAGAATTTGCTCATGTTAATGTTAGAGATTCGAGTGAATGTGACCAGATGGAATTAGATTAATAGTTTTTCTTCCATTGTTGTACATACATCGTTTCCTTTGTGATTCTCTCGAAGATTCCTCTTTATTTCGCTCCAGCTCTAGCATGGCTGGTGTTCAGGAAGCGTCTAGAACGTAAGATTTTTAAAGTTAGGCGTGCGTAGGCTGCTGTGAAAGTGTAAAAGGGAGTCGATTGTTGGCTGATTTACTGTGATTAGTCTGCTAAGTGATTCGATATGCGGTGTACTGTTGCTGTTGTGCCTACAACCATGCTTTAAAGGCAAACCTCTCGTCATTCAATGTTCAAGTCCCTCCAACAGAGAGAGCGCTGAGTCTCGCGCGAACAAGGTTTTGGGAACGGTTAAATCCACCTGTTCAGTTATACCTGTTGAGCGAGTGGCATCACTAATAATGAATTTTTCCGATGGAGATGTCCGGGACGAATCTAATTCATTAGCATCGATAGCATAACATATGTTCTTGAATTCTGAATAGTAGAGAAGTCACAATCCCATTGTTATGGTGGGTTTCGTTTCGCTGCTCCACTGAAACACCATCTGGTACCTTACCTTTGAGTATCATTGAGTGGTCGACACTACCTTCCGCGCTCAGTGACTGCTGCATCTCATGAAGCCCAACATGCAGGTTTTTTTGGTTGAGCGATGAACTCATCCAATTACTCTTATTTCGGACTACTTGTGACATTTGTCCAAAAAGTATTGAGTAAGACACATCTAGTATGTTGGCGCTACGTATCATATTTTTTTGCGTGCAGAACTTGTTGCATTTCTACTCATATATGAGGCTTGAGCACAGTCTACGGGAGGTTTGCCTTCAACTGTGACGCTACAATGTTAAGGAGGGTTTAGCTATTACCTTACCGATTGATGGTGTTTGCTAAGTCTAAAACAGTGCGCTTCTTTGATGACTCATTCGGGTGACTTGATGACTAGCTCACATCTGATATTCTCACATGAATGCTGTGAATCATTTTGCCGTAAGATTAATTAGAAGCAGAAATGAACATCGCAATTGTGGCTATAACCAACATTGAACCGAGCTCATGGCAGGCTCTATCGGAAACCTTATTCAGCATTGACCTTCGTCTTTCGTACGACAAGTAAAAAATTACTGATACTCGGCTCAGATGGTCTTACCTTAAAGGCACACTTCACGATAATTTATGTAATCCAGATAGTGACGAAGAATGAAGGTGAGATGAAAAATAGTGCGATGAAGGCGAAGGAACTGCGTGAATCGGTGTTTCCAAAGTGAAAAAAAGACTTCGAAAAATCGTTAAAAAGGGAGCTAGACGAGAAAGAGACCAGAAAAATTAAGAGGAGTGGGGTGTTCTGACGAGCAATACAATGTGTCTCACAGCTTGCGTGTGGGTCCTGGTGTGAATAGCAGACTATGGTAAGCAAAAATATTCACTTATAAGCATAACTAAACAAAAAAACCTTGTAACAGCAGAACAGCTCACCTTTTTCAGCCTCTTGAGGTAGAAAATTAAAAAAGGGATCACGGCAGTAAAAAGAATAACAGAGGAAAAAAGAATGGAAGAAAAACATCGCTTCATCACTCGGCGATCATCTGATTGTGTGTGAGTCCTAGAACGAATGATTGCAACCTGTACCGCCTCGACACTCATCTGACGTGACATCGATCGAGGGCGGGAAGGCCGCGCGAACCGGACGGGGCGTTCACTAAGCCCTAACCGTCGAGTCTTCGAGCGCGAGAGGGTCCTTTTTATTACACTTGGGGGCCACTGAGTGAGTAGTCCTAGGGGAAGATATCGTGAACCGTGCCTTTAATCGATTTGGTGCAGTGAAGTCATGCAAAGGACGAAAAAATGAACGGGATTAAATAGATGATGATAGGGAACTGCCAGATATCAGAGTTTGTGATAAGCCAGAAGTTCATAGTAGCATTAATGAGCTCACTCCCGTTTTAATAACTTTCGACGAGATCCCTTCAAAATTGCTGGTGCCCCATGTGCTTTTTTTTCCCAAGTGATGAAATTTCTAAAAGTTGAGTCAGTGTGAAGAAGAGAGCGTCATAAGCCATCTCTTTCAATTGTAAGCCTCAATGAGGTATTTCGAAAGAGTCTGTAGACAAGTCGTGTTTGATTGGAGATACTGCTTTCTGTGTTCGTTTGTGATTGTGGTGGAACAAGTGTTTGTAACAGGCGACGGTCCACGAGGTGCAATGAGACGATGTCCATCTCTACCACATTGCGAGGTGCCTGCGCCAGTGATACTACAGCCGGCGAACGAAAACGATTTTGTGGGCGCTCTGTCTGAAATCGTGGAATCGATTCAACGTGAGCTAGGAAAAGCAGATGAGGAAAACGCACCTGCATGGTCGCGTTCTATCTTAAGAGCTGCCAATTTTCTCGCCGATAAATTGACCAACGAACCAAAAGAAGAAGCGCGAGGCGTGCTTTCAACAGCGTTCGCACAGAGGCCACCAACTTATCCGAAATCGGTGATGAAGAAGTCGAACTCTGTCAGCGGTGGGTTCAATAGGTTCATTCAGTGTACATACTGACAAAAAACTTAACAGTTTGACCTAATAAAGGGCTTGCGTGGTTGACAACGTCCTTTCTTTCTGCGTGTTGGTCGGTGTCGGTGCACTTTGCAGTTATGTGGTTGTCTAGTGTGCATGCTGTTGAAACTAACAAAACTCTTTGCAACTGGCTTTGTTCTAAAAATTGACACAGCATTGGCTTTTTAATTGAGTGACTTGTGCAAACTGTAATATCGCTGCTTTTGTTTGTGTTGCAACTGTTTTGTAGTCTGTAATATTTCTCGCCTGTTCAGACTTCACCAACTCCAGCTGGAACAGTGAAATAGGAGCTAACCCGGAGGTCACTGGTTCTCCTCGCAGGCGCTCTCAAAGTCGGCCACGTAGCCCTGAAATGGGCGCTCGTGTTGTGTTAGCTCCGCTTCCAACCCACGTTGCTTATGACCTCAAGTTTGTGATCTGCATTATTAAAGATGATAGGTTATTTCGAAAAATTTCTCGTCATTTAGGAATGTTTTGCGAATGACGGAAATCAAAACTGATATTGGCTATGCGCGTGCGTTCGTTCGCCTTGCTCTGGAGCGTAAGCTTCTCCATCGTCATCTGGCTACACTTCTGGGGAACAACAGGCTGTTAAGGTATATTGCTCATTCCGTTCTCGTATCAATAATTTTTCACCGATTTGTCTCCGTACACTAACGCGTGCGTCACAACAAAGAACACATCCAGCACAAAAGGTTAGCAAGTTATGGAAAAAAGTTCGGCTTCGATGGAACTTGAACCCATGCTTGTGTTTCCGGGCAAAGTGCGCTCTATCACTCACACTACGGCAGCAGTTAACAAATATTGTATTAATATCGGGTCAAAACGTCTAACTCAGTTATGATTTTTTGAGTCTGAGCTCAACCCCTCGTTTTCTCCTTAATTTCTTTTGTGGACCCATTCCTAACCTTTGGCCGTTTTCCCAGGGCTTGAACTCTATGGAAGGGCCCACTCCGCTGCAGGTCTCTCTCCTTGTTTGCGGAGCTCCACTGAGCTCACATGTGTCTTGTTGATCTTGCCCTGTGGGCAACCCTATAAGGTTTCATAATAGCTTAGACACCGCGGAAAAATGGGCGGAAGTGAGGGTGAACAAATGAACTGAAGGAAGCTCACCGGTGGTGGGCGGAGCGTTCTTACGGTGGGCAGTGCTTCCCACATAATATCATTCTCGATTCAGCGAAAGCGTGGAGGCCAGAAAAAATACACGGAGTGTGCAAATCCTCATACATGCTGTGCATACGTAAACAGATCCCCCATAGTGGGCGTGGCACGCATCCAAATTGGGTTCTATTCAAAAATTCATAACTTTGTTTAAAAACGTTCTATAAAGTGAAGAATAGATAGTTAGGAGCTATAGAAGAAATGTGGTAAAATCGAATGGGCGGGGCATGTACTAAGATGGGCGGATCTGAGATCAAAACATTCAAAAAAGTTCTGGAACGCGGGTAATGAGTTTTTGGGGGCCGTGTTCGACTCTTCGATGTGGGCGCACTAAGGTGGGCGGAGCTTAGATTAAGTACTCGCAATTTATTCCGAAGACGTGCCTAACGTTCCACAATCTTTCTGTTTATGAATTCATCGTCATTACTCACTGCCTATGAAATCATCGATACTTACTTAATGCAAAGAATTCGCTTCTGTATGTCTAACTGAGCCAGAATTCGGTATTGCTGAAGGGGTCTGGCTAACTTTAGGATGACAGGGAATTTGGGAGAGATCATCAGAGCTCATATGAGCTTAAGGGAACTCCGCTCGCAAGGAGGAGATGATTCATCTGAATAGGCGGTGCATAGGAAGAACTTCGTGATTTTGTTCCAAAATGCCCACACCAAGAAAATGGCAAAGCCTAGGAATAGGTGAACAAGTTGGCGAAGGAGACCCATCCGCGGTAAGCGGGCGTTCTCGAACCTTTTGCAAAAGCTTCTAGCCCACCACAGCCTAATTCCAGTGAAGCTCAGATTTCAAAACCATTTCTGTTTGGCGCGTTTTTGTTATGACGCAGTGTGCGGAGCCCAATTGGGATTATTATCAGGCTCAACACAATAGCTAAATAACGAAATTGTCCTGACGCAGTAACGGCCAAAATAATGTGTTGATTATATCTTCATGTAATATTTCAAGTCTTTGTTTTGTTATGAAAATGATTTGATTTTGGTCGAAAAAAACATCTCTTCGTAGAATTGTATATCTGTGTCACTTCTGTTCAAGTTCAGTGGGGTTGAATCCAGCAACTGACGACTCTTCATTCAATCCCCTTTCCTTCGCCATACATATGCTTTTGCCCTTTTGTCTTTTCGGCTTGCACTTACTCGTTTCATTTCGTCCCATTTTGACATACCCCTGAGACGGTTCCGTCCGTTTCAGAGCTTTTTACTATTCTGAATCTTTTGTCCAACTTTGAAAATCACGCGCAGAAACGTGCTGAGGAGTTATGCTATTTGGAGCTCTAGCGTTGTAGCACTTATGCTATTAATCACTTTATGTTTTTTTTTAAATGAAATCGTTTCTCTTTCAGTGAGCTCTACAAACAATATGCTTTCGTTCGGTGTGAAGATGAGCGCGAACAGTTTCTTTATCACATATTGTCTCTCAACGCTGCTCAGTTCCGTTGCTTCACGAACACCTTTACTAAAACGAGTACGCTATCTTTTGAATTTTATCGCTTGAAGGCACCAGAGTGACTTAATTTCATTTGCTCTATGTGTGCAAAGTAAGATATGTTATGGCATGGCTGGCTTGCATCGAAGCTATTCAAAACAACCTTCGAGAAATCAAATTGTTCCCTAAGCTTTTGCTAGATCGTAATTGGGCTATTTTAGAGATGGATTACCAGGTCGTAATAGTAACTGGTGGTTGGAGGGGATCGCTGCCAGCAGTATGGGTTACAGTAAGTTTACAGTAGTGTCGTGTTTGATGTTTTTTGTTTCGAAAACTGTTATGCTCATTCACAAGTGTGTTGCTGTTAAGGTAGGAGGAAGTCTGTGCAGTAGTCCCCAAATCAATCTACCTGCTAACACGCCGCTGTTCAAGTTCGATGTAAGAAAACAAACTTTTTTTCATCATTCGTTAAACCATTATCGACGTTTCTTTTAGCACAAAAACCTTGGAGTCCTTTCAACTCTTCGAATTGGTCATGCACCAGGTCCAGAGAAACCTCCGAAGTGGTATTTGGAGTATGTGAGTATCGAACTTTTTTATAAGCGTTCTAGAAATCAGTACCACTAATTTGGACTTCTTGAATCCAGCAAAATAACATGTGCCTTAACATCTTTGCTTCTTGCTAATTCTTACCTTTCGGGTGGCTTCCTGGAAATTCTTACCTTTTGGGTGAATCATAAGTATTGGAGAAAGAAGTATATTCTTGCCGATTTTTTCGTTTTTTGTTTTCTTGTTAGAAGCATCAGAAACTGGCACCAGAACTCCTAATTGCACTCAGTTTGTGACACCAACGCTTGCGAAAATTTTAAAAGCCTATCTGATCTGTTCAATGCCATGCTAGCATTGCAAACGATCTAAAAGTGTTGTAGTCGATTTGATAAATTAATTTCGCCTGTGCATTTACTGTAACTATTGAGGCATCAGAGTAAAAATGGACATCTGTTTTAGGTTATTGTACGCAACGAAATAACTGGTCAGATGTACCGATTCCCTTGTGGGCGATGGTTTGGTCAAGGTGTTGAGGACAGCAGGTGGTTCGGAAACGGCTGCGACGTAAGCTTGGAAAGGTAAAAATCATTTTTCTCTGTCTTGTTGCTTTGGTATTGTCTCAGAATTCAAATATATCAATACACAAACAGGCAACAAGTAGTTCGTTGTCACCGGGTAAATCACTAGGTGAAGTGCATGCTACTTTTCAATATATTTTTTTCTAAAAATTTTCCGAAATTCACTTTTTTTAAAGGCCATCACTGTTTTATTGGTACTTCAACGGCATGCTCACAAGCGAGGGCTAGTTGCTGAAGGTTCACAAGCGGGGGCCAGTTGCTGAAGGAAAGCTGTTGCTTATGAGATATTTAAGAAAAGGGTATTTTTTCTGCACAAATTGGGTAGGGTATTGCCTTACCATTGAAAGGAACGATAACAAAGTCGGCATATTCTCTGGCGGGTGACCAGGATACCTTATTTGCATTTGCTGCGTTTATTAATGCAAAAGAAAAGTGACAGCTTACTCAGGAAATTATTTTGGTCTTCGTTGCCCAAACAGTCATCTTTCAGGCTGTTAGTAGCGGAACCCATATGTGATGATGATGGTGCCGATTCGGCGTTCAGTACCGTGCCAAATTCCCCAGCACGAAGTGCTAGGCGCGGGCGAGTTTCATCACGCAGTCAAACTCCTCAGCGGGAGCGTAGTCCTTCACAAAGCCGTGGACTTGATTCGACGACTAATCGAAGTAATTTTCCAGTCTTGCATGCTACATACAGCTACTTCTCTACTCTGCCGTTTTAACAAAGTTATCGTTGAATTCAGGAACTCGCATAACGGAGATCCAGCAAATTCTTGGGGAGGCCGTCAATTCTTTAGTAAAATATTACTATAGCGAAAAACACTCGAAAAGCGAATTGGCGCATTTGTTGTGCGGAGAGCGTGGTCTAGTAAACGCTATAGAGCAGGTAAAAAATTGAAAACGCTCTCATCTTTTCTATTCACTTTTCTCACTTTCGACGATTTTTTTTGTTTATTGCATATTTTCTGTAGGCCTTTCAATTTGGTCGACATGGAACTGTGTGGTTGTTTCGACAGCCTTCACCGTGGGACTATGTCGGTGAGTGTCAAACTTTTATCTTTCTTTATCGTTTCTTTCTGATGTGACTCAGAATTTGTTTTTCGCTTCCATTTGTAAAAGAGGTATACTGTTTCGAGCTTTATATACACGTTGACGTGGCGATACTCTCGTTAATCAGGTTTATTATGGTGAATCTGCTGGGACGGTCTACCATTGAGCATCGTTATTTTCAGATGTTGGGGAAGCTGGCACTTACTCATCCCTAATGCCAAGAACTAGTTGCAGCGTCTATCAAACCTAAAGAACACCCATCACAATGATGTTGCTTTTATAAATTTTGAAATGGACAGAAACGTCAGGCTTTGAGGAGTCGAAGGGAGTATGTATCATTATAATGGCGAAAAAGCAACTAGAATTCCAGCTAAAAGTTATATTAAAGCATTCACCAAGGGCATGCTAATTAGACTATGCGCAGCTGTTCTGCTCTCCTGCGCCCTCGCTCAGCGATACTGCTTGCAATCAGATACAGCCAGGAAGGTTTTCTTTCAATTGTGAGTTCGTGGTCGACTCGTGGTTGAAGGCAGTGAGGCTCTGCTAAAAGAATGTTATTGTTATTGATTATTTCCCATTCTCGCAGCGATTATTTGGAATCACCATGGACGAGACCTTATCGTCATCACCGTCGCCACTTATTTGAGCTGGTCATTGGACGACGGCAATCTTCAAAACGTTAGAATACTAAACACCATGCACCGCTCCAGTCATTTTGATATCGAGGGAATCTATCAAAATTCTGCACTGATGGAATACCCAAAATTCGGAAACTGAAGAGCAACAAATAAGAGGCGGCCCGACTCCATCGCTCTTGCAGTACGCTGAAAATTTAGCAGCGCTAGACCGACAAGGATGTTCCCGCCGTTCTGCATTGATATTATGCTTTTCCCCCTTTTTCCAAGCAAGTGTTATTTTCGCTATTGATGCATCTATGCTTCTATCCGAGACCTATTCTCCGCTTCGTTATGAACTGTTCCTTCAAAAACAGAAGATCCCTGGAAAAAGACTATTTCCCGCAGTTTCGTTTCTGCAAGTGTTCCCGCACGACTAATTGAGCAATTTGACTCGAAATAGACACCATCAAATGATGTAAAGCTCTCTGCGTATTCCTCACATAGATTTCGTCACCGTATTCGAAGAACTTGCATTCGTGATCGAAACCAGTGCATCAGCAATCCCTACTCGGTGTTTAACTTTTTGCTGAGCAGACCTTTAGGTTTAATACCTGCTAGATGTGCTCAGCATCTTGGCTATATCACCAAAACGGTGAATTTAGACTCTTCCTCTTTGTGAAGTCTACGTCCTCATCTCTCTTCGGATGTCCAATGCGAGTTGCTAGCCTTTAAGATAATGTAGGCATCTAATTTGTTTCATAGTGCGCAGTGAATGAACGGAAGGCTTGCTTCTTCTTGGCTTCTAGGTTTTAGGGAGGCGTTCTAACTGGTTTGGGAAAGTACTCCCACATTATGGCGCCTTCGCGGGTAGTATACCGGTTTAGAGCCCTAAACTTTTTGCAGGAGAAATGTGCTTTTCACGTAAGTCAGACCAAGTAACCGTAATAAGCCTGAACTTCACATCGTCACGGAGATTCTTTACGCTAAATGCTACGTTTCTCTTGAAGATGAACATGGAAAAGTGATGCAATTACAGAAGTCCTTCCTCATTGATGTATTTCTTCTTTTTTCTCAATTGAAATTCTTTTTACCTTTTTCTTAACGTTGCATGGGTTTTCCTTCTCGCCTCTTGTTCGAAATCTCTAAGGCAACATTTTGATTTTCAAAAACAATTTCCTTCCGCGGAAGCCCTCATCGTCACGGGACGGAGGTGAGCGTTACACCTGCTTCACTTCGCCATTCTCATGAAGAATATTTGTTCGTGGAGTATATTTTCTTTTTGATTCTCAATGACATCACTTTAGTAAAGAATTTTCCTGAGTTTTCTTTATAACCAACCCGGATAAACTTATAAGGCGAAATCGCTGATACAGTGGTGTAATATGTGATCATAATTCTTTCAATATTATTCAGATTTACTGTTAAATGTTGTTATTCTCCTTTAAACCTCCTCAGTGTCGACCACTTTTTTAACACTCACAGTGCTCACAATCAGTTGTTTTCTTTTCATTCCCCTTTATTCAGCCGCGACTATTGACAACTCTCGCCATGTCCATCCATCTTTTCGGGCGGGACAGTACTATATTCAAAACACCCAGATCATTTCAAGTTGCACTTGCTGCTATCCTCTGCACCAATTGTTATTCACTGATTACCGAATATTTCAGAGAAGGTCTGTGTTTTTTTGATGGACTTGCTGCGACGGCGTGATACTACGTGGACCCGCGAACAGCGTGAGCTCATAACACATGCTCTGAGGCTTGTACGTCGAATTTCGGAGCGGAGTGCTCTTGGAAAAGATGCGAAGTTCCACGTCTTTGTTCTTCTCACCATAAGGTATTCTTTCTACTCCCGCCACTGAGTGTTTTGGAATTTCCTTTGGTTTTCGTCAGTATTATTATTCATCTGTATATTTTTTGACCAGTTTGGCTATGCACGCTAACGCGCGCAGTATATGTCGATGGCCACTTATCCACGATGGAGTCATTCAGCGGAATGTTGGATAATCAGAATAAGATAGTTCTCTCTAGATTCGAACGCTGAACTGCTGATAGCATCACGCTCGATATATTTGAGCACAGTTATTAGTGGTTGATCATAGCTCCGTCCATCTTAGTGCAAACCCTTTCCATAATAAACTTGACCACCCTTCTTTTCACTGCTCCAAACCATTTCTTCCGCATTCCAGAAAGTTTTTGAAGAGATGAATTTTTGGTCCTAGCCCCGTGCCAGTTCCGCCCCCTTCGAGGACTTAACTACATTTGTCCCAATTCCTCTTATCACTTTTTTCCCGCGTTCTAGAACGTTTCTGAACAGAGTTATGAAATTTTGATCTAAGCCCCGCCCACTTTGGTGCTAACTCCGCACACTTTGGGGATCTGACCACATTTGTTCTTTTACACCTTGACACCTTTCTCCCGCACTCTAGAACGTTTCTGAACAGAGCTATAAAGTTTTGATATAAGCCCCGCCCACTTTGGTGCCAACCCCGCTCACTTTCGGGATTTGACCACATTTGTTCTTTTACACCTTGACACCTTTTCCCCGCACTCTAGAACGTTTCTGAACAGAGCTATAAAGTTTGGGTGTGGTGCGATTCACGCGCCAATATAATGAGGTCATCCTACTATATATAACGCGCTAAGTGTGTCTGTTGGTTTGTCTGTCTGTGTGTGTGTGTGTGTAGTTGTGTGTTTGACCGGAAATTCATAACTCCGGTTCCCGTCGACCTAGAGAGTTCAAATTTGGTGGGTGTAAGGGGGGCAGGATGGGAACACTAATGGCGGGTGGTGGGGCCGGACTCCGCCTACAAGGGGCGGGGTTTGTGCGAAATAAATGTTTGAGCGCAAATTCATAACTCCGGTTCCCGTCGACCTAGAGAGTTCAAATTTGGTAGGTGGAAGGGGGGGCAGGATGGGAACACTAATGGTGGGTGGTAGGACCGGACTCCGCCTACAAGGGGCGGGGTTTGTGTGAAAAACTTAAACTTGGACCTAGAGCGTTCAAATTTGGTAGGAATACAGGCGGCAGGGTGGAAACACTAATGGTGGGTGGTAGGACCGGACTCCGCCTACAAGGGGCGGGGTTTGTGTGAAAAACTTAAACTTGGACCTAGAGCGTTCAAATTTGGTAGGAATACAGGCGGCAGGGTGGAAACACTAATGGTGGGTGGTAGGACCGGACTCCGCCTACAAGGGGCGGGGTTTGTGTGAAAAACTTAAACTTGGACCTAGAGTGTTCAAATTTGGTAGGAATACAGGCGGCAGGATTGAAACACTTATGATGGGAGGCAGGACCGGACTCTGCGCACAATGGGGGGGGTTTGAGCGGAAAATCATAACTCCTCAAGGGTGCAGGGCTTATAGAGATATGTCAAAATGGACCTAGAGCGGTCAAACTTAGTAGGAATACAGGAGGCAGGATAGGAACACTGATGATAGGCTGGAAGACCAAACTCCGCCCCAAAGGACTAGGCGTGAATAAATACTGTTAGTTCGGACCCAGACCGTTGAAGCTTGAGGGCACAAGGAGTTGGCTGGGAACATTGATGGTAGCTAACATAGTAGACTCAGCCGCGATGAAGTGTCTGAATACTTTCATCTCTAAATAATCGCCTTTGTGATATAATGCGATGTTCTATTCGGACACAGCAAAGATGGCTTACAGAAAAAATCGCTCACAATTTGAAGCTAATACTGAGGGTGTACAGCTTTCAAAGAAAAAGTAGAATCCGAAGTGTTAGTTGCGCATCATGGTGAGCGCCCGGCGTAGCCGGGCGAACCCATTAGAAGGAGGGAAGCCCGGCGTTAGCTGGGCGGCCCGACTGGTCGGACAAAACGCGCTAAAACATCATTCCTACCATCATAACGGAAGTTATAAGAACTTATAAGTAGAATAAGTGAAGAAATGACCAACTATGCACGTTTACAGATGGATTGCGTTTACTAGGATCGAAAAAATTAAAGTTATTCTTATTTTGAACGTTTGACTAGTAAATTGTTGACTTATGAGGTGAATTCTCAGTCTCGAAGGGGCTTTTTTTGCCATAGTAAAGAGATTTGCTCTATTCATGGTGAAGCTGTGAACTACTGCAAATTTATTTGCTCCATCTCAACGGGAAAGTACTGAAACGATGCTGCGAGCGCGATGACCTCATTATATTGGCGCGTGAATCGCGCAATTGGGGATCTGACCACATTTGTTCTTTTACACCTTGACACCTTTCTCCCGCACTCTAGAACGTTTCTGAACAGAGCTATAAAGTTTTGATATAAGCCCCGCCCACTTTGGTGCCAACCCCGCCCACTTTCGGGATTTGACCACATTTGTTCTTTTACACCTTGACACCTTTTTGCCGCATCCCAGTAAATTTTTGATCTAAGCCCCGCCCACTTTGGTGCCAACCCCGCCCACTTTCGGGATTTGACCATATTTGTCCCATTACCTCTAACCACTTTTTTCCGCATTCTATAACTTTTCCGAACGAAGTTACACTAATTTTTGAAAAGTAGCTTTCACCTAAACGCACGCCCCGCCCCTCGGGGGCGGGGCTTCGCTATACTTATGCATGCTCAGCACGCATAAGCCTTGCTCACTCTTTTTATTTTTTCCCTGGCCTCGACGCCTTCGTTAAATCGAGTTACGAATCTCTGTGGAAAGTACCGCCCAGTGCGAGAACGCCCCGCCCACCGCCGGTAAGTTTCCTTTATTTTGATTGTTGACCCATCCCTCACCTATGCACATTTTTTCCCGGTGTCTGGAACATTATGAGACCGAATTAGAAGAATTCACCCATGACCTCGCCCAATTCCGGCGCACGCCCCGCCCCTTGGGGGGGAGCTCCGCTAGGCTCACATGTGCTCTGTTGCACTTACCCTATGCTCAACCCATTCCAAACTTGACCCGACTTCTCCAGGTGTTTCTTCAGGTTATATCGAATTTCGGTACAAACAAACAGACAGACAGACAGACAGACAGACAGACAGACAGACAGACAGACAGACAGACAGCCAGACAGCCAGACAGCCAGCCAGACAGACAGCCAGACAGACAGCCAGACAGACAGCCAGACAGACAGCCAGACAGACAGCCAGACAGACAGCCAGACAGACAGCCAGGCAGACAGCCAGACAGACAGCCAGACAGACAGCCAGACAGACAGCCAGACAGACAGCCAGACAGACAGCCAGACAGACAGCCAGACAGACAGCCAGACAGACAGCCAGACAGACAGCCAGACAGACAGCCAGACAGACAGCCAGACAGACAGCCAGACAGACAGCCAGACAGACAGCCAGACAGACAGCCAGACAGCCAGACAGACAGACAGACAGAGCGCTTTATATATAGTAAGGATTGGCATGAATCATTGATTTATGTGATCATAACAGATAGTGATCACTTTGTAGGACTGGATGCAAGTACCGCATTATTTGGAAAAACGTAGAGAAATTCCATAAATTTGAAGTTTTCCACAATACCTCGACTTCTTATGCGCGACATAACTCTGTAGTGCCGCCTTTATGAATTGGAAACGTGTTAGTCGGCTGGGCAACACATCTTACTGTGACGCGCCCATTTGCTCATGTCGTTCCTCACTGATATAAAAGGATAATGTGATCGAACTTTTTTCTGGGGGCAGACCTGAACGCATCGCATCGAATCAATGTTCGGTCTCCTCTTTGTCTTAATGATGTTCTACCTAGATTTTCAAGGGCGTACAATTTCGTCTCAATCTCGAAGTTCATATTTTAAGATTTTATGCGGAATCATGCTCGCTAGTTCTTGTCTAATCAGTTTTTCTTGAAAATAGAGCTTTTTTATCTACTCTATTGCAGAGATCACATGCTGTCTGGTTTTCTGCATCTGATGGCTTGGACTCCTATAACAGCACAGCTGTACGACGAACCCTCTTTTCTGCGGACTCCGGTCCATCTTACTTACTTTTCGAGATTACTGGACTCCTTAAATGAGTTCAACTTTACCCTCGACCCTTCTTTAACTTACGGTGTTGTGTAGAGAAGTGAATCAATGTATGTTTTCGCTACCATAGTTCAATTCAGTAATAAGTGTCTATTTACATACCTCTTCCTATACTCAATTTCGAAAGCTTTAGAGCTTCACTACCAGTAATACATTAGCAATCGGTCTGCAAAAAAGGCAGTCATTGCGTGAAAATGATAGATAGTTAGTTTCGAACAATGAATTCCTCAGTCACGTAGGGATTGCATCAATTTTCAAGTGTCTTTTATTGTTCCTTATAATATTGATAGATTGCGGTTGTTTCCGCAGTTTTCTGTAAATTGCGAGAGATATCAAAAGGTTCCCTAGCAGACAATTGTTCTAGATATTATCTTTCTCAAAAAGCTTTCATTTCATACATAATCTAAGATAACATCCATGTCATAGCAGCTTCTTTCCTAAGATAGATTGTTGTTTGCCATTATGCGTGTTAATCAATTGAACATAATCTCTATTGGTTTTCCGGTGCGAATCATAACGTAATCTCCCCTAGTCTTTTGACTCCTTGCTCCTTGCTGAACTACAATATTAACTTTCTATCATATTTGTCCAATATGCCTGTGTAAACCTCGTTTAACCATAACATTCACTCAGGGTTCATCAAGCTCTCACATCGAATGTGGACAAGTTTTTCTATTTTGCTCGTATTATGTAGAACACTTAGATTTCACATGTTATGCAAACTGTCCTTTTCATCCTTCACGTTTTATTTCCTCCGTTGACGGATTGGTCTTCTCAGTGCATTTTCATGTGGACGAACTAGGTTTTGTATACTAGAGATTTATTTGACTGTCGTTCATGTGCTAGAAAGAGGTATCCTCTTCATTTCGCTCAATAATTTTTGATATCATCATGATAGCTTGATGTTTTTCCTATAAAAAATTCTATAGATTTTCTTCGGAGTGTTGTCAAATCTCCCTCCTATTCGTTATTTTTGCATTGCTGCTCTTCGGTGGTGCCTTTGGGCGCACGATAAAACTTCCCAATAACCATATTAGAATTTGTTTATGTGGGTCGGTAACCGGCTGTCTTTTCTTCGTTCTGTGTTTATTACACGTCCTAATAAATGGTTTAGATGGATGAAGTTGTCACGTGGAAGCGAGTCTTATCTGCAATTTTCTATGGAGTGACTTCTATCATCGTAGTATTTGTCAACAAAATACTGCTGACTAATTACAGGTACGTTGGTCATTAGAAAATTGTCTTTTTCAGTTGCAGTGGTGTGCTATTATCTAATATTTCCTGTTCAGATTTCCGTCGTTTCTTTTTGTCGGATTTGGCCAAATGATTGCTACTGTTATAGTGTTATTTCTAGCACGGATGTTAAAAATAGTGTCATTCCCAGCTTTCGATTACTCTATACCACGTAAAATTATGCCTCTTCCACTGTTATTCGTTGTTAACCTCGTGTCAGGACTTGGTGGGACAAAGTTAATCAAGTATGTTGTTTATTTTAGTAAGTCTTTTAAGTAAGTTCCAATAATCATAGGCGGCCAGCTTCAAAACAGGAATTCCTCCCTCGATCCTCTCTTGAAGAGTCGGCTTGTAGATAGAAAGACTCATGCCCCTTGTTCACTCGAGAATCCCTCAAACTGTCCGAAAGAATAGCTCGTGACACAGTGTGACTGAAGATTTACAGAATGTTACAAAATAGAATGTCAATTTTAGTCATAAAGTTTTATGAGATCAAATGGCATATGAGATTAAAATGGCCTGCTGTCTCTGTCGCAAATACTACCTTCTCTGTTCTAATTCAGTGATATTGGCGTGTTAGAATCAGCCGTCAAACCTAACTAGCCAACAATTTTCCTGCACACGATCATTGAAAAAAATCCACAAACAAAAGATGAATTGTGGAACTAATCGCGTTGGGGTAGGTACAGTTGAATCGGCAAGGGTCGACCCTTCGACTTCAGTCACTGGTCCAACTTGTATTCAGCAGGTTTAGAATGGGCTCTTTTCTCTGCTTTCAGAGTCCGCCTGTGGGCTTTGCCAGCGCGCGCGCAGGCTAACAGCGGCGCTAGCCACTTGCTGAAAACACTGCACGCCGATGGATCACGTGCCAGTGTTGTCAACAAGTGGCTAGCGCCGCTGGCTCGTGCGCGCTTGCAAGGCCCGTCGGCGAACTCTGGAGCCAGCCTTTGGGGTCTTTGGGATCGTCAGTAGGACTGTTCATCTGCTCCCATGCGCCGTCCTCGTTCTGACTATTTGCTCAGTTCTCCGACTTTCACCTTTCATAGATATGATACCACGTGTGTCACCCATTCAACAGGCCTACATTTCTGAGAAATTTGTGCTTAATATCTTTTCTCGCTGCTCTTAAAATGAGTTATGTCGTAGTTGTAGGAAGTAGCAACTATCAACGATGAAGTCCCTCAAAAGGTAGATGACCTCATCGCTGATAGTGTGCTACTTCCTACAACTAAGACCTCGTTTAAAAAGCGTGTTCATTCATTATTATTTGCATTCACAATAGCGACACTTTCAGTTTGCCAATGTTCACCGTCCTCAGACGATTTTCGATTTTGATGACAATGGTTCTAGAGTACTATATATTGGGGTGCGTTGATAGATTCCTTTTCATGATGTTTTTCTGATGTTTTTGGTTTTAAATGTCGCCGTTCTGAGTTTCGAAACGTTGGGTAACTTCTCTCCACTTCTTTCAGATGACATGTTTTCTGTTTCAGTGTCAAAGCATCTCGTGCTGTCCGCGTTTCGGTTTGCATGATGATCGCTGGATCCATTATAGCAGCACTTTTCGACCTTACCTTCGATCTCTGGGGATACACCCTCATAGGATTGAACGATATTTGTACTGCCGCTCTTGGTGTATATACTAAACAAAAACTCGAAGCAAAGGTTAGTACCAATGCAGTTTTTTGTTTCCATTTGTCATGTTATTGTGCTCTCTTATAATATCTGCTTTCAAGGAGCTCGGCAAATACGGTCTGATGTTCTACAACTCCTTGTTTATGTTGATTCCAACATTCCTACTGATCTGTTACACCGGTGATACGGAACGGGTAAGTATGCAGTATAAATTTGTCAAAATCTTGCTAATCAGATCCCTTGGTTGCTCTTTTTTTCTGGTTGCTTTTCTTTGTTGATATTCCTTATCGATTTAGTCGAAATTGCAGGCGACCAGATTCATAATATCTGACGAGATGACCGCTTCCGCATGGACCTGTTTTGTTATTTCATGTATTTGTGGATTTGTCCTAAACTATTCATTGGTTTTGTGTACCCATTTCAATTCAGCGCTCACTACCACTTGTGTTGGACCAATTAAGGTGAGATGTCTACTATTTTGAGCATCCGGTGTACTGCATTTCCTGAGGCTCCTAGAGTTCTGCGCATATATACAACCTTCGCTAGCCAACATTTTATTTTCCATTACTTTATCCAAAGCGTAGCAGTCAAGTTCAGTTCTGTAATGGCCAGGTGTGGGCAGTTTCTTCGAAAGTAGAGTGATATCTAATGCGTAAGATCTCCTGTCCATATCTGCAACAAATGAGAGGATGGTGTGTTTGTTTTCACTTAATCCCATCATGTTCACGAGAGGACAAGTGCTTAGACAAGTTGTTGTTTACCGACCCCGGATCAAAATCCCATCTGGTTGCCACAAACCCTACCCGACCATCAATAATCTGAGCATCTAGGCCTGTGGTTTCCGATAGTGGCGTTGTCATCAATCAACAGCATTTGTAAGCATAAGGCTTCAATTAACCAATCAGGTTGTTGAGTTGTAGAAAAGTCGATGCGCCAGTTGACGCGATGAAGGGAAGGGTCAAGTTGCTAATGGATGCTATTGTTTAGATCAAGACATACAGATGGAGATGGCGTAAGCGTAAACGATAGGCGTACGCCCCGTGTTAGATTTGTAATGCCCGCATAATAATGAGGGGTTCATGCGAAAAATTTCACGTCAGAAATGGATGATTGTTCCGAGAATGCGGTGGCAACTGCGCATTCCGGCTCTGTAAAGGGAGTGAGGTAGCCCGGAGTAGGCGATACGACATGACTAGTGGGTTGATATGTTCCACAGATGCGTTCACCACATGTTCCCTGTGAAGCGCCGACTCTAAAATTATTTATTTTTCATGCTTAGGATCCTCGATTATAAACTTTAATCTCTGTGGGATTGTTGCCATCAAATACTACAAGTGCTACTCTGCTTGCTTCGGTTCAACTGCGCGATTGCTTCCCACGGCGCCTTGTCCGAACAGGGCTTAGGTGTCGCATTACGATAGAAAAGCAAATGGGGATGAACAAAAGTTGAACACTTACGAAAGTAACAACTTTCTTGCAGAATTTGTTCGTGACTTACGTGGGAATGTTCTCGAGTGGAGACTATTTGTTCCAGTGGACGAATTTCATTGGAATTAATGTCAGGTCCGTGGCTGCCTTAGCTTTGTTCTTTCATCTTGATCAGTTCATTTCTATGCGAATATTTATGATCCACTTTCAGTGTTATGGGTAGTATACTGTACACGTATGTGACGTTCCGTACGAAATCTATCACTCAACGGCATATTGTAGTGAATGCAGCAAGCAAAGTGGAAAAACAGCCGTTGATTTGACTTTTTGTATCTTTTCATATACTTAATTCTTCATGTGCTTTCTGAAGCAATAAGTTCTCGGGTATATTTTTTTATACTTTTTCGTGCCAGTAATATCGCTTTCATTGGGACTATATCGTTTTAGGTATTTTGCTGCTCTGACGGAGAGATCTGACCTTCCTGTGGAAGATTGATGGAATCTTTAGGGTTGTCGGAAAAGTTTTGATGAGTTTCCTACATGTCTTTCAAAGATATTAACAGCTTTGGTATGGATCAATCATGAAGGGGACCGCCTGCTTTGTTCGATGACCTCTCGCCATCTCTTGTTATGTTTTACAATTGCTTTTTCAGAAGATCTGTCTCCATCAACGAAAAGATTAGTAAGGTTACTCTTATAGTCATATTTGAACCTTATCATCTCACAATGCATGAGCTTCATCGATTTTTGCTAGGTGGCTAAACTTGTTTTTGTTTAGGAGGTTCGATACCCCCTATTGATCTTTTTAATTATAATGGGTCTGACCTAGCGTTACTTTCGTTTTGATCAGAATGAACTGGCCGTGCCTATCGGTAGCGTCCGTGAAGCTTAAATTGAAAAGAATTGCTCACGAAGACGGTTTCCCACAGCCACAACTGGCGGCACTTTCACTTTCGGCTTTTTCAAGCTCTATGCAAGTTCTTTTGCTAGAAGTAATAGGGTCAGTACGATCGAATATTTCGTCTGGTCTACCAGTAGAACGCTGTGAAATTAGTCAAAATCGCTTGAGTCGTTAACAATAGTTTCATTTGGGTGTTCCATTGTTTTAGTTCAAGTTCTAAGTCGAATGCCGTGGCGCGTCCCTCAGGTGAGATTGATCAACGCCCGAATACTATATTATTTATTGTTATAAAAAGAATCATCGTTACCATCTGTTGATGAAATGCGTCATAACTTTCCAGGCAATCCTTTCAATGTCTACTTATTTGTTTACTGTGATAGGTCTTTGTTAATAGTTGTATAGGTTCCACGTTTTATTTCTGCTATTGAGCTTGCTATTACTATTAATAATTTGCCCATTTGCATTTAACAAACTTGTTGTTTTTGTAGTAGTGACATATCATGTTTCGATTTGCGAGAGCCCCATAATTATTATGCGCCTTTACAGATGAATCTCTAAGTTAGAGAAGTTCAGACGGGATTTCACATTTAAGAACTCCTTTTTTAGGCCGTAGCTCCAACATACTTAAGGTAATACATTTGCGCAGATCTTTTTTGATTGTTTTTACATTGAAAATAAAGAGCTGAGTACAAACGATTAGCTGACTTTGGTTTTGGTAGGGTCACTTCCCTCGCAGAGCGCTCAAACAAACGCGTCAAAACCTAAGGAATCTGTGGCAGTGTCGGACACGTATTAGGAGTAGACCAAGTACTGATGGGAGTTTTCGTCGGTATCGTGTCCTTTGCTAAACAAAAGAGTGCTAATCACCGTCGTACTCCATCTTAGCAACGCGAATACCTTCATTGGTTGATTGACGAAATTGCAGCAATTATCATCAGCAACATACTATTGTACAAATATACATAACATACGTCTTGAATCAGGAATGAGGTGCTCATGTTCATGAGCAGCTCACCCATACCGTTGTCGAAAAACCCAACTGCTTATTGGGGCTATATCGAATGAGACTCTTCGAAGCGGCGCTGACACACTGGATATCATCAAGAACACTGACGGCGTTTCGGTAGACGTAACTGAGAAGCGGGGTTGTCTTTTAGGTGCAACCAGACATTCAAGCGCCACTGGGTAATTACACTGGCAGAGTAAGCGGAAGAAGAAGCAAAACAAAGGTCCAAGCCGTAAAGAGGAAAGGTTGGTCCAGAGGTTGAAAGATACTTTGATGAGTTCTCATCACGACAAAGATTGTGCTAGCGCTGCAGGTGAGTCTGAGAATCTCGAAGTGATGCCGTAAAGCTGCCCCGTTGATTGTGGAATTGCGGGAGAAGTTTAGTTCGTGTAGGTAGCCAAAACTGAATTCCTGCATTCTAGGAGAGCAGTGATTCGTCTCTTGCCTCACTGGCTGCTTTCATAGTCCACGACCAGTCGCTAGCGATCGGCGACCGGTCGCGCGACTGGTCGCGGTCCCATCTCGCGAGCGACCGGCGACTGATCGCTCGACTAGTCACACAGCTCAAGCAGCATTCCCCACTTCTCCGAATCCAATATAGCAGGCCAGTAGATTCATTTCACAACAAGGATTGGTATGCCATATATTGAATGAGCGAAAATCGGTTTTATTAAAAACGATAGAATTTCCATTACAAATATTCAGATATTTGTGTCGTACGTATCGCTGTCAGATCGGAAAACGGCTTAGATGGGTGTAATAAGGGTTTGAAGATTCGAAGATTGTATGCCACACCCAAAGATAGACGTGTTTCAAGGACCTCCAGGAATAGGCACCATGGAGCCCACGTGTTGAAAATTAGGATATCCAGTTGTGACCCCTGGTGATAGTGGAATTGAATTTCTGGCAGTACATCTTACTGAATACTTCGCAGTAACACGTCCAAATACCCTTCCCTTCAACTCTGTCGTCGTAATGTCGTACAACCGCATTTTCCGTACTTTCTCGAAGCTGCAAATCTGCTGGCTTTCGCGCTTTCCTAGCCACCCTTGCACTATTCCGGACCACACCTTCCCGTATTTCATTAAAAGTGGGTATCTTGAAAGTATCGTTAACTTTGCCTTCAGGTGAGGAAAGAATGGGAGTTTCGTTGAGTAGTTTTTATTCTCACATCCTAGAGATGAAACAAGCCGGGCTAACACAAGAAACACAGTCAGTTTGAAAATAATAACAAGCTAGTCTTATCCAATCTCCTAGATGGTAACTCTTGTGTTCAATTTCAATAGTGATTATAGCCTCAGTATGTTATACCACGCCCACAGAAATTCTACCATTGCGCACCCGAACTTTTGTACTCATTGTATAGACCCTTAGGGGTTAAACTACGATGTTCTGGAAAATCATTTTGAGTCACGCTGCTCTCAGGGAGCTGAAGATTTGTGGTGGAATGTGCTTCGTCGTTCAGCGGTTTGGTGCAGTCTGACAATGCATCATCACTTCGTCCGAGCAACCAATAGGTCTCCATGACTCCTTTCCCCTGAAAATGATATAGATGACTAAAAAACAAGTCTCCGATGTCAGTTCAGTCCCTTTTGCAAGGGAGCTCTGAATGATGTAATAAGCATTTTAGCGGTCAGGATTGAGTAATGATTCGAATTTGGGCCAATACTAAACTTGATATGTTCGCTTTTTACAAGGATGATCTGTGAAGATCTGAACCACAAGTAGGGGCGTCAATTTAAATTCGTGATAGCTGTCACTGAATGTTTTTTGAATTACAAAACAGCCGTTCAATTTGAAGTGAGAAGCACTATCTCTTTGATGTTATACATATGACTATGCTGTATATATTGTGCGGTAGACGGGGATTGCTTCGATGTAGGTTTCTATCCTTGTTGTACTCATCCAGAACGTTAAACCGTTAAGGGTGCTTATGACCGTCCCGCACATCTCCTTGGCCAGTGAAATTGAGTATTTCGGAACGTTTCATTTTCGGAGTGCCCTCCATGGGAATTGTCGTTACAGCGTCGGATCGAAAAGCGTGAGATAGACGAAGACCAGGAGGCAGAGTCTGCGCTTTTCTAAATACTTTTCCATCACTCGTCTTGTTATGAAGATGGCATCCGTTGTGAAGCTTTCTGGCATAAACTCGATCTGCTTCTAAAAGATAGCAATCAACTTCCTCAACCTTGAGTCGACTAACCTCGTACAGTTTCATCGTGTGCGCAGTCAACCTAATACCACGGAAATGAGTCATCCTCCTCTGCTTGAACATGGCGAGGATAGTACTGCTCCACGCGTCTGGCACCCTTTCTATTGTGATCACTGTGTTCAGAAATCGAATAGCCACTTCATACCATGCACTACGAGCCTCTACCACGCCTCGATTGATACCTCATCCGGACAAGCTGCCGTCCCAACCTCATCTTTCCTGTTGCTCTGTCCTCGTACTCTGTCAAGTGTACGACGAGGCCGGTCGTCGCCTCTTACTAGGGACCGCTGTCACAGAGGGACTCTTCTTTTAGAGGCCTGTTGAAGTACTCTCTCCACCTGGAGCTGATATCACTAGGCGTTCTCTCAGGATTGACTCCCCCCACCTGCATCCGCAATCTTTTGAAGCTGTCACTACCCCGCACTACCCCGTTGTGTTCACCAGCGATGTGTCGAGCTTTGACTAGCCGAAAGTCGAACTCCTATCTTTCTCAGCCATTGACCTTCTAAAGCGAGGCGTCCATTCGAGTAATCTTTGCTACTGCATCCTTGACGACCTCCTGAATTTTTTGACCCGCCAGTTTTTGTGCACCTCCCATCTTTCGCCAGGGCTTGTGGTCGGCTTTCTTTTACCTCGCCTAACTTCTTCGTTCCAGAACCAACTCAGAACTTCGAGTCTTTTCCAGCTTTTCCTCTCCAAACTGTAGAAGGATAACTTTCTAGCTTATCCCAGGTTTGCTGCATCGATTCTTCGGTGTATGAGAGAGCAATATCCTCCTACTGAGATCTTCTTTTTCATCGAAGTGCAATCCCACCTCTGCTCAGCTCTTGTCACCGGTCTCTTGGAAAGTTCGACAACCTCACAGCCATGATTTGATTTCGGTCGTTAATTCTGTGCAAGCGGAAACTGAGTCTCCGAGGGACTCCACTACTGCTATGACAACACCATATCGTTTGATGTCTTCTCCGCTGGATGAAGGCTAACACGCTCTCCGCTATTTATGCATAGATATTCTGCCTTTTCATTAGACTAGCAACCTCTCGAGACTTCTCAGTAAGCTATCCCATGTTCGGAGCCCCAATTCGAATTACTAATTTGGACGGGATTATTCACCGTTCAGTAGCTCTCACATACTGTACATAGAGTTCGAGCGATGTCCTGCATGCCAGTTAGAATGATGCCCAGGCTTTATCGCCAATTTTTTTCGAGGCATCAGTCAGTTTTGCTGTTATCAGGCTTCTCCTTCCGCCGGCCTGTCAGCCTGGTTCTGACGCTACTATCAATACCATTGTTGTATATCCGAAAAGCATAGTTTTTCCCTTGGCAGGTAGGAATCTTGCAGTCTTTTAGAGTGCATACATGAGCCTACACTTTTAACCACTGGGTCCTGCCTGACTGATGACTACAACTTCGTCTATTTGATGGGTTGGAAAATTTATTAACAGCTATCCTTAATGAGCTTGGAAAAATAGTTGTGATTTATGCTTGACATTTATATCCGGTATCTAAGGGAGATAAGATCATTAACTGTACCTTTATGATGACTTCTCCTCGTTTCTCTGTTTGATAGCCTCCGACTTTCTCTAGCATCTGATTCGCTTCACTTGACAGATGGATCTTTCCGGCTAAAGAGTAATGTATTATGTAGAACTCAAACAGTCTTCATCTTCGATAAGATTCGAAAAGTATGTGATTTCTCATGCAGTTCGAACGCGATTTCGTGACTACTTCCACAATTAATAATGTTAGAATACTGGAATCAACCTTTTCCATTGCTTTCCATTCTACTGGCAGTGTTTACAGTATCTCCAAACAGACAATACCGAGGCATCGTAAGACCAACTACACCAGCGACGACTGCTCCTGAAGACTTTTAAATGGGGATGGGAAAAGTGTGTTTCCGACAGTGAAGGTGTACACTCTGTATACTTCAATATTTGAGGAATACATTAGTTGTAATAAGGAGCGGATATATTTCGGGCAGAGTTCTGTTGCGGCACAGTTCATTTGATGCTTTAGCAACACAAATGCTCGGCTAATTCGGTGTTGTTTCTGAATATCAAAAATGCGCCTCTGAAGCACTGTGCTGCCTTGGGCAAAATTCTTCCCCTAGCACAACTTCAAAATCTTTACCTGAGTGTAGTCCAATTCTGAGATTTAGTTGTTCATTTGGAAGATAGGGAATGCGAAAGTCGACGAGGGCATGCATAAAGCCCAGAGACATACTGCAAATTTCCTTGATATGCTGATGGCCATTTCGACGTGGCAAACCGCTGACACATAGGTATGCGTCGCCGATCGTTTCAACCTTGAACACACGTTTTTTTGTCGATTCAAAGATTCGGATTTAACTTAGATGTGTTACACGGTTTTTATCGATTTAAAGACTCTGGATTCAATCTATTTGGGCCGGGAGTAAGATTTTTTGGTTTATATCTTTTTAACTAGATTATTTTTATCCGAGTAATATGAAAAAGATAAGAGTGAAGTCAAGCCATCTGCTTGGTTTTTGTACTGTGTGAGCTTTCTCAGAGAATAAAGAATCGGTCATTGTTCGAGTTAACTGAACCCAAAGATTTTGCTGGAATGAAACAGCACTAGCACGGCCTGCAACTTTTTTACAACTTTGATAGAATCAATTTCAGCACACATTCCCGAAACCTTCGACAATTGATCGCTAAGAGGTACAAGCTGAGAACTTTGATATAGACCGATCTTCGGAGTTCTCCAATGCTCGATTAGCACAATCTATGAATTTGCCAGCATTCACTATCAACTGTGGAAAATCATATAGGAACAGGATCAAGAAGAGTTCATTACAGTTTCGAACTTAAAAAGATTGATTACATCAGTGTGAAGTACTTGTTTGTCAGAAACAGCATGCTTTTCTGACGTTGTTTGTGTTTTGATGAATATCGGCCCTCCGATTGAAACTTCCCAAGGCTAGTTTAGGGAAATGTTAATGTAATTATGAATCCGAAATTACGCCTGTCCAAATGACTTGCGTCTGGCCCGTCTTGCCCCTCTAATCCTTTTTCTTCATTATCAACTTGTTAATTCGAATTAATTGGACGGTAAGTAATCCTTTGATCACCACCACAGCAACATTTTGTTTCTGGTGTGTTTTTGGAAGCTTCGGAGCATAGCCAGAAGGATAACATTCTCTTAACTGATGGAAACATCAACAACTGAGGATACAACGTTCAGAAGCAGATGGGTGCGAGGGAGGGAAGGTCGACGGGGAAAGGTAGGGAAATGGTAGATAACGATCGTAGATAGAAATCAAACATAAATGTTAGTGTGTAGTGTGTGTCGAATTCTCAACTAGTCTCTGCTGCCAAAGCCAGAATATCAGTATACAACATAAACTCTTAGAGTGCACAATTTTACTATCCGCATCCCTAAAAGCTTTACTTTTCTAAAAGCTCTGAAAACTCTTACAAAATGCTCTTTCTTGAGAGGTTCAATTACCAAGTAACTTTTTGCATTGCCTCCACTGCTTACCTTGTAAACGTCATGTGCGTCAATAATACTGTCGAAGGTCATATAAAGACTATTAAGAAGGCTGACAACCTGAATTAAGGAAAATTCACTCAGTGATTTATTGATGAAGAGAAAAGTCTTCAAAGAATACCTGCAAAGGTGAACCTCTAGCGGCTATAGTTGTAAAGGAAACGACATCAGAGAAGAAGACAGTGACGCTTTCAAACGATTCTGGTTCAACGGACTGACCCAGCTTCAATTTGTCGGCTACTTGTCTAAAATCGTTCCATTTTATTTGAATAGTGTTCGTAAAGATGAACGTAACAGTTTTTCAACTCTGGATCGGATCGAAAGTGATCAAATCAGATAGAAGAGCTGAAGTGCTTAGAATCGGTTACTGTCAGAGGGTAATGTTTCTCCAGCTGACGTACTCGTTTGCTAAAGAGTGTTAGACCAAAGTCGAGTAGTAGGTTGATCGTAAAAGTAAAGTCATTACACTCTTGCTCCTAGATGTAAGTGAACCCATGGGATCAGCTTCCTTCACCTGTGCTCCGTAAACTTGAGTGTGAGTTCTGTTTCTCTTCTCTCAAGAAGAGCTTCGCATCAGAGCTCATGGGTTTAAATGCCATCAGCAGGAAGATCGATCCAAGAATATCAGGTGAGTAGCAGCGTCAAGTCCATGAAACAGGGACAACGAAATGCAATTTTTCGTGATCTCACCGCTCCTTGAGAGAGTTCATGAGGTAAATTGATCTTGGGAACAGTAACAGACAGACTCGTAGCCGACTCTTGAGGGATGGAAAGTCTGGTTGTTGCAGGTGGGTATCTATGAGGAATTTGAACCGTGTCCCTGTGTGTGTGATAATGCGCCACTTGCCACTGCACTATCTCCCCAACCCCCCCCCCCCCCCCCCCCCACAGAAGCGGGAAATGAAGAGCATGATTCGAGCAAAAAAGTCAGTTATCATCTCATCAGACTGATTTTAGCTAACAGTCGAGGAAAATGCTCAAAATGAGATGTTTAGCGTCGTGTATAGATGGACGATTTGAGTGGGTAAGGGGGCTCTTTGTTTGCGAGAATATGTTACGTCAGATGGATCATTGTGTGAATCTCATAATAATTTTCCATTGAGGACACTACACAGAATCTCGGTACGATCCTGGGGTATATCAAACGTGTGGAATACCACGCATTAAGTCAAGTTCGAATTAAACGTGAAAAAGAAAACAAATTTCAGTCGCGGGTTATGGATGTTACGGAAAAGGCTTCACCATAATGCTGGACTCGAACAAAACTCACTTCGGAAGCATTCTATAGAGGAGAATATCACTCTTTTTCTTCTCCACCACCAGTTCTTTCGTTCTTTGTTCGACCTCTTCCTCCAGACTGCATGCGTACTTCTCCATCATATTGAATACATAATCCATGAGATTCGAGCATCTGGAATTAGGTATGGAAAAAACTTCAGGTAGCGCGTGTTGAACAACTCGGTTGACGGGAAAGGAGACACTGGCTTCCATACTTCACAAATCAAATAGTTCAACACCGAGCCATGGATTGCGCACGACTTATACTTTGAAGAGGCATGATACTCATCCCAAGTGAACACCGCTTGCTTTTGCTATTTATTAAAATGAGAGCTCCGAAGGGTGTCTCATTCGAAAGTGAGAGCGGAAAAAGTTGACTTAAGGCTGTTGCGATGTTCCTGTCTTAAATGGGGTCAAGAATCTACATGGTGAAAGGTTCAACAACCGACTGTTATGCGGCATTGGTTTAACCTCAGTTCTCTTTCTGAAAGTGAGGCAACGCAAGACTGTGTCGCTGCACACCTCCACTCACTCGTCTGTGATTTTCGTTCTACTGGATAACTGTTAAAGTCTCTGGAAAACTAGCTGAACTAAATCGACTTTGAAAACTACTAAGGAGTTCGGAAGGTTTGGTAAAATTCAGCCTGTTTTTTAAAACAAAGTAACTACAATAGAAAAGTTAGATCAGTGATCGAGATAGTGATCCTTCTTGATAGATAGCCACAATGTCTCTTCATTAATCTTCAAAGCACCGATGCCATTCCTCCAAAAAGAAGAGAGGCGCGACGCAATCAGTCCATCTACTACCGACTTGACTTTCTGACGAATGTTTAATTTTCCCCTTTAGAGCAGGCCTACGGGCTTCTTGATGTATGGTAGTCATATGGCATGATGTCAGGTGGATATGTAGGTAGTGGGGTAGTAAGGTTATACCGAGCCCTTACAGCTCATCCTTTGACGTCCTCGGACGGGGGAAGGGGGGGGGGTGGTCAAGCATTACAGTCAAATATTCCCTTGTAACCGGGGTGAAATGGGAGCCCAAAAGACCATCACTTTCAATTGTTTAGAAAATACTCTTGCGTTTACCGCAGTTCATTCTGGTAGGATCTCATAGAAGAAGATCCGGTTGAGCAGAAGAAGAATAAGCTTATGTCCTTCTTAGCGGAGCGCCTCGTCTTATAGCGAGCTGTGGCCTTACGCTCAATGCTTGGCATTGCGATTTCCTGTATGGATTTTCATATGACATCTAATTTTTATCCTAAACATTAATGAAGTTGGTTGATATCGCCATTCGCTCCCAGCCGAGGAGCTTCTGACATGCACTCGAGCTCCTGCTCAGTCAAGGATTTTGCAAAAGTCATGCTTTGAGAGTGATTTTTGAGAAGAACGTGGGGAATAATGAATTGCGGATTAGAGATCGTCTTTTCAATTTCTTGACACTTTGAGAAGGATTGCTCTAACGGGAGGTCAGAGCAGTGTTGGTAATGGCACAGTCGCTCCCTCTGAGAAAAGATTTGCTTTAAAGTTAAACTCTTCTCGGAGGAAGCGATTGTGCGAATTATGGTAGGTGACAAGAAAGGGTCACTGCCGCCAATCAGTCACCATATCTCATTCCAAGCCTGAGTGTCAGTTCCATAATGGTGAAGCAGAAGGCTCCGGTAGTCTTATCAATGACACGTAGTTTGACATCGTACGACTACTTGTTTTAAACGAACACGTCGAATAACGATCAGCTGTAGTATTGATCTATCAACGACGTCCTTTTCCTGCTATTGAATCTACATTCCTTCTTTAGCGCGTTTTGCTTTCACATTTGAGGGAAAATTGTCCAAAACCTTTCCGGACACTCCAGCTCTGTAATCCGAGGGAACTTTGTTGCAGTATAAAATAAGGATAAAGAACGAATCATTCTTAGTCAATCCTCTTTTTGGGATCACTCTCCGCAATCGACTTCCATTTGGAATCGTGGCGTTCTGGGTTACATTCCATTATTGAAAGATCGGTCAAAAAAAACTGAAGTTGCTTTCATGATGGACACTTTTCACCAAGGCAGTAAAGCTGAGTTCATGACTGATATTGATATTACTTATAGACCAATATATTTAAATGAACCTGTTCCTGTTCCGTATTAAGTTAGTGTAATCAGTGAAGCGCTACTTCAGAAACCTGAAATTTGTATGTAGTTAGTGAGCCTATGGTTTGATACTACTATGATGAGCAGAAGTCAGTGTTTTTATTCCCTGAACGAGGCCGATACCACTTAACCGACCCTGTAGAAACGGAGTGCTTGGCTGGCCTCGAGTTGGTTGGCTGCGGATATTGAATTGAAACTCAATCTCTAGATCACATGCGTCGTAGTACGCCATCTGCCACTACACCACCCCAACTCCACCAACATTTATCAATGAGAGGAAGTAAGGTGGAAATCTTCTCGTGAAAGGCGCGAAAATCGAAGTGCTGTAGATTAATGAAAAATGCTGTTATGTGGAACACCTGCATATGTTGTGATGACGTACTTTTGATTTTTTTTACATTTTCTCTTACTATTTTGAATGTTCAACTGGAATAATGATAGTAATGAGGTTTTTAATTCATACATAATTCATACATAAATCAATAACAACTCAATGAGTTTGGAAAAGAGTTCTACAGCCAATCAGTTGAGGGAGGTCATACGATCGAAGGCGAGAGAGTAAAGACCGAAGGAACCTTATCCAGTGCTGGAGTCCCTTTCGTAGAAGCGGTGCGTGCCACGCCTTATGAGGAAGGGAGCGCATCGCAGTTGCTATCTTGATACCAGTCACTGCAAGCGTTGATGACTCTCACAGTACGGTTCTTCGGGCCTCTAGCACTTTGCTGAATACCTGGGAATGTTCCTTTTTTGGCAGTTTTTTTTGTGAGTTGCTTTTACCCCTGCAGCTGCGTATAATGAACAAAAAGCGTATGAGGGAGGAGGTGAAGACAGAAAAAACACTGCATGACGGGTGGCGAAGTGCCGGAACTACAAAGGCCGCTGATTTAGGACAGTCCAATAGAAAAATCATGAGACCGTGCCTTCTTCACTCCCATTACAAAAACTCACTTCTTTCCTTACGTACTGCGTGCTAATTGATCGAGAGCGTAGCTTTTTTTAGGTATAGAAAACGAGGGTTCCTTACTTGATAGTTTGCATACTTTTCAGCTGCTCTCTCACTTGATGAATAGTTGGACGTTCCGAAGGACGTTCTGTCCAGCAATCACGGATCAAATGTAACTGAAAATCGTTTTCGAGGTGATGGAATGCGATCGTTTCGAACAAGAAAAACAAATATGAGTATGAAATAGAAGTCTTAACACGACCAGTAAGTTCTTAACTTACTAGAGCTGGGCTCACTTCTACGGTTTCATGTGGCTCCAAGTCGGGACGTGGGGCATTGTGACCTCCTTTTTTCAAAAGGTAGATGATCTCTGGAATAACATCTGTTTTTCCTTGATTTCTGTGGTTAAGGCGTTGATTTTAGCTCTCAGCTTCAGCGACGCCTTCTCGTACTGAATATTGTGACGTAAAATAGTAATAAGGCGCATTAGCAGAGCATTGGGAGCTCTCCGGCTACGTCCTGGTTTGAACAGTCAGCGATCGTTGGTTGACCGAACCCATGGAGAAGTAAGTCCACTACCACCTCACTCTCATTTCTATGATGTTGAAGAAAAGTGGGATTGTCAGTCATTTAGATGAGTAGGGACGTCGAATATTTTCAACAAGTTCATATTCCGCATCTATCACGATGCTGCCGCTTACCCTCAGGATCCTCTTTTCTGTTCTCCAGATTCCAGACTTTTGTTTTTGTGACGAGTTGTGAACAGATGATACCAAAGCTGAATGATTCCTTTTTGAGTAAACACATTTGTTTAGAAATTTCTAATCGTTCCACTTTTTTCAAGGTAACTTTCAGAAAAGGTATTTTGGGGCACCTGTATATGTCGCCTTCTTGAGATCCTTCAATGCTGCCATTGCGTAGATGTTCCGGAGCGCTCCATAACAAATCTGTAACAAAATATATATGTAGATCATGATGGGGAGTAGGCGATGTCATTATCTTCTTTTTCTTTCCGGAAACTTCTGTCAGTCAATGATGATGACTTGGGCAATTAGTTTGAGGTCGACGTAAAGGCGCTCTCCGCAACTACGGTTGATGCACGTTTGCATGAACATTGACATCGTGACGTGTGCATGATTCCCTTTCATACACTAGCTATCACTCGCCTACTCTGCATTTGAAGGTAAAGGAATGCAGGCTGAAATGCAAAGGAAGCCCATAGCAAGATAGTGGAAACATACGGCGAGGAGATCATCTCTTAAAGCACATGCAAGACTTGGTTCACCGAATTCAAGTGAGAAGCTTTTCTCTCGAAAGTGCTTCGAGGAGTGCATGGAGTCGACCGATGTAGTTGGATTTGGAAGTACTACGTTCCACCGTAGAGAAGGACCCGCACCACCCGCACTTGACCACCAGAGAAATGGCCTGTAATCAATCGACGATTGTGCGTGGACTGGAACAGCTCGACAAGGCAGCGAAGCTTATCCAACGAATCCACATGGACTGTCCGCTTATGATCTCTCGAAGAGGGTGGCCACTGGCCCCTCTCCTCACTTTCCAAAAGAAGCTCTACGTTCTCAACTCGTGAATCACTGAAGATGAGAAATGGGTCCTCTACGATAACGTTTTGAAGAAGCGATACATGGTCGACAAAGGAGAACAGCCAGGAGCCACCCCAAAGGACGACCTTCAGTGCGAGAAGGTTCTCCTGCGCTGTTAGTGGTCCAGAAGACGCACTAATCACTGGGAGCTACTGGAGAAGGAACAGACGATTGACGCTTTTACATCAGCTACCCAGCTGTTGAAATTGAAAGATCAGGTCGATGGTACTCGTGAACCGAATGCGGAACTCTACTTTCACTATGAAACGCTCACCTCACACCGCGAAGGTGACTCAGGCCGAGCTGGAAGATTACCGATGGCTTAATGTCGCCCAGTCCCCCCTACAGCCCTGATCTCGTTCCTTCCGACTACTGGCTGTTGAGCCGCCTGCAGCGCTCTCTGGACGTAAAAAAGTTTGAAACACCTTGAGCGCATTCAATTAACAAACAAATAAACAAATAAGTAAATAAATAAACAGAGAATGAGGTCAGAAAAGCACTCGAGGATTTCTTCAAGTCCTAGCCCGCGTCCCTTTAGGTGCAAGGAACCGACAAGCTGCCTGAGCGTTGACCTCGATTGTGGATGGTGATGGTGCATACCACTGATCTTCAAGTTGTGTCACTATTGAGATATTGACAAAAAAGTCGGTTAGTAAACTTATGCATCAACCTAATAGAATATTGGCGAGAATATAATTCTTCCGCTTCTCCTGATATAAATTAGTACCGCTTACTTGGAGCATGGTGCGTGTAAAGCACAAGTACGGGTCGAGTTCCGTGTGCGGCTGTTTTCCCCCATACCACCCGCATCTTTTGGAACTTTCGAACTGTTTACTGCAGCTAAGCGGTAGTGTTCGTATGAGCGGTCACTGGCGTAAAGACAATAAACAAGGGCCGGGATTCGATCCTATGGAAATTGCAATTCCACTGGTTGTTTGGTCACTACCTCGTCCTTGTTATATTGCCGTCATGTTACAAACATTAAGTATTCTTATAGTACTGAGTTACTACATAGTTCACATTAGCGGCTTTTTCAAATCAAAATTTTCTTCTGAAAAGTGGAGTTGTGGGCGCCTTCACGGGTGCCACTGGGAGCTGCTCGGCATGCTTACCATTAGCTGGACACTGCAGGTGAAGGGCCTTTGTGGAAAAGCCGCCCGACGAACACCCCTGTCACATCTATGCGATTAGTTACGTGAACAATACTGGTACTAATCCGTGGTCAACCGACGGTTTGCAACGGATCAATCCGCTTGTAACAGACTAATCCGTCGGGAACCGTTGCTGCAATATAACATTCCCTGAAGTCCTCCAATCAAGTTGGAAGCGAGATCAGCTGAAAGCTCCGCTCGAAAGGAACTCAGGGATATATCAATTTCCGATTTTCTTAAATTTTTGCTTTAATTTCCAGGAAAAATGAAAATTAGGCTCTCAGCAGGTAGAGTGTTACTTGCATATACAGGGTGCGCCATAAATATGGTAACAAAAATATTGGCCTCCAAAAACCGTAGTTCATATTGAAACATAATCAATTTTAATGAATTATTTACTGTGCATCACATCTACAAAACGAACACACCGCCATCTTATATAACCATTTCCTGTACTAATTATAGCTCAAAGATTCTCCGGCTCCTCATCGACAGTGGCACGCAGAGTTTCTTGAAAAATTCCAGCCCGGGCTTTTTTCAGTGATTTCTTAGGAGCAGCAACAGTGGTGCGTTTTGAAGCGCAGGCTTCCCTCTCCAGCATGGACTATATCCGGCGACCCATCACATTGTGGTCCGGGAAATTCGTAGAAAGATTGCAAGCTGGGATTAAGTCGCGAACATTTTCCCAGCACCAGTCTTGATCATTTCCCATTCGTGAGCAAGTGCGATGCAGTTTTCAAGTCGTACCATTTGAAAAATCGTTGACCCTCAGCTGCATCCTTCCAGAAGAACCCTTCTCAAGAGGGTCGGATTAAGTTTTGTACTTTTCTCGACCAAAAATTGCGACATCGCTTTGATGGTAGGGTTTCTAGCCTAAACTATCATAAAAGAGAGAAAATGGCTATGAGAGGCTATCTGACTCTTCTCATCGGCTTCAGCACTCGTAGTGGAAACCATAGGTGTGCCTTGGGATCTCAACATTTCTTCCACGCTAAACACTCTTAGGTGAGAAAAAAGTCTGTCTAAGCGCGTGCCGCGCGCAAGTAGCGCGTAGCAAATGTTCTTCCTTTTCAACTTCCTCTCGTCAAAATGCTTATGAGGCTTTCGAATTTTTTTTGGATACAACTGTATTCACTCAGGGTAGACTCTACCCTCTGAGAAGAACATACAAACAAATCAGCTGTCATTTTTCTCGTGTTTCTGCATGTTCTGCATCATACTCATTCCCAAGAAAATGTATTCGGAAAAAGGGTCGTATAAGAGACAAAACGACCATTTCGAGATTTGTTTTTACCCTGTCTACGCTACGCGATTCAAGAGACTGTCATGTGTGAAATGTTGAATTGAAGAACGATCCCGGGGAAGGATTCACCAAATGCGCGCAAAAGCGGAACGGGCGGTGGATGTCTGCGAAGCTCCACCATTTTTCGGAATTTGACGAGGTTAGGGTAGCAAAGTACATATGCTGGCTAAGGTATATCATGAACATTAGGGGAGGTACAGTTTTGGAGAAACCCAACAAACAAGGAAATTACGCACGTCCGAAAACTTGTTACCATATTTTTGGCGCACCCTGTATAATAGATTCGCAATCCCAGTTTTTGATATCTCTTCCTTAGCTACAACGTTTTTTAGCGGAGATTCGATTTCAAGAACTAGTGAAAATGACCTTTCTGTGTAGGTTTGTCGCCAAGTCGCCATCTATCCAAGCCGTAGTCTGATATCTTCACTACCCAGCGTTCATCAACCAAACAGTTTCTTGAAGTCAGAAATCCATGACACCGAATGGGTGATCGATGTAGGAAACCAAGCGCCTGAATAGAATTAGTTAAGTAGTTGTCAGTTATCACATTTTTAACTATCATTAACTTTAACATTTAACTAAAGAAGAGTACTCGAGAAGAGTTGAATAGCACTTAAGCATCAATTCAAACTATGTGAAAGCAATCATTTGCATGGATGAATATAAAGTGTCAGCTTTGATTGCAGTCCATAGGTGAGGTCAAACTATACGACAAAATGACCAAGACACCTTCAAACGTCAGAACTTGACCATAATTCTCTAGAGAATGAATTTTTCTAAAGAAACTCTCTACGAGGAAGAATTTATCTAAAGAAACAGCATAGGGTTACTGGTGTTGCTGGAAAGAACGTGAGCTCTAAATTGATTTCTCATTGATTTAGGTGATGTTGAGGTGCGCATTTCCAAAAAGGCTGGAAAATATATGAGTGTTGGCAAGATGCGATGGTATGGGTATTTTGAAGCAATTATGTCACGATAGTGTTAAGGAACCATGCGATACTCTCAATGGAGCCGCCACGCACATGATAATGGGCTGAACTTGACCCATTGTTTGGCACTTATCGAGGCCAAATCGATCGTAGGTTGGAGCTTGTAGGTTCCGATAAGCAGTTAAAGTACGGGACGTTTCAAGAGCTTCAGTTCAAGTATGTTAGAGTCCAGATCTTCTCACTTCGCAGCCGTCACCCATTATCGAATTAGGGCTCGGAATTGTTAGGCCATCCCTTCTCTGACGACGGTTGATTGAGCAAATGACCCTTAAAGTGCTGCTCTATTACGTCGTGGTCGAGATGACGAAGAGCCACCCTCCCTTTTCACTCACGGACAGTCGGATGATTCAAGGCTTATCCAAATTCTATAGCTGTTCACCCTGAACCTGTTAGTGAGAGGGGTTAGATGGCAAACGGCGTCTTTGGTACTAGCTAAACACCTTGAATGTGTTACCAGCAAGCATTCAGAGAATGGTTTCTGAAGTATAATACAATACCAATACAGGCCGCGCACGAACAGACTGCACGGAATCCTTAGCTACACGAAGCTAACCTGGGGGAAGCGATCTGAGATATGGCTTTATCTTCTTGATGTACAGGTCGGGTTAGGAAGCAATCCCAAAGGAAGGCATAGGAAGGTACCACTAGGACCGCCGGATTGATGCCGGGCTCTCCTAATTTCGCACTGACATTTCCACTTCGCAGGATACACCGTGCTCATTCCATCGATAACCGAGCAGGAGAATAGAAAACTGGTCGAATTCGCTAGTGCTCGTGAAAAATAGGCTTAAGGCAGACCATGCCACGAGAAGGATTGATACTTGATAATCTCTTCACGTTTGACTGCATGAATATCTCTGAATTCTCCAGTTACATGTATTCGCCGACTGAATCCCTGTTCGGGTGCTTGGACCGAAAGAGGAGTTAGTGATTCCCGGCCAGACACACAAACTCTAACACACTCCGAGAGTTCCACCTGCTTCGGGCTCAAGTTCTCGTGTTGTTTCCCTTCTTGGGTGAGCCGCAGATTGGTTTTCATCATTTCTGGCTCCGAAGAAGCGAAATCGCCGGAACGTTAGGTGACGGGATCATTTTCACATTCGCTGTTCAATCGAATGAATTTGCACTGTAACTAAACCGAGGTTCATCGCGGGTCCAAGATGAGGACTACTGCGCAAAGCGTTCATAGGAGCGATCACGTAGAATTCATGAAGTATAATACTTCAATCACGAGGTCCGACTTTGGTCTATGTGATAGATAATGTTATATTTGAAAATCTTCTGTGCTGTAAAGAATGGGAGCTACAGGTCATTTGGAAGCTCAATCTTTTTCTTCTCAGTGCTCTTTCATCAATGTAATCGATCCCGCTCGAGCAAAATCAGCACGATGGGAGGGGCATAAATCGAAGTGAGGAGTGCTAGTAGAAACAGTTCAACGACGATGTATTGTGAACAGAGTGGAAACCTATCTCTTTTAAATACGTACATGATTGTCCTTAAGTTGTTCGTCTCGCAGCTGTAGAGAAATCACATGAAGGAGTACTTACGTGGACTATGTCCTTTAGCAACAGAAACACAAAAAAACCGTCCATTTTGCTTGCATTATCTCTGATAACGTCATCAATACTTCCACGCGAGCAGTACTTCCATAAAGATAACATTTGTGGACCATCCAAGCATAAACCTATGAAGCGATTCATGTTTTCGTGGTCAAACTCCCGAAGCTGAAATCATTGCAGCTAGACAGTTAGAACGAATGTTTCATTTTCTGAGTAATATAAAAATTTCTTTGGAGCGTTCATAGGGCTCACCATGCGCCAGTGTTGTTTATCTTTTGATTCAAGTCGAAGACGTAATTCATGCTTGTGTGCGGCGACTGTTTCACCCTGAAATGGGGAAGTTTGTGGAGACCTGAGCATGAATCGGATTTATCATTTGCCCCTATATTTATCACCAGTCGGACCGCCCGAATAACGCCGGGCTTCCCTGCACCATGCCGAAAAGGGGATGATTGGGTAACCCGCCACTTCTTCTGTAGAATAAGTAATACTTTTCTTGACACTAAATCTCCACAGGACTAACAGGGCAGTGCATAAGGTATTCAGTATGTACCTATGCTCACACATGAGATTAGAGGTCTCGATCTATTGCCCATCATCCTAAAAGTGTTTAACTATCAGAGATTTGACTATTAGGCAGGCCAAACCATGAATGGTACTCAAAAATGTTGCCGAGTGATAATAACACCTATTGTCAGATGGTATTATCAGTGAACTTTTTTCCTTTGCGGATTTGTCATTGACTGGCAGTCCCAGATTATTGGCGGTCAGATGAGGTTTGTCACAAATGATACCGAAACAAAAAAACCGTGATACTTCCCTGAGACGCAACCCCTGCCGGGTAGCTGTCGTAGTCTAACAGCACAAAATGGACCAAATTTTCATATTTTCATGAAGAAATGCCTTTGATCGGTTCCTATCACTGCAGTTGATCGTCCAATTGAAAGACAATCAAACATTCAATGTTTGATCGTGAATACCAAAGCCGTTAGATTCAATTAATGAATGGCTCCTCCTCTCTAATGCCCCTCATCAGCTCTTATCAGTTGTTATCAACTCAAGATATTGGGTGTCTCACTTCTGTACAAGAAAACCACTTTTGCAACTGATTGATAGAGAGTTAGTAAAATCAACTGATCATTTCTGCTCTAAAAATCTCTGAACTTCGGCGCAAATGATTTTGAACCATCTTGTACTTCTGCGACCTTTACGGATTTCTGAATTGCGAAAAGGAACAATTAAATACTCACATCATGGCAGAAGAACATGAAATTACGAGTCTCAGTCTTGCCTCCTTTCCTCAGTGAACCAACCGAAGATGGTCTGCTTTGAGTTGAGTAGAAACTTGCTTCTCTACCCTTGAATTCAAAAAATATGCTCGTACTCATTCGAAAATTGAGCTGGTTGTTGCAACAAAAGGATTTTTAGATTTCGTATATACATAGTTCTCGGCAGGCATCACCCGAGAAAAGAAAAAGTATAGTTCAGAATAATGTGAGCTTCAGCTTGCCATATTGATGTAATATTTATGATATTTTTCCAGTGAAACAAATATCTTGCTTGTGCACCAGCACGCTTTTGTGACCATTTATAATAGGCTATTATTACATTGAAATGGTTCGATGGATCATGTGGGAGTCTTTCCAAAGACCATTTTTAATGCTTCAAAAAACACTTCTTCAAGCTGAAAGGGTGTCACAGCGCATGTCAAGTGGAATTCTCCATCCGTTTAAATCAAGCCTTTTTTAAAGATTTAATTTGTGACTCTAGATGAGGAATGTAAATATGCAATCACCTGTCATCATGTATCTTCAAACAAAGATATCAAGCAAGAAAGAATTATCTATGCTACCCAGGAAATGCAATATTCGTACTCAACCGTGCTCCAAAACTAAATGCCTAACATCCAATGAGAACCAACCTTTTTCTCGATAACCTTGAGAGAGGTGAAGGGGATCTGCCACAGTTTGTTGAGACGTTCTTCTTCTTTTCTTTTAACCCTGAAATTGATTCGCGTTAGAATAGTAGGGGATACTTAACTCGATCGTTTCATCCATTTATATCCACTCCCTATGCTATGCATACTCGGTACCATCAACGTTGCCATTGATCATTATAATTACACTTTCCAATAAGTCTCCTTGAAACTGGGCACATGTACAATGTATTTTTCTCACTATACGTGGAGAAATAGTTCAAAAAAGTTAGATCGTTTCTCGTGGTCATTGTCCTCTTCTGTGACAGCTTCAGCTGGAATCTGTGCTATATAAGAGCGATACCGTTCACTTTTTGTCGGGAGAAGTATGTCAGAACGTCTTCATGAGGGATATCTGAAAATGTGCTGGCTAGGGTTGAAGCTTATCTAGGGATACGATCTGGAAACACTCGCGTACTTGCTCACGATTGGAAAAAGTTCAAGACTGGTGCTGAAGAGAAGTTCGCAATTTCATTACTGCTTCCAGTCTACGAATTTTCCGGCCCACAACCCAATGGGTCTGTGGTGGGCCTCTACATATTTGCCAATATCCGCAGCTTCTGATGGGACCTGTTCGGATAAATCGAAGTGTCATTTATACTTCATAGGTGTAGAAAGGATTGCTTGTACGTTATACTGAGAACCAGTTGGGCTATGCACACTAAGGCGTGCACCATGCCATGCCCACTACCGCTTACCTACAGCTTTTAGAGGACCAATATGAACAGCATCGGTTGACTTCCAATTCCATAACCGTTTCCCCTTTAGGTGATATTCCCCAGTTTGAACGATCTGATGCCGCATTGTGGGTATTGATCTCTTGACATTGAGAGGTGATCGTGGAATCCTTTCCATTCTAACCTACTCTAGTTAATAGGGGTTTGATGGTAATGCGTCGTTGGAGGCGAGTTGGAAAGCGAATCATCGGACCAATATAAAGAGCATCGGATGACTTCCCATTTCATAACTGTTTTCTCACCGCACTCTTGTGATCTTCACGCCTTTGATCGTGCCTACGTAACTTTTGCGAGGACACACAAACGGGCATACAAACAGACACGCAAAGTTAGCGCTTTGCATATAGAGAGGATAGTGGGAATGCTTCACCACTTTAATGCCGTTGTTCCCGTAGTATTCTCAACCCTAGTTCTTAATTTTTTGTGATTGTGCCATTGGTTCCGTAACAAAGTTTTTCTTGTGAAATTGTTCTCACTGAACATAGGGCAAATGTTTCGAGCTGACTTCGTGGTCGAAGTGGGGGAAGGAAGAGAGGGTTTTTAAACTGGCGGTGCTTGTTTGCTAAAGAGAGCATTGTAAAAAAAACGGAATTTCGATATTTTTTGAGTTTTCTCGATGGAACTGCATCAAATCTTTTATAGGAAAGTTTTTGAAAATTTTTGAGCACTATGTGCGTTCTGCGAATTGATTATCCAAGCACCTATAGTGGATCAGAACAAGAAACTGGATATTCAAAAATGAGGGAAGCCGAAAAGTCTCACCGAAAGAAATATACCATTCCAGCGATGCTGCCAAGAATTATAATGACAAACACCAGTGCGGCAGCTATTACATATCCCTTGTTAGCGTTCAAAGCATCCACAGGGCACTAAAATTGACAAATTAAGCTGCCAAGCTATACGATCTCACATATTCTTACCTGCAAACCTTTGAAGCCACACCTTGGAACTGCAGGAGGCCGTTTCCCTCGTTGCCACCACAACACCGATTCATCTTTGTAGGTCGGTTTGAAAGTCTAAGAACAAACAACCAATGAGCAAAATTAATGGGGCTAACTTTTTCTACATTGAATTATTTCTGAAGATTCTGAAGCCGCTATTCTGTTCCCAGCTCCACAGGCGAAGTTTCCAAAACTGCGCCGAGTGAACTGTTGAAGGGGCATAAGATACAGGACACACTCTGGCGCCCCAAATACTATTACCACAGTATCACCTGTATCATCTGTCGTCCCGTTGATCATCGACTTCCTCGAGCGGGCGCCAGTAACGTCTCCATTCGTCCCTGTCACGAGCCAGAGTGGTCCAGTGAATCGTTCTCGCTTCGGGGGCGCGAGGTTCAACATTCCTTTCGTTCAGAGCTTTCGTGAAGAAGTCTGACCATCTCGTTGGCGGCCTTCCTGGAGTTCGTTTGATGTCCCGAGGGATCCAGTCGGTAACCGGTAACGGTCATCACTATATCGCATAACGTGTCCGGCCCACCTGATCTTCGATTTCTTGGCGTAATCAATGGCATCCCTGATCTTCGTTCGGTGACGGAGCTCGGAACTCCGGATTCCCTTCTGCACTTGCGTGTATAGGGAAATTCCGAGCATCGTCCTCTCCAAAGCGCGTTGAATAACGCTGACAGCATGCTCATCCTGCTTTCCAAAGCGCGTTGAACAACGCTGATAGCATGCTCATCCTGCTTTGTAGAGTCCAGGTCTCCGAGGCGTACGTTAAGGCAGGAAGCACATAGCTAGAGCATTCGGAGATATTCGTTCCGTTTAACGTGAAAGGAGCATCAGGTACCAATCCGTTCAACATGAACATCGTCTTCGTTAGGTTCAGCCTCAATCCGATCTTTCCACAAGCACTATCAAACTCGGCCAGCATTCGTTCCGCCTGCTCGATGTTCGGTGTTATAAGCACGATGTCGTCTGCAAAGCGGAGGTGATGTAGGAAGCGGCCGTCGACCTTCAGTCCCAAGTCTTCCCATTCCAAATGGCGCATGATATTCTCGAGGGCGGCACTGAGAAGTTTGGGCGAAATAGTATCGCCCTGCCGGACCCCTCTCTTCACGTTGACAATGACTTCCTTATAGAATGGTGAAATCCTGGTCGTGAAGCTGTCGTAGAGCTCACGGAGCATCCTTATATATTGCGTAGGAATACCCTGGTTGCCCAGGACCGCTTCTGTCTCAACGGTGTCAAAGGCTTTCTTCAAGTCGATAAACGTAAGACATAGCGGCATTTTGTACTCTCGCGATACTTCAATGAGCCTTGTTAGGGTGTGGATATGATCGATTGTACTGAACCCTCTCCGAAACCCTGCTTGCTCGCATGGCTGTCCTTCATCTAATATTCTGCCAATTCTGTTTAGGATGACACGAGTGAAAAGCTTGTAGATTACGGACAGCAGGCAGATTGGGCGATAGTTGCCAATATCGTCTGGATCACCCTTCTTGTACAGCAACACAGTTTTGCTAGTTTCCACGACGTGGGCACTTTGCATTCCGACAGGTACCGTGTGGAGAGCCTAGACAGAGTTTTGATGATGACTGGTGGTATACTCTTCAGATGTTCTGGTTTGATCCTATCGGGACCGGGCGCTGTACAGTTCTTCATCGACGTGATGGAATGTCGTATTTCGGAAGGGAGAACCGAAGGAGCGATATATTCGTCTTGCCTAAGCTGGTGAGTAGGCAAGTAGACGTGGCTGTCGAAGAGATCCGAGTAGAAGACGTAGATGACCTTCTCCATTGCCCTCCGCGATGCAGTAACGGTTCCGTCAGGACGACGAAGGGAGGTCATCTTGGTCTTATAATTGGCGAAGCTCCGTCGGGCTTTGCGAATGCTCTTTCCGGCCTCGGCGGCTTCGTCCATGACTGCTGTTCTTCTCTCTTTCAGATCTTCCTTTATCGCTTCTCTGCATAGCTTCGCAAGTTCGGACGTTTGTTGATAATTGCCTGTAGCTCGCGCGATTCCACGCTGGCGTATCAGCTCGAGAGTCTTCGAAGAGAGTCGTCTCTTGGCTACTTGTAGACTCTCTGCTTTCGTAGCACTTTCGTGAAGATGCTCGACGAGCCGGTTGTATTCTTCGGCGATGTTGTCGATAACGGAATCCTCCCATTTACTCGCAAGGAAAGCGAAGTGGTCCCAGTTGATGGAGGTCTTGGGGCTTCGTTTCCGAAACTTCGCAGCTCTCTCTCCACGCACTGAAAAGCGGAATCTAGCGCGGAGGAGACCATGGTCCGATCCCGTGTAGAACTTCGGAACAACAGCGACGTCGGTCAGGCAAAATCTCCGATTGAAGATGATGTGGTCTATTTCATTGTGGAAGTGTCCACCAGGTGACTCCCATGTCCATCTTAAATGAGAGGGCTTCTGGAACTGCGAGTTACCATGGATGGTGTGGGTCGTCATGATAAGCTCGGACAGCCTTTCACCCTGCTTCCACTCCGTGAGTCCCGATGTGAAGCTCTTCAGCCGTTCTTCTTGGGCCAATCTTGGCGTTAAAATCACCGACGATGACCTTGAAGAAAGTGTGGTCTTCTCTGTGGAGCCTCTCCAGATCCATATAAAACGCTTCCATTTCCTCTTCTTCGTAGCTCGATGTTGGTGCGTAAGCAACGAAGATGGTTAGAGCTGGGATTGAGCCACATCTTCTTAATCGCAAACGTCCGATTCGGGTTGTTAAGCTTTCGTACGAATCGATGTTCATGGCCAAGTGCGTGTTGACGAGGACACCTACGCCGCCGACGCCTCTACTGTCGCATGTTCCAAGGAACAGTTCTTTTCCAGTCTCAAATACAGCGTGCAGCGGGCGATGCCTTCTCGTCTCGGTCAGTCCGATGACGTCGTACTTGATCTTCCTAGCTTGCATCATCAGGTCTTCTATACACGCTTCCGATGCAAGCGTCCGTGCGTTGAAAGTACAGATGGCCATCTCATTCCGTCTTCATTTGGGCAGCCTGTTTTGGTCCTGAGATTTTAGCAGCCTCTCCCGAGCGGTCCTACCCAATGCTGCCGTATTGGGGGCTGCCTCAGGTTCAGTGGAATGAGGCCCATTTCTATTACTGTTTTTGGCGTGAAGATACCCAACGTGCAGCTTGCCAGGCTCTGACGTGGGGGCTATTGTCTCCGGGGGCTTGCCAGGCTATCCCGAAGTGGACATCTTCGGGATTAGCACAGTAAAAGATAGAAATAGTTTCCGATTCTCCCCCATACTCCCCTCCCAAGAAAACCCAGTGGCCCCAAGGTAACAGGAAGGACGCTGTCGAGTCCCAAAACTCAACAGCTAGTGCCCACTGGGAGCCCCGTTACCGCGCCATTCGGACTCTCGCCCCTCGATGGAAGTCACGTCAGACGAGTGTCGAGGCGATACAGATTGCAATATCCGTTCTAGGATCCACCCACAATCAGCTCATCGCAGAGTGATGAGGCGATGTTTTCCCCTCATTCTTTTATGCTCTGTTATTCTTTTTGCTACTGCGATCCCTTATTTAATTTTCTATCGAAAGGGGCCAAAAAAGGTGGATCATTTTCGCCGTTGCTATGGCTTTTTTGTTATTCCATGCTTTATTCAGCTATTCGCACCAGAACCTACACGTGCGCAATGGCACACATTATATGTATAGCTGGTCCAAACGCCCCACCCTTCTTCAATTTTCTGGTCTCATTCTCGTCCAGCCCCTTATTGACGATTTTTCAAACCTTTTTTCACTTTGGAAATACCGATGCACGCAGTTTCTTTACCTTCATCGCGCTAATTTCCATCTTATCTTCCATTCGTCGTCATAATCTGGATCACTCAAAAATTATCGTGAACTCAGCCTCCGATAGGTACTTGCTACGAAGCTATCTCTTATGATCTTTGTTGAAAAAGGATTCGATTTCGAATTTTCCGTGAAACTACAGCTGTAATCATCTTCCTAGCGTGAATCTTATGCTGGCACAATCCTGTTGACTGTCGCCATTTTCCTCCAACTGCGGCACCTTCTACCGTAAAATAGATTCTTACGATGATCGAGCCACCTCTTCTCTGATGCTCCTCTCTATCGCTTCCAAGAGCTTTGAACTTCATTGGTTCTCTTATCGGATGATCCAGTGTCTTCTCAGAACGTGCCCACATCTTCCCTTTCTACCCGGCCCTCTCGCATCCAATCCTTCTGAGCATCAAGGTTTTGCTGAGCATGGCTGCCTCTCGTGTAATGGACCATCGCTTTCTCTCTGAAGGAATTTGCTGAGACGAAGCTTGTCAAAGCGAACGTCCGCTTCCCTCAAATACCTACACTGCTCTGGCGTCCCATCAGAGCAATCCTCTTCAAAGTCTCAGGAAATTGAAGGAACGATTTCTACTCCCTAATCCATCATTCACGCCTTTCTACGCTGAAGTCAGACTCTTTGTAAATATCGCCCACTTTATGGCTGAGCAGGAGATTGAGTGCGAGTCAGTGTGAGTAAGAAGCTCCTCGACTGTGCGAACGACGACATAAGCCAACATCATCGTTGCTTAGGATAAAATGTAGATGTCATATGGAAATCAACACAGGAAATCGCGATCCAACCAGTGGACGTACATCAACAGTCCGCTGTAAAGCGAGGTGCTCACGCCAAAAAAACATGAGCCCTTCTTCCTCTGTTCAACCGGGTGTTCTACTACGAGATTCTGCCAGAGGGTAGTACAGTGAGCGCAATAGTATTCTGCTAGCGACAGAGAGATGGTGTCTCGAGTCCACATTTCACACCGATTACAAGGACATTTTCGATTGTGATGGTTAAACTCCACCACCCAAAGCTAGGACGTCGATGGATGAGGTGGAAAGTCTTGGCATAACCTGGCTACCCCGCTCTCATCATATTCACATGACCTCGACCCAAATGGCTGCCAAATTTTGAGAACTCCCAAGCTTTCTCCGAAAGGAAAAAATTCACCAACTGTCGAGAAGTCAAGTAGGTGGTAAATGAATGAATTGCGTCACGCCTTTCTCCACACTAGAGGACTTTGACTTTTTGACTTTTTGCTCAGAAACACCATAACAAACCTGGAAACCTTCCTTGGCCGGGGAACACAGTTCTTAACCCGAACTAGAAGGAAAGGAGCAGAGTTCTATGGTCAGGAGCCAGTGTTTTCAAATTTTCAAGCTTCTTATGCTTTTGTCATGTTACTGTACTGTGGCTCTTATTGATCAGCTAATTGGATTTCCAACATATCCTTAAATTTTATCGTGAAGTGTGCCTTTAAACTATCTAAGTTTCAGGCGTAGAGAAACAAAAAAAGTAGGTACAGTTGAAACTCACTCCTGTGAATTTTTCGACAAATACTGTGCCATATGTTTCCTGTTCGAATTTGCTGTTCAGGGCATCTAAATAGAACGTTGGATAGCGGGTGCCATTGCGGCCCACGACGACCTTCCCAGAAACACCTGATTTTTGCGACGTTGAATAAAGAAAAAGGTTTATTACTGGCTCCGAAACAACCTTCGAATTCCATTGCAAGGTGCTCTGCAAGACATCGCCCATTTTTAATGGGACAATGGTCTGTTAGTGTGCGATTAGCAGCAACAGCGTATGTGTAGAAAGCATCGTGGAGTTGCCCAGCATAAGCCGAAACCTTCAATAATGCGTGCTTATTATTATATGCTTTGAATTCACATTCCTAAATGTGACAGTGACAATGTAAGGAAAAGAGGAAAGAGTCAACAGAGAAGGATGATAAATTGTTCAACTGGGAATGCAGCACCAGTGAGCCCGTGAAGCTCCACTCCTTAGACAATCCTCCAAAGTTGCCCCAAAAGTGAAAAGGAGGAAAGCCATCATTCCCGCATCATAGTCGCGCAGCATGAGCTGTTTGCTGTACGGTGGGACTCAGCTCTGCTGCGGAAATTCTCGTCATTTCAGTAGCCTGTCGTGTACGCTGGGCGTGGTGCAGTAGGAACGAAGTTCTCGCGTCGCAGCGAGAGAGAGAGGTCGCGCGCGAAGGAATGAGGCAGAATGCAGCAGCAAGTAAGAAGTACAGGAACAAAAACACTAACAGTAGAATCATGCCAGAAGTAATAATCGCATAGCGATTGAGCTGTACTGTTTAATGAGGCAAATGAGGTAAATTAGAGAAAATCATTCCGCAAAGATCATTAGTTATAGAATTCAAAAGAAGTTTGGTCGAAGAGGAGAGAAGTCCTCCGAAATACCAAAAAATGAGAGGGTTTGGAAAGGATATGCAGGAACAAATAGTATGATAAAATAGGTACAGAGAGTGAAATAATTACCAGAAAAACTACAAGTAGGTTATGAGTTGAGTGGTAAGGAAAGGAAGCTCGTGAAAATATTCCACTGATGTTGAATATTTCTGCTCACCTTCTGATACTCTTTGCCCCTACACAGAGCAGTGCAGTTGAACGGTGGGTCCTTCATTCGCTTTATGACCTCCTCACCAAATTGCTCATACTTCGCTTTGTCACCACCTGTACCTCTATGCTGAAAGACCAACGTAGAAGAATTATCTGAGGCACTGCATTGAGTGAATAAATAGAAGTAAACAAAATCAATCATGCACAGGACATGTGAAAAACTATGATAACCAATTAGCTTATCTGTTAGATCAAGGATCAAATGATACTTAAGTCACATTGACGGATCAATAGAAAAATAGGATTAAGAGAATAAAATATGAGCTATGCTACAGATACCCTTACGTAAAAATTCAGTATAGAAGAGAACTTGACTAGGAGATACGTGTATCGAATCGAGAAGGCATCGACTAAATCAAAGAAGAACCAAAAATGTATAAATTTATGCTAAAAAGCCCGTCAAGTTCGGAGTTTCGGCTTTTGTGGTTTTGCCAAAGCATCGCTGTAGCAGAACATTGCTCCTCACCACGGAGCATTTACGCCAATGTGGTCTTCGAAATAATTAAAGTTTGTTGACTCAGGGTTGTGGCTCCCTAATCGCTATTAGAGTTCGGTTACCGCAGCCGTTGGTGGTAATGTTTTGACCCGGGCGAAATAACCCCTCATGGTGAAACTTGAAAAACGTTGGGAGTGACTTCTTTACCGTAGCTTCAGCCTGCATAAAGATTCTTCCATGCTCGAGGAGCTTCAGAAAACTCGCCCAAAAAGGGTTAGAGGATCATTGGAAAGTTTTTTTGGGAAAGGGAAGTGAGGAAGATTCATGTTTGAGTTATCACATCCCATTTCGAATAATCTTAAGGGGGGTACCTTCTTCGAACATCATTCAACATGAGTGCTGATAAGCTATGGCATATAAGCCATTAAGAAGGCGAGGGCAAGCGGGGTCTCGGTAGTGTAAGGGATAAGAGCACGGTCCCCGGAAAGGACAAGTACGGGTTCCAGTCCCGTCCGAGACTGAAGTTTTGTCCATAAATCGCCACCCTTGTGAGACTTTCGCGACGCGTACTGCGGCGATATAATAGCAGTTAACAAAACATCAAGTCAAAACAAGTTATAACTAGTAAAGCTTACAGCTTAACGGTTCTGTGCTGATATTGGCCGACCGGCTCAACACGTTGTACGTGTGAGTGCTGATAAGCTATGGCATATAAGCCATTAAGAAGGCGAGGGCAAGCGGGGTCTCGGTAGTGTAAGGGATAAGAGCACGGTCCCCGGAAAGGACAAGTACGGGTTCGAGTCCCGTCCGAGACTGAAGCTTTGTCCATAAATCGCCAACCTTGTGAGACTTTCGCGACGCGTACTGCGGCGATATAACAGCAGTTAACAAAACATCAAGTCAAAACAAGTTATAACTAGTAAAGCTTACAGCTTAACGGTTCTGTGCTGATATTGGCCGACCGGCTCAACACGTTGTACGTGTGAGTGCTGATAAGCTATGGCATATAAGCCATTAAGAAGGCGAGGGCAAGCGGGGTCTCGGTAGTGTAAGGGATAAGAGCACGGTCCCCGGAAAGGACAAGTACGGGTTCGAGTCCCGTCCGAGACTGAAGTTTTGTCCATAAATCGCCAACCTTGTGAGAACATCATTCCTTCCTTGACACTTATTTGTACCGAAGCATGTCCTTCCAAAACTCCTAAACATTCCCGCACTGGACCGTATGTTTTGATATTCGAGCAAGTTACGGTTCTTTTTTCGCTAAGAAGACGGAAGCGAATATTCGATCCGAAATTCAGTCCCCGCACCACGCGTGCATGTGTGATGTACAACACCTGCTAATACGTCGCCTGTGCTCTAACTCGAGAAGACTTATTTGCAGAAGTTGCAAGATGCTCATTTAAGCAGCCAGCGAAAAGAAAGAACCCGACAGAAAGCTATCTCCAAGCTTCTTGGTGACTAGAGCCGTGAAGAATAGCGGTAGTCTATTTAAACAATCCAGTAGAGATCAGTCACACATGGAGAAATACTTTTGTAAATTTTCAAACGAAGAATTTCAACGAAGAAATAGCTGCTAGAAGATCAGCTTCGTCAAACCACGGAGAAGATGGAGTATAAGATGAGATACAGCTCGGGCATGAAAGGCTTTCGAGGAGTGTAGGACTGGGCACTAGGTGGTTTACTCGGTCTCTATATTCCACAATTATCGAATGATGAATTCCAGGTGAGTGACGACGCAGTGATGTTCATCATTCTTCCAACTGTAGAGTGTTTTGGCAAAATCAGATAGACTGCGTACACCATAAAACTACAGGGTGCGGCAAAAGTTCTGGCCACGATAAACATGATCGTAAAAACGGTCAAATCGATCGATTCATGACACAACTCCAACAGCATTGATCAACAGCTATATAGATTACAAGAACAAACTAGATTTCGAAATAGCCCCCTCTTGCGCGAATACAGGCTGAAATTCTCCTAGGAAACGCGTCGACGGCGGCACGGAGGTAGTCTTCTTCCAAATCCTCCCATGCTTTAACAAGGGTTGCACGTAGAGCATCCAAATTTTTATGCTGGGTAGAGCAGACTTTCCTCTCAAGAACTGACCACACGGAGTAGTCCAATGGATTTAGGTCTGGAATGTTTGGAGGCCAATCCTTCGACGTTGTGAAGTCTGGGAAGTGCGTTGCGCACCAGTCCTGTACCACCTTGAACCTGTGTGCTGGAGCTGAATCCTGTTGAAGAGTCCAAGGCCGGTTGCCGAAATGGGATTGTGCTCAGGGGAGTACCTCCTTCTCCAACATGCCTTTTAGGTAGGTCTTGCTATCCACCTTGACTCCTTTCTCCAAGAAAATCAGGGACATTTTGCCGTCCGATGTGCTTGTCCCAAAAACCATCAACGGCTTGGGGTGTCCAGATCGCTGAGCATTCCCTTCATGTTGGCTGGCTTCTGCAGGGTTTCCCGCTATCATCCTATCGTTTTGGGTGTTCAGGAATTGATCTGTTGAAAACAGGCATTCGTCAGTGAAAAGGATGTCGCTGTGCCGTGCTTGCGAAAATCGCTTAAAACACTTCCTAAATCTTTTGAGCTTAGTTTTCTTCATACACTTAGTTAGCATGTAAGCTTTTCTGATCTAATAAGAGCGAAGTCGAAGGTGACTGGTGAAAATCCTTTCGACAGATCGAGCAGAAATTCCGACCTCAAGAGCCGTTTATGTCTTGGACCTAAGAGGGTGGCGGCGGATTTTCTCTCGAATGATTTTCACGATTTCCTTTGTCGTTGCACTCTTCGGTCTTCCATTTTTAGGCTTGTCCTCCATAGTTCCTGTCGCCTTGTACCTGTTAACGTCGTTGGACACGGTTCTTAAGGGACTCTGGAGCTGCTTGAAGATGGTCTTTGCCGTGCATTCACCCAGATGGAGGTGCAGGATGGAGGGTCGTTGGTCTTTGCTTGCCACCATTCTGTAAAATGGCATATTCAAGAACGGCCAGTTTATGGAATGTACAGAAGAGAACTTGCAGTAAATAGTGGCACAGATCCTGTCGAGATCGAAGGTCTCATTTTACATAGAGAACCTGAAACGGGTCATTGCCAGAACTTTTGCCGCACCCTGTATAAAACTACGCGAGCTACTACGTAGCCGACTAAAGATTGATGGGATTTTTGAAGACTCATCTCAGAAATGAGATCGCCCTCACTCTCGAAAGATTCTCAACGATATATCTCCATAGTGAGACAAAAGATGGAGAACAATCGGGAAAAGTACGGACCCGGTTGCCTCGATTCCTTCAATTTGGAGAGGGCGATTAACCATTCGACCGGATACAGGGGTAGTGTTTCGAAGATTAAAACACTCCAGTGAGACGCAGTACATGTGAGCTCATGCCCCAGGAAAGTAATCTGGGGTGGGTGATCTCAAATATTTTCGAATAACGACATGTTGGTTCTACTTGTGCTTCGAAAAAATAAAGTTCTCCCGAGAACTCACACTGGTTATCGAAAAAACTTCTGAAAATGCCATCTTAGCCTCTTCGTCTCTGCCGTCTTTTTTCTCGTGCTGATCTTCCCACATGCGGCGTTGATGACCATCATGCGAAATGACTGTAACTTTCGAATGTCATACATCTAAGACAGAGAGCAAAAATGATAAAAAATAATGACAAGCTGAAACATGGTATAGGATGACTGGACTACAGGGCGTAGCTTTTATGCTAGGGGAAAATAAGGTCTGAATGTGAGGTGAATTTGTAATGGAAAAAAATGAGGAGCCTATTTCCATACATCACTAGGATGGGAATGCACCGTACTTGCTCCGGTGATGCACTGCGCTTTTATGTCATTTCCCCCCTTTCAAACAAGTGAGGTGTCAACTTTTCCCATCCTAAGATAGGAAATGCAGCAGTGCTTATTAGAGGCACAGTTCACGTTAAAAGTGGTTTTTCAGATTCCCTCATAGGATGAACTCGAAGTCACCTTGTATACCATATCTGGCGCTATCGGGTCAGAAAACGGCCTAGTTAGGGCCATATAGTGGCTCAAATGACCCCGTGTGTAGGGGCCGTCGAGTTTTAGCAGCATTCCAGAGGCTCCACCATTCACAATTAAGCCCGTGATGAAGTTTAAACAACTTGTCATGACCCATAGCGACGGTAGAAGTGCGTCAAAACGTCAAAATGCCCCTTCCATGTCATTTCCGTCATGGTAATCTCGTACAAACGTTAGTTTCACAACTTTTAAGGAGCCTTATTTTCCACAAAATCAGCTTCCTTCACCACCGGTGCACTTATTTCAACCACCACCGGTGCACTTATTCAACCGATGCCTCCGCTTTTCGACTCAAAAAGGGTACTTCGAAATTATCGTGAATTGTGCCTTCAAATAAAAACGAATAGGGACCTATTAGACAGAGGCGGTATCTTACACATTTTTCTGAAGCGGTTTACCAAAGTGCTGATTGTTGATCTGCGAACTGTGCTTACAGCGAATAGGTTTCTGATTATTCCAGCCGCTACACTCGCGTTTTTTCCATGACCTGCCTAGTAGACAATGATGGTACAAATATGGTTTCATCCGATCATAAATGGTAAAGTTGCGAAAGCCCAGTTGCTTACGCATGTGTTAATTTCACATGGAATGTTCCAGAAGTTTGTCACCCTTGCTCTCATGTTTATACAAAATTTCTAACTTTCGAAATTTTTTGTCTTAGAGCTTTCTTGCCAACCTAATACAAATCAAAGGAAACCTTATTCCATTGAATCGACTTAAAAGCCTTAAAGGCTCAGTTCACTTAAAAATGGCCTGTAGATGTTCACCTAATAAGTCATTCGTATACCATGAGTGTTGTCGTGAGTTCAGAAAAGGGCCTATATAGGGCTTCATAAAGACTTAAAGATTGTTCCGTGTGTATGCGCGGACGATTTCCAATGGAATTGTAGAGGCTCCACCACTTACAAGGGAAACCGTGTAGTAAGTTCAAACAGGTTGCCACGACCCATTACGACAGTTCAAGTCAGTAGTCAGTCAGTGGATAATTTTGGCTCGATTCAATCAGTTATTTTCGCAATTGCAACAACTAAAATCCCGTCCGAATGTTGTTTACGTCGTAGTAATTTCGAAAACTCGATCTTCTTTACTTTCACGAGACCTTTTTCGCGAAGCCGGTGGATTTCTTCTCCTGTCTCACCACTACGGACTATTCTTAGCCACTACTTGCGCTTTTCAACTTAAGGAGTTTATAGGAGAAGACTTAAGTTCAGAATAGTGAACTGTGCCTTTGAGTGTTCTGAGCAGCTTCACTCTATATAATCTCAACCAATTTCTCATAGGTAACAACACGCACCGAATCCACTGGAATCCGTATCAGCAAAAATGTACACGAACTCAGGTTTCAAGTAGCCATTGTCCTTGACATAGAGAAGAAATTCTCGCTTTATATCATCATCTACGCAGACGACCACAACTGAAATCAAAAGGAACTGACTGAACTGAACTCACACTTTATGACCTAAGGAATAAAATTATTCTAGCAGAGGTATGACTCTTCAGAGAATGTCTTAAGGAAAATAGGAGGAAGTTAAGACCGAAAATATCTTGGACATAAACATAACATAAAAACTTAACATCACAACATCTTAACATAAAGACTATTTTTGAAAAAAATGAAGTGTTCAGTTCAAATGATGTGCACGAAGCTTACGGAAAAAATCGTGAATCGAAAGAATGGAAATTGGTAGAATAAATCCAAGGTCTCGGTGTATACGATTTTCGACAATAGCATTCAATTGTCAGAGAAAGAAAGAAAGAGAAAGAAAGAGGAAGTATTAAAGATGGATCGGATTCATCTTACACTTTTCTTTTTCTCAAATGCTGGACAGCTAACAAGTACCAGACGAATGTGGCTCGGAGGGAGGGCTTGGTTGCCTTTTCTCTTGCAGCACTGAATGTATTTAACACAATAATTAGTAACCTCATGCTATTCTGTGATTGTTATGAGAAATAATAGATCCTTTTACCCTAATACCGCAGTAGGTGTTACAACACGGATAGCCAAATGGACAAGATTGCATCGGATCGTGGTCGACAGCCAGCTGATTGACAGCCAGCCACGATGAACATGTCTAGAGTTTTGAAAGAATGAGTGATAAAGCTAGGACGTCACCCGAAAGCGGTGCATACGACCCTGCCCAGGTCCTGTGGACGATATGCGAGGGCTACTCTGGATTGAAAAACCTCGGTCAATGAAGTCAGTTCAGATTGGGACATCGAATGTGGGATCGCTTACTGGGAAGTCCAGAGAGGTCTCTAATCTAGTGAAGCTCAGAAACATCCGTGTCCTACGCTTTCAAAAGTCACGCGCAGAAAAGGAGTAGAGGCCAGTGAAATCGCTTAAGGTGTCAAGCTCTACGATAATGGAGAAACGGTGCACCCATAGCAGTGGCAGAAACCCTCGTCGACTCTACGCTGCCAAAGGATTAGCGATCGAATCATGGCTGTGAGGATAGACGAAAGAGGTATAGTGGACAGTTATATCGGTAAGCACACTCGGCTGTCCCGGCTACGGAAAGGTTGAGCCTTGTTGAGCCAGCAGATCAGCTCCGGAGCTGAAGGATACTGCTTGCACTTGGGCTAAAGGAGACATTGTTGAAGAGACGGTGGACAGAGAAGGAGGGAACAAGACTATGAACTGGTCTTGCTGCTTTAAATGGAAGCTGCTTTTCGTAATCTGTTCGAGAATGAGTCCATGAGTATCAGAGACGCCTTTCACTTCAATGTTCAACAGAACTTTGCGTTGAAAAACTAGCCACTGAAATCTGATTAGGAGAATAACTGCCTTGTATGGCGGAATGCCATCTTATGCTGCATTTTTGTTTCTTTTTAATTTTTGTCTTTTTATCCTTGAGCTCTTTTTAAAGGAGTTATGTGAAAAGCATGATCTTCTCAAGAGCGCCAAACTCCGGCAGAATATCGCAAAAAACAACAATTCAACGCATCGAGATGACGATTCGTAAATCGTGTTTTCTCGTGGGCTGAGATTATTCACAAGAGAGAGATTAAAATACCTGAAATGCACATATAAATACAATGAGGCACTAACGTACTTCGGGCTCTTTCAGAAACTGAGCGCAGCACTTTGCCAACGTATTCTTTCGTCATTTCCATCATATTTGTAACGAAGTTAAGTGTTAAGTCGTCGAAGCGATTGACAACACTCTGTTAATATTCACAAATGAGTCTTAGCGAATCTTTTGAAATGGACAACCTCAGGTTAACAAACCTGCATATCGTTCTTCATAGCACGGCATGAAGAGTCATAGTCAGCGACATCCGAATAAAGCAGTGCGAACTCATTCCATCCGAAATTTAGTAGTATCGATCGTACGGCAATTCCAAGACTGTAACATGGCCATCACGTCTACGTCCACGGGAAACTTTTCTAAGAATTCAGTGTAGTATGAGTTCTAAATTCTGACTAGTTCCAAGTCCATTAGCTAATTTTGAGTGGCCCTTCCTTAGATTACGTGTGTGCCTTAGAGGGGTTGTGTGTGGAAACTACAGTAGGGTTGCGAAGACGTTTGATCGGATACCTACAAGTTTTTTTGATCTATTTCAGGCTCCAAAGAAGGCGATACCTCGAAAACTTAGTTAATGAAGTTTTAATAAAAAACTCGTGAGCTGTAAAAAACCAATTTAAAAGTATAAAATGCCGAGACTTACGGAAACCCATTCGTGGAGCTTTTCTGAGTTTTCAACTTCAACAACTGCATAAGTCTTCCCTTACTTTATGCCTAACTTTGTTCGACTTTTTTATACTTTTTACGTTCAATTTTTGAGCTTCTGTCCATCGATAATACCATAAAGCGAGTATTCCGAACAAGTTCGGTTAAAACGAGGTCATGTATCAAAGCCCCACAGAACATGGTCATTTTTTCAGGAAGATGAAGTTCAGATGTTAGAGTCCGGTAATTTAGATGGAAACGAGCATTCAGAACCTTCATCCCATCAGGGATTGATGAGACTGCAAAGGGATGCTGATAGATGATTTCAATTTTGATGACCGCAATTGACGTCACCAAGCTCACTGCTCCCGCGGGGGCAGATTATAGCGCCACGATCGCGCGGGAAACGACGACATAAAAGGAGAGTGCGGGAACGTGAAGGCATGCATTCGTCTTCGTTTTCTTCGCCTTATTCTACTTCATTTGCAGTGTTCAATTGTTATTCTCTACACTTAATACGCGTTATGTTACGGTAGGGCGCATTCGGGTGGCCTATCGTATAACCGCCCGGGGTAGATGCACGCCGACCACCAATGGTGTGGTCTGCCTGGACTCTCCGTGACCTCCCCGGACAATCGTACCTTCGGGCGGGAACCCCCCCCCCCGTGTATAAAAGGCAGCCAAGTAGTAAGGTGGAGGAGTCTCCTTCTTCTGCCTGTCGCCTTCATCCCCCCGTCGTCGTCCGAGTGAATCGTCCGTCCGTCACCTGAGCAGCGACGACTGACCTTCATTCCCCCCTAACTGGATCTAACCTCCACCCGCTCTGGTGTGGAATTCGTATTCTCCTTCTACTATTGCTAACAAAGGTTCCTCATATCCTACTGTCCTTCCAAGCAAAAAACCAGGACCAACCACCCCTTCAGTTGTCAGGCCTTAAGTGAGGTCTGACATCCGCCGGATTCCGAGGAAGACCTCGTTGATTTCCAAGGTGAACACAGGGACGGGTCCGCTTCTGTTACGTTCACTTAATGCGTAAACGTTTCTTATCTAATAGTTAGCACTTGAGGGATTTTCACGTAGTTAATCGCGTAAAAAAAATAATCGCGTGGCAGGAAACTATGCGCGTACTAGAGAGCATTCCTCATTCGTGCCCAACAATTACAAATGGAAATCAGAGATGAAACGTAGCCTCACAGGAAGGATACTGTCAGTACTACCTAGCACATTGCAGCAATTTGGAAAATTGTGCATCCAAAAAGGAAGGTCGGTACAACTATTGTCGCGTATCAGGTGATTCATTTGAGCATCTCATTCCTGAGGAAGGACATAACACTGCCTTATGCAATATCCCAGACACAGAGGCAGAAACACAAAGACAACTGGGAAATACAAAAGAGGACTATTTGAGTTGGAGAATCATTTGCTATCGACGGATCGGAATATGAGAGTGTATGAGAGACGACAACAGGTTGAAATGTAGGTGGGGACACTGGGTCAATATAATCTACTATAATCGTTCAATATTGGTTAATCTGTTGTCACTCGTATATCTTCAGTGTGTTCTGTTCAAGTCAATGCCGCGTGGAGTGACGTCAAACTGTCTCACTGCTTCGGACAGATCACAGCGCACGATCGCGCGGGAAACGACGACATATAAGGATGATGAGTGCTGATGCAGCGCTGATCGGGAATACTCCATTCCCCTTGATGAAGACGACAGGATATACTTCGGCAGCAGAGCACTGCTTGCAGCGGCACTGAAGAGGCTGTCACTGAAGAGTGTCGCGGTTGGGGGAAGTTTTGTACTGCGTTAGAGTTAACGAGTGAAGAGCAAATAAAGTTTACTTTTCAGTGCGACGGTCACTATAGGCAGATACCAGCGATAATAAATAAAGGACCTTCGTCCCAATTCTATTCAATACGGAGAGTTTCCAATGAAGGCACCGTCATCCCACTCATGTGTGCTTTCATACCGGATGGAACGGAAAAAACCTATCGCCATTCGTCCCGCTCCTTCTGGGACACATTAGCAGCTCTTGGCAGACGACGCGGACTGATGCGCCGGCTGCACATTTTCATTTGATCTCAAGCTTCCTGCATTCCGAGCTGCAACACTAGAAATGTTAATGTCAGTGGAAGGGTAAGAGAAAAGTAAATGACAAAAAATTACAGAGCTCTCGAATTGTTGTATTAGGCGCTTATTTCACTACACGCAGGCCGTTGTGCAACACCGATATACACTTCGTCTGAAGGCAGCCTCTAAACCGTGTAATTGACGCCTTCTTTTGATTCTGATTCTGCCACTGCCTCGTCCCGAATTTCACACAATCTTACAGGTACTCGTGGTGCCTCTCTAGAAACAGCTACTGAACACGCAGCTCTCCTACAATTCATAAGGTAATGGCAAGACAACTGATTCTGGGCGTAAGATTTTCGGGCTCGTGGGATCATTCGCGGAATATTGGTTTACGAACCACCAACTTGGCTGAGGGCTCCCACAATAAGATAAGAGCGAACTCTCCGAGAGGTACACCAACCATCAAGCAAATGCTAAGTTTCATTCAGACTCAGCTAATGGCAGGAAAGGCGTCGATGGGGGAAACAACAAATGAGGCTCGCACGGGGTACATCAGAATATCAGAGTAACAAAGTCAGCGGGAAGTCGCTGAGGAACTTCGCAGCTTTGCTCATAACCACGTCTCCCACGGTATTCTTCCCACAACTACAGAATGTAAAACCTTTCTTGGGTTTTTTTAGCACGTAGATTAGCACACTAGGTGACCGCCATTGCAAATATTACCACAGAAGTTGGTCGATATTCACACATTCATGATAATAATTGTATTAGCTGACAAGTATATATGTATTCTGTGCTGTGTTATTGTATATTATTATTGTTGCTATATATTATTATCAGTATGCTGTATTAGCTGTTGTGATTGTAAAAATACCCTCCCTGTTGCAAAAGCATTCGTATAGCTGCATCGTGAAATAAATTCTCAACTGACTAGAATTGACTAATACTAATACAAAATTTATCGCGATTACTCACGATTCCGATATGATCCTGCGAGCGAACACTACGGCACAACACTGGGTTTCGAAAGGCCCGCGAGTATAGTGACTACGTAGTATTTCGCAACACGATTCCCACAGAACGGATAGCCAGTCTTATCCTAGACGTCGGCGTATCTATCATGCTGTCTTTTACTTTTTCTTACCTTGCTCATATGTACTTACTGTTTTCTTTTGTAGTGATTTAGGTCATGAACATGTTTAACCTCAATATTATCGGTACAACCTCACATGTCTTTGTTGTATCTCATACTTTACCTCGGTTATCCAATACCAATCTCACTCCTATCATTATCTTCAGCCATATCATGATACATAAGTTCTCTGGATGACATATATTCTTGCGGTATCATATATTAGGTTGAGTCATAAGTCCTCGGACAATGTGGTAGTGATGAGTTCCAGAGATCTAGACGGGCGAGGCATCGTTGGATAGCGTATGAGAAGCTCTTCCCAATACATGCTTATACCTGGACGTTTTTCTGCGCTTGAGAGTGAGGAGAGAAATGCCATGTCGACGCGGCAATCCATGTCATACTGGTTGAAAGCATGTGGCACCCATCGACTGAGCTTTCGCACCTTGCCGATTGACTTCAATCCACGAATCAATGTGGGCTGACTCCCCAAGAGTGACTGCCAGTCCACGAGTAGTTTGATACTGATCGGCTTCCACCTGACTCCGCAGCACGTGCAAGTCCAACTCCATTGGCTTCCCGGACGGCCTTCATTTTCGATGGAATATTCGTCCGATGTAAACTTCGTGTGCCTTTTGTAAATTGTGCATTTAGCAGGAGCAACCTTCTTGTAAACTTCCTTCATGCGTCTATCCATCTCCGCGGGTTTTTGGAAAAAAAAAGAAGTAGGTGTTGCGGAGTTGAAGTTGCGACGGCTTGAATTCATGGGGCACGGTTTCTAAAAATGCCACGCGCGTCCACTTTTGTCACCTCTTTCCCGAGTTATGATCTCTAGAAGTCATCACTATCACTTTGTCCGAGGACTTATGACTCAACCTAATAGTTCTGGTTTTGGTGTACTGACGTATACATTTTGTATCAATGGTTTATTTACCCAAGTTTGAAGGAGATGAAAAAGTTTTGTACTCGTGGTCCTGGCTTGGAACTTGTGAGAAAAAATACACAGACAACCGCGTGGCAGCAAGACAAGGGCGAAGTGTGGCTATTCTAGCTCTATTCCAAATAATCGTATATATTCGTACAACCTGGACAACCCAATTTCTATAAAATTGTTATAGTTAATGTTTACCATCAAAATACTACTTCTGAGCACAAATTTAGAGTGTTTGGCAGAGCACACGTCAACCTCCTTCCTGTCAATGACGAAGAGAAAGGGCATCAGATTACGGTCAAATTTTTAGATCTGAATTAGTCTGAGACTTCAGTAATTTCTTAGATGGCGGAAAAGGCTATGCAAAAAAATACGAACTTCTGTGGCACGTCTGAAATAGAAATACGTAACTTTGTATACCCCTGTCGAAAAACACTCATTAACAGATCAGATCCAATGCAACATCCTCGGGTATTGCGGTATTGCGGCTAAGAGGCATAGCGAGTTCTTCGTCTGCACCCTATGGCTGCTTTCATAGTCCGCCGGCGAGTCCGCAAGCGCACGCGCCGGCCGGGGGCCTCTTACGGACAACTGCCTCTTGTCTACAACTAAATCTTGATCGATACCGCAGGCGGAGTGGTCTCACGGCCTGCGCGCACGTTTGCAGGTTTGAAAGCAGCCTATCCTCTTCGCTGTGAGATGCCTATCAATGCGGATAATGAACGATAAAAACGCTGAGTAACTACACACGCGGTTGGCAACGGTCCTATAACCGTACCCACACCGCTACCCGTTGTTACGTCCAATGCCATAGAACTACACGAAGAGCCACTCGAAAAGCTTTTGCGAGTTTGTCTACTCAGGATCAAAGAGCAGTAACATCGTACTATTCTCCCCCTCCCAATCCGGACTATGTCTTCAAAGTTTTTGGTCATAGTCAATCCTGCTTCGTTAGCACAAGCATACATCTATTCTGGCCGCAAATGGCTCTACGCGAGAGTGGCTGTTCGCAGCGACTGCACATCAGGAAATGTTCTTACGCTGATAGAACCGTCTTCCGAAGAGATGAAGCAAACGAAAGTCTGAGTCTACTACATACGACATAGTCTGAAATTCTAGAAAGGAAGGATCAATTGTAACAAAGAAGTCAGATCATCTCACCTGAATGAGTTTGTAGAGAGGACACTGGTGGTTGGAAAACGGTCGACATCGTCAATTACGGAGGAGGTGCTGAGACCCCACGTGAAGATTGGAATGTTATAGTAAGCAGCGATTATTGCCGCAGTGATGGTTGCTAAATCATCGATTATGCAAAGCTTACATTGTGTTTTGTCATATCATGAATGCTCCTACAACACAGAGCTGATGACGAAGAAAACTTGAACCATTTTGTTCTCGTTGCCCGTTCGGATTTGGCGACTACACCAGGGAAAAGGGACTGCCGCGCACATGGAAGTACGACAGGGAAAGGTCGAAACGCTTAGGCGCAGGCGAGTGAAATTTCGGTCGAAACGCTGAGGCGCAGGCGAGTGAAATTTCATCTCCTAGCTACGATATCGAGAAGTGGATCTACATTTTGTTCTCACATACGAAGTCACACTAATCTCGTCATGCAAAACCAGATACACCGCATTTCATTCAATACCACTGAGGTGATTACTTGGATCATTACCAAAAAGCTTTGCTCACAAAGTGCGCGTCTTATGCAAGTGGCGTGAGAGACCTAGAGGATGAGTAAAAGCCAGATGTGTGCAGCTCGACCTTGAAATTTAGCAAGCCCTAAACTCTCCCTACCTCAATATCTGTTATCTATCATAAAGAGAACCGGGAATGGATAAAATACAAAGGTATAATCGTGTAAAACTAACGATTGTTGCACGTAGGACCAATTATGACATCCACTTTGTGATCGTGTATCAGTTGAAACGCTCCACCGGCGGCCAGCTGCTCATTGCACTCGTCAAACATAATAGAGAACCTTAAAGAAATTGAGCTACCGAAAGAAAAGCTCTAGAATAAACCGCAGAAATGATAAAACACTCGGTGGAAAACGGATTCTAACTAAACGTGGAGAAGTTAAAGTCCCTCAACTCCGAGAAGTGAGCGGCCTAGCTGGACTGCATTGGAAAAGCCATCGAATAAGTACAGTACACCCTATTCCGGGAGCAGCAAGAAAAGAACGATGAGTTCTAAACTTCTATGCTGGGCCTTTTCAACTCGAGGTTAACCAGGAATAAACATTGAGCTTGTTTACTTCCTACTAGCGCTTGATGCCAGCAAAGGATGACTCGTGAACTAGAGTTTAACCACTGAAGGCCACCTTTGTGCAGATGATGCATATTGTTCTAGTGACGGAGAGTAAGGGGACCTCTAGAATAAGAAAAGAAGATGCGGAAATGAAGGAAGGAAAACTGGCTCCAGTAAACGTGAAGAGTATGAAGTTCCCCAGCTCTGGTAAGCCTATCGTTAACTGCCTTGAATAAGACATCAAAAGAGTCCAACGCTCCCGATGCAGGAAACTGGCTAGTCACTGTGAAGCCCGAATAAATCCCTGTGCTTGAACACGATCATTTATTGCCAGGTTGGTACACCCATGGCTAACAAAACCTTTCCACATGGTTCTCAACACTTTTATTATTGAGAGAAAAACTGCACTTCTTCCACTCCATGCGTGACCTCTCGCTGACTTTTCTTCAAGAACCGAATATGGTGGGATGTTCCTTTCAAGGTGTGCATAGATTTTATAACAACTTTGGTTAACATCACTTTGAAATGATTGAAAGCAAAGGTACTCACTCAAAAACGTAATTCGACAGCAGCTGCTCCCTTTCGATCCGATCTCTAGCGATCAGCACAGCTGAAGCAGAAGTTCTGGAAAGAGCTTGATCATTCGGATTACTTGCAGTGATGAATGTCGTTTCATTTTCGACCACTCGTTTTCTACAATTCATCTAGGAGCTGTAGTCTAGGGTGCTGTTGTAAGTGCTTCACAGAAAAAGTTGAATCACTGGAGTATCTACATACTGAGCAATCATGATTTGGTTTATTCAGTTTGATTACAAGTGAGGTCGGTTACTGATCTTTCAATTGTCACTGACGATTTTCAAAACCACTTGCATCTAGGATTGCTTACATATTTCAATAATCTCCGAACACTAATTGATTTCAGGTGTCTAACGAGACTAAACCTGCAGATTTCTCTGGCGGAAAATCGGAATAATGAGTGGTTTGCACACCATATCATTGGAAAAGCTCCATTAAAGATATGGAAGCTTTTATTGCTCCCAAATTTTCGAATGTGAATCGTTCTGTGGTGTTTCATGTATCTTTGCATTAGGTCTTCAACTGGTTAATAAGCGCATCATAAATCCTTGAGAAATGCTAGTGAGTGTACTTAATGAACTTTCATTCATTACATGCCTTATGTACACCGAAGGCGCTACCGTGATGACAACAGGTCAGGTGTCACGTGAAAGAATGATTTCCTTGGAGTTCTTCCTCCGCAAACACTCATCTGCTGGCAAAGCGGCTAGTACCGACAAATAGACCGCAAAATTTACCTAGCGTTGCAGGGCATCTATCGAAAAGATAATAAATCTCAGTGCATTTGCGATCTAAGATCTATTACGATTGCGATTTCCACGTGATGTCGTGAGCACGCAACGACATGACCGTCGTAAAACTCCCGAACAGAAGTTTGATCCCGGGTGTGGTGCATTAGAAACCAAATGGTCGCGTCGCGGTGAGAGGGGCGTCGCGCGCGAAGGAATGGAGCAGGATGCAGCAGTAGGTAAGAAATACAAGAACAAAGGTACTAATAGTAGATTTATGCATAAAATAATGATCGCATATCGATTGAGCTGTATGAAGAACGCTAGAGCTGTAATAACGGCGAATGAGTGGCCCGCGATAGCCGCGTGCGGCGTATCGAGTACCCAAAATCGTTCCTAACGCCCGTCGCCTAACAGGGATCAAGTCCCTTTTTTGAGACCTGCATATGGACTACGAATCAAAGGAAGAAAGTGTCTAAAGCTTCAGAGGGGAAACCAAGCCTCCTTCTGGGGCTTGAGGCAGTTTTTAATTCACATGTAATCGTATTTTTCAGATTGTTTCTTGCGCTTTCGACCCTCAAATTGCATTTCGTTTCTGACGCGAATATAACTGCCTTCAGAACTGAGTGCTCTCATTGTTGGAAAAGCTAGATTGGAATTTGGCTCCACTCTTGTGGCTCAATGCATTTTGCAATGTGACCCAATCTTTCCGGCGGTAGAGTCGCACGTTCCCCGGCTTTGTCAGCAGTTTGCCGGTATATAAGTACAAGTCCAGAGATGATGCTGTCAGTATTACCAAAATGTTTCTTATCTTTGCATGCCTCCTATCAATTAGTGTTCAATCTCGTCCAGAATATCTATGAAATGCGAATGATGACGGAGACACCTGCAGTTAGATGATTTCTGCTAGCTTGTATGAAGCCACACGCAAACGAATGCCAATTCTTATTTGAATGGAATGTCCAATATTCAGTTAATTACACAAGAAGTTGTTCACCAATGAGATCTCATCTCCACACTTCATTGAATATACAAAAGTACCGCCTAGTGCTGTCAATTCCCCGATAAACTGACCTGTAACCAAGAGCAGCCTCGAGTTCCGTGATGTTCTCGACGAATAGCAGGCCAACCCTAATGATTTCAGCTCCAGCGAGTTGGTCAGATAACCATAACTATAGTTATGATAATAGTTATTTGTATTAGAAAAAAGAATATAAAGTAGAGTAAAGTATAAAATAATTCAAAATAACAGTATTGAAGCTCTGAAAATGTACCGAAACTAGTGGAAGCGACCAAGGATACAATATCCTCAAGAAGTTTCTACTTCCTCAAAAGAGGTTTTCGAGAGTTCAGTAATTCCAAAGATACACTCCACATTTGCATCTACCGATTGCAGGATGTGTTTTGTTCCATTTCGTTTCAGCAGCAAAGGCAAAAGTGCGAATGTTCTCGAGTGCTATATTTTATAATACTATACCTACTCTAGGACGGATGTGGTGTAGTGGCAAGTGGCGCACTATATCACACGCACGGTCAGGGGTTTGAATCCCGGATCGATGCCCGCCTAGGCCAACCAAGCCCTCCATCCCTCCGGGGTCGGTAAATCGGTACCAGACTCGTCTGGGAGGATAAAAGCCCTGACTTGTACATTGGCTGGCCACCGCAGGTCATTGTATAGGCCACATACGCACTCATTACGCCACTACGATTCTTAATGGAAGTCGAGTGCGGGGGCGCATCTCTCAGACGGGATTGATTAACGCCAAAAACTTTATCCTTTACCCTTTTTACCTACTCTACTGTACTCAACTATCAATAGCTACATTCATCATTCGGTTGGCGATGAACATAATGCTATGGACCATGTTGCGTGGCATTTTCGGAACGTACATTTCACAGAGTGCTACTTCATCGTATCCTAACAATGGAGTGCTTTATCGTCAACTTATTTTCGAAGAATGATATTCACTTGGCGTGTAAATGAAGGTTGTCCAACTTCGTTCGAAGTTTTTTTTTTTGAACAAGTTAAATGTTCCGAAACTTTTCCTTTTTGGGACGCCCATGTTAAAATAAGTAGCATATCACCATCAACAGTCGAGCGATTCGCGAGTGCCAGAAAACACTGTACTCGCATGTATAAGTTCGATTGTGATTTCGCATGGTGCTGTCTGACATTTAAAGAGAATTGCAGAATCGTAGTGGCGTAATGAGTGCGTATGTGGCCTATACAATGACTTGCGGTGGCCAGCCGATGTTCAAGTCAGTGCTTTTATCCTCACAGACGTGTCTGGTACCAATTCACCGACTCCGGAGGGATGGGAGGCTTGGTAGGCCTAGGCGGGCATCGATCCTAGATTCGAACCCCTGACCGTGCATGTGATACAGTGCGCCACTTGCCACTACACCAACTCCGCCCCTCTTCCAACTTTTCAAACAAAACGCACCTTATATATTGTGGGGACATCTGTATTTTTGTGTTTCAATCGGTCATCGAAGCACCAATAGCAGTAAATGACAGTCATGCGATCAAAAACTTCCCAGGTCACTTAATTTCTTGATATTTTTTTTTACATTTTCCACTGTCGCCAAGGTTTCTTCTTTGAGCATTTTAGCTTTGCTATTACCTAGTTAAAGGGGAAGAAGGGCTAGAAATTTATGTTACTTCTCATCTTTCTGAGCTTCGTACCGGATTCGGTAATTCTAATCATGAAGGAGTAGAGGTAATAGAATTTTTGTAGAATAAAATTTCAAAATATTGAGTGGTCACTTACCAGAAAACCGAGTTGCAGTGCGGGGTAATTCATGGTCGTACGTACAGTCTGTTATCAACTTATGGGTGGATAGGAGGAGAAGCCCTTGATTTCATCTTATATACGTTGAAAGGGCATTCTGCTGTCATGGAAGGTTTCGGTGTCCGGAAGCCTTATTGAAGGAGTTATGGAATGATGGATTAATGGTAATGGAGAGTTGAGCTCCTATCGCAAGACGTAAACCGGGGTACCATCATCGAAGAATGTGTGTCTCTTTCCGGTCTTTTAAATAGACGTAGGGTTAGGTTCACTCATGATTTAGAGTATAGTGTGCTCCAGCACTATTCGCTTGATCACGTTCCTTCGCTACTACTTTCTTACCAACCTCTCATGTTGTGCTATCAAATTCCAGAAGAACATTTGCGTATTGAACTAAAATTAGTGCAGTTTAGATAGTCATTGAACTGAAAAAGTACCTTTTTATACAGCTGGGGCACGGTTAGCGATAATTTTGAGTTACCTGGTCCGTGTGAAATATTGGAAATTACTGTGCAAGAAGTGAAAACGTAACGGGGGTGGGTGAGTGCACCGTTCTTTTACAACCTTGAGCGTTACAGCGTAGAGGAGGAGAGAAGCCATTTTTGCGAATTCAGATAGTGCTTAGGGACGCTTCTTAGTCGAGAAGATATAGTAGTTTCCACCTAATTTATATGAGGAAAGTAAGCCAGAGATGAGTGACCTACTTGAATATTTTATTCTTCACACATCGCGCACAAGGTGACCATCCTATCCACTCCTGTGCTCCTTCCCTCCTAAGTCTGTGGTGAAACAGTATCCCCTCGACTAATGGTAAGGACATCCTCTAGGCATAGGCTACGTCAGCTACCACCCCTTCTCTGCGCAATCGCATTCAGTGTCGGAAAACAGCGGTTTTGGTTCGGGTTGCTGTTTGAACTTTTGACACGTGTACGCCCTCTTAATTGATGCAGCTTATATTGAGCCTTTGAACACGGGCATCTCTGGATGTGGTGTGGAGAGTGTACCAATTCTGGGCCTCGATTACGCCCTACCTAGGCATTTTTCGATTTGACACCGCCATACATAAAGAGAACAGATTCGTTTCACGGAGATGTCTCTGAAGCCATTTTTTCCCTGAATTGTGCCATTGAATAAGCGGTATGAGCTGTATAGGCTGCGCAACGTATTCAATGCACCTTGCAGCGAAGATGTCGTTACATAAACTAGTGTCTCATTTCTGATTTTGTACTTGTTTATAGCTATTTTAAGGTTTCCATCTCAGGTTCGAGCCAGGAGGAATAGAAGCGATAACATGGTATCAGGACAGTAATTTCTAAAGCAATGGAAGCCTTCTAACTTGCAGGCCAACTAATTGACAACGAAGCCAGTATAAGCACTTCACTCAAAAACATGAGTGCGGCTGTCTTACTTGGCTTCGGAGGAATGTTCTCGTTGCTTCGATTGCTGTTGACGTTCCAGCTGTGGGCGAGTTCGATAAGACGTACAGTCTACCCTCAATTCAGTGGTGTGAACCAATTTTGAACTACTGAGATAGTTCCTGGCGCGGTCATTTTCCTCAAAGTGCTCCCATCGAACATAAGACGCCCTCAGAAACATCAAACAACGGCTTCTGGAAATTTCTGAACGCAGTACCAGCTAATCTTTCTTCATAGAGCTGTAGGGAGCATCGTGACTGTACTGTAAAGGTTCTTTCACTGAGAATCGACACATTCAGAAGGGAACCGTGGTCAGATAAGAGGTTTGTCCAGATCTGCTCAGAAGAAAATTTGTTGAAGAAGAGTTTTGGAAAACCTTGCGTTCAAACGTTTCAGTTGAGTAGAGCTATATTGTTAGCCTTATAAGCAGTAGGCCGAAAATTGGAGCTTCCAATCAGAACGAAAGTTCCCAGAGAGTTCCCTGCTAGTAATGTTAGCAAGAAGCAAAATTTCAGTATTTCGTGAACAGTTTCTTCTTTCTATTTCTGGAGGGTTACAATTTGCAAAGTGAAGAGATCATAAGCTCTATTAGCAGTTCCGAATTTTCGCGATCTAACTGGTAAGAAGCATATCGATAAAACTTGTCACTAGGATGAATCGGCAGCTAGGGTGTCCGGTTCACGATCCTTGTTCAGAGTGCGCCAATGAAGGGACATTCACCTGTACTACACCTACCACCTGTCTCCTGTTGATCATCGGTTTTCTCGAGTAGGCACCAGTATCGTCGCCCTTGCCGCTAGCCAGTGCATTCTCCTCGTTCAAGTAACACGAAGCATACCACGCTTGTGTTCAGAGCTTTCGTGAAGAAGCCTGACAATTGTGTTGGCGTTTGTTTGGCGACCTGAAGGATCCAGTCAGAAACAGTCCTAGCCCGACGTTCTGCTACATCACACAACACATGCCACAGTAAGAACGGTATCTGTAATAGAGAAAAAGTGCGGTTGGATTCAGTGATCATTGCTTCTCAGGACCATTACCTACTGCAACCAGTTTTCGGCATTACTGACACAAAGTGTCTACGACCCTCCCTACATCATTCGCGTGAATGCCAAGTTTTTTTGTTACACCCTAAATTCTTATGCCTTTATCATTCTCCATGAGGGATGAATACTTTCTGTCGTTAACCATTTGCGATTCCGTTAAGCCCTCGGATCTCAGTGTACATACAGCGCCTTGTTCCTGTAGCATTAAACCAGAACATCTGAAGGCCCTTCTGTTGATGTTGTTGTTCTGCTCGCTGCTGTTGAAAATATAGTTCGGCTCTTCATGTTCAGGCGGGACTTCAGTACAATGATGACATGCACAAAGTCATAAGACTCTTTTGAAAGAAGGGATGCCATTGTCCCACGAAGTGCATGCTGTCAGTAGCCGTTTCAATGATTAGCTATTGAAAAATTCTCCTCCAATCAGCAATAGTCGCTATCGATTGGTTACCGGGAAGAAAAGCGCTTATGGTAGAGTCTATGCTGTGAACGCCACACAACCTTTTCCAGTATAAATCTGTCTTACTGCATCTTTCGCTCCCCACATAACATCTTTGGTCGGTTCTTGTGTAGCAGTTCGACAGGCTCTCCCAACAACCACTCACATAACTCGTTCATCCATAGACGATTAGCCATTCTAACACCTCTATTACCCTTGTAAACAGAGAGCACATGTTGCTTGAGAAGGGATATTCTTTCCTCTCCTACAGGTTTTAGGCTAACACTTCTCTCGGCTGCTTCACAAAGTTTCTTTTATCTGCCGCTTTCGCAATTGTGTTTGATTTTTTTCCGTAGCGCTGAGTAGAGTGTCCGGTAATCCTCAAATTGACTCTTACCTCTGCCTCTCCTCCTCATCATCTGCACTATCTCTACCGATATATGCCGTCACCCTGCAGATTCTGTTGCTACTCTTAGTGTAGCAAATGTTACCGTAATCAGTGTCAGAGAAGTCGTCGATTGCTGTGAGCCACCGATAGACTTATCACCGTTCGGGTCTTCATGTTTCACGTTCGCCGTAGGTTTAGTAAATAAGAGATTTTCTCGAAATATAAGGGCTTTATCGTGTAAAGGGTTAGCTAGACAGAAATCGGTCCCTCAGAACACAGGGTCTTTGTCTACCGTAATAGCCGCATTTATCAGATTATGTTGTGTTGTCCATAGTAGTAAGGTTCGTTAGAAATAAATGAGTAACCGTCTTTGCTCAGAAATTCCATACTACCAGTTATCCTATTCAAGTGGTCTCCAACTTCTCTCTTGCCTTAACCTCGGCATAGCTGTTTATGATTGATATTCTTGTGCCGTGGACGCTATCGTCTTCTTCGAAGAGATAATTTGATTTCGATGATAATTCGAAGAGACTTTAGATAATTCGCACAGTATCCGAAAAGCGGACTACCCTCTCTGGCGAATGTGACGACAAAGTTAAACCCCACAATTATTAATTATTAAGTTGTGAGTTTTGCATTTGTCATCGCATTCGCCGGAGGGTGTGCCGCGTTCCTTGGACACTATGCAGATTATCTCGACTTGCTTCAGGCATCTGGAGAAGACGACAGCTTCGAAACGTTAGGCCGCTGACTTAATAAATTGTTCCACCTAACGACCTTGCACGGCACACGAATATTTTAATCACAACTACTACAAAAAACAATTTTTCTGTCATTGCGTTTGAAGTTAGTCAGAAGCGCACTCGAATGAGTAGAACGACATGGTTAGCCATCATTATGTTTGATACAAAACACCATTTCCGAGAACAAAAAGGAGCATATATTCACCTTAACGTAAAAATCAGCTCATCCCATCTAATAACAGAACAAAATTAAATAGAGGGCAACTGTGGGGTGCCCAATTAAACGCCAGCGTGGGGTAAAAGCGTGCAGAGTTGACGCTTCATCTCAATAAGTGTTCTTCATTGGCATCATCTCATGTAGCTGCCTACGACAAACTGTGCTGAAAGGGCCATCTATGGCTAAAAAAATCTTTCCAAAGAAATAACTGGTAGGAGCGGTTAGTACAGCTTCAGAAGTTGTTTGTAAAAAGCTTTATTCGAGCATTATAATGAAGGAAATGGGCATTGATATAATACAATTGATAAAACATATGTCAAAAAACATACTAATAACACTTACGAACTTATTCAATGCAATAATAAGTATTCCTTGATGATGGAACACAAAAACTTTCTTTGCGTTCGTAATAAGCTCAATGTGACTCTGGAAGCGGACCTTCTCATCATTTATGTCCTTCCGAAGTTACATAAGGATCCAGTCAAATGTAGATTCATCACCGGTGCTCATAACAGCAGTATTAAACCTTTAGCTCTAGAATTACACTATTTCTATGATTATAAAGGAGCACATTATCAACTACACTAGAGTAATACAAAATAGAAACAGAACTATCAAAATACACTGGTCTATAGGTAATATCAGTATTAGAAATGAACTTAGTTCGCAGTTCATGACAATGTAAAGCCGTACACTGCTGATTTTACGGATATGTTCAAAAATCTATACCATACATTATAAATAATATGTTGGAGCTACTTAAAACGCTTCAGTAATGCTAACAGGACTATGATAGCAACTAACGGGTGTAACGTTTTTTATAAAGATGGCAAAACTAATTATAGATACTATAAGATTCATGACTTGCTTTTTTATGCGGATTACCTATTAACTAACAGTTTCTGTTTTTGGGAATAATATTTATAAACAGATAAACGCTGTGATATAAGGAGGCAACTCCAGACCTCTTCTAGCGGATCTGACACTCTCAGTAATGGAATATGATTATTCGAAAATCAAAGATTCAATAAAAAAGAGCTATTCATTCCATTCAGATATAAGCGATTTAATAATATTACGTAACTAAACTGAATCAGATATTGAAGAGCAACTTTCTTCAATATCATATGAAAATACACTTGAACTCAAAAAAACACATTTGAGTGAGAGAAATAGTAATTATTCAGTCTTGAATATTATTATAACCGATGGTAAGATAAGTACCAAACTATGTTATTAAACTGATGATTTTAGCTTCAATGCCATCAGATTTCTTCACTGCGATACTAATATTTAAAATACCATAAGCCAATTCCAATCTGTTATATACACAGAGGCATTGAGAGTTGCTAATAGATGTTCTAGTATGGAAACATTCACCACTAAGTTGAAAGAGATAATGGGTATTCTATCAAAAGTTGGATACAAAGAAGAATTCGTAATTACAAGTATAATTAGGTGCATATATAGAGATATACTTATATGTTACAAGTTCTTTATTAAGGACAATTTCAATAAAATCAGCTATTTAGTTAATGGTACTCTTAAACAGAAATACACATCTAGAATAGTATACTTCTTATTCACTCCTGTCCTTGATTCGACAGACCTTTTGTCTCCCTTCAATCAACAACCTTTACTCATTCCTTTTCCACTAACCCCAAACCACTGATGAGCCTCAGGTGAAGGTGGAGACGGTGGTTCAACTGGTGAAGAGGCGGAACGAGCCATTCGCAGTTTGTGAGGTCATTTTGTCTTTTTGATGCTTTTTATTTATTTTATTTATTTATCTATTGCACAGCGGATGTACAGGCAAAAAAGTAAATGCTAAGGTGGCGTCAAATTAACAATAGTGGAGCATATATAATACTTATCACAGTAATAAATAGGGAATACAGCGTTACAGAATACAATGGCCACAATGAAAGTCTAAAACGGTGGGAACGGGGGAAGTGGGGGGGAGGGGGAGGGGGAAACGACAGATCACCCGGGAGAGGAAGGGCAGTGCCCCGACCAAACACTGCAAGCGGCTAGGAGGAATGGCCGCTCCGGATACCAGCTTAGTAGGTCCGCCAACCTCTCCCAGGGAGAAGAAGGGCTACAGTGTCAATAAAAGCTGACGAGTTGGGTCAAAAATGAAGAAGTGGAACAAAAATTGCAGTCGGCCGTTAAGATTAATCCTCAATAGATCATTAGATTAGATTACAAGAACGAGGGGGAAGTGAAATAAAGGAAAAATTCAGAAACACCAGAAAGAGCCGAAAAAACAAGAAAAATTCAACCTTCATAAATTTCTGCACCGTCAACCATCCCTGAAATAGTATGCTGCTCTTTGAGATAACGCGCAAGCTGTACCTGGAACAAACGCGAACGTCTCCATCTGAAAAATTCAGAATCAAGCCTGTTCCATAACTGCACAACCCGAACAGGGAAGGTGCCTTCATAAGCCCGACTATTAGGTTTTTCTGGGCGCACACGATAGGGGTGGCCTATGGAGGGCGACATTTCGAAGATGTCACTCAAGTTCAAATCGATTTCATCAGTGATAAGCTTATACATCAGACCATAATCGATTAGTTTACGCCGACATTCGAGTGATACACCTCCGAGTCTTTCAAGACGCTCATCATACGAGAGAGAAGCGATTCCTTTGCGAATGAAGCAGCGGTAAGTGAAACTTTTCTGGACTCTTTCAAGTTCATCAATTAGTGACCGCTTGTAAGGCGACCATATGGGGGAGCAATACTCCATGATCGGCCTAACATAGAGGTTGAACAGTCGGAAGAGCAGCAATGGGTCACGGATTTTGAAAGCCCTTAATATGAAATTTGCCCTAGAACTCGCTCTGGCAGCAACGTCATGTACGAAGCTTTCGAAATCGAGTTTATCACTGTAAACAACTCCTAGATCACGAATTTGTGTAACGCGAGTAAGACTTCCACCACACATGGTGAAGGTGAAGTTCGGATGGTTCCTGCCTAATCCCATTATTGCAGTTTTTTGTATAGAGACTTGAAGACTCCATTCCTTAGACCAGCGCTCAACGCAGTCAATGGCGGTCTGGAGTTTGTGACAATCATTAATTGTAAAGAATTTGGAGTCATCAGCATATAATTTGCAGAACGCACCTGAAGGAATGGAATCGAACAAGTCGTTGACATATATAATAAACATAAGAGGCCCGATACAAGTGCCTTGTGGGACACCACTAGGTGTCGGGTAATAGTAAGAACGAGCCTGGTTTATGAGAACGGATTGAACCCTGTCACTAAGAAAGGACTGCAAAAACTGGAGGAGGCAACCTTTGATGCCGTATGCTTCCAACTTCCTTAAGAGTAGTGGGATAGAGATAGTGTCAAAGGCTTTTGCATAGTCAATGAAGCAGACTGAAACAAAATTTCCTTTGTCAATCTCCCTATGCCACAGTGGGACTGTAGAGATGAGGGCGGACAGGGTTGATCTACGACTAAGAAACCCATGCTGGCTTTTGTTAAGCAAGTTTCTCTCCGTAAGATAGCTATAAATTTTTCGACATATTATCCTCTCCATGACTTTGCTGATAGAGCTAGTTAAGCATATGGGTCTATAGTTAGCAACATCATTCTTGCTACCTCTTTTGAAGACTGGCTTGACGAGCCCGATCTTCCATAATCGAGGGACGTCGCCATGAAGCAATATCCTATTGAATAGTATTGTTAATGGAGTCGTGACTCCAATAGCGGCTTTTTTCAGAAATATGTACGGTATACCATCTGGTGAGGTAGATACTCTGCTAGGGAGTTTGCACAGTATGCTATAAACAACGTTGCTGGATACGTCTACCCAGTCCAAGGAATCCGATGACAAGGAAGGCAGCCTGGCTTCTGATACACACGACCTCTTATACACTGACCGGAAATAATCAGCGAAAAGATTAGCTTTTGCAAAGTCATCTTCGATTCGAACACCCTCTGGAGATGTTAAGTTGGGAATGTTATCGGATAGTTTGAGTTTCTTTTTACAGTAATTGAAAAACCTCTTGCTGTTTTTATGCAGGGCTATTCTCTTTTCCTCCATAAGTTGATGACGGAGCAGTAACCGTTTCAACCTACGCGCGTATGTGGCACATTTTGAGCTATGAACCACACTCGATGAAAAATGGCGTCTGATTTTACTCTGCAGGACATGTACACGTCTGGGATACTTCGTTGATTTTTCTTTGAGCAGCACCATTGGTATATACCTAGCAATCAAATGGTGGCAGATGCTCAAAAACTTTGTGTAAAACATATCAGAACTACTGGAGACATTATTCAAGTTAACCCAGTCGACTTGTGAGAGCTCGGATATTATAGCGTCATAATTTCCCTTCGCGAAACATCGATAGGACCTGGCCGGAGGCGGGGGACTGGGAAATAGGGAGGAAATTGTGAATTTAACAGTATTGTGGTCAGAAGTGCTGAAAGGAGGGAGTACACTGAGATCTTGTATAAGTTCTGGTTTAGAGACGAGAATGACATCCAAAATATTGAGTCCATGCGTTGGAACTTTGACCATTTGTGTAAGGTTGAATAATTGGGAAAAGCGGAGGAAAGAAAGCGATGATGATGAAGAAAAGCCCCCTCTGTGTCCCATACTGTCCCAATCAATCAACGGAAAGTTGAAGTCACCAGAAATAATAATATGACCATCCCATTCATCGAGAAGCTGACGCAGAAATGCAATGAACTCTGAGAAAATAGCTGAAGTGCACGAGGGGCTACGGTAGGCGAGCACAAGGGCAATTTTATCTTCACAAATATTGAATTCGAACACAAGTGCTTGTATAAGCTCACTAAAATCTTTTTTTGCAAGGAGACTGTGTGAAAGGTTCCTGTGAATAAGGGCAAGTACCCCACCGCCGGCCCTGATGCCTACCCTGTCACAGCGATATACCTCATACATAGAATTATGGCTCAGTATAGCATCATGGATAGATTGCGGTTTACACCAGCTCTCAGTAATGAAAACTGCTCGAGGCCCTTGCTCTAGAACGAAATTCAGATCAGCTATTTTATTCACAATTGAGCGCGCATTGAACAAGAGAAACCCCCCGCGTTCATCTAGGGAGGAGCCAAGAGGAGCGCGGGAGGTTTCGCTAACCGCGGTACTGTTGTTGACCCTATTGATCGACCCCGTATCCTAGTGGTTTGCCACTGGCGAAGTTGTAATGCGGTCAATTGGTGCGGGCTGTGCTTGTGGTGCATATGAGCTCAGGTTGAATATCGAACTTGCCCCCTTTTGACGGTTGGGTAGGTCACGGGGGTTCCTTAGTTTATGAATGGCGAGATCCCGAACGACATATGTAAGCTTACCTTCGGCCTGATTCATTATCCCAGCTTTTCGACGTAGAGAACGGTCATATTGGAGCTCTTCTTTCGTGTAATCTGTTCTTGCGTAGGAGTGCACGAAATCCTTGGTAAGCGAGAGTCTCCCGGCACGCATATGATCTAGCATCCTATCTCTGAGACTTTGATTTCCTAAACTAATTTTGATAATACGAGGTTTACGATCAGGAGTGTCAGGCTTCGTTTTGGGATGCCTGTAGTGAGTAATTTTTCCTGCGTTGAACTCACTTAGCAGTTCTTCATCACCTGAAGAGACAATAATTTCCTTGATCGCCTCTCTATCAAAGGCACGGGTGGCCGTATCGCTAGCCTGTTCGCCGATGCCAACCCATGTAATTCTACACGCCTTATCATCTACTATCTTAGTATCAGACCTAAACTTGACAAGAGTGCTGTAGAGCGCTGATCTGGAGCTCTCACTGTGATTACCTACGTCAAACTTGCGCTCCAGAGAGTCAAGTTTACTAAGGATGACATTTTGCGTCTCCTGCATCTTCAAAAAAAGCTCAAAGATCTTGTCAAACCTTTCAAAATAGTCATCCCATCTCTCCAAGATCGGCTTGAGCCACGATGGCATCATTTCAGCGGACGTCTTCTTTGGCGGCATGGAGCTGTAGGGCGGAGGAGGCAGGAAAAGTCACCACACACGGCGAGGACACTGACCCTCTCTTTTGATTACTGTAGTTTTTATACTCCACTGACTTTAATTTGTTACACTTAACTTTTAGGCTCTGATTAGATTCGAGCGTTAAAAAAAATTCAACTTTATTTACAGTAGACTGTGAGAATCAATTTTTTCTTTTTTTCTCGTCGCCTCCTACTCTCATTTTCCACCAACGCCTTCCGAAAAGAAGTGTCACCTATTCACGGTTTGTTTTTATTGCTTCAACAGGAATTGCACAGAAAAATTCCAATGTGATGAGAATACTAAAGCCTACCCATCACATCATTGAATGATATTCACAAGTAGTGTCTATATAAATTTCCATTCCTTTAAATGACGAAGAAATAGCGTTATGAAATTTGAGTGTTGAAAAAGCCTCCACGTCAAATAACCGTATATAAAGTCCCTTGAAAAGTTTTGCCTACATTTGCTCAAATTACACAGCTAACCATGCAGTGCCTACTGTTGGCTTTGCTTTTTTTGCTTCCTTCTGTAGTAGTATCGGGTGTGGATTCTAACGGAGGTGAGTACAGTGCAGGTCTATATAACTGTATTCCCTTTACACTGCTTCCAAATTCTCATGATGCGGCTCTTAATGTTTAACTTATAAACACGTTGGTGAGCAAATAGGAGAAGGGGGATGGGGCATGGAGGGGTTTATAAAAAGAGAGAACACATCCAAAAAATGCCTGAAGACCCTTGCGTGCTTTTCCTGTTTTTCCACTAAGGGGGAAAGATTGAGAAGAAGCACTACCCGGAATAATTATGCCTGTGCATAAAGATAGGAGTGTATGAAAAACCTTATTTAAGTTTTCTTATATGAATTTCACACAACCTAATTCGTATCAGAGGTAAATAAAATATTTATGTATGGATATATGTAGAAAGATAAATGCTTAATTGATCTAGTTTGTTATAGATGCTAAAGATAATCATCCGAAGGACAACTCGTTAGAAAACGAGGACACCAAAAATGAACCTATACCAGATATTCATGGTCTATCACGAGAAATGTTTGGACAAGAACTGGAAAAACTCGATCCTGACGTGGTTAGCACCGTTTTTTAAATTCAAAAGATTCTGAAAGTTTTGCGAATTTGAGAAACATTGCAAAGGTGAGAAAAGTATTTGTAAAAGCAATGAAAGCATACTCATCACAATTGCACACCTACTAACTTGGGAGACCGCAGGTTAAACCGGAAACCCCCGAAGCGCAAAGAATTTTGGCTCAAGATGATGCTGATCTCGAATTATTTGTAGTATTGGTGGGTCGTAGAGACCTTCACAAGTCATCTCAGATACCGAGCAATCGTTTGCATTTAGGTGTATGATGCCTTGAAGAGAGTGAACAATGGACATTTTACCAAGAAAAGAGCTGCTCTGGAGTATGCCATACATGTTATTCTCACCTGATTTACCAATATCATCTTATCTTTGCAGAATCCAACAATTCTTACTTGCTATGCCGGATGAAAAACGAAACATGATGGAGACTAGATATCCTTCTCTGAAGCCGAAAAGTAAGCTCAGTGTACGTACTTCTTGTAAGCTATACATTCATACCCGTTCACATGAATAGTACTTCGGTCCAAGCAGGTTTGTAGTCATGAGAGCTAGTCAATTTTGATTTTATTGATTTTATGATTACAAAAGCCAGAATTTCAAGCTTTGTGCCTGGGTCTGTAATTGTGTCTGTCTTGCATCCTTGTATTTGTGTCTTCTACGAAAACTTCGAGCCGCTCCCAATCGCGCGCTGTGAAAGGGAAGTTTTAAATTTTCTGTATAAGGAATCCACGCAAAACTGCTGCTATTAGAGAAATACCGAACCCAAGACCACTCACTCTTCCGAAACCTCCTCTACAAGAGCGGTAATATCGTATTGCTCCAAGGCTCGTTTTTTAAGGGAACAGTGAGAGACAGTGAGAAATTAAGAAAAGGACAATATGATGCTTCAACAAAAGGTTATATGAGTGACAGAAAATATAGAGAATTACAGAAAAGCAGTAGAAAGAGAAGATAGAGCTCCTATTGAAGCCATGCAGAGGATAGGCAGTGCACAATAGGATTAGCCCCGCTGGCAGAACCAGAGCAGTCCTACAAAACAGTGATTCCCCACTAATAACGAAGCCTGCCTCCCGTGGCTCCGATTGCTTCGACTCATTTTGCTTTCATACATAAACGAACTTCTTGCTGGTATACAGGAAGTGACACCTGAATTCTGATGTCCCGGGCACTATTGGAACGTCTTTAAGGCTGAAGAACAAGAACAGATCTTTGTCTCAAAGTGCGGCACGCTACGCTATGTCAAAGTCACGGATCATGGGGAGCTTTAGAAAGGTTTTCTACAATGAAGGAAACTAAAAGTTACCCTTAGGAGTAATCGTTCGAATGCTGGATGTACCAATTACAAGAATCAGACTAATCAGGTGGACTACCATTCGTATTCTGAAATTATCGGATATAAGATGAAATCAGACAACAGTAACGACATCAGTAGCGCTCTAAGGTCTTCGGCCAAATGCTCTTCAGCCGTACTTTTCAGTCGCGACTCCTTTCCCACTTGATTTAATCATGCTGAATTTCAAGATGTGTAGCAAGGGTGTACTGCATTTACCAACATTTACCACTACCAGCCTGCAATCTGATTATGTTCCAGATATCTCAAAGAACGGCAGCTTAAAATCAGTTGGAATTACTGATGATGGCCCTTCTGGAATTTCTTTCCTTTTTGCCATGTCTAAAATGTACGAGCGCTAATGCCGAACACAGTAGAGAAGTAAAACGCTTATAGGGTGTGAATAACTGCAGACGCCGCTAACTTTGATTATGGCGAAGTCTACTACCTCAACAAACGGCTTCCCCTTAGTTATGTGGATATTGCTGCTTCGCAGTCAAGTACATAGTGTTCGATAGTATGAAATATGCTTCACTTGAACATATCAAAATTTCGCGCGATTCGCTCCATTGAGAAAAAAGTTATAAATGAAAAAGCGCGATAGCGTATGGTTGAAGGCTTTTGAGCGCTACTGTAAGCGATGTGGCGTAAATGGTAAGTCGAAAGCAGCCTCTTGATCTTATGTCAAGATTTTTTTGCTTACAGGGCTTAATGTCCTTCAACTACATGAGTACAATAATTTCGATAACCACTATAATGAAACACCAGTGGTTGAATTGTCTAACAGGACTGATTTGCTCCAGAGTTTTATCTTTCATTTTTGACCAAACGGGAAACTTACCTACTACAATTTTAACATTCGATTGACCACTTCAAGTTAAAATGGGTGAGCATTCAAAGACAGAAATTCACAAAGGGCTCTTCACAACGACCAAAGCCCGAAATTTTTATGGACAGGTTGTCAGTCAGTGAAAGGCTGGTAGAATGGCGTAGCATTATGGAAGAATGACTAGCCTTTCATAGACTTGGGCATTCTTCGTGCTCGCCATCAAGGCGCTTTCAGGCAAAAGTCAGAATGATTGCATTGGGAAAACCTGTTTGGCAAGAAGGCAGTTCTTGGGCATAGAAAGGTTCTAGCTGACCTTTTATCAGCTCTGTTTATGGACACTTTGCTTCAGTGTACAATTTTAGTACAGAGTTATGTAACGTTAACAAACGAAAGCATCAAGTATTTTCTCAAATTCTGTTGAAGGAAGCCCTGTAGGAAAAAAGGACTCTTCACATGAGATTGGGGACGACGCAAGAAAAAAACTACTTGATCGTCTGTCAGAAGAAATGTTTGGGGAAAAAGTGAAGGATGTCACCATTGGGATCTTGGTTAGTGTCCTTCCTTCAAATTTTTTAAAGGGCTGTTGACTGTTATATTACTATTCTTGTTAAAATGGTGATTGCAGGACGATGAGAGCAATCCAGTTGTAGCACGTACCCTAGAAGCTGTACGTGATGATAAGGGTGCTCTGAGTTTTGTGCACGGGGTAAGTCAGAAACAACTTTAAAAGTTCTGCAGTTAATAATTGCTCAATTTTAGACGATAACAATGATAAACATTTTCAACAAAAGACGTCACAGTGCGGATCATTTAGTGGAGGGGTATTCTTGAGCTGTCTAGCGAAATCGACAAATCTCATGTTATCTGTTTTAGAATTGAGATGGTTCTAGGACATTCGGGTTCAGAGGAATTGCTGTTGAAAACATTTCCTACTCTCAAAGAGATTATTGGTAAGTCGTCGCTCATTTTTGGGTAAACAGTAACATTTTATTCTGGATGCGTCACCATAGATTATCAGCCGAACAGACCTAGAGACCTAGGGTCCTAGAGGCGAACATCTACTGTGCCCCAAAACCCCACAATTTGGTCTTCTCTCAACACTTGGATAATTCTAGAAATTCTGAAGTCAGCATGTAATTCCTAGGTATTTTTCAAAATAATCCGACTACTCCACTTTGATCCAATGCTCTTTCAGCGATAGCCAATGTCTAGACAATAATGGGAACTCAAGGTCATGTAAAAAGCAGCAGTAAGGGTAATCAAAGGGAAAGCAACGAGGAAAAGATGGCACTGCAGTGATAGGGAGCATCTGCATTGGATGGTCAGAAGGTGGCCACTTGCTATTGCTGTTGAGGAGGCCGGGATTCTTGCCACGAAGGCTCTCTTTTCTTACCGGTTACAATCACTACAGTGAAGAACAAAAAACAAGTAAGCTATCGGCGTGAGAATCGGAAGATTATGAAAGGAGATGAAATTCTTCAATGGGACACCAAGTTGCAGGTGGCGAAGAACAGCCAGGAGCGAAAAGCTTACAAAAGTGCAAAATCCATCTCAGAATGTTACCAACTTGAAAAAAATTAAGGTGGTAGGAAACTATGTTGCATCATGGTTCCAATCATAAAGAATTTGTTCGCACAAAGGTACATACTTTGGAACGTAAAGCCGTAAGAAGTATCCTTAAAATCTCGGTTCACACAGCTAAAGAGGGAAAGTCCACCACTGGTACATATCCTTTTAATAAGTTTCTTCAGCTGTTATACAGCAGTCAAAGAAACAATTGAGCAGAAGCAGGCATAGTTTTAGCTATGCCTGCTTCTGCTCAATTCTGTTTTCAGCTATCTTCGTAGCTATCTTCTTTCCTTAAGCTGAGCAATAATTATCGAGAATGAATATTGCGGTTTTTCAGATCACACTAGTAAGCCCAAGATAAAAGAAACCAAGCCTGCAGATGCCACTCAAGAACAAGAACAAAAAATAAAAACAACACAACCTTCAGATGATCAGAAAAGAAAGGATGACAAAAGTGAGGAAGTCCAAGGTCTCGGAATGTTTCCAGCTTCACGAAAAGGTTGTGAGGTTGTTTTATGTTCCCATTGATCGGCACGAGAGTACACATTTCGACTTATAAGATCCGTTAACTGTTATGCAGCAGATAAAAGTATAAATAGACAAATGCATAGGAATAGGTTATCGCAACTGTCTTCCTCCCTCGAAGCATGTGATAGTAATCGAGAAAGAAATATAAGTCGTTTCTCAGATCCCTTCGGAGGAGGCGAATCAGAAGAAGCTGAACCTGAGGATGCCAATCAAGGACAAGGACAAAAAATAAGAACAACTCAACCGAACAATGATCAGAAAACTGTGGAACCGAAAGGAACTGAAAATAGCTTCGAAAGAAACCTTCTGAATCTTTTGTCAGAAGAAATATTCGGAGAAAAAAGGAAGACGTCAATGACCAGACGATGGCCAATGCAACTACTCAGAAGTCGTGTATTAGTGTTCACTTTAGACTTTTTCTGAATTGCTATGGAACTTAGAATTACTGTCAGTGAATAACGAATCAGTGAGAGAAAAGAATAAAATAGAGAAAAAACCGGTATGTTTTTCCTCCGGTAATGTGGAGATTGCAGAAAAAAGGGAAAGCTCTCCCCGAATCAAGCATTACAAGGGTGCCGGTCAAGCATCTCTGACAGCGGAGGGATGGGGGGCTTCCTAGCGTGGTCGGATATCGGCTTCACCACCTCTGCCTTTGCTTTCAGAAGGCAAACTTTTACTAAGAGTAAGATCATAACTATTTTGGCTTTGTTAGCCTAAAGCATTCACTTAGTTTTAAAACCTTGGAGAACTTCTTCAGCGTGTCACGGAATAATCCAATCAACATACTTATTCTTAATTGTGTCGCATAATAATTATATCAATCCACCAATATAAAAAAAGAAGCTCTCTAGAAGCAGCAGTGAAGGAAATTAATCAGAGAACAACGAGGAGACGATAGCTTCACATGACTTAGTTGGCTCAACCTTACTATAATCTCATGTAGCATCTTGGTAGTCCAATAGACTTTACACGCGTTTACATCGTTTATTACTATTACTATTACTATTACTATTGCTATTACTATTACTATTACCATTACTTTTTACGACGTGTCAAGTGACTGACAATAATATACAAATCTCCATGCTTATGTACATATATGTAGATGTGGGCGGTGCCCAAATAGCGTATCGTTATTTACTGTATGAGTACGATTCAGATATGGGATGAAAGGGCGCTTAGGTTACCTACTTGATAGCACACTTATGATACCGACAGGTCATGCCGCCGGTATCGTCTCAATAGGTACTTATAATAAGCATGACCTAAGGTGACTAAGTAGACTTTGGTTTTGAAGTAAATTTTCAAGCTGTAGAAACGAGATATTAACAAGCTTTATTAGGCTGACGTTTCGGTGCTTTCACCTTCCTCGGAGCCTGGAAAGACAAAAGACATTTGAAAAACCATCCCATCAAGCACTATTTCAATCTACAAAGAAAGTTCAAAGGGCGTGGGCTACTAGGAAGTCGAAAGTTGGTAACTAACCTCTGGGATGGTCGACCTTTGGGGGTCCACCGATCACCCTAAGCTGGTGTGGCTGCGGTTTAAATAGGGGTGAGCCTCAGGTCAACTTGCTTCAGGGGCCTCCAAGAGGCTGATCACGTAGATCAAACTCCCTCAAGGAGCCACACAAGGCTGAGCGCGCCGCTGACCCCTTCCCAATCAATTCCTATCGATTACCGTATAAGCCCCTGACCCCGCCCCGCCGAGAGGACCCCGCGGGGGATCGACAGCGTAGGTCAAAACCCACATAGTGCTGCAAAGGGCGCCAGCTCTGTGGTAACCGCCACGCACTCCTCCCTCCGGTTAATTTTAGGGGCCTTAGCCATGATCCAAAAGGCCTCTAAGGTTCGCCGCGCCGCAATATCGGGTTCACGTGATAATATCGTGACCGCCACCTCGAACCTCATGTTCCCATGACATCGTACCCTATGTTCTCCTAAAGGAGTCGCTGTTCTCGACTTTTGCATGCCATCCAGGTGCTCCTTTATCCTGATGCAAAGAGGTCTGCCTGTTTCCCCAATATATTCCTCTTTACACTAAAGACACGATATTAAGTATACAACACCGGATGCCATGCAGTCTCCTTCCTTACCGTATGGGCATATGACACACGAAGGCGTCGTGCACAGGCGGTCAACAGGCGATTTCGGACCAATTTGAGATTCGAGGGTGGGATATCCACGACTCTCACCATCTCCTGAAGACCTGCCTTTTTCACACATGATCGTATAGCCGCACTCAAATCGTCTGATATGAACGGGACACAAAATGGAACTTTTGTTTCCTCTCCCTCGTGACGATTGAGAGCGACCGCCCTTCGCCTGTGTCGAAATGGGAATCCTGAGGTTTCGTAGCCGTTTGCCTGTGCTATGTGGAGTGCGTGTTGTATCGACTCTGTTTTCTCCTCGCCTCCTGAGGAAACTCGAGAGGCGGTGTGCAACATATTCCTTATGATGGCCTTCTTAGTGTTGAATGGATGGGCGGAACGAAAGTGGACTACTATGTTTTTGGCAAACGGCTACGAAACCTCAGGATTCCCATTTCGACACAGGCGAAGGGCGGTCGCTCTCAATCGTCACGAGGGAGAGGAAACAAAAGTTCCATTTTGTGTCCCGTTCATATCAGACGATTTGGGTGCGGCTATACGATCATGTGTGAAAAAGGCAGGTCTTCAGGAGATGGTGAGAGTCGTGGATATCCCACCCTCGAATCTCAAACAACGATTGGTCCGAAATCGCCTGTATGACCGCCTGTGCACAACGCCTTCGTGTGTCATATGCCCATACGGTAAGGAAGGAGACTGCATGACATCCGGTGTTGTATACTTAATATCGTGTTTTCAGTGTAAAGAGGAATATATTGGGGAAACAGGCAGACCTCTTTGCATCAGGATAAAGGAGCACCTGGATGGCATGCAAAAGTCGAGAACAGCGATCCCTTTAGGAGAACATAGGGTACGATGTCATGGGAACATGAGGTTCGAGGTGGCGGTCACGATATTATCACGTGAACCCGATATTGCGGCGCGGCGAACCTTAGAGGCCTTTTGGATCATGGCTAAGGCCCCTAAAATTAACCGGAGGGAGGAGTGCGTGGCGGTTACCACAGAGCTGGCGCCCTTTGCAGCACTATGTGGGTTTTGACCTACGCTGTCGATCCCCCGCGGGGTCCTCTCGGCGGGGCGGGGTCGGGGGCTTATACAGTAATCGATAGGAGTTGATTGGGAAGGGGTCAGCGGCGCGCTCAGCCTTGTGTGACTCTTTGAGGGAGTTTGATCTACGTGATCAGCCTCTTGGAGGCCCCTGAAGCAAGTTGACCTGAGGCTCACCCCTATTTAAACCGCAGCCGCACCAGCTTAGGGTGATCGGTGGACCCCCAAAGGTCGACTATCCCAGAGGTTAGTTACCAACTTCCGACTTCCTAGTAGCCCACGCCCTTTGAACTTTCTTTGTAGATTGGAATAGTGCTTGATGGGATGGTTTTTCAAATGTCTTTTGTCTTTCCAGGCTCCGAGGAAGGTGAAAGCACCGAAACGTCAGCCTAATAAAGCTTGTTAATATCTCGGTTCTACAGCTTGAAAATTTACTTCAAAACTAAAGGAAGAATGCCGAGATTCATCGACAGTCGCACATGGACACTACTAAGTAGACTAGTTGTGAGCCCACAACACTGGGGCGGGGCAAAACTAGTGGCAGCTATAAATTGTACAACAACAGTAATGCTTACTCAAAATTTATAGTGCAATGCACTTCCAATATTAGACAAACTAAAATCAACCCAACGATGTGACAATAATGTTCAACATTACCATACAATTTTCATTACTCGTGGATACAATGACACTTCTTACAAATGCCCTTCAGTTTGCAAACTTTTTCAACGTGGCAGGCGTCCATGCGCGCCTTGGTCATCTTTGCACTCGGGTTCTTTGGGCACCGTAAGAAGAGGCAAGAGAGTAGCGTGGATGTCATTGTTCCCTCTGCTTCTCTCAGAAAATAACTCAACTTGTTCAAATACTGCATACTGGGTACGCAATGATCAGAGCAAATGTTTTGCTCTCTTGGCCGCTTCTGAGAACATGTCAACAAATGCATTCCAAAACGCATTGCTGTTGTCGGTCATCGTTTTGTTGTTGCCGGTTATGAAGCCTCGGGTCTGAATTGCGGATAAAGGTTTATGACAACTTCAAAGAATTTCTCGACCGCTTTTCTAGCCACGCTTGTGCTGATCATGTATCCGGCAGGAACGCCTCTTTCAGCATCGTCAACCACCATAAAAGTGGACAATTTCAAATCGTGTCGACAGGAGTTGTAGCAGTCATCAACGCGAACCCCATGTTTTTCGTGATTTCTCAACCCAGCTAGCTGCAGGGGTGAGATAATAACCAAGCAGAAACCTGTACCATTTAGACTGGTAGGTGATAGGAATACTCTCACGCCATTCTGTAAATTGTTGTTTGCAGGCCGCTCTGCGACAGATTTGAGATCGTTGACATGAAAATTCCCTTGCTCATTCCCATCGTTGCTAGGCTGTTCCTTACATTACTTGCTGTTATCCAGTAAAGCCATTCAGAAGGTGCAAATGTTTCATCCTAATGGCCCCCGTGATGCTCGGCACGGAGATCTTTCTCTTCGACAACGAGCATTCTTTCTCGTCGTTATTCGACAATGGCAGCAAAGCAGCACTAACAGTGGGACCCAGGAACGATTCGCAATACTTGACATCAATACGTCCACTAGGCTCACTCTCAACAGTCCAGAGTGATTAATTTAGCAGTTTGTATACGTTGACTCAAATTTTACTCTAGAAAAGATACTTTTAAAATGATACAAACGCTAATGTTGTTGCTTTTGCATGATTGCTGCTTTCGTTGCTCTCGCCAACCTTATTTCTACGAGATCTGAAATGTAGTGTTGTTGATGGGATGCAATGAAATCTGATAAACTAAATACATTGATACTCACATTGAAACGATAAAAGTTATTGAAATAGAAGCAGAGCAAGACGGTAGTGGCGCCCAAAATATAGAGATCCTAAAAGATAAGGAAATATGGAACTCTAATATTAGAACAAAATAGCTGTGTGAGAAATACACATTAAAGCTGAATGAGAAGAGACTTACGCTTTGATGAGAATTAAGGGGAAAGTGAAGAATTACAAAACAAAACCAGTGAGCTCAAGCAAAAAAAAAATCGAAAATCAAATGCAAAAAAATGATGGAACATGGACAGGAGAGCCAAAAGTGCAACAAAATCCAATTGGTAAATCAAGTAAACGGGTAGTCATAGTTAAATCAGGAAGTAAAGAAAAAAAGAGGAAGGTAACATAAAAAAGCAGAGCAAGAAACAGCGCACGTTTCCAAAACTTCTCTCCAACAAAGGCTCTGCTTCAACGGTTCAGGGGTTGGTACACAAAGACAGTGAAATTTGAAATACCTAAGATTAGAACAAAAGATGTATGGATTAAGTGAGAAGGTAGAACAGGTTTAGAAAAAAATGAAAAAAAAAACTAAACGCAGGAGATGGAGCATGGATAGCAGCGTGAAATATTAAATGAAATCCAGATGTTAACTAATTAAACCGATAGTAAAGTCCAATGGTGCTAAGTGGGTTGGGGGAGGCCACGCCGCGGCGCGGCGCCTTTTCATGTCTGCGCCCTCTCAGGTGAGGTAGTGGGCAAGGAAGGGTAGACGAGCCCGTAATGGTGTTCAGGGACGTTTCATGGCTCTTTTAGTTATAACTGCGTATTTTTCACCTAATTTTAGGAAGGGGAGGGACTCCGGGGTGGGTGAGATGATTATATTAAGCAAAAAGTAGAGATTAGATAAAAGTTGAACGTCCAATTGGCTCACCCACCCCGGAGCCCCCCCCCCTTTCCTAAAATTAGGTGGAAAATACACAGTTATAATATAAAAGAGCTATGAAACGTCCATACCTTCTTCTGAAGGGATTTTAAGAATCAGTGAGAGGCCCCATGAAGTGTCTCAATGAGAATACATCACATACAGAATACATAATATATTTATACATTATATACACGATGGCACTTGTATGAAACGCATTTTGATGGTCCTAAAGAGGGCCGTTGGGTTAGCGATTTCAGCGGATGGGGTACCGGAGCGAGATAAGCCTCCACAGTTCGTACAGAAGGCTCTCGCTGTCATACTGCCACTTCCGCAGCACCTCGAAGAAGTGGTCATCCCAGAGATCGCCCCTGAGGCCGTGCCTTCTGCGGATCCTGTCCTTCAGGATAGACCACAACCCCTCAATACGCTGAGTGTGGACTCCGGTGGCTGGATCCACAAAATTGACACTATGGCTGACCGTCTCGTGGATGTAACCGAGATTGGAAAGGTTATTGTAACCACTCCACATATCGGTCCGGACGGTTCCCCCAGGAGCGACGTGCTGTTGGATGATCTTTTCCAAGGTGGCTGAGTCGCGCTTATCGACGATTTTGATGAAGACCAGCTTCGTACCGTCCTGGATGCCACCGACGAGCCAATCCTTGCGGACGACACGACCAGCGTTATACTTGCAGCGCACGACGTTGGTTTCGTCGATCTGCACGATGGTGTTGGTTCCGCCAATCTGCACAACGTTGTTCGTGTAGTGCTCGACGAGCACATCTCGGAACCACTGACTCCACTGCTGGACGGTTTGCTCGTCCACCTCGAGCGTTCGAGCCATCTCCTTCGTCGTGCCTAGGTCGTCGGCGAAGAGGTAGCTGGCCAAAAAGATCTTCTTCCTATCCCCATGCAAGGACTCGAAGAATGTGCCCTTGAGGTAGTCAACTTTCCTGTCTACTCCTGGTTGCCGGCACGCACGACGGTTGCACTCGAACTTCCATTTCCCATCTTCGCCGCTGTCAGTGTACTGCTTGGTGACCTACCTCGGGTTTCCACAGTTTGGACACGGGCGATTCTTCCACAGCAGTCCTCGTCCAGCGAGCCAGTCGTCAAACTCCTCCTTCGTCTTCATAGGCAACTGCGGCCACGTCGAAACCAGCGTGAATTCGCGCAACGACAGAAGATTTGCAGCGAAATCCATGCCTTCGGTTGAGAATCCTACTCACTGCCTTTCCTTTACAACCCTTTCCCATTTTGAGCCCATTTCCCGCCATAGTATGGCGGGGAACCCGCGAACCTTTCCCCCAGAGCTCGCCTACCCTTCCTCGCCCACTATCTCACCTGAGAGGGCGCAGACATGAAAAGGCGCCGCGCCGCGGCGTGCTCCCCCCCCCCCCCAACCCACTTAACACCAGTCCAATCAGTAGCGGCTAAAAGATAAAGTTGAAATAAACAGAACAGAAGAACCACACAGAAACCAAACGCGCACATCCCCTCCATATTGCGAAATCCACAGCTCGACCTAGGTCTTCGAAAATTGCGAAACAACTAGCTGCATAAGGAGATCACGAGAAGAAAGTGCACGGATGCGCAAAAGGAAATCTCGTGTCATCAAGGCCGGTCTGCAGTGTCTATACACCCTAAGTTAATGGCCCGTATGCATAACGCCCGGGGTAGGGGAGGGAGAGGAAATGTTTGCCGAGGGCGCGAGTGTTCAAATGGGGTTTTTACCTTTGTTCTGTGTCAAGATAGTTGCAATGGAGCTAAGTATTTTCCTATAAACAGGTGACGAATCGACAGCCCTTGGTAATCATGTGATGTTTGTCTCTGCGACCTTACCTTAGCGAGAGCTCAGCTCAGAAAAGCCCGACCCCACTGGCTCCCCGGGGGATGAATCTATCCCTAGAATAGAGCTGGGGCGCCGATGGTCATGTAGACCGCAACTCTGCTATTCACTACATTATTCGACTGAGCGCTTATTCCTCTGACTTCTGCTGCCGGAATCGACACGAATTGCTCTGATTTTATTCTACTGCTGCAACCAACTACCAATTTATTTGTATTGCTGCATTCGTTGCTATGAAACAGTTGAGGCTTTAATTAGTCTGGTTTTTCTTTCTAGATTTACACCAATTATCCTGAGCTTTTTTTGCATCATGATCCTGGTGTAATTCAAGAAGAAAACCTTAATCGTTTCTGTTAGCAACTAGTAATTAGTTTTTCGACTGATTTATACATAATTTTATATACCGTTACATTTTATTCTTTGTACACTCGGCTAGTCCTGTCGTAGTAGCCGGTAGCGACATGACGCTATGTTATGCCGTAGTCTTTAATTATTTTATTTCTCAGTTTTGTACTAAGCTCTCAATGTTGATACTAAATTGAGCGTTGTCAAGTATTACAGTTGTAACCGTGCAACCCCTACTTGTTTTGCCCTTAATTTTCCGACGAACAATGCTTAAAGGGGTAGGCAAACTTAATACGGAAGAGTCGCTTTTCATCTACGTGCAGAAACTCTGTGCAACATGTTATCCATATCCTTCATAAGCCAGTGAGGAAGCCCGATGTCTACAGGAAGAAGCATGTTGTTGAACAACAATTATGTATATCATTGGTTGAAATAAGAACAGCAACAGACTGAGATGATTCGACTTGAAGAGAAGTATATCTACCTAATGTGTATCAGTGCTATGAAAGAGGAATAATTTTTAGGAAAGGTAAAGCCGAAGGGTATGGTGCGGGGTGTAAGTACATTAGGGAAGGTTGCGTATATGCAGGATTCTCGAGGTGTGAGATCCCGAACTGAGGTTGGTGCAGAAATGTGAAGGTTGTTGAGTGGAGGAACGAGCGCGTATCGAATAAGTAATCGTGAATGGTTTTGGTGGTGATATATTTCTAGTGAGTTCTTCTCATGGCGCTGAATTCAGCCCTGAATCTTTGGAAATCCTGTAAAGGGAGCGAAATAGCCCAACTCTTACGCCAAATAGTATTTGATGACTATTTTACAATTAGTAACCACAATACCGATATCTATCCGAGATATTGTGAGCAAATTTAATTTGTTCGAGACTTTTTTTCTAAATGCTTCACTTTCTTACTGTTTTCTTGAGTTATTTATTTTTTACACAATTAATAAAAGTATGGGAGTAGTATTACGGTATCTGAACATTTGCATCTAACTAAAGTCACTTTGTAAAAGGTGCGCGATAACTTAGTGCGCGTTCCCGAGTTCCCACAACCCTCAAAATGCACTCCGAAGAACATACTAACTTTTTGCTACTTCCTTATGCGTTTTCAGGGTATAGTTTCTCTCCTCCTTGTTAGAGTACTTCTGCGGGACAAAAATCCACACTCTCTACAAAGTCCAGTTCATCTAACTGAAACAAGACGAACTACGATACCAATCTAGCACCACTTTTGGTGTACTTGGGGCGTAAAATACTCTGCTGCGGCGTCAATTATCTGACCCACGGCGAAAACAAACACTTCCTCTCCCTCCCCTACCCCGGGCGTTATGCATACGGGCCAATGTGTTCCAGTGGAAATGGTTAGCATGTCCTAGTTTGAGCGCAGTGCTGCTACACTCACGTGTAGGCCACTACTTTTGACCACCTTTGTTCTTTACGTTCTCCTTACACAGCTACGAGGACACACCCTTGAACTCAAAAAAATACATTTGAGTGAGAGAAATAGTAATTATTTAGACTCGAATATTATTATAACCGATGGTAAGATAAGTACCAAACTATATAATTAAACAGATGATTTCAGCTTCAATGCCATCAGACTTCTTCACTGCGATACTAATATTTCCAATACGATAAGCCTCTGTTATATACACAGAGGCATTGAGAATTGCTAATAGATCTTCTAGTATGGAAAAATTTACCACCAAGTTGAAAGAGATGATGGGTATTCTATTAAAAGTTGGATACATAGAAGAATTCGTAACTACAAGTATAATTAGGCGCATATATAGAAATATATTTATATGTTACAAGTTTTCTATTAGGGACAATTTCAATAAAATCAGCTATATAAGTAATGGCATTCTTAGACAGAAATACGCATCTCCAATAGTATGCTTCATATTCATTCCTGCCCTTGATCCGACAGCCCTTTTGTCTCCCTTGATTCAACAACCTTTACCCATTCCTTTTCCACTGACCCCAAACCACTGATGAGCCTCAGGGGAAGGTGGAGACGGTGGTTCGTCTGGTGAAGAGGCGAAACGAGCCACGTTTAGTTTGTGAGGTCGTTTTGTATTTTTGATGCTTCTGATTATTGTAGTTTTTATACTCCACTGACTTCAATTTGTTACACTTAACTTATAGGCCCTGATGAACTTCAAACTTTGAAAAAAAAAATTTAGCTCTATTTACTGAAAACTGTGAGAATCAATTTTTTCTTTTTTCTCCCTCTCCTACTCTCATTTTCCACCAATGCCTTCCGAAGAAAAGTGTCACCTATTCAAGGTTTGTTTTCATTGCTTCTTCAGGAATTGCACAGAAAAATTCCAATAAGATGAGTATACTGAAGCCCACTCATCACATCATCGAAATATATTTACAAGTAGTGCCCATATGAATTTCTATTCTTTTAAGTGACGAAGAAATAGCGTTATGAAATTCGAGTGTTTAAGAAGCCTCTACGTCAAATAACTGTATATAAAGTCTCTTGAAAAGGTTTGCCTACATTTGCTCTAACCATGCAGTGCCTACTGTTGGCTTTGCTTTTTTTGCTTCCTTCCGTAGTGGTATCGAGTATGGATACTAACGGAGGTGAGTACAGTGCGGGTCTACATGACTGTATCCCCTTTAACACTCCCGAATTCTCATGATGCGGCTCCTAATGTTTAACTTCCAAACACGTTGATGAGCAAATAGGAGAAGGGGGATGGGGGAGAGGTTTATAAAAAGAGAGAACACATTTTGAAAAATGCCTGAAGACCCTTACGCGCTTTTCCTGTTTTCCAGTAAGGGAACGATTGCAGAAAAAGCAATACCCGGAATAATTACTCCTCCGCACAAGGATACGAATGTATGAAAAACCTTCTTTGAATTTTATTATATTAATTTTACACTAGCTAATTGGTGTAAGAGGTAAATAAAATGTAAGTGTAGATAGATAAGTGCTTATCTTATCTTGTTTATTATAGCTCTTCACACCAAAGATGAACCTCCTCTACCAGATATTCATGGTCTATCAAGAGAAATGTTTGGACAAGTGCTGAAAATACTCGATCCTAACACGCTGGTTAGCGCCGTTACTTGAATACGAAATTTTCTGAAAGTTTCGCGAATTTGGGGAACATTGCCAAGGTGAAAAAAGTATTTGTTAAAAGCAGCAGGAACATACTCATCAGAATGGGACATTTATTAACTTGGAGGTAAACTTGGGGGTTGCAGGTAAAGCCGAGAACCGGGGAAGCGCTATTGACATTGAAGGATGTCAAAGATGATGTAGATCTCGAGATGTTTGTCGAATTGGTGGGTGGTAGAGACCCTCACGAATCAAATTTCTTACATACCGAACAATCGTTTGCATTCAGGTGTTTGCTGAATTGGATGGTGTGAACGCTGGAGAACACTCCGAGAAAGACGCTGCTAAAGCGTATGCAATACTTGTTATTTTAGCCTATTTTACCATAATCATTTTATTCTTTGCAGAATCGTTAACTGGTTATATTCTTTACCTGATGACAAGAGGAACATAATGGAGAATAGTTATCCTTCTCTGAAGGGAAAAAGTAAGCTCATTGTACATCCTTTTGTAGGCTGTGCATTCGTATTTGTTCACATGAACAATACTTCGGTACCGAGCAGGTTTTTGTGATGAAAATGGTTCACAAAATAATTTTGATTTATTGATTACGAAGGCTAGAAATTCAGGCTTTGTATGTTCTACCCAAACATTGTTCCGCTCCCAATCGCGCGCTCTGAAGGGAAAGTCTTAAATATTCAGTATTGCTATCAACTGTAGCTATTAAAGAAATACCGAAACCAAGACCTCTCATTACTCCAAAACCTTCTCTACAAGGGCGGCGATTTCGTATCAGTCCATAACTCGTTTTCGAAGGGACAGTGAGAGACAGTGAGAAAATAAAAAAGGACAATATGAATATTCAACAAAAGGTTATACGTTTGACAGAAGGTATAGAGTATCATAGAAAAGCAGTAGTAAGAGGAGGTAGACCTTCGGTTGAAGCCATGCTGAGTATAAGCAATGCACAATAGGATTAGCCCCGCTAGCAGAAGCAAAGCAATCCTACAATACGGTAACTCCCCAGTAGTAACGAGGCCTGCCTCAAAAGGCTCCGATTGCTTCGACACATCGGGTTTTCATACCTAAACGAACTTCATGCAGGCATGCATGAAGTTACACTTGAATTCTGTTGTTCCGAGCATTATTGGAATGTTTTCAAGCTGAAGAACAAGAACAGCTCCCTGTCTCAGAGCGCGGTACGCTCCGAGCGTTTCTTTCGTCTGTAATGTGTGAGAATTGTGAACAATGGATAACTGGCGTAAGAAACCCGTAATTACCATTCATATTCTGAAGTTATCGGATGTAAGATGAAATCGAACATCACTAGGGACATGCAGTAGCGCTCAAAAGTCATCGGCCAAATGCTTCTTCAGTCGTACGTTTCAGTCGTAACTCCTTTCCTACTTGATCTAATCATGCTGAATTTCTATGTGTAGCATGGGTCTATTGAGAATATACACCACTACCAACGTGCAGCCTGATCATGTTCTAAATATCTCAAAGAGCTTGAAGTCGAGATCAGTGGAAATACGGATGATGGCCCTTTTAGAATTTCTTTTCCTTCTGCCATGCCTAAAGTGCAAGAGCGCTAATGTCGAGCGCAATAGATGAGAAAAACGCACGTAAGGTGTGAATAACTGCACACGCCGCTAACTTCGAGTTCAGCGAAGTCTACAACCGCAACAAACGCTCTCCCCTGAGTTATGTGGATATTGCTACTTCGCATTCAAGTAGTATTGCATAGTGTGAAATACGCTTCAGTTGGACATATCAAAATTTCGCGCGATTTGCTGCACTGAGAAAAAAGTTGTAAGCGAAAAAGCGCAAGAGCGTTTGGCCGAAGGCTTTGAGCGCTACTACACTGGTGTGCAAAACTTAGGGACGGAAGCAACTTTCGATTACTGTACTTCTGCCACACGACAGAGCTCGATGAAATTTACACCGTACCAATAGAGGATCATTACGGTATTGCACAGGAGGCAACTATCAGAAATTCGAAACAGCGTGAGCAAACAAGGCATTTTTATTGAAAGGTGCCGATTACACATAGTTCCTCACAACTTATTCTAGTACTTCAAAAAAAGCGACGCAGTTCCAAATAGGATGTGTGATCACCACGGACAGCAGTAAATGCTCCGCAACGCGATCCCATACTTTTCACGAGGTTGGAAATAAGTTATTGTGGTAGGGCATTCCACTGCTCTATCAGCGCAACTGACAATTGCTGGATGTTCAGTGGTGCATTTGGACGTGCTGCAATGCCTCTACCCAGTGCATCCTACACGTGCTCGATGGGATCCAAGTCGGAGGAACGGGCAGGCCACCCCAACAGCTGGATAACGTCTTGTGTCAAGAGCTCTTCCACCTGCGCTGTTCGATGCGATCGCGCATTGTTATCCATAAAAATGAATTCAGGGCTCACTGCAGCCCTGAAAAGATGCACATTAGAGAGGGGTTCCCTTTCACAGTAACGCCGACTGTTAAGGGTCCCACGCTCAAAGATCTGGAGGTAAGTACGGTTACGAAGCATGATGTCTACCCATACCATAACACCTCGGCCAACAAAACGATCAATTTCCACGTTTCTGAGAGACGTGCGTGTCCCCACCTCTGTCCATGAGAGCGCGTCTAGAATCACTACTCAGACTGAATCTTCTCCCATTCTAAAAAAGCAGACGGCCCCCTTTTTTAATCGATCCGTTCGCTATGCTCCTGGCACCACCCTAAACGCTTTCGCCGATTCGCGAGGGTCAAAGGAACACTATGTAGTGGTTGTCGGGCGAAGAGACCGCAACCGTGCAGTCGTCGTGCCACTGTAGTGCATGGGATAAGTTGCTTTGGAATCCTGTCAAATGACATTGCAATCAAAGAAGCTGACTGACGTAGACCTTTTCTTGCCTGCTGCACAATGTAGCGGTTATACCTTAGTGTTGTTGTTCTTGGTCGACCACCTCCTCTCCTTCGTGCAGCAGTATCTGAGGTTCGGAATGCTCTCCGTGCAAGTGAAACAACGCTGTGAGCGATACCAGGTTCCTAAGTTGAACTTGTCATGGTTCGACCTTTTTCGAGTTTCTCGATGACCCTTCCTTGTGCCAGGTAATCCAGACGATGTCTGCGGGATATGATTTATAGAAGGATAACACCACAGTACCTGGTAGCTACTGGCTGATTGACAAAAAATTTTTTTTCGTATCTATCAGCTGCCTCGATTTGTGCGGGTTGCCATATTTCTCGCTTTATTTGAACTGTTCCTCCACGAAGGGGTGTCCAACTTCCTGTGCATAACCGTCATAGGTCTGGCAATATAACCCCACACTTTCATTTACTTCCACCCAGTTCTCAATGTTCTATGTTACATTATCCATCTCGTCCCTAAGTTTTGCACACCAGTGTATTATACAGTGCGTTTCATAATTATAAGGTCACCCTCGATTTTTGCGATTCTGGAGAAAGCAGCCGGAATATAATTTTTTGGCAAACACAGAAAGATTACTCATCACAATGTACCTCCGTACTCAAATTTTGGTCGCAATATCCTTCACCTCGAATTTTTTATGAATTTTTTAAAGATAGTGTCGGCTTTTGCACCGTTTCATAATTATAAGGCCACCCTGAGAAAGTAAATGATTTACTAACGTTGATGGCATATGTACAACACTTGTAAATCTATAGCTCCTCCTTGTTTAAGAGCAACATCAAAGAGCCTGTGTGGAATTTTAGAATCTAGGTTTCGGAGATGTTCCTCATCGATTGCTCTCCATGCTTCGATAATCGCCCGCTTCAGCTCTTCTGTGCTCTGGAACTGACGGTTCTTCGCATAAACCTGTCTGTCTACTATGCCCGAGATATTTTCCATCGTATTGAGATCGGGACCGCAGGCTGGCCATGGCAAGACGCTTATTTATTGGCATTGCAGCCACTCATCCGCTGTACGGCTCACATGAATGGAGGAGTTGTACTGTTGAAAGACATAGTTGAGGTGATGGCGATGGCATAGAAAGGGTATAGATGATGCTCCAACACGTTCTAGTAATCCTTGAAAACCATACTGCAGCTCACGATAGGTAGATCCAACACGACATCATTGCAGAACGCATCCCACACCATAGGCTTCCTCCACCGAAACTGCAACGGCTGAAGCAGACTGGTTCCTTCCTCAAGTCGCGTCAGTACCATTTGTTTCCGCCAGGACCGTCTAGATTGAATTTCTTTTCAAACGAAAAGACGACCTGAATAGGAATTATTCAGCTCTATGGTGAGATTTCGATGCAGATCTACCTTTGCCCAATCTCTCCCTAGGTTCATCTTTGCAAATCCGAGTCGAGCCTCTCTGTGGCGATTAGTGATGCGTGGCACCTTCTCCATTGCTTGCCTGATGATGTTCCCGCTCTTCTCACTGCTCTCCAGACTGTAGTCTTCGACCCAGAGAGGTTTAATTCCGATCGGATCTGGTTTAAGGAGGACATACTGTTGGAACAGGTCTCAGGATCTTCCGCTCATCACGGGTAGTAATCTTTCATGGGTGTCCACAGTCGGTGTCATATCTAGGGACATCAGAGCTCTCCAGATATCTTTGAATGGACGAAGGGGATCTCCCTATTTGCCTGGAGATGGCTCGAGTACTGAGGGGTCCGGGAACTTCTCCCCTAACACGGCGTCGCACCCGCCGCACCCGCCGCCTATCGCAGGATTGCGATGGAAGATTGGAGCGCGCAGTTTCTGAGGTAGAGAGTCCTTCTTTAATTATTTGAATTGACTGGCCGTTCTTTTCAATTCCAATGCGGTCTTGATCGTCGTTTATATAGGAGGATTCATTTCAATTTATCAAGTCCAATAAACATCAAAACTAAAAAGAAACAGAAGAAAAAACGATAAGATCCAATGAAAAAGCAAGCCATCCAACGCAAAATATCGCGTCCTATCGATTGGCGGGAGGCGGGGTGAGTACGGTACTTGCAGTGACATTTGCCGCATGCCGCAAGGGAGAATGTCGCGATAGGGGAGAAGTTCCGTTACCCGAGTACTGAGCCCACCTTCATGATAAGCCTTCTCATCAGAGGAAAACAGATGACCACGAGCCATGTTGGCAGCCAGGTTTAGAAATGCATTTACTACACTGTTTACCTTTATAAGTATCTTTGAACACGAAAATTCCTCTCTTCCATGAATAATTGTTCACTTTCTCAGGGTAACCTTATGATTATGAAACGGTGCAAAAACCGATAAACTGTTCTAAAAAAGTTTTGAAAAATGCAGCTGCGGCAAAAAAACGGATACCTAGGTTATTCGTGCTAGGAAATCCGTTCATGATGCTAGTAAATCCTTAATGATTGCTTTTTCTGAAAGTGCAAAATTGTAGGGTGATCTTATAATTATGAAACCTACTGTATAAGTAATGTGGCGCCAAATAGTAAGCCGAAAGCGTCCTCACTAGCAGGACTGATTTGCTCCAAAGTTTCATATTTCAGCTTTGATCAAACGTTAAGCATGCCTAATTTCAACATCCTATTGATCATCTCAAGTTTAAATGGGGTGAACATTCTAAGACAGAAATTCACAGGGGGTCTTCAGCAATGTCCAAAGACCCGGTCTGAAATCTGCTTACGGCAGGTTCCCATGTCAATTAGTCACAGCCACTACTCACCTAGCATTTCTTATGCGAGCCAACTTCAAATACAGGCTCATAAAATCGATATGAAGAGACCATTATGGTCAGATTGTCAGACAGGGGAAAGTAGGCAGAATGGCCTAGCTTTACGGAAGAATGGCTACCTTTCCATAGACTTCAGCATTATCCGTGTTCGTCATGAAGGGGCTTCCAGACAAAAGTCAGAATGGTTGCGTTGGGAAAACCTGTTTGGCAAGTATGCAGTTCTTGAGCATAAAAAAATCCTAGATGACCTTTGAACAGCTCTGTTTACGGACACCGCTTCACTGCACAGTTTTAATACAGAGTTATGCAACGTTAACCTACAAAAGCATCAAGTATTATCTCAAATTCTGTTGAAGGGAGCCCTGATGGAGAAAATAAATCTCCACATCACTTTGGGAACGAAGCAAGAAAAAAACTACTCGATCGTCTGTCAGAAGAAATGTTTGGAAAAAAAATTAAGGATGTCACCCTTGAGGTCTTGGTCAGTATCATTCCTTCAATCGTTTCGAAGGTCTCTTGACTATAATACTACTATTCTTCTTAATAATGGTGACTGCAGAACGACGAGAGCAATCCAGTTGTAGCCCGCACTTTGGCAGCTGTAGGTTATAATGACGGTGCTTTATATTTTATGAACGAGGTTAGTCAGAGACATCTTCAAAAGTTTTTCAGAGCTAATAATCGCTAAATTTCAGATGATTATAATGATAGACGATTACAACCATGGGCATTACACACTGGAGAATCTAGTGGACGGGTACTTTCGAGCTGTCCAACAAAATAAACGAATCTCATGTTATCTTTTTTAGAGCTAAGCTCTTCCTAAGAATGTCGGATTCCGAAAAATTGCTGTTAAAATTATTTCCTATTCTTGAAGAGATTAAGAGTAAGTCATCGCTCTTTTTTGGCAATACAGTAAAATCTCCCCCTGGATACGTGACCATAGCTTGTCTGCCAAACAGACATCTTCCCAAAACGAGTATGTATTGAACCCGAAATCCCATAGGTCGGCCTTCTTCTAACATTTGAACTATTGTAAAAATTCTGAAGTTGGCAAAAAATTCCTAAGTATTTTGCAAAATGATCCAACCAACTCACTTCGATCCAGTGCTCTTCCAGTATAGCCATGGTCTAGTCGGTAGTGGGAACTCAAGGTCGTGTGAAAAGCAGTAGTGAGGGGTATCAAATGGAAAAAATGACATTGCAGTGCTAGGAAGCACCGTCGTTGTTAGAACACGGCCACTCAATACTGGGGCTGATGATGCCGGAATTTCAACCACGAAGGTTCTGTTTCCAAACTACTTGCCTTCACTTCAGTGAGTGTCAGAAAGCAAGTAAGCTGTCAGCGTGGGAATCGGGAGCCTATGAAAGGAGCAGAAACCGCATGGACTGAAATTCTTCAGTGGAACACAAAGTTGCAGGTGACGAAGAACAGCCAGGAGCGAAAAGGTCTAAAGCGGTAGAGAACTAGGTTGCAATACGGCTCCAATCCTAGGATTTGTTCCGCACAAAGGTATAATTCTGGAATGTAAGCCAACCGAAGTATTGTTAAAATCTCGGATCGTACAACTAAAATCCACCACTGGAAGGTATTCCGTTTTATAAGTCCCTTCAGCTGTTATACGGCAGATAAAGTTAGATAAGGGCAAAAGCAAAGAATCAGGTTATCGTATCTACCTTTTCTCCTTAAGCTGTGCAATAATTATCGAAAATGAATATTGCGGATTTTCAGATCCTACTAAAAAGCCCAAGACGAAAGAAACCGAGGCTCCATATGCCAGTCAAGGAGAAGACAAGGAAACAAAAACAACTCAACCAAACAATGATCAGAAAAGAAAAGGTGACAAAGGGGGGGGGGGGGGGGAATCCCAAGGTCTCGGAATGTTTCCAACTCCACGAAAAGGTTGTGAGGTTGTTTTATTTGTTTTATGTTCCCATTGATCGGCACGGAAGTACACATTTCGTCTTGTAAGATCCGTTAACTGTTATGCAGCAGATAAAAGTATAAATAGGTAAATGCATAGAAATAGGTTATCGCGACTGGATCTCTTCCTCGAAGCATGTGATAGTAATCGAGAAAGAAATATATATCATTTTCCAGAAACCTTTGGAGAAGGAGGCGAATCAAAAGAAACCGAATCTGAAAATGTCAATCAAGGGCAAGAGCCAAAAATTAAAACAACTTTACCGAACAATGATAAGAAAACCCTGAAATCGAAAGAAACTGAATATAGTCCCGGAGGAAACCTTCTGAATCGCTTGTCAAAAGAAATGTTCGGAGAAAAAGTGGAAGACGTCAATTACCGGACAATGGTCAGTGCAACTACTCAAAGTGGTATGTAGTGTTCACTTTAGACTTTTCCTGGGTTGCTGTAGAATCTAGAATTACTGTCAGTGAACAACAATCAGTGAGAGAAAAGACTGAAATAGAGGGGAAACTAGCATTCTCTTCTTCCGGTGATCTGAAATTGCAGAAAAGACCAAAGAATCCAACTGCAGAAAGCACTGCAGAAGAAGCAAAAAAAGACGAGGGAATTCGTATCTTTGCCCATGAGGTAAGCCATAATTGGTTACTGACGCCTTTTTGCCTAGTACTCTTGGATTCTAGGTGGTCGGTGCAATGGACAGGGCGAACAAAGGAAAGCTCACCCTGAATCAAGCGTTGGACGGGTACCGTGCTTCAGCGTCCCTAGGCGTCTCTAACCGATCTAATGTTTTCCTTTACAGGATCAGGCGCATATTGAAAATCTCGTCGTCTAGGGAAATGCTGCTCGAGATGTTCCCTACTCTGAAAGAGATTGGTGAGACTCAAGTTTATTCTGATGGTACGCTAGCATCTATTCGTGGAAAAGGTATAACTAGTATAAGAAGTTTTCAGCGTCAGCTCCCAGTCTCTACCCCCCTCCACCCACCCATCTCACACACAATTCTGGTAACAGTTAACCGACACCGGAGGGGTGGAAGGCACGTTAGCTTGGGTGGATATCGACTTCACCACCTCTGCCCTTGCCTTTATAAGACAAACTTCTACTAAGACTAAGATCAAAACTATTTTAAGGTAGTTATTCTGAAGCATTTAACCAGTTCTAAAACCTTGGAGCACTTTTTCAGCGTGTCACGAAATAATCCATTTAGCATAGTTATTCTTGAGTATGTGCAGAATAATTATATTAATTTACCCAATATAAAAAAGGAGCTCTCTAATAGCAGCAGTGAAGGAAATCAATCGGAAAACAATGGAGAAGATCGCATTCACATAACTCACATACCGAAGCAATGCTACGGAAAACTTTCGTTGAATCGTCAGAAGCTGAGGACGCCGGAATTTCTACCACTAAGGCTCTTTTCAAAACAAACAGGATGCCTTTACCTTTACCTGCTTCAGTCAGGGCTAAAAAATAAGCAAGCATGTTCAATGCGAAAGGATGGGAAAGGAGCTAAAATCCTATAATATTTCCCAATCCTTAAGAAAAGAAGCTGATTGAAAGTAGGTTGGCCATTATGGTTCCCAAAATAAGGATGTTAATCGGCACAGAGGTACATATTTCGACCTATAAAACCGTCAACTGTCATACAGCAGATAAAAAAGAAGCAGGGGAGGGCACAGGTTCAGGTCATGGTGACTATCTTTCTCTCTTTGTGCTTGAAATAATAATCAGAAATCAGTACATTTTTTCAGATCCCCCTAAAGAAGACGAATCGCATCTTGAAAAACGTATAATAAAACCAATGCAACCTAATAAGCCTGATGAGAAAGCAGATGAATGGAAGGAACTGGATCTCTTGTCAGAAGAAATGTTTGGAGAAAAAATTCAAGACGTCAATGACGAGACGATGGTCAGTGCAACCACTCAGGAGTGGTATTAACGTATATTAGTGTTCACTTTAGACTTTTTCTGACTTGCTGTGGAATCTAGAATTAAATCAGTGAACGATTTAGTGAGAGAGAAGAATAAATTGGAGAAAAAACCAGTATTTTTTTCTTCCGGTGATCTGGAAATTGCAGAAAAAACTAAAAAACCCAACTGCACAAAACACTGCAGACGGGGCCAAAAAAGACAAGGGAATCCATGACCTCGCCGACGAGGTGAACCGTAGGTGGTTACTGACGCCTTTTTATTTATTATTCGTTGAATTTTGGTGGTCAGAACAATGGACAGGACGAACAAGGGGAAGCTCACTCCGAATCAGGCATTGGAAAGGTACACTGCTTCATCGGTCGAGCATCTCAAGCCAATTTAATGTTTTCTTTGATCAGGCGCGTATTAAAGATATCGCCGTCTAAGAAAAGGCTGCTTGAAAAGTACGCCAGCATCTATCCGTGGACAAAGTAAAACTAGTGATTTCTTCGGCTGGTATACAAGCCGAAGACTTCACTGGTCGATATAGAACAGGGTGCTTCACTCCTTTTCACTCCCCTCCTCCATCTCACACACGACTTGGTACCAATTCAGCGACACCGGAGGGATGGAGTTCTTGGTAGATAGCGCGAGTGGATATCGATCCTCTGGCAATGCATGCATGATATGTAGTGCGCCTTTTGCTGCTACACCACCCCTGCCCTTATTTTGTTTATGAAATTGTAACTCCCTGCAGAGCAAAAGCTTCCAGGAGACACACCTCTACTAAGAGTAAGATTAAAACTACTCTAAATTCATTATCCTCAAACATTTACTTATTCTAAAATCTTGAAGCACCTCTACAGCTGTCGCAGAATAATTGAATAAGTGCAAACCACCGGTTTTCAAGAGCAGGCAGGAACGAAAAGATGTTAGAAGTGCCAAACTCCAGAGACCAAAAGTGCCATAAAAAGGAAGCTGATTGAAAGTAGGTTGGCCATTATGGTTCCAAGCATAAAGAATCGATCGGCACAAAGTTACGCATCTCTACTTGTGAAATACGTCAACTTTTATGCAGCAGATGAAAAGGAGCAGGCGATGGTATAGGCTCAGGACATGGTGGCTATTTTTCTTTCTTCGAAAAGGTTTAAGAAAAATTAAAGCTGAAAATAGTCCCGATAAGAACCTTCTGGATCGCTTGTCAAAAGAAATGTTCAATTATAGGGGCTTAATTTGATGAAAAAGAAGAAAGCGGGAGCAATAACATCTGATTGGGCGCTGAAGGGGTATACTGTACTACCATCTGAAACTTTCTGCACTTCTCTTTCATAGATTGCAGGATCGGGCGCTCATTAACGAGTTCGCCTTCTCAGGGCTTGTTGGTGAAGAAGAACCTTGCTCAAGGTACTCGCAGGTTTGCTTGTCGCTTATTCTAAGCTGAATATTGTAAACTTTTCCAATATAATACTAGCGAGCTTGCAATGGTTTCCGAAATTTTTGCCAAACAAAAAAATTCAAGAAAACAATAGGTTTTAGATGTTGGTAAAACGGATAAGAGCACAAAAATACCGCTGACAAACAACTTCATGATCTTTTAGTTTTGAGGTTTACTTTTTCAAGCTGTAGAACCGAGATAGTAACAAACTTGATTAGGCTGACGTTTCGGTGCCTTCACCTTCCTCGGGGCCTGGAAAAACCATTCGATCAAGCACTGTCTCAATATACAGAGAAAGTTTAGAAGGGCTAGACTAGGGAGTTGGAACTTGTTAACTAACCTTTGAGACAGTCGGCCTTTGAGAACCACCGATCACCTTAAAGGCACTGTTCACGATAAAAAAAGTTATTGAGTTCTTACCTTATTAATACTCAGCGGCCCCCATGGGTTGTAGAAGGGTCCTTCTCACTTGCGCAATTTCGACGTCGAGGGCATACTGGCGGGCCAGTAATTCGCATCTCCGCCCCTCGACCGATGTCACCTTAGACGAGTGTCGAGACGACAGTGTCATGTAATCGCGTCAGAACCCACCCTGAATTGCAAATTGGCAAATTGCCAGAGACGCAATGTGTTGTCTGCTATTGCATTGCGTCTCTGGCAATTTGCCAATTTGCAATTCGGGGTGGGTCCTGGCGCGATTACATGACACTGTATAGTCTCGACACTGTCTAACGTGACACCGATCGTCTCTAACCGACGCTCTTTCAATGTGAAACTCGTCCAGCCCCCTTTCCAGCTCTTTTTTTTGGCCCTTTGTAATTCTTTTTGTTCATCGTTTTTTGCGCTTTTTTCGTTGTTATCGCTTCATTCTAGAGTAGTTCTATCAATTCCCGTCAAAAAAGGGTACCCTAACTTTTTGTGAATGGTGCCTTTAAGCTGGTATGGCTGCGGTTTAAATACGGTGAGCTTCAGGTCAACTTGCTTCAGGGGCCTCCAAGCGGCTGATCACGTAGATCAAGCCTACTCAAAAGCACACAAGGCTGAGCGCACTGCTGGCCGCTTCCCAACCAACCCCTATCGATAACTGTATAAGCCCCTGACCCCGCCCCGCCAAGAGGACCTCCCAGAGAATCGACATCGTAATTCCGAAGCCGCATTGCGCCGCAAAGGGCACCAGCTCTGTGGTTACCGCCACGCACTCTTCCATTTCGTTAATTTTGGGGGCCTTAGCCATGACCCAAAAGGCCTCTAAGCTTGGCCGCGTCGCAATATCGAATTCACGTGTGATATCGTGACCGTCACCTCAAACCTCATATTCCCATGACATCGTATCCCATGGTCTCCTGGAGAAGTAGCTGTTCTTAACTTTTGCATGCCATCCAGGTGCTCCTTTATTCTGATGCGAAGAGGCCTGCCTGTTTCCCCAATATACTCCTCTTTACACTGAAGACACGATATGAAATATACAACACCGGATGTCATGCAGTCTCCTTCCTTACCATATGGGCATATGGCACCAGAAGGCGTTAAGTACAGGCGGCCATACAGGCGATTTCGGACCAATCGTTGACAAGGGTTTGAGGGTTAGATGTCCACGACTCTCACTTAAGACCTGCCTTTCTCACACATGGTCGTGTGGCCGCACTTAATTCGTCTGGCATGAATGGGCACAAAGTGGAAATTCTGTTTCTTTTTCCTTTTGACGATTGAGTGCGACTGCCCTTCGCCTGTATCGCAGTGGGAATCCAGAGGTTTCGTACCCAATTGCCTGTTGTATCGACTCTGTTTTCTTTCCGCCTGTTGAGGAATTTCGAGAGGCGGTGTGCAACATATTCCTTATGATGGCCTTAGTGTTAAATGGATGGGCGGAACGGAACGGGAGTGGACTAGTATGTTTTTGCTGGTACGCTTACAATACCATTTAGTCCTAGAGACACCCGTAATCACTGGAACCTGGGCATTGAGGAACGCAAGCCAATCGTCTGTCGCTTTCTCCTGTGTGAGCTTTGTATTTTCCGACTGTTGGTTAAACAATCCGGGAACAGGTGTCCATCTCCACTTGGGTGAAGCACACAATAAATTCTCTCGCTAATCCTGCTGACTGAAGTGTTAGACGGAGCCTTCGAGAGACTCCGCTACTGCCATGGTCACACCATTTCGTTTGGGGTCTTCTCCGTTGTAGAAGTGTTTGACACCCACTTCAATTTCTCTGGCATTTGCTCTCTTTATGCGGTTCTCCTGAAGGCATGGGACTTGGATGTTTCTGCGCATCATAAGATCAGCGACCCCTCGATACTTCCCAGTAAGCGATCCCACATTTAAAGTCCCGATTTGAACTAGCTTCTCTGACCGAGGTCGTTCACCCTCGGTAGCCTTCGCACTCCTCTGCCCACTTTCGGGCGAGGTCTTAGCTTTATTACTGAGTTCTTTAGAGATTTTTGGCATGACTGTTGTGACTGGGATATTATATCAGTCGGCCTGTGACCTGGGCCTGACGCTGGAACCGATGCAGTTTCTGCGATGTTTGCAAGGCACGGGTTTCGCCAGGGATCGAACTCACGTCCTTTCTAGGTGAAGACATGAAGCTACACTCTTATACACCGGCCATCTCTGCCTTAAAACATTTGAGTTACCGACATGGAGTATTTCGAAGATATGTACATATATGCTTGCATGAACTTCTGGCTTTGATGTTGTTCGTACAGGAAAACGATACCGCGAAGGGCCAAACATTGTGCTGCAAGCGGCGCTGCCTGAATTCTGAATTACAAGGACATTCAGTGGTCTTGATGAAGGGAGTCCCTCCACTTCTAGACTTAGAGAACTTACAAGGACATTCAGTGGTCGAAGGAGTCCCTCCACTTCTAGGTTGACGCCCAATATGATGCCGCACTTAGTACCATATTATAGTCATCTCGATTTTCTAAGACCTCCCTGTGCCTTCTTAAATTTACCTCTTGGCAGTATCTCCCCTCCATTACATTTCTGGCGTTCTAAAATGTACCTGGCATGCGAACGCTTGAACTGGAATTGGCTCAATCTTACCATAATTTCATGGCCTGTGGCATTTTGGTAGTCCAATGGACTTTACTCTATACGTGCAATTATTTATTACGACGTGTAAAGTGACCGACAATAATATACAAGTCTGCAAGCTTATATACATATATGAAGATGTGAGCGGTGCCCAGACACCGTTTTTTTTATTTACTTCGTGAGTACGATTAAGATATGGGATAAAAGGGCACACCGCGCCACGCTCAGGTTACCTACTTGATAGCACACTTCTGAAACCGACAGGTCATGCCTTCGGTCTCAACAGGTGCTTATAATAAACATTCCCTAAGGTAATTAAGTAGACTAGTTGTGAGCCCAAAATACTGGGGCGGGGACGAAACTAGCGGTAGCTATAATTTGTACAAAACTAATGCTTACTTAAAATTTATTGTGCAATGCACTTACAATATTAGGCAAACGAAAATTAATCCAACGACGTGACAACAATGTTCAACATTACAATACAATTTTCATTACTTATGGAAACACTGACACTTTTTGCAAATGCCTTTCGTTTTGTAAACTTCTTCAGCGTGGCAGGCGTCCATGCGCGCCTTGGTCATCTTTGCACTCGGGTTCTTTGGGCACCGTAAGAAGAGGCAAGAGAGTAGCGTGGATATCATTGTTCCTTCTGCTTCTCTCAGAGAACAACTTAACTTGTTCAAATACTGCATACTGGGTATGCCATAATCAGAGCAAACGTTTTGTGCTCTTAGCCCCTTTCGGCAACATGCCAACAAATGCATTCCAAAACGTACTGCTGTGTCGGTCATGAAACACTCGGGTCTAAAATGCGGATGAAGGATTATGATAACTCCAAAGGACTTCTCAACCGCTTTTCTAGCCACGGTTGTGCTGATCATGTATCCGGCAGGAACGGCTCTTCCAGCACCATCTACCACCACAAAAGTGGGCAATTAAATCGTATCGACAAGAATTGTAGGTGTCATCAACGCTAGCTCCATGTTTTCCGTAATTTCCCAACCGAGTTAGCTGCAACCAAGCAGAAACCTGTGCCATCTAGCCTTGTAGGTGGTAAGAATAGTCTCAAGCCGTCCTGTAAAGTGTTCCTCGCAGGTCGCTGCGATGGATTCGAGATCGTTTTCATGAAAATTCTCTCGCTCCATTCCCATCGTTGCTAGGGTGTTCCTGACATCACCTGCTGTTATCCAGTGAAGTCGTTCAGAAGGTGCAAATGTTCCATCCTAATGGCCCCCATAACACTCGGTACGAAGAACTTTCTTCAACGAAAAAAAATTTCTTTCTTGTCGTCGTTCGACTACGGTAGCAAAGCAGCCTTAGCAGTGGGACGCAGATACGATTCACGATACTTGACATCGATACGTCCATTGGGCTCACTCTCAACAGCCTAGAGTTTAATTTAGTAGTTGATATAAGCTGGCTCAAATTTGACTCTAGAAAAACTACTTTCAAAAATGAGGTAAACGCTAATGTGGTTGCCCTTGCATTTGCTCCTTTCTTTGCTATCGATGACCATTCTTCTACATGATCTGAAATGTATTGTTGTTGATGGGATGCAATTAAATCTGATAAACTGAATGGATCGATTTTCACACCAAAAAGGTAAATGTAACTGAAATAGAAACAGAGCAAGAAGGTGTTGGCACCCAAAATATCGAGATCCAAAAAGATTATAAAATGGAACTTTAATACTAGAACAAAGTAGCTGTATGGGAAGTATACATTAAAGCTGAATGAGGAAGAGACTCATAGTTTGATGAGAACAAAGGGGAAAAAGAAGGTTACCAGAACAAAACCAGTGAGTTCAGAACAAATCGAAAAATCAAATCAAAAAAAGTGATGGAACATTGATAGGAGAGCGAAAAGTGCAACAAAATCTAGTTGGCAAACTAATCAAGCGGGTAGTCATAGTCAAATCAGGAGGTAAGCAAAAATGAGTGAAGTAGACAAAATAAAGACAGAATAAAAACAGCGCACGTCTCAAAAACTTCTCTCCTGCAAGGCTCTGCTTCAACGGTCGAGGGGTTGGTTCACAAAGATAGTGAAATTTGAGATACCGATTAGAGCAAAAGATATATGGAATAAGTGACAAGGTAGAACAGGTTTAGAAAAAAATGAAGAAAAACTAAACGCGGTAGATGGAGCGCACTGATAAGTTCAAATGTTGAAATGTTCAATCCAGATGTTAACTAAGTAAACCGATAGCTAATCCAAACAGTAGTGACTGAAAGATAAAGTTGAAATAAACAGATCAGAAGAACTACACTGAAACTAACCGCGCACATCCCCTCCAGATTGCGAAATCCACAGTTCGATCGAGGTCTTGAAAAATTGCGAAACAACTAGCTGCTTATGGAGATCACGTGAAGAAAATGCACAGTTGCGAAACAGGAAATCTCATGTCATCAAGGTCGGCCTGCAGGCCTATTCACCCCATGATAATGTGTTCCAATGGAAATGGTTAGCACTGTCTGTTTAAGCACAATGACGCGACGCTCACCCGTAGGGCACTAGGTTTGACCCTCTTTGTTCTTTACGTTCTCCTTACACAGCTATGAGGACGTAACAGACTCAGTGATTCTTGCCTTCTGTTGTTCCCTATCGGTTCTTATCAGCTGTTACCAGATACTGTTGCTAGGCATATACGACACCCTTAAACCTTACTCATCTGTTGAGTTTATTTGGATGATGCAAATTTTGACGCTCACTCTTGCTTTGCTTCCTAGCAGCCCTTATCAACTGTTACCATTTACTGTCAGCCACCCATCAGTGCTTTAGATCTACTGCGTGTGTCATTTTCTAATATGAAAGCTTTAGATATAGGGAAGCGGAAGTTATGAATCTTTCATCCCACAGCGGCATCGACACTTGCACATACATAGCGATTAGTACTATGTAGGATAGTAGTGTGTGTGCTCACGGCTCACCAGGGAGGGATCTCAAGACAAGTGGCCGTTCGAAATGAGACCTATATCGTTTGGCGTGTTTCCGGAGGCGGATCTCAAATCTGCTCTCCAAATTTGCTCTACGATTCCCTGAATGGGTACAGGGGCGCCTGAGGGCTACATAAGCTAACACAAATTACACGGATGTTCCAGGTTTCTCTGCGGTCAGTAGGAGCTGTGGTAGGTTTTACGCTTTATGTGGAGACTATGGTTTGGGTTTTGTGGGAAGAAAAACATCTGCACTATATGGGATTTCTTCATTGTAAGCTAGAAATTCATGCTGATTTTGTCGCGTTCTACGAACTTCCAGAGGTTTTACTAAAAAATTTCCTCCCTGAATAAGCAATGCGCTTCATTGTCTTGCATTGTCGAACAATCAATGGTCACAGTGGGGCAGAGATGATGCAGTGGCACTATAATAAAAGCACAGTACGAGTTCCAATGCTGCATCGATTATTGTCGGCCAAGCAAGTCTTCCATCGCTTCGTGGTCTGTTAATCGGTTTTGGACTCGTCTAGGTAGATATAAGCACTGACTTGTATATTGGATTGTCAGTCATTGTATAAACCATGTAACGCCACTCTGAATAGAAATCAAATGTGGCAGTATCACAAAGGCAGAATTGTTTGACGCCGAAAATTTTACCTTTGTTATCCTTCATATTCACGAAATTTCTCGGATTTCAGAGTGAGATGCACACTTTGCTTCTGACCCCGAGACTCTGACTCGAAGAACTTAAACAGATGAGGTAGTGTGGTTGCTCTCTGCAACCAACCACCCTTTCATCGTTATGCCTTGCCTTCTCACCTCCCCTTGACCAGTGGTTCTTCGTGGTTCCAATGATTACGATCGTGCTTAGCGCTTCGGATTATCTAGCAAGGGAAGGATACTTGGTCGCGGTGGCCATTCAAGATGAGATGTATACCCCCGTAGGTGGTTTTGAACGCTGATCTCAAATTTGTGTTCCAAATCTGCGAAACGATTTTGGGAACCAAGTTACGGGACCGGGGCCTCCCTGTGTTATACCACTGCGCTGAATGGATCACTGAGCCGAGCAAAGCCCTTGCCTGTGCAACGATGGCATAGGGGATAGTGTGGTGGACTGATAGGCATGACATCAAGATTCATTCCTTGATGCATGGGCTTGTTTTGCTTTTCCATAAAATGCGTCCTAAACGCTTGCAAAACGTTTTTGGGCTTAATGTTAGGCATCTACAGGGCTCCCTCACAAATACGGAACACTGGAGAGGTATCTCAAGGCAAGTTTTGTTTTTGCCTCTCATCGGCCGACGAAGGGTGGAGCTCCATTCGAGCAAAAGAGGAATTCTGAGTATTTGCTTAAAATGAGCCTCAAAAGCTTCAGGGAGAAGATTTCAAATGATTCACCGGATCAAACACTCTTCTACACGTCACCAGCGAATTTTCTGAACGGATATGGGGTCATCATATTTGATGGAGAAATTGTTCTTGTAGCATGAGGTAGACACCAACACTATCCAAGAGGCGGTAATGAAGTGGTTTCGAACCGTACTTATCGATACTATGAAAACAAGCCCGTTATCCTTTGCGAAGAAGTCGAATTCGTGAAAGACGATCACAATGATCCTCTCCGGTAGCCCGATGAGGACAGCGGCAATGGACTCGTACCTTCGCAAATGAAACTCCCTACGTTTTTGGGGATATAGAGGCTCTGAAGTGAAACGTAGCCCCCAAGTTTGTGATCTGGCCCGTGAGCTCCAATTTTGTGGCACTGGTGGAAGAGTCTATGGTCTTCTATAGCTCAAGTTTCGAAAGAAGCCACACCTTCTCGAGCATGAAAAACATGTTTTGTATCATCACGACAGAGTGCCGTCTACGGAAAGTGAGAGAGCATGAGCTTTCGAATTAATCTATTATTGACAACTTACGATGTTATGTGGTTACAACTATCAGGTTCAAAACAAGCGAGTCGGTCTGCCTACTTATGGAGGTTAGCGGACAAGTTGGAAGGATAACTTATCATAAAATTAATAAGGGTGTCCCACTGCACGACAGTCATTTCCACTGGATACCGTTTCAAATCAACAATGAAGGCTCATAGGGGGAAAATTTAAAACTATGCATAAATGGGTTCAGGGTTTTGAAGGCAGCCGTGGTACCATGCCCCACCGCATCACCACGTTTACCTGGGGGGCGCGCGATTCACGCGTGACCCCATTAGAGCTCTTCGCGCACGCAGCATTGTTTCAGTACTTTTCTGTTGAGATGGACCTAATAAATTTGCAGTAGTCCACGGCTTCACCATGAATTAGAGCAATTCTCTTTATTATGGCGATGTAGCCCCTTCGAGAATAGGGATTCACATCACAGGTCAACAATTTACTTGTCAAACGTTCAAAATAAGGAAAAATTCAAATTTTTTGATTCTAGAGAACGCAATCCTTCTGTAAACGTGCATAGTTGGTCATTTGTTTACTTATTCTACTTATAAGTTCTTATTTCTGCCATTATGATGGTAGGCATCATGTTTTAGCGCTTTTTGCCCGTTGACCTCATTATATTGGCGCGTGAATCGCACCACACCCCGTTTACCTCATGAGAGAGCTCCTTGAAAGGACGTCTACCTCAAGAACGAGCGGATAATCATATGTGCACACAAAGCGATAAACTATTGCTTTACAGTTTTTCTTCAACAATGCCAGTTAACTTGTACCACCGCTTCGAAAGAGCGGGCACTATACCCAGAATCTGTCGACGGTGTCTCTCCCAAGGAGGGCCTGCTCGGATGAGTCATTCGACCGCCGCCTACCGTAAATACGGGAAGCTGCCGAAGATTTCGAATCACCATCTTGACAGTTCAGGGCAGAGAGGCGGATGTGTATATTCGGCCAGTGGTGGTAAGAAAAATTTTTATTGGATTACTATTCCCCGGAGCCCTAAATTGTGAGGGAGCCCTGAAGATGCCCAACATTGAGCCCGAAATCGTTCTGCAAGCGTTTAGGACGCATTTTATGGAAAAGCAAACCGAGCCCATGCATCAAGGAATCGAAAATTGATGCCATGCCTACCAGTCCACCACACTATCACCTAGGCCACCGTCGCACAGGTAAGGGCTTTGCTTGGCTCAGTGATCCATTCAGCGCAGTGGTATAACGCAGGGAGTCCCCGGTCCCGTAACTTTGTTCCGAGAATCGTTTCGCAGATTTGGAACACAAATTTGAGATCAGCGTTCAAAACCACCTACGGGGGTATACATCTCATTTTGAATGGCCACTGCGACCAAGTATCCTTCCCTTTTAAGACAAAAGCTGCTGATGTTGCTGATAGTAGACTCGTGGGCATCATCCAGAGACCACGAAGTTATTTCGTCAACTTCACCTCAACAAAAGCAGGTAAAGGTAGTGAACATTCTCGCTCATACAACGAAAGCAACGCAGCTTTAGAAGTTAATCTCTTTTTCATAATACCACCATCATCTCATACGTAATAGCTCCTGATCCCAACTTTTGTGTATACAGTCGTTACTTGTCTTACTATTACTGCCTACTTTTAGTTCCGTGCTGTTGGGTCTAGGAAAGTCCGCTTATATTCATGGCATGCCGCCGGCTACTCAAGCATTGATTTGAGGCGCCTACACGATTCTGTTTCCTTTCTGGCTTGGTAAGAGATTGTAGTGCAGCACAATGTTCCAGTTCCTTCTTATTTGTTATCCCTATTAAGATGAACTCTTTCGTTCCATGTTTCTCGTGCATGCGTTCATAAAGTGATGAAGTCATCTTATTGTGAATTCAGACTTACATCCATGCAAAAAATTGAAAACATGTTCAGGTAGGCAGTATTTCTCCAAAAGCTGCATAACTTCATTAAACAACGATAAACCAACATAAAAGGAATTTCTAGTCTACAAGGAGGAAATCCCATATAATGTATAAGCTTTTGCTCCAACAAAATCTGAGCCATAGCCTCCCGCCTATGGGGGGTCAAGCCTACCACTGCTCCTTAGAACCCGATACGTCCATGTAATTTGTGTTCGCTTATCTTATGTCCGCCAAAATAACTCCATTCAGAGAATCGTTCGTCAAAGTGGAAAGCAGATTTGAGATCACCAACTTAAAACACGTCTGAATTTATATAGGTCTCACTTCGAGCAGACATTTCGACTTGGTATCCTTCCCTAGTCAGTAACATGATATGTGCTGAAGAATGAGACTGATATTCCCTACAGTTTGATGCAGAAGCAATGGTCTACTTTAAGGGAGCATTCTGAAAGCTGGAAATTTCGAGTGCAACACTTAAAGGGAGCTCCCTGCTTCATTGTTACACCCTTTGCATCGTTCAGAAAGACCATGATTGTTCTGAATGGACACAAGCATACCTTTCCATATAGGAGAGGACTAATGCTGTTCTCTGAGCAGTGTGGCAAAACACGTCAATACATTTCCAACCGTCGGCAACAGAAGACACGTGGCGTAGCCTCCTTTCAAAGTCACTCGTAAAAACCTAGAAAGCTTCAAAAAATGCGTGGGCAGGAATGACATCTTTGTTGAGATCGATGACATCGCTTCCACTGGAGTGCGCTGGACACAAGCTACTGGTTTACGAAGACAGTGGCTAAGCCAGTTTCTATCCACAAGCCCAAGTCTTTTCACATTTTAGCAGGCTCTATGCGGAAAATTATGAAGGAGATTACCAATGCTGACTAGCTGGAACCAAATGCGCTGTATACTACTATGTACATTGTGATGGTATCCACTACAACAAAGATATTCAGGTTGATGTATTTCTTGCGAGTTTTGACGTAAGAACGAAGTTCCATTGTGGCTATGCAACGGCAAGTCGCGTTATAGCCGGTTCCTGCTCCTCGCGTTCAACGAACTACTTTGCTAATGGTGCATCTCAGTTTTATTCATCAGTTCAACACAGCCTGCCAGCGGAGAACAGCGAGCGGGTGCTAGTATATGTATTTCACATATTTACCATGAAAGTGTCGTTAACCACAGGCCTCCATTCTACATAGATATTCATCCGTTCGATTAAGTTAGCAGTTGACGTACATGCAAGTGTTGCAACCCTTCCAGTCCCTTTGATGTTCCTTTCTACGGATGATTAGAACAGGCTCATCAAACTTTGAAACCCTGCACAGTACTAGTAACGGGGGTCTCTAATCGAAGCTTTATCTTACTCTGGTGAGGATGAACTCCGATAAGATAATTAAGATAAGATAAGATATACTCTATCAAATAGATACTTATTGAGGTAGATAGGGTTCCAGTGTGAATCTATTGTAGTGCCGTCCGTTCAGAAGTACGTCGTGGTTACACTTACAGTCACACTCAGACGATGCAAGTCGTCAAGGCTCAAAATGTGAGTGGCATAAGATTTCTTCAACAGCCTCTTTTTGAATGATCTCCTAAAATCGCTTTGACTTTTAGAAAGTGGATGCACTAACCCCATTTCTGATCTTTTTCGTTGTGGGGTTCCTATTTGGCATCTTCCTAGCGTTCCTACATGTGTGGTTAGTGAGGTAACCGGAAATGTTTTCATTGTGAACATCATTACGAATGTTTAGAAGGCTTTGTTGGATAATAGCTGACCCATTTGTATTCGATCTACAGATCTATGACGAAGAGTCGACTTTCATCCAAGCGCACAGAAAAGAAGAGGAAGCCAAAAAAGTCGAAAAAAGGGAAAGAAAAGAAAGGCAAAGGCAAGGAGAAAAAGAAGGGAAAAAAGAAGAAGTAAATGAATTTGATCGTTCCCAAATAAATGATTATCTGTTAAGCACTCATGTTATTTCTCCGACTTCTGAGAAGTTCAGATTTCTTGAAAGGGCATTAAGTCGATGGACATTTTGCTCGAGATCACGAGCGCCCTCAAGATGTGGGAGGGTTACTTCTAATAGAGTATGGTTATGTATTGAAAGTGATGGAAGGGTATCAGAGCACGATGGCCGCCTTCAGCCTGTGCAAGTCTGAATCGTTTTACACGCTCATTGCTCACCACCACCCAGTAATGAAACTTTTCGGGTCCGAGTCAGTATGTGTAGCAGCGGTCGCCTGTGTAACAGAGAAATTTCCAAATGCCAAAGGTGAACGATGAAGGGCACTGACGCAACAATAGGGGTGGTCTGGTGCGAAGCGAACTTCTTTCAACACACTAACGGAGATAGCGGGTGCTTCACCCTCGAACCATACGTAATCTCCGCAAGACGCATCATGTATCTAACGCTGCTTTCATAGTCCGCCGGCGTGTGTGCCGGCCGAGATAGTGCTGAACGGGGGGGAGGGGGGGGGGGGGAGTCGGTCGACGCGGTCGCGTCGCGCCCAAGCCTTTTTGAAGGTCAAATGCAAATGATTTTGATCTTATTTTTCTTTGCTTTCAGCCCTTCGAAGGGGCTTGGGCGCGACGCGACCGCGTCCACCGACCGCATGCCTCCCTCCCTCCCCCCTAGCACTACCTCGGCAAGCACGCCGGCTCGCCGGTGGACTATGAAAGCAGCCAAACCGTTAGGTGCAGTAAATCATGAAATATTCTCAAGTATAAACGCTGATAGAGTGGTCCGAACCACTGAACGCTTCCCAGACTATGGAAGAAAAACATGTTTGGTTCAGGTCTTGCAGATAACCCTTGAAGGTGGGCTGCTATTGGGCCGCAGTGAGCAAATGAGGCTGGTCAGACTTAGTGACTTTTCTGATAACGTATTGGCACTTGATTATAAGGAGGCTCACTCTGATGAAAAGCTGTAAGTAAGATTGTCGTCAGTGACATAGAGCCATCTGCAATTGTAAAATTTGAGCAAACTTCGCAACCACAAATTAGGAGCAGACGCCAGTTGTTAGTCCCCAGTTTACTTTAAGGTGACTTCGGATTGAAGCTTTTGATAGTAATAACTTTGTACCTTGCAGGTTTTAAATGGGAATATTTCCTGAATTCAATGGATCCAACAAAAACCAGAAAAGAATCCCGGTAAATTATTGTGTGAGCATAACTTCAAGCGTCGAATAGAGTGACATCGTAGTGACGACAGCCTCCCACAATGGTTTTTTGAAAGTCGAGAATGACTTCCGACTAAATCCCTACCTGTAGATGAATTCTGAGATATAAAACGCAGATAACACTACGAAAACTTATATAAAAGGACGTTGTACAGCTTAAAGTTTCCACAAACAAAGAAAACATGCTCAAGAACGCTAGCTTATGTACATGAGGTTATTTTTGTCATTTGTCACAACCGCCGATGGTAGCGAGGATGATCTCTCACACACTAACTGAAATACAGCAGCTATGAGCACAAATGTGCAACCATTCCGACCAATAAACCCCTTCCAAGCAACGGTTGTTTACTATCTACTTTTCGTCCTCCGTACTCATGGGTTTCAAAAGCAGCTCATTTTATTTCGTTTGAGCAAGGAGTCCCACACGGAGGCGCGGTCCAACATATTGCGCTCGCTCATTTTGCGAGGTATCTCAACATCAAGGCGCTTTAGAAAACCAAGGTCCACCAGATGATCATGGTGGTTGATTTCGTGACAGGAAGCATTTTTCCTACTCCATTAGTAAAGATGTTCCGATTCGCTTGGGTTCACATTTTGATTTGGTCGTTGTAACTGATGATAGTCTCCCTGGAGGTTGCCGGTTTTCGAGGGTAAATTCACTCTGATTGGATTATGTAAACTCGTCACGAACTGTACGTTCCTCTAGAGCATGGTCTAGTCAAACGTAATATATCTCTCTCGCGGCTTGAACCGCACTCTAGGCCTTGCGGTAGAAGATATACTTCAGATGCCGAAAATGCGCGCAGTTCTTCTCCATTTTCACACGAGTACTGTACAGAGAAGTTAAAGGATAAAGTTTTTGGCGTTAATCAATCCCGTCTGAGGATGCGCCCCCGCACTCTACTTCCGTTCTGAATCGTAGTGGCGTAATGAGTGCGTATGTGGCTTATACAGTGACTTGCGGTGGCCAGCCGACGTCCAAGTCAGCGCTTTTATCCTCCCAGACGAGTCTGGTACCAATTCACCGACCCCGGAGAGATGGAAGGCTTGGTTGGCTTAGGCGGGCATCGATCCTGGATTCGAACCCTGACCGTGCGTGTGATATAGTGCGCCACTTGCCACTACACCACCTCCGCCCCCTGTTCAGAAAAACGTCGACAAATGTTGACAAAAGCTTAAGAAGGGTATAGAGGAGGACCTACGCTTTCAGAAAACATCTAACTTTATGAAGTTGGTCCATTAATTTTTTGCACAACAGTTGATAATCCGGGGTGTCGAAAATCAGCGGAAACTTTTCGGACAACCCAATGGTTTGCTGACGAGACCACTGGGGTCGCTGATCTGACGGAGTGCACGAACATTCTGGTTCTATTTATATCTTCAGACAATGTGCTGAAGATTAGCCAATACTAAACAAATCAGGCAACAGAGAGGATAATGCACCAAGCGAACAGATATAGGTCCTCTAGGTTGCAATCCCTTAGGGACTCTAGGACTGTCTGTTGTTAGTACGATAAATCGAATCACGGTTATGAGCATGACAAACCGACCGACAAACCATGAGCAAACCCTCGTGAAATCAGGATGACTACTGCTCGAATGTCCAGATGGAGAAAAATCTCAAAACGGCGGAAGAAGAGCAGCTCAAAACTGCAGATGACGGTACCAGAACTACACAAGAAAATATTTTAACTGCACAACTACACAGGAAGACATAAGAACTGCACAGGGGAACAGAAGCACTGCACAAGAGTGCGTAGGTACCGACGGATCACATATGACATATACAGTCTTGCCTAGAATTTTTCCGTGTTCATGATTCCTTTTCCGAATTAAGCGCCTCTGTGGAGTAATAAACGTTCCCTCGACTCTGCAGTGTCCTGCATCGCAGCTATTCTCATTCCCTCGCTCAGCCTCATCGCCCTTTGGAAATTTTACTTTCTGTAGAGAACAACAATCAAAACAGCGCTTAAAAAAGCAACAACGCAGGAAAGTGCTCGCGAAAACTTCCACTAAACCAAAGGAAACAACAAGATCATAGAGAGAACCAATCTCGTCTATTTTGCTGCTCACCATGGCTCTCTTCGTTACAAGACTTTTCATTTCAAAAACCACGGTTCTCAACAGCAAGTGCCCCACCGCTATTACCTTAGACAAAAAGATCGTCTATGCAGAGCAGTGCAGAACAAAAGGCATCATAGTCGCATCTTTTCGTATGAGCGTTAACCATAAGGACTATGCTGGTTCTCGAGGAATAAGTCGCGAATGTTGTAGGCCACAGCTATTCTGTATGTTCGTGTCAAACACTACTGACAACAAACATAATCTGAATTCTCGCAAGGGTGGCAGTTCAAGTAAATTCCCAACTATCTATTCAACGCTCATGATAAGTATTTTTGTCGCAGGCATGAACTAACTATTCTACTGTCATGTGCGCTCTTTCAACTTCCAAATTAAGTAACGCCATAGGTTCCAAGGGCTGGTATCAAGTCCAATGTATTAGGCTACGGTATTTAAGCGCCACTTATGTTTCTGGCCTCAATCTCTCTACATATAAAGCACTAGCTTCTGGTGTCCAATTGCATGTCGGTTTGTGCATCCTTCCGCGATAAGTCACGTAGTCGCGATGAAGAGCGTGAAATGTCACGTGAAAAGGAAGACTTTGTTCCTGGTTACGCTATTCATCAATACAATCGTAATACATAATGTATCTGTAATGACGGTTCTGTACATAAGCGAAGCACGTTCGTGGGCACAGTAGATCGATGATTTCATAATTCAAGTATATAACAAGTATATAATACTGCTACCTGAAGAACTATAATTATAATCGCTCAGGAATATAATACGGCTACATAAAGAGCTATTACTAACTAACAACTCTTTAATTCAGATATGTAATACGGCTACATAAAGGAGGAAAACACGGGAAGAAAACACCAAAACTAAACATGAAATAGTAAAAAAAAATGAAAAAAGTAAAAAGGCAATACATTAGTGTTTAGGTAGGCAAACAGAATTCAATCAATAATGCAATAGCAGCAGCGTCAGCTTATTTAGATCTATTTTTTCTTAGAGATTGAAAAAATAAAATGAAAACTCTTCATTTCAAGTGTTCGAACCCTCTGCCATTAGACGATGGTGATCTGAAAAAACAAGTCGATTTGTTTTTCGCAAGATTTACAATAAGTGGGAACCTACCACTTCAACATCATCTTGTAACATATAAATGGCAGGTATACATATGGTGTGACGTCAAGCCTTCGTCCCACAGGAACGAAACAAAGGACGCATTCTTCCCAAGAAACGTTTTCGGTGTTCAGGCCAGAACAAGAACATTCTTGTTCGATCCCGTAAGGAGTCCATAGAAGGAACTTCAGTAGAAAAAGGGGTGGAGATAAACCGGTGGGTAGATTCATCGACCAACAAGTGGAGGAATTTATTCCAAAAAACTAAACGTCTGCCTTGAATCTTTAACGCCGCCAGTCGTTCCCCTCTTGCTCTGGTCTGTTTTGAACTTTGGTATACAAAACCACCAACCGCCGTCGTCTTTCGTATCCGGATGCTCTTTACGCCCCGCTGCCGCTTCGCTGATTCTGAGAAAAGTCGCGAATGACAATAAAATGATACAGCAGTCTTCAGTAGCTTGACTGTATCGGTACTCAGGGCCCAATCTACGACTTTATCAATGTGTTCCTTGGGGGCCTACTTTTTGTGTATCACCGCAGTAAATTCCTTTTTAGCCGAATCTATGAAGAGATTCCAGAGCTCCACCTCTCCTAATCCACCATCAAAGAAGTTGAGGGACACTATGGCCGTTAATAAAAATTTGAACTGATTTTCATTGATCATGCGCAAGAAAAAGATTTCGCAACTTATCTAAATGAGATTTATCCACCGACAGAGTAGAGGCAAGACCTTCGAAACGCTCCCTCATGGACGTGTAGGCCGCGATGATTGCCGTGGCTAAGGGTTTTCGGCAGAAGTGCCAGTAACTCGGGCTAACTCTTCCATTCTAGCGCTCCTGGTCGTTACTATGGTCTCCGAGCAGGCCTTCCATTTCGGACCTGAATTGAAAACGCATAGAATGCGAATCGCTGACCCGCAAGTCAATACGACTAAGTGTACCGAAGCAGCACAGGCGAGCGGGTGGGCACGCAGCAATCAGGTAAATGCCGATATGAAATCAATAGGTCAGATCATCGCCTGCAGGGGACGCGGAACCTGTCAAGCCTATTTCGTAACTATAGAATATGCCCTAGTAAGCTTGCGCATAACAACGCCTAAAGGCACAGTTCACGATAATTTTGGATAATCCAGATTATGACGAAAGTTGGAAGATATGATGGAAAATAGTGCGATAAAGGCGAGAAAACTGCGTGAATCGGTGTTCCAAAAGTGAAAAAGGGAAAAATCGGTAAAAAGGAGGCTGGAAGAGAATGTTATCAGGAAAAAGAGGAATGGAGCGTTCGGACGAGCTATGCAGTGTGTGTCATCGCGTATATGTAGGTCGTAGCGAGAATAGCTGACTACGGTAAGCAAAAACTCATTTTTTCGTCAACACAGGTTAACAAAAAAACCCTAGTAGTAGCAAAAATAACCATCTTTTTCGGTGCCAAGTGGGTTGGGGGAAGAGGGGTGGACCGCGCGGCACCCTGCGCTCTCTTTAGCGAGATAGTACATAAGGAAGAGAATTCGAGCCCGTAACGGTGTTTAGGGGTGTTTCATAGCTTTTTTATGTTATAACTGTGTATTTTTCACTATTTTTAACCTAATTTTCGCAAGAGGGGGGGGGGCGGGGGCTCCGGGGTGGGTGAGCCAATTAGACATTCAACTTTTATATCATCTCAGCTTTTTGCACGACATAACAATCGCACCCACCCGGAGACCCTCCCCTTCTTAAAAATTGGTTTTATTGGCTCAGAAGAAGGGTATCCATAATATGCAAACATCTTAACATGTGCCAAGACTTAGTCTGTTCTGAATCACGAAACACATCAGTACAACCTCACCATTCCTTCCCAGACTCAAGCTCACTACTATCTTGCTGGAGAGATAATAGGTGAAAAACATAGCCTCATCACTCGGCGATCAGCTAGCCGAATGTCCGTGGGTCCTAGGACGAATATCGCAATCTGTATCGCTCTACATTCGTCTGACGTGACATCAATCGATGGGCGGGAAGTCCGGCGATCCGGTAACGGGGCTCCCATTGTGCCCTATTGTGCTCTGTTGAGTGCTGAGACTCGACAGCGTCCTTCCTGTTAGCCTTGGGGGCCACTGGGTATTGCTAATAGGAGGACTCGGAAACCATTTTCAAACTGTGCCTGCAAGGGATTTTACCGCCCGCTCTCTATGCAAACAGCGCGCTCGAGTAACGGCTCCGGTTACTGTATCACACAATCACCGACCGTTTAAACTTGTCCCGTCATTGCTTTTTGTTGTTGCGCTCTGTGAAGGTTTTTCAAAGTTGAATACAACAAAGCAAGCCATTGGAAAATTTATGAAATGGGTTGGCAAATACGAAACCGACAGTAAAATCTACGAAATGGTATTTGGAAATTACGGGATTGGTGTTCTGTAGTATCACAGAATAACTGTGCAGGTTCTTAATGGTCTTTTTATGAATCACAATCTAATATTCCGAGATTCTTCTTCCATGACACACGAAAAGCGTCAATCATCATTCTATATGAAATGTTATATTTTGACTCGCTTCAGCCTTTATCTTTTGACTCACTTCAGCTTGTTTTTCTTTGCCTAGTATATAAGCCCACCGTGCAAGAACAGGGTGGTGTTCTCCCCATCTGTATGTCAGCATCGACACAATAAAGCTTCGACAAAGTTCCGTCTTAACAACATCTGGCGACCACGGCAATGTCACCTCCAGAAGACAGCACTCAACTACGCCGTCAGATCGGACTCTTCAAAAAATTGCTCCAACGCTACACTTCCACTTCCACTTCAATTCTCAAAGACTATCAAGTCTCTCCCGAAGCTCACCAAGTCGATCATCTCGACAACGACGAACTCGAAACACTCCGACAAGAAATCAGCTCAGTCAGGAAGCGTCTTCTGAACACCTACGAAAAAATCACCAAACTACATGACGAATGGTCAACTCTTCAACATTCGGACGCTATCGAGTCTACCATTTTCGACGAGTATATTGCTAAGTATGGCGACTATCGCACTTCGATAACGGCAGCAGTCAATCAACTTGAACAACTCGACTACCTAATGAACGCACTTGATCAGGAGTACACTAAAAGAAAGCTCCACATTCCATCCGATTCCTCAGACTCTGCCTCCCACGATGACAATGTCGGAAAATGGAATTCCGCACCATCATTCGCTTTTCAATCTGGACTACTACCATCCTCACCGGCAGGTCCTCCCGATCCAACGCTTCTGAACTTTGTTGACGCTTCTATTCTACCGACTACCCAGAGTTCTGGGCACGTTTCGTTACGCTGGTGGACAACAAGCAGCAGCTGGATGATACCACGAAATTTTCTCTACTGAAATCCTGCTTGCGAGGTCGTGCACTTCAATCCATTCAAGGACTATCTCTGACAGCTGCAAACTATAGAATCGCCGTTGACATCCTCAAAACCCACTATGACGACAAAGTTACTATGAAACATATACTCTTCACCAAGCTGGCTCAGCTCCCAGCATGCGATCCCGAAGGTCGTCAGCTACCTACTCTCTACAATCGTATGTTCTCCCTCGTTCGTCAGTTTTGTAACGGCGGTGATGACTCCAAGGAAACTGCTCTTGGTGCTCTGCTTCTCAACAAACTCCCCGTTCGTGTTCGAAGTCAGATCTACGATAGAACTTCAAATAGTCACAACGTGACTCCCAGCGAACTACTTCACCTCCTCACCGACATCGTTAGAAAGGATTCTACTCTCTTCGAAATTGAATTCCATACTCGCAGAAGTATCGAAGCAAAGAATGTCGACTACGGTTTCCACTCCACTACCCGTTCGGTGCGTCCTCCTTCAAACGGCACCATTACTCGATCCACTGAGAAACAGCACAATCCGAAGAAAACGGGAAAGAGCTGTCCTTACTGCAAATCCGCTTTTCATGGCGCAATGGACTGCAATGTTTTCACCACGACGAAACAACGATGGGCTCAAACAAAAGTTCTCCGCCTATGCCACAATTGTCTTTCCTCAGCTCATATCACAAGAGAATGTCCTTCAAAATATTCATGCCGATACTGTTCACAAAGGCATCACTCGTCACTATGTCGACAATTCGAACATCAATCACCGCTTCGTAACCTACCATCAAGACTTTCTTCAACGACAACGAATAACCAAGCAAAAAAGGACCAACAACAGCACTTCCGTCCGTCAAAGCTTAACTCTCACACAATCAGCGTCGCAGAACCAACTCCAGAACGTGCTCCTGTCGCTGATATCAGTGAACGCATGAAACAAGATGCAACCAATCCAGCCACCATAACTTACTCATCCAGTCAATTACTCGCAACAGCCTCTCCTACTTCGCAAGCTGCACTGATGTGCGCAAAAGTGAGTCTCTTCAATCCATCCGACCCTTCAAAAAGTATCGCAGTTACAGCTTTTCTTGACTCAGGGTCAAGTAAGTCGTATATCACAGATGAAGTAGCAGATCGCCTCAACCTTGATACCATCACAATGGAGGATATCGTGGTATCCACATTCGGGTCAACAAGCTCACTCAAGCTAAAATGCGGAAATCACAACGTCGGAATGGTCACAACAAAGGGACCCAAACACCTGCAAGTGAAGTCAGTACCGACAATTACAGGAAATCTTTTACAAATTCAGATTAATCAAAAGGTTTCTAGTGGGAATTTCACATTCTCCCAATGCAAACCTTCTATCCTTATCGGAAACGATTACTTTTGGGACGTAGTCCTCTCCGACGACTTCTTCTATCGTAGACTCCCCAATGGTTATCGACTGCTCCACACAACCATTGGTGACGTCATCATAAACGAAGCGCTCGATTTCAACCATGTGAACGCCTACACGTCTGTTATATCGAACGAAACAGACTTAGACAACCCGCGCCACCATGACGAACTTTGCGAACTTGTCAGCAACTTTTGGAAGCTCGAAACAACCGGAATAACAGACGATCCAACTAAAAGTGACGATGACGAATGTCTCAACTACTTCAACGACACCATAACCTATGATCAACGTCAGAACCGATACTTTGTCAAACTACCATTCAAGAGCGATCCAGCACAACTGCCAAATAATTTTTCACTCGCCTTTTCGAGACTTCGCTCTCAGGTAAAATCCCTTCAACAAAGGCCAGATTACCTGGAAAAATATCATGCGGTGATCAAAAATCAAGCAGAACTAGGTATAATCGAAGAAGTCCCCTCGGACCATCTGTCGAAGCCTTCACATTACCTATCCCACCATGGAGTGGTGAAAAAAGACGGAAACGACATAAAAATCCGTTGCGTCTATGATGGCTCTGCGAAGGTCACAGGACAGTCCAGCCTGAACGATATACTCTATCGTGGTCCAGTACTTCTTCCAGACCTCACAGGTATCCTACTTCGAAGCAGGTTTCAAAAAATATTGATTTCTAGTGATATCGAGAAAGCCTTCTTAATGGTAGGACTCAATGAAGAGTCTAGAGATTTCACACGATTTTTGTGGCTGAAGGACCCATCGAGACTTCTTGGACGTGGTAACATCATCACGTACAGGTTTACTCGTGTACCTTTTGGGCTTGTCAGTTCCCCGTTCCTCCTAGCAGGTACCATCCATTACCATCTGTCATCTACTGCAACTCCACTTTCTCATGGAATACTTCGTAACACGTATGTCGACAACGTATTTCAAGGCGTGAATACCATTGAAGAAGGACAAGAATTTTACAAGCTGTCTAAAAAGCTGTTCCAAAGAGCAGGTATGAATTTACGTGCCTATGTCAGCAACTCCAGGGAACTCAACAAATACTTCGAAACCAACGAACACTGCAAGGCTTCAGAAACTCAAAAATTGCTTGGTCTCCAATGGAACACCGTCAACGACACAATCTTCATTCGTCTTCCCGACCAACCAACGAGTGATATCAGATGGACAAATCGAAAAGTACTGAAATGTATCGCTAGCATCTACGATCCATTGGGTCTAATTTCCCCAACGGTGTTAATCGGAAAGCTTTTCCTACAATCGCTGTGGAAAATCGAACTTTCTTGGGACGAGTTAATTCCCGCAAAATATGTCGCAAATTGGAAACGCATAACCTCTTCGTGGAATTCTCCGGGATTATGCGTACCTCGCCGATTATTCAATGAGGATGAAAATACAGAAGTCGAGTATGACCTTCATGTGTTCACTGACGCCTCAGCAGCTGCGTACTGTGCGACGGCTTACATCGTACAAAAACGGAACAATGGGTCGTCATCAGCATCACTCATCATGTCGAAATCCCGACTCGCACCGCTCAACCATGCTATCACTATTCCACGGCTCGAGTTAGCCGCTATGATGATCGGCTCAAACTACTCACCTTCGTCGTACAAAACATAGAGGTTCACGTGAGTCGAAAGTTTTTATGGACAGACAGCAGTGTGGCCTTGACATGGATAATACGCAACAAAGATCTCCCAATCTTTGTTAAAAACCGTGTTAAGGTCATCTTGAAAAACACGGTTGACGTCAATGTGAGGCACATTCCTGGAAACCTCAACCCTGCTGATATCGGCAGCCGCGGAGCCACAAGCCAAGAACTTCTTCAGTCGTCATCCTGGTGGAAAGGACCGGATTTCCTAACAAGTGATGATGACAGTTGGCCAAGTGACTTATTTCACTCTCTTCAAAACCAACATTATGGAGACAAACCAGGCACTACATGTGATGAGTTACCACAAGACTCGGCTAATTACTGCTTCCCAGCACCAATTACGAAAGCAACCGTACTGGAAGTCTTAAGGTTCAGTTCGTGGAAAAGGACGGTCAACACGATGGTCAACGTTCTACTTTTCATTACGGAAAAATGTCGCAGTGCAAGAAAATATTTCGGCACTTTCAAGACCACTCATATCTGGAAAGCAGAAATTATACTGTTTCGGCTTGCACAGGCAGCAAGTCCTCCTTCCGAAGAGCACATGAAGCAGTTGAAACTATTTCTATGTCCTGCAACGTCTCTTTGGAAAAGTAAGGGAAGAATCGACCACGCCACGCTACCACCCGACGCAATCACACCAATCTTTCTGCCTCGTCGATGCTACATCACCGACCTCTTTGTACTCCACGTTCACCAAGAAAACAACCACTGTGGCATTAATCACACTCTTACTATCCTACGACAAAGCGTATGGATACCAAAGGGAAGAGCCGCAGTGAAGAGGATACTCTATAATAACTGCTTCCGGTGCAAAAGAAACCTCGCGAAACCTTATTCGCTACCGCCCTTCCCCAGCCACCTCAACGACGAGTGAATCCCCCTCAATATCCATTTGAGAACGTCGGCATGAACTTTTTCGGTCCTCTGCAATATCGCACAAAGGACAATTCTACCGACAAATATTGGATGTTACTACTCACTTGCCTGAATAGTCGAGCTATTTATGTTGACCTCGTCCTGGATATGACTGCTTCTACAGTCCTGCATAGCCTACGACGGTTCATAGCGACTTTTGGATGTCCCACGTGGATCATCTGTGACAACGCTCAGTCATTTAAAACCATCGAACAATGCTACGCATCACTTCCAGATCCGCCCACCGATGAGGACATAATCAAATTCTGTGCTGCCAAACGAATTGAAATGAAATTCATTCCAAGCCTTGGCCGTGGCAAGGCGGAATCTATGAGAAAATGGTCGACATTTTCAAAAGGTCGTTCAAAAACGCGATTTCAAACCGTCTTCTCGATATCGAGGATATTCGGACGATAGCAAAAGAAGCAGAGGCAATTGTTAATACGCGACCTCTAACATACTACACTGATGACATCAGCTTCTTTCCCTTACGGCCAATCGATTTTCTACGACCTTATGCTCGGCTCAACGGTCCGCAACCTCTGGAATATGACGCCGAATGGACACCTCAAGAAACAACACGAGATACATTATTGAGAGAATGGAGTCGCACCACTGAACTTGTCTCAACTTTCTGGAAAAGATGGACTCAAGAATATCTCTCATCCCTCCGCGAAAGTTTCAAATTCGACCACCGGAAGCCTCGATCATATGAGCAGAATTCTCCAATGAAAGGAGATTACGTCATCATACATGATTCAACTCTACCTCGCGGACAATGGAAAATTGGAGAAATCATAGGATCACAAGACGACTTTAAAAGGTCAGTCGAAATCCGTCTTCCTTCAAGAAAGATCATCACTCGACCACACAACTTGATTTACAAGTTGGAACTTCACCCTCCCGATGCATCGAAACAACAGTCATCTTCGACTAACCCACCGAGATCTCAACCTGACGACGATTCAAGACAACTGCAACGACATCCAATGATAACGAGATCAAAGGCAAAACTTTTATCGAATGCGGCTCTAGTGTTCTACTGTCTCAGTATTCTTACCTTCCATATGGTTTCCTCCACGAACACTCGCTGTCCAGAGGTCACGAGCTTCAGTAGAACGATTCTATACGCAACCAACTGCGTGTCGAATGGAATCGCCGTCGCAAGGTACGATCAAATGGATAAGTATACCCTGTGTTGGTTTCCTGTTTCCTGTCCGATGGGACACATACGGTTCGATGTTTCGGCAGCACCTGCATCCTTATGTGGTGACGCATGCAAATGCCCTAGCTGGACGAACTCATGCTCCTTCAATAGTGGATCAAAAACCACCTTCTCGAAGCTAAAAAATTTTCCACAACATCTTCGTCAATACCATCCCGACTACGTTTGCTCATTCAATCTTACTTCTACCTGCGATGCGAAGAAAAGAATAGGATTTTTTAACCAAATTCAACTATTCGACGGTAGTCTCTTTCTAGTCAAAGAGCTAACAATACGAATCAAAGACTACATAGACAAATACGACTTCGTATGCGTTGACAAAAAAGAATGGAAAAGACCTCCAACCACACGCGTCAAGGGGACGTCACGCTTTTGCGAGAGGCACGAATGCCATCCAGACGCTCGCCTTTTTTGCAGCTACGACAGTCCAATCGCCCTTCTAGTCATCGATGAGTCAGGACAAGACAACAGCGATCGAACCATACCAATCAAGGCATGGGGTACAGTAATGAAACCATACTATGGGTATCCCGAAACGTCATCGAAGACAACAGAAAAGGTCAACTCAGGACCTCTAGAAAGCGCACAAGAGATGTTGTTAACACTTGAATGCATCAAAGGTGGTCTTTTTTTATCGACTCGAAAGGCTTTTGACGTAATCGAAGTCTGCGTTAATAACTACTGCGTATATGCTCAAGGAATGAAGACAGAATCCATAATTTTCCCAAATTCAATCATTATGTACGACTACATCGTTTCGATCAAGGCATATTCGAATGGTGATCTTGTGCACGACAGGAATTTATCCTGCAAAGCTCACCCAATCTGCGAAATGCTCCGATGTACCCTCTGCTGGGAACGACTCTACAACTCGCAATGCTGGACTATCTGGGAAACCATGCTTATCATGACTTCGATACTACTTTTTGCCATCTTGTACCATGGATGTGCTATCTCACCAAGCTCGTTGGATTTCTACTCCACTTCGCAAAGGTATTAACTTGCGGTATACTGGCAGCTTGCAACCCTCATCGAAAATCACTGAACCCCCGAAGGTACATGTCTCGCCGTCGACGTTTAAGAAACCGCAGGTTTATAACTTGCGTTGTCTTACTCCTATCGATCCTCCACCTTTCAATCGAATGCTCTCAAGTCGACTCTATGAAAACTAATGAAGAAGTCTGTTCCGTGGCAGATGATATTGAGACCTGCTCATTCAACGAGGCAATGGTAATCACGTTACAACCCCTGAAACAGGAAACTTGCATCGCTCTCAAAGACCACAACAATCAACCTGTCGGCATAATTTCAATGAAAATCGACGGTATCTTGTTTCAGTGTCGAAAAAACGTGGAATTTTTCACACGAGACCATCAGCTAACTTCGGAATCGGTACACAGATGCTACCTAGCAGGCACTTGCGACAGACGTACATGCGAAAATATGTCACCTACCGAGAAAAGCAAGGAATTCTCCTCCACGGCAAACAACAACCCTGGCTACACCTTTTGTTTGCCAAGCTGCGGATGCTTATCATGCGGTTGTTTTTTATGTGAACCAAGTTGCCTCTTCTATAGAGTTTACGCAACTCCAGTCACTTCAACGATTTACACAATTTTCACCTGCCCTAGTTGGGAAACTATCGTTACAGTCGAAGTAACAATTCGACAAAAGGACTCCACTACGTCGACTACAATCCAACTTCATCCAGGGCAAACTACTGCTTGGAACGACCTCAGATTCAGTCTTATTGGAACAGTTGTTCCACAACTACCAATACTATCATCAACTTTCGCGCAAACGGACACCTTCACATCTGTGATAAAACCTGCTCACCGTGGACAACTTCAACCCCACAGTGCGGGACAACTTCAATACTCAACGAAGGAACACGCACAAATTTTCAACTGTACGTTCGCAGTCAACGCCTGTAAGTGCACTCACGGGCTTTACAAAGCTTCTTGCACATGCAGCTCCGGTAGCGTTGCAGACTTGATGCAACCATCTCCACTGCCATTAATTTCAAAAAACGTCATAATCTTCGCTGAAAATCAAGAAGTGTATGCCAAAGCGAACATTGGATCAGCTCTACAATTACAGTTCGTGGCCGAAAATATGAAAATAACTACTCGCCAATCCAACGCTACATGTACTATTGAGACAAGTGATCTCAATGGATGCTACGACTGCCTCGCAGGAGCCGAACTAAAATTCTACTGCCGATCCAGTGAAAGCGAAGTAACTGCTAACATCGACTGCCCTTCTCAAACACAAGTAGCAGTTTGCACCCCTTCAGGCCACATCAACAATCTCAGATTTCACCTGGACACTTCGACTGTCTCCATGACATGCAGTGCTTCCTGCCCTGGAGGAACCATACCTTTCACAGTGAAAGGCTCACTTCTATATGTGGACGACAACCTCATCAAGAGCGACTTGCAGTCAGAAGCGAATATAAGAGACACTCCTAGAGATACCACAATTTTAGGTCATCTATTTGGTAAACTCGAAAAATTTATCAGCGAGCTCCCGAGCCTGTTTCCAACTAGCTTCTTCATAAAAGCCATACTCTCTATATTATTGACTTTGTTTGTACTTCAATGTATCTATCGCCTTCTGATGCGCTGCATCATTTCAAATGTCCTAAAGAAGTATCTTTAGCACGTTTTTCCGCCGTGGGAGTGTTCTGTAGTATCACAGAATAACTGTGCAGGTTCTTAATGGTCTTTTTATGAATCACAATCTAATATTCCGAGATTCTTCTTCCATGACACACGAAAAGCGTCAATCATCATTCTATATGAAATGTTATATTTTGACTCGCTTCAGCCTTTATCTTTTGACTCACTTCAGCTTGTTTTTCTTTGCCTAGTATATAAGCCCACCGTGCAAGAACAGGGTGGTGTTCTCCCCATCTGTATGTCAGCATCGACACAATAAAGCTTCGACAAAGTTCCGTCTTCACAACATCAACATATTCGAAATTGACTGCAATTGCAAGAGTCGGATGCCCTGTTAGGATTTACTTGTGTGTGATTCCTAGATATCTACTGCATTTCATCAAAAAGAAGTTTTTTTCAATTTTCAATTAGGCTTAGTATAGAGATTGTTGAAATATTACTTGCATGGGTTTTTTTGTATAACGCAAACTGGCGACAGTGCTATGACTTGCTTTGAGATAAAAAGTTCTGTGTTCGTTCGAATATTGGCCTGTGTACCCTTTATCTAACGTTTCTTGCAATGTTATGACCCAAGAACAGTTTCGTAATAGTGCGGGGGCTATGCGCCGTCAGCGTAGCGTCCGACGTTTCGACTCGCTTTTACTCTAATACTCTCTTTAGGGCGGCAGGAAGCGGCGAGCCTTAAGAGGCTATGTCTATCGTCTATTTCAACGAAATTCTCAAAGTCATCGAGAAATCCCACGTGAGTTAGATAATCCTTATTTGAGCCTACAGATTTCTTCATTTACAAGTAGTCATTAGCTTTAAATTAACATTTTTGGATTTCGAAAGGTCTGAACGCGCTCTTAATCTGATTCTTCAATATGATCATACAAGAATGAGGCTCAGTGTGTTTCCTACTGTTTCTTTCTTCTTTGGGTTTTGGTTCGAGAGGTTGGGTAACCTCTTTCTTTTTGATCTTTTTTTGACATTTCCTAATCTATCTTTCGCACAGTACATCTTTCATTTCCGACTTTCTGCCTCGTTTCTAGAGCTAATCCTTTCCTTCTTCTTCAGTCAGGCTATTCCTGTTCTATTTAAACTAATTTGTTTTGCTTTCCTTCTTGTTTTGACTTTACTCTATATTCTGCTATGTCACTGCTTTTATGCTTTTTTGGCTTCTCTTTTTGCTCTATGTCCATTCCGTTCTCTCCCTGTCTTCAGCCTAAATATGTATGTGTCTTCCCAACTCTCATTTGTCTGCCGCTCTTTTTTGAGATTCCCATCTAATTGCTGCATCAATTTTTGCGATTCTATCTGTCCCTTCTCGGGCTATATTTCGTTTTTTTTTTGTTTTGCTGGCTTCCATATTTCTATGTAGTTACTGATCGTTTTCTCTTTTATATGTGATTCTTTCATCTTGTTTCCTGCTCTTCCATACCAAGTCTCTCCAATTTTATAAAGCTTTGCTTCGACTTGACTGTCATTACTTCATAACTTTGAGTGGGCTCGTGAAACTGGTTATGGGAATGTTCTATCGCAGGGAATCTCGAATATGTTGAATACAGATTGAGAACGCTATTCTTTATTCTCAAAGCCGCTCACCCTTCATATAGTTTTGAACAGAAACTTTAATCGAGTTCGTATCAACTAAGTTAACAAGTATCACGATTACTGAGGTAGTGGGTGCAAAGAAAGTTCAGGGTGTGAATAACTCCGCGTCAACGCTTGATTGTTCATAATTTCATTCCCGAATTCGTGACTGGTTCTTACACTAGCTCTAATTACAGCCTCTTAAAAGAACCATCGTTGGTGTGGCCTCTCAGGCAGGATGTGCAGCCGCTGGAACGGCTGCAGGAGGGCTTACCATGGGACCACTTGGAGCACTGATTGGCGGTATCATGGGAGCTCTGTATGGTTACAACTGCAGTAGCGACTATGATGTGAGTGTTATGTCGTGTTGAACTACGTTTCTCCATTATTATTGCTTCATCTATGTATCTCGTTATTTCTAGCAAGGGATCCTTGGGTATACTAAATATTCCCTTGTGCTGCGGTTTCCGCATCTGCGTAAGGGAGATTTGACGAAACGGAATCGTTGCAATTCTTTTTTTTTGAACAGGAGTCAAGTTTGAATAACCACTAGAACTGCCAGTCCTACCCTGAGGTACTGTGCTCGTAGTTACTTTTTCAGTGTTATTACCAACTTTTCCAATGAAATAGTTCCCTGACCAATTTGAGTCCAGAAAATGTGAGGTGCTGTCCTCCGTTTAAGTTAAGCAGGGCAATACGTGTATATAAATTTATCAATGCCTAAAAAACCAGTTGGAGATGAGCCAGTTGGAAAAGTTGAAAAAATGAAATATCGCGATAAAGGAGGTCTCAGAGATTTCTTTGTGGTGGGAAACTGAAGCTTCTAGGTGGTGCGAAACTGAAGCCACCGAGAGCGGAAATAATTCTGATATATTTACATCCCTTTATATCTAAACCGTTTTGTTGAAAATGTGGCATGTATCAATACTCTGTACGTACTTAGCTACGTAGCGATCTCATTTTTTCTGTTTCTATACTTGCTCTATGTTCACATATGTTTAGAATCTGCTACTTGCTCTTCGTGCAATGTCTGAAAGCGAAAAACGTCAAGTTAGTGAACAGGTACGCCAATGATAGGATCTTGTTTGGTTTCTATTATAGTTCGAATATTGTTCCGCGTGTGAGCAGGAGTCTATTTCGATCAATACCTTTGAAACTAGACACTTTTACAATAGGACTTTAGCTTCTTATTGTTTTTTAATTCTCTGCGGATTGATTGCAATTTCACTTTTTCTTCCGCTGTTTCACTTGGAGAAAGCTTTCTAACTTTTGGGTCATCCTGAAAACTTACTATGGGGATTTCTTACTCTACCATCCACTTTCTTGAACATCCTTTCTGAATTATGCCTTCTGATAGTTACACGTGACCAGGACTGTTTGAATATATTCCTCATTGTCAGGTAGAGTGAGGATGCCGAATTTCGTAAGACACGCAGGCAAAATGTTTCATTCTCATTAGAGCATTGCTTACAGTAGGAGAATAAGAAAGCACATGAAATCTAGAATCTGCAACCAAACTAAATGAGTGCTTCCTGGTGAAGGGTGGAAGTGAATAAAAAATCCGAGAGGTGGGCAGGCTAATTGATGCAAATAATGGCAACAATTTCCGTATTTTCACGTTTCTTCCACCTGAACAATGCTTTTTTATGTCTAGCACTTTTTCCTAGGCTGAAATCAATTTTAAGGTTCAACGTCTTGTTGGATCAGCTTCCATAGAGGAGCTGATGCGCTATATAACAACGGAAGCCCACAGAGAAATTCTTCTTGGTGTCATCTCAGATTTCGTACGTCAGAGAACGAGTCCGAGTCCACAATGAATTAGCGCAGTTTGTCAATAACGATCCGTTCTTGAATATATGTAGCTTAATCTTGTTCTTAACAATAATTTTTTGAAATAGTTTGCAGTAAAAACGTGGACATAGACAGATTGAACTATGTTTGGCCGTCTACCTTTTGTTACGTTCTAACGCTCTCTCAAAATACGTAGGTACATATGTTGGCCTTGGAATTAATTGTTCATATTCACTAATGGAACTAACTTTAATGAACTTTCTTTTGATAGTTTGTTAATCAACCCCTTTGTTTGTGTCAGTTACTCTATTGTGTACATATCTCTATGCCTTTCTTGTGTTTAGCTGTAGATACTAAGGCTCCGGTTTATTGCAAGCTTTCCAAGTATTTTTTGCAGCAGGGTATTTTATCCTAGCGAAACACTCGACAATAAACAATTTCATCTAATACTGAGTCTTTTGTTTTCTTGAACTCTTAAGATATTCATATATGAGCTTTATTAGGTTGGCGATTCGGCGAAATCTTCTTCAGAGCCTGAATGGATCGTAACGATCTTAACTATCCGGTCAACGTCTCCACAAACCCACTGAAGTTCAAGGTCCCTAGGGCACGCACGTGATTGAAAAGAAGTCCATCCACCGTAGCCTTGTGGGTTCTCCCAAACCACCCGACAAGTGATGCGGGTTCATTATTGCTGTTAGCATCACTTGCAGTCGGTAACTAATCCATGTGAAACATCTCAAAATTACAACACAGACTTGTTCATGTTGGTAATTTTTCATCAAGATACAATACTCGTCATTAATAAATGAGAAAGCGAGCAAGCCCACCAAATTGGAAATTTTATTGGTCATCAGACGAGTTATAATAACTTAGCACAACGTATCACAGTCGAATCACATTAAATTCACATTAATATATTAAAAATAACTTTGCATATTAGTGCGTCATACACTTCAAAGGAGTTCATATAGGAATGGGCTGTCAATAACAGCTGCTCCCACGGCAACGCCTCCCTAAAGTTCTTTGCATAATACATAGGTGAAACGCGCAAGACGAATGTCTACAGATGGAAAAAATGTGAGAAGGGAATGAACTATAAGGTAGGGTGAAGATGTATCAGTGTACTAACCTCATCTATGTCTTCACCTTTCGTACGTAAAAGATGGCCACCTTGGCGGACCTCCGCTAAACCTCGATCTCCAAGAGCATAGCCGTACACTCCAAGTTCACTGACAACCTTAGACATTTTCACTGGTTGCATTGCTCGAACGAGATAATTCTGCAAAAGAAAATTCTGGCAAATGAAGAAGGTACCTCCTCAGCTTTTCACTTCACCTCTTGTACAAGCGGATGAATCCGCTCCATGAGAATATGGGCTCCTCTCTCATCCTGTGACATCGACTGCAGTTTCTGGGCCATTTTTTCACCGTAGAAATTACCACCTCCTCCTTCAGTTTGTGGTTTTAGCACGAATTGATTAGGACGAGCTATTGCACTCCGAAATATGAGGAAACATATGAGCAAAAGTACGAGCAGGAAAAGGAGTGATGTTAAAGTATTTAGAATCATCGATTCACCTTGACCAACTTTTCTGTTATGGGTGAAGAGTCATTGATAGCCCATATTCCAGCGAACGTAGCCCGTATTGCTGCCGCCTCACGTGGATGCCCAATAAATCGTTCAACAACGCCGTCTTGTGCAAGCACCTTGAGCACAGAGAAATCTACTTAAGATCTAGTTTGATGTACTGGTCAATCAATAACCAGTATTACCTGCTGAGTTTTCTTCGTATTTGCCACCTGAAGACCAATCCACGGTGATTTAATTGCATCTGACCTTTCAATCAAGAGGCGAGCAGACCACTCTGAAAAATTGCAATTCTCTCGACATCTACAAAAGGTGTCTGTCGGAAGATTGGACTCACTGAAATTACCTTTTTCAGATGGGTAGTTGTCAGGAGAGTATCCAGCTCTGAAGTAAACAACCGCCACCTGCGAGCCCAACAAAAGTAAATGACGCTCAGGCGATAAGGTTAGACTGAAATGAGAGCATATTAAAGCATGCGATCGACATAAAAGCATTAGTTTTATCAGCAGCGTGAAACCTTCATTCTTCGTAACCCGATCCTAAACAGCCGAATAAGCGCCTTCCACTCGAATACATAACTATTTCGCAGCGTAGAGATCTATGGCGCGACTTACAATATGCCTACTACACTTCTTTGATCCCATCTATGTCCACAGTAGCATCTCTATTCCTCCCTTTCCAAACCAGAATTGTCCACTTGATCATCCTCGCTCGAGGGGTAGAGGGAGGGGAAGAGGGGGGGGGGGCATGGCATTCCTTTGGTTCAGGGTCTGGTGATGAAGGCTGATCATTACACTGACCTGGTGTTGTTTGACGTCCTGAGGGGTCCAAACTATAAGCGCCCTAGTCCAACGGTCATCACGATATCACATAATTTGATCGGCTCACCTGGTCTTCGATTTGTTGGCGTAAGCAACGGCGACCCTGATCTTCGTTCGATGGCGGGGCTAGGGGCTCCCTGTACTCCTCTGCGCGAATGTAATGGGAAATCTCAAGCATGGTCCCTTCCGCTACGTGTTGAATACAATGACTGCATGCTCATTCTGCTTTCGTCCAATTCTCCGAGGCGTACTCCAAAGCAGGAAGGACAGCAAAGTCGAAAAGGTGAGCGCGAAGCTGGATTTTCCTTGTCCGCTTCGTTACTCCGTCTACATTCTTAGTGGTTCCCAAGCCTCCTTTTGCTCAGCTCCGGTGCAGGTCGTTCATCAATTGAATAATCGACCTCTATCAACGTAGCTATAGCGTTCAAAGACATTTATTCCTTTAAGCGTAGAAGGAGCATCAGCTATCAGTCCGTCCCTCCGAATATCGTGTTTGTTAAATTTAGTTTCAAGCCCATCTTCCCAGAAGCGCTATTGAATTCGACCGGAATTCGTTTTGCATGTTCAATGGTCGATGCCGAAGCCCGAATTCGTCTACAATGCGAAAGTAGAACGGCACTGAGAGAATTGAGCGAAATATCGCTCTGCCGAACCCACACGTTCACATTAATAATGATTTTCTTGTAGAATGGCGAGATTTCATAGTAACCGAAGAATGCGAAGTTCACTTCTGCTTTTTCCACAAAAAACGAGCAAAATAAAGTTTGACGGTGTGAATACTTACCACTGGTCGCATTCGGATAAGGTTCTTCGGACAATTTGATCAACGGGAACACCCATATCCTCAAGTGCATACTCAACATGTCTCTGATCGATCTGATTTTGATTTACATCTTCCACTATCACAAGTACGACAGCATCGGATGATGGCCATAATTTCCTGTAAATGTCGTCACTGTCAGTAGAACAAATTACAGATTGGAAATGTTGCGAAAGGGAACATCTGCAGTTGTTTTTAAAAACATACACACGGAATCCAATCTTTTTTTGCACTTTTTGGAGCACTCTATTCAAAGGCGCAGTTCACGATAATTTTGGAGTGTCTAGTTCCAGAATAGTAATGGAAGTGATGGTCCAGAAAAGTGCAAGAGTGGCGGAAAACTGCGAAAGTCAACACACTTATAAAAATACGGGGTTTCTAAGAAGTAGTAAAATTAGGGGTTGGACGAGTTGCATGCAGCTGGCTGCAATACACTGCCTTAGTGCAAGGTGTGCAAGGTGCAACCTTAACAGCTTTTACAACGCTTAGGAACTCGTGCACCTAAGGTGTATACGTCGGCTAAGCCGGTTTGGGGTCCTTATCACAACCTAGCGTGGCCGTTTTTCGACCCGACATCGTCCCTTAGGCTATGGTTCCGGGTCACAGGTCCGGTCAAAGGAGAAATCTTAGTAAACATTCCCAGTAAACTGATGACTGACTGACTTAAGACCATGATTTCCAGTCTTTGGGGTTGAAGGATGGCTGTTTCAAAGAATTGAATCGGAAGAGAGGGTGACCACTGTGAGGCCTACCTATCTTGCTGGCAAAAACTATTGGTCTGAATCACAGTAGAAGTAGAAACATGAATGGATTAACTGCAGCAATAAAGAATTTTGGAAAACAACATAAAAGCTATTAGGGTGTCCCAAAAGTTTTGAGAAAATTTATCTGGTTTGTTCAACACAAAAATACTACAACAAAAAGGTGAGATCAGTAATCGAGATAGTGGCCCTCTTTAGCCACGACGTCCCTCCATCGACTGGGCAGAGCACTGATGCCATTCATCCAGAAAGAAGAAGGGCGTGAAGCGATCCATTCATCCACTGCATGTTTGACTTCCTGACGATTGCTGAATTTTTTCCCTTTCGTGTAGGCCTCCAGGCTTCTGAAAGCATGGTAGTCACAAGGACTAAGATCAGGTGAATATGGGGGGTGGGGCAGCCAGGTAATCCCAAGCCTTTCCAGCTCCTCAGCCGTCGCCCTAGCATGATGTGATCGAGCGTGACTCATCAAAATCAGAATCTTTCCCTGCATTCGGTGTGAAACCGGAGCTCCAGACACCATCTCCCGCAGCTGCTCGCAGAATACCCTTACAGTCACAGCAGTACCCTCAGGTAGGATCTCATAGTAGAAAAAGCCGGCGGAGCATAAGAAGAACGAGATCGTATTCTTTTCGACGTGTCCCCACGCTTGGCAATGGCTTCTGGCCTTATGACGATTGGTAGCCACTGCAACTTCCTGTATGGATTATCATAAGGAACCCACTTCTCATCCTGAGCGATGATGAAGCTCGTCCAATCCACCGTTCACTTGCGGTCGAGTAGCTTCCGACACACATCGACCCACACCTGACGCTCGCTCCCAGTCAAGGTGTGGGGGATAATTGCAAGAATTGCTGCGCGAAAGCGACGTCTGCGTAGGATGTCGTGGGTGGTGGAACGGGGAGCAGAAGTCGTCCTCTCCATTCCTCTCAAGCTTTGAGAAGGATTGCTTTGGACGGAGGCTAAGACAGTTTCGGTCTTGGTGGAACGTGGACGTCCGCTCCGTGGCACTTCGTCGAAGTGAAACTCTCTCTAGAGAAGCGGCCGTACCACCTATAGCAGGTGGCGAGGGATGGTGCAGTACTGCCCATCGATGACTGCAATTCATTCCGCTCTTGAAAGGCGGAGTGACCAGATCGGTAGTAATGAAGCAGTAGGCGCCTGTAGTCGTGTCAGTCGAAAATAATTCAAATGTTGATAACTCACTTCCAAAGATAAAGTGCAATACTGTTCTCTTGTTATGATGATCTGCTAAGCGTGACCTCGTACTGACCTTTTCTCCGTGGCTCTGCCTCGGCGCTTTCTTGCGCAGCATGGTTGCGAAATACATGACCGAAATTTTCTCAAAACTTCTGGGACACCCTAATAAAAAGGGAGAATTCAAGGTTGCAGGAGAGATATCTTGCAGCGGACCCAACTTCACCATACCATGCTTTGTATAGAGCTTCCGCGATCATTTTAATCGGCTCATTCTTCAGAATTGCCTTTTCTATGGTCTCCTTGTCATAGCCAAGCTCCGCCATTGTTCGCCTATGCATCTTTGTCACCTATAATGTAAGAAAACTATAATGTAAAGATCCTACTTGTAAAGTATCAAAGTGATCGATACGTACCCTTTCTGCATGAGCACCCATACTAGATGCAATGTTATTCACCTCGATCTGTAATTGGGAACTGAGTGTGTTTATGAGCTACCTCATCCATTAGAAACGTACTTGTCTGAGAAGATATTCACATGAGAAAGGGTCTTTGTGACACATATAATCTGATCGCTGGATGACTAGCGTTTTTCTTTGCAAAAGACCTTAAAGACCTTAAAATTAACATCTCCCAAAAGACCAGCGGTGTAGGCATTTCTTGTTGAATTCACCTTCATCCCTGATCTTCTTTAGAATATCGATTAAGCCTCGTGTAAATGCATCGGTCTTCACGACATCCTTATGACATTCTATCAAGAATTCGAAGTCATAAGCAATCTCATGATAAAGCTTCGCCATTAACTGGAATACGGTAATCAAGGGTAGTATCACTGGAGTCTAAGAGAAAATCGAGTAAATCAGAAAAATTCTTATGAAGAAACTCACATTCTGGACATTAACAGCTTGTTCAAACAGTTTTCGAGGGAAAGGTGTAGGAAGAAGGGCAAAAGGGGCATGCTGACAGATATCGCTACGATCCTTGTGCTCCCTTGTCCTCATAACCAATCCATGAGCCTTAAATATGTATCAATTCTGAATGAAACACGCCAAAGGAACAGGAATCCGGTAATTGTACAGCCTCACCTGTGCCCAGTCCACCGATGATAGAACAAGTTCGTCGATGCGATTTTGAGGAAGTGGTAACTTTGGGAAATCCGCTAATAAGACACCGCCACTTTTCTCAGAGACCATTTAAATCCTGAAAACAAGGGCATGTTTTTGAAAGTTGCATTTGAATCGTATTAATAGTGGCCTTTATTGAGCATTTTCGCATAGACACTGGCTTTTGTCTAGCTTTCTGTGGTTCAAAAGTGAATGAATGCATTTCAAGAAAAAAAACGAGGATGTCTCTTCTCTCTCCGTATGCGATGAAGATGTATAATAGATGGGGGGGGGGGGGGGGTGGAGGGGGGCACTGCGGACTGCGGAATATAGTTTTTTACCTCGATACCTCGGTTTTAGGAGGGAAGGACACTGTCGAATGTGAGCCAGTTGTGTGTTTAATTCCCAACATATCCCAGATTTTGGAACGAGGTAGTCATCTCACCCACCCCTGTGCTCCACCAAGTTTCTTTGGCTAAGAACCGCCCCTCAGCATAATTAAGGTCGTCGCATAAGTAGGGCCGTCTACCCCTCTTTCTCTACGCTACAGCATTCAATGGGTGAAAGAATATGGGAGAATATCTAACTGGGCCCCTCGTTTCCCTCTTTCATCTGAGCTTTCTCAGTATCTCTCTGGTCATTTCTACTTCATTGCAACCTTGATGGGTGCTCTGTTGGATCACCCACTCTCAGATCCCTCTTTACACTTTACGCAATTACGGTTGGTTGGAAAGTCCTGTCATATGGTCTAGGTTCGTTTCATCGGTGTCGGTATCTGTACCAAATCTAGCTATTAGAGATGAAAATGTCATAAAGTCCCTACTTTCATTTTCACTGAGAAAAAAAATCCTTTTCAGCAGAACCTATCAAAATTTGCGATAAGGGTCACAACAAAAAATACTGACGATGTGAAAGGCGTTAAGACATTCAAAGGTAGTATCAAGTTACGAAAATCGTGCCTAAAATCGGATCTTATCTCGAAAAAGGAGGTTTCCATAGGTATGATAACGTTAATTCAGCATTTGGCAGAAACCAGCAATCATTCCAGCCGCAGAATAATCACAAGAGCAGCGTGTCGCGTGCGGTGGGCGCGCCGCCTGTTCACTTACAATTAGCATAAATACTGTGGATCTTCACCATATTTGCTCGCTTTCGATTGGATTGGGTTAATGAAGCATTTCAAGCTGAAAGATTAGGTAAACGATGAAAATCCCGTTAAGAGCACAACGGGTGATTATTCCGTGCTCTAAAGCAGAGAAAGCGCTCCAGGCGCGAAAGCGCTTTTCAAAATTTTACTTCCCGGCTTCTCTTGACTATAGCTCAGTACGCAAGATATTTATGCCCTTTTCAGGCTGTTTATAGTTTGTGAAGTCCGTCAATTTATCGATCTAATCTAGCTGCGTCTAATTTTAGCTGTATAACTTTGCCGAGAATTGAATGCGAAAACCGTTTTCATGGAGGAAGAAGGAACAAGTGCAATTTCGCTGCGATGCGTCGCTAGTGAAGGTTCCTCTAACCTCGTTGCCGCTCTGAGCAAAAGAGAAGTGAGTTTTGACTTAATGTTTCGTTAACTGCTTCTTTGCCTCATTACGCGATACGAAAGCCTCACAAGGTTGGCGAGTTATGGGCAAAACATGGGTTTCGGACGGAGTTCGAACTCGTGTTGTGCTGTCCAGTTGTCGTGCTCGTATCTCTTACGTTGCTTAGCCGAGAACTTATACTAATACTTATACGGCTCGTCTTCACTCATGTGCGAGCACCAGCAAAAACCATTCGCTTCTGTCTTTCGCGATCGTCATCCATGGTAGACTCAGGATTCGACGAAGATGGCGGTGTGAGGAGTCGTTCAGCTGCTGTCGCAGCAAGCACATCCCCCCATCTCGCAGCAGTTCTACCCCTATTCTTGTTGATGTTAGAGTAGCATTGTCGCGACTCAACTTGCGGAGGCGTTTCCTATAGTGCCACTACTTCACAGCTTTCTCCGCTCAAATTGCAAGAGCCTCGTAAATTTTGACAGCATTTTTGTCATCGATCTCTGAGATCGTGAAGATCCTATGGGAGCCCACTAGACGGTTTTTGTCCATCTGTCACCATCTCTTCTCATTATATGACCGGGCCACCGAAATTTTGCGTTCTTCATGAATTCCACCGGATCGCGGAGTCGAGACATTCTGCGCATATCGGAGCTGCAGAGTCCGGTTCGATATTGCGTGAGTTGGTTTAACCTTAAAAGACATCGCTCGAGCGTTCTGTGACTTGTGCTCAGAGCCCTTGACGTGGATGCTCTGGTCACCCAAGTCTCCGACCCGTAACAGAGCGCAGGGAGAACTGTGGAATCTAACAGACTAGCGCGACGTTCCGGCTCAGCCAGATGCTCAGCCGAGAAAACAGTGATAATGCGTATGGCCCATATGAAGACTTCAGCTGGCCAGTCGATGTACAGGTCGGTACTTTTATCCTTCCAGACGAGTTTAGTACCAATTTGCCGGGCCTGGAGGGGGTGGGAGGTTTGGTTAGCTTACGTTCTACCAACCGCGAATTCTAACGCTGAACTTTTGCGTGAAAGTGAGCTACTTGACACTTGGCGACCACTTCCGCTCGTAACAGCAGTCAACAAATAAGTGATCAGTTCAAGGCAAATCATAGCGCGACAACTTAGAGCTCGACAGTTTCGGCGATGTTCGCTGACCGGCTCTATATCGTATCCGTGAATGCTGGTATGCTATTGCTTGAGAGCCATCGAGAAAGCGAGTCTAGCGGGGTGTCGCTTTGAAGAGCGTGGTGCTTTTAGGCGCAAGTACGGGTCGAGTTTCATTGAAGGCCAAATTTTTGCCCACATTCCGCCAATCTTGTGAGATTTCCAACTTTTACTCTTTTCTCGCTGTGTTAAAGGAGGGGTAAAAGCCTTTCTTCCCGCAGAGGATCGTTTTGCAAGTATGGAAGGCAGACTCGACGACATGAGTCCCTCACATTTGGCGTTGCGTCCTGGCATCCTTGCCAGTGCACTGCAGTTGATGCAGCTCTGCTTCTTGCATATCTCATGATCGTCCCTTTCGCTACGGGCAAGATGTCAGATCCAAAGACCGATGTTCGTGAGAATAGATGTGACGAATGGTTTCGGATTGCGGCTTGTAGCGAAGCATTGCTGCAATCCCAAACCAGACCGTTAGCAAGGAACTCGAACATCTTCCTATCTCTGAAATGTATTAGGTTGATGCATAATTATTGCGGATTTTTTCGCGGCTTTTTTTCTCTTGATAGAATTTGAATATTGAATTCGGATTTTTTCTAGAAATGATCTACTTGATTTCCTCTACAAGAATATACTCAGTAAACCACACGCATATCCGCGAAATTATCTTAACTACTTCGAGAAAGTTTGGAAGGTGGCACAGTCATTCCGCGATCTCAGTACCTTTTCGTCGATCGAACAATCAGCCAGAGCCAACCAAGAAATGGGATCTGCCCCTGAATCTGCCATGTTCACCAGCAGAAACTTATGGATTATCTCGTCAAGCGTTCATCGAAAAAATGGCTAGAGAATAGAAATTTCGTCGATTTGGATGACTTGATGGCCGATGTCAAGGCGTGGATCGCCAGTAAGGATCAAAACTTCTTCGTTTTTTGGGATCCGAGTAACTGATCACTGGGAGCAGTGCTTGACGTGGATGGTGACTAAGTTCCGGAGTAATTATTTGAACATGTCTTTGCTTAGTATTTCTATAGTTTCTTTTCCTATAGTTTAAGTAAAATTTGCTGGAAAAAAATCCGCAATAATCATGCTTAAACCTAATATGTAGAGGCAGGTAAAATGCAGGGGAAATAGAAAATATCAAAATAATCGTGTTTGACCGCCAGAAATCATGTGTACTTTCACTAGATCAACTAATGAACGATCGGTGAAAAGTTACTGACAAGGGAAGGCTACTAGGTCGCAGTGGCCATCTGAGATGAGATGTATACTGCCGAATGTGTCTCCAGGTGAGTATCTCAAATCCGCTTTCCAAATCTGCTAAACGATCCTGGGGTCAGAGTTATGGGACCATTTCCTCTCCTGTGTTAAACGCCCCGAGATGCCTATATAAGCCAACCGAAAAGAAGACCGGATGGGCGGCGATGGAGCAGTTGGTACGACGGCGGACTCTCAGGATGGTCACGGAGGTTCGGATCCTTGATGGTCCCGTTCGTTTTGCATTTTGAAAAAACATCTCCTAAACGCTTGCAAAATGCTTTTACGCTTCATATCCACCATCTATAGGGTTCCCTTACGTTTGACAAATGCTGTAAAGGATAATATAATGGAAGTTTTCCTTAACCCCCATTTACCCCCACCCAACGAATAGAGATGCAGTCCTATCCCAATCACTCGAAGGGGTTGCGAAATTTATGGCAGCACCGTGCAGTTCAGTTTCGACAGAGGGGAGAGCGGGGGGGGGGGGTCGGATGACTCATCTGACTCATCTGACCGTAATACTCGCTGTTAGAGCAATGCCCTCTGCTCGGCCAGAAATGAACCATTATGGGTACTATTCTACCTATTACACCCCCGAAACCTCAAAATCTTGATTTTCTGTGAAACTTCGCCTATAGGGGTAATCCGATGCCCTGATAATGAATATGACCTGTATTTTTGGCGTTGGCACCATTTGGAGCCAATTTGGCGCCGAATTCGCGCCAATTGGAGTGGAGCCAATTGGCGCCAATTTGGCGCCAAGGGTGTTTTCACCAAAATCGCTGAAAACATGCGTTTAGGGGTTATTTGAGGTCCTGATGACGAATATAATATTCATTTTTGGCGTTGGCACCATTTGGAGCCAATTTGGCGCCGAATTCGCGCCAATTGGAGTCAAATGGCGCCAGCGCCAAAAATGAATGTTATATTCGTCATCAGGACCTCGAATAACCCCTAAACGCATGTTTTCAGCGATTTTGGTGAAAACACCCTTGGCGCCAAATTGGCGCCAATTGGCTCCAAATGGTGCCAACGCCAAAAATACAGGTCATATTCATTATCAGGGCATCGGATTACCCCTATAGGCGAAGTTTCATAGAAAATCAAGATTTTGAGGTTTTGGGGGTGTAATAGGTAGAATAGTACCCATAATGGTTCATTTCTGGCCGAGCAGAGGGCATTGCTCTAACAGCGAGTATTACGGTCAGATGAGTCAGATGAGTCATCCGACCCCCCCCCCCCGCTCTCCCCTCTGTCGAAACTGAACTGCACGGTGCTGCCACAAATTTTGCAACCCCTTCGAGTGATTGGGATAGGACTGCATCTCTATTCGGTGGGTGGGGGTAAATGGGGGTTAAGGAAAACTTCCATTATATTATCCTTTACAGCATTTGTCAAACGTAAGGGAACCCTATAGATGGTGGATATGAAGCGTAAAAGCATTTTGCAAGCGTTTAGGAGATGTTTTTTCAAAATGCAAAACGAGCGGGACCATCAAGGATCCGAACCTCCGTGACCATCCTGAGAGTCCGCCGTCGTACCAACTGCTCCATCGCCGCCCATTCGTTCTTGTTTTCGGTTGGCTTATATAGGCATCTCGGGGCGTTTAACACAGGAGAGGAAATGGTCCCATAACTCTGACCCCAGGATCGTTTAGCAGATTTGGAAAGCGGATTTGAGATACTCACCTGGAGACACATTCGGCAGTATACATCTCATCTCAGATGGCCACTGCGACCTAGTATCCTTCCCTTGTGAGATCGCGGAATGACTGTGCCACCTTACAATCTTTTTCGAAGTAGTAAAGCCTAATTTCGCAAATATGCGGATGGTTTTTTGAGTACATTCTTGTAGAGGAAATCAAGTAGATCATTTCTAGGAAAAATCCGAACTCAATATTCGAATTCTATCGAGAGAAAAAATCCGCAATAATTATGCATCAACCTAATATTATTAAGTAATTTTGATTCAAGACTGATTTGCCGTTTTACTATCGATAGAAGTCCTCAATGCGCTGTCAAAAATGACGGCGGTTTTGCAATTTAATTGAAGAAAGCTGTGAAGTCGTAGCGTCTATAGGAAACGCCTTCAGAAGTTGAGTCGCGACAGCGCTACACTAACTTCAGTATGACTAATACTCAATAACGTAAGGGATCCGAGGTGTTCATGAAGACACGTGCCTCTAACTGAGAAACTGCTATGCGTAAACTACTAGTTCGTTACCAAGTCCAGTTTTAAGAATCTCAATACTCAGAGCAAATTTTCCGCTATTTCTTCATGTTGAGTTTTCCAGATCTACGGAAGAAAAAGTTTTGTATCAAGACGATACCTTGCTGATATATACTTCTCAAAATTGAAGTGCGTAACTACATTTACAGTCTACAATTTCGAGAAGTCCAAATGGGAGGAGCGCATTTTACCCACAGAACCAAGGTTTAACTGCCTTTCTGCGGTCTTTACTTTCCTCCTTTTTATTGTGATTTGTTTCGTAAACATTGGCAAAATCTACACAACTACTTTCATGATGTTCAGAGATTATCTTGGACAGAAGGGTTTTGTTCTTGGTCTCTCCAGTGATTCTACATATCTAGTTATGATGCAAACCGGTCCTAGGAAATCTACTGCAGTTATTTATTTCCTCCTACTATCTCCAGAACTTGCAATTCACGTAAGAATTTGTTTTTTGAGATCTTCAGTCGTTGACATCTTCTTTCTATTTTTAGAAAAATCATATAATTATACGGGATTACACTCCGCTGACAGGGCTGCGAGTTTATTTCCATCCCTGCAGTCGTTTCGTATGTACATATGTGTATAATGAGTAAGTTACTTCTATTATAGCTGTAATGTCCACCATTATGCCAACCGTATTCAATGTCTCCTTTATCATTTACGAGTGTCGGTACTGATCTGGGCAAAGTCACTAATAAGCATTTTTTCAATTGCTTCTCAGCAACCTTATCAGGCTCAATCAGGTATAACCATTTTTGGTCACCTCCCTCCTACGACCCCTTTATATCACAATAAAGTGTCATTGGCAGTGGATTAGTGGAAGGGGCCCATTGCCAATACGAAAGGCGTAACAAGCTTTAGTCGCTTTTCCCCTGTGAGGCTCAATTTGATTGTAATCAGCACTTTCTGTCGCAGCCTTCTACCACCCCGTCGTACCCTAGTTCAAACACCGAATCTATTAGGTTGAGTCATAAGTCCTCGGACAAAATGATAGTGATGACTTCTAGCGATCATAACTCTTGAAAGAGGTAACGAAAATGAACGTGCGAGGCATTGTTAGATAGAGTATGGAAAGCTCTTCCAAACGCATACTGGAGAACGCACCCAGCTGTTTCCTTTCCCGCGACTGTGCCTCATGATTTCAAGCCGTCGCAACTCCACATTCGCAACACCATCATATTTATTTTTTTATCTGGCCATGAACCCGCGGCAATCGATAGAGGTATGAAGGACTTCCACAAGCAGGAGGAGTACAATTTTCAAATTGCATTAGAAGTTCACATCGGGCGACTATTCCGTCGAAAATGAAGACCGTCCGGGGCGCTCAATGAAGTTGGATTTGAAGGTGCTGCGGAGCCAGGTGGAAGCCGATCCGTATCAAACTACTCGTGAACTGGCAACCACCCTTGAGGAGTCAGTCCATAGTTCTTCGTGAACTGAAGTCAATCGACAAGGTGCGAAAGCTCGGTCCATAGCTGCCTCATGCTTTGAAGCAGTATGACATAGACCGCCGCGACGACGTGGCACTTTCTCTCCTCACGCTCAAGAGCACCACACGTGGCTCGAGTACCTAGTCACCAGGGGTGCGAAGCCGAACCTCTATCTAACGTTCACCGGCGTTCTCAACGGATTGACAAAGGGGCGCATGCAGAAGACTCCCCTAAACCCAACGTACACGCCAAGGAGGTTATGCTCTGATTCTGGTGGAGCGCTCTCCGTGTCGAATAATGGGAGCTGCTAGACGAAGGATGCACAGTGACCGCACACGTCTACATTACGCAACTGAGGAATTTGAAGGCGAATCCCGAAGCTACACGTCCATAGCAGCACAAAGTTCGCTTCCAGCACGACAACGTCCAGAGTTCGCCATCATATTGCAAGAACGACCAAAACTGAACTGACGAATTTCGGCAGGACAAGTTTACTACACCAACAATGTTCCTCAGTTTTGGATCCCTCGGATTACCACCTTTTCCCCCATCTTCAACGTCATCTGAATGGTCAGGACTTTCAAACCCGCGACGACATCAAAATGGCACTGATGCAGTTCTCCAAGGGCCAGCTCCCAGCGTTCTAAAGCAAGGGCATCTACGATTTGCCCAAGCATTGGCAGAAGACCATCGATGCCAATGGGGCATATCTCAAATGATTCGCTATTGTCGTTTAAAAATTGTAAGATAAATATTATCATTGCCAATTTGTCCGAGGACTTATGACTGAACCTAATATAAAGTTCCCTTACAAACATGTGAAGCATGTGAAGAATCCTCCAACTCTTACGTTTTTGACGCCCTATGTTTGGACCATTAATTGGGAACATTAGTGATGCCAACCGATTGTTTGAAGGGCTGTGCAAGGTTCTTTCGTTATGTGACCATATAAAAAAAGAAGCCTATGAAAAGAAGCTACATCATCTACGTAGAGGCACGGCATAAAACACCTTTCGTCCCGGGAATTTGCGGCCGAGGGTTGGAAATGTAAGACGCAGCCATACGGCCCTTCTCACATAGGAAACACCACTTTATTTATTTATTTATTATCGTTGCACGACCGGTGTCCAAGTATATGACCCTAGAAATAGAATAGAAAGAGGTTCTTCATTTCTACAGAAATCGGATGATTAAGAGCATATAAATCTCCCATACCAGTGCATGCTTGTCGCCAGAAGAAAAGGAAAAGATGTCACATTAGTCAGAGCCGCAAAATGGAGATGATCTCAATGACCGACTTAGTTGAGAGCCATGAAGATAACCAAGCCCGAGGCGCAACATGCGGGCGGGTGCCAATGCACCTCATTGACCTAAACACGGACCCATCACGCTGGCTCGGTGGTGCTCCACAGTAATCAACTAAGTGGAAACGACGTAGTCCACTATGAAACACATGTTAGCGACTAGTATAAGCAGTTATTGGCCAAGTAATGACCGTAATAAGCAGACTAATTTAACTTAGCCGAACATGATGCAAGCGCTTAGGCTGGGCATGCAACATAACAGTAAGGCAAGATTTCATGCGCAAGATAAGCAGAGGACAAAGAAAGAAGAAGAACCTCTCTCTGACAAACTAGCGGTTACTCTCACCAATGTGCGCATTCGACAGTAGGTGTTAGTAAAAAAAAAGAAACAGACCAACGCAAAAATACCAAGAAAAGTTAACATAACGCAACGCTACTCTGTGGGAAGGACTACTGGAAAAACATGTTAAACACACGAGGATTGATAACGGCAACAAAGGATGCAAGATTAAAAGTCAGCAATCCCAAGCAAATTCATAAAATCAAGTTTCAGCAGTGCTCGTTTGAATGATGAGACCCTATCATTCATGAGAATATTCAAGGGCAATTTATTCAACCAGACTGATGTCCTGCAGAAGAACGATTTTCTGTAAATGTCATTAAAGTATCGACCGCGATACAGAGATCTGGAAACATATATGTTTAAGCACGGTCTTCTAAGAGATGAAGGTTTAAGTCGCCAGAATTTGGAAGGAGTAAGACGAGACTTACCTCTGAGTATTCTGAAAGCTAAGACTAAATCAGCGAAAGTCCGCCTATACAAGAGGCTCCTCAATGCAAGCTCTCTAAGCCGTATCCTGTAAGGCGGCAAGGACCTAGGATAGCCTGGATCTGGAAACACTCGATAATAAACTAGCCTTGTGAAAGTAATTTGCACTTTCTCGATGGAGTCAATTAACTTTTTAGATTGGGGGTTCCAGACCTGACTTGAGTATTCAAGGATGGGAAGAACGTAAGCCTTGTATAGCCTAATTAGGTTTGTCAGGTCGGACGTCTTAACAATCCTAAACAAGCTGTACAGGCACCGAAGGGCTTTGGATACTATACCTTCGATGTGAGTTTCCCATTTCATAGTACTACAAACGGTTACCCCAAGATCACGAGCCTGATTAACGACACTAGATGACGGTAACCCCTCTATGACCAGTTCTGGCACTCTCTTTCCCAAAGTGAGCAAACAAGTTTTTGCAAGGTTGACCTTAAGACCCCATTCTTGAGCCCATGAAGACATGCGGAGCAAAACATCGCTTAACAGGGCTCCCGCACTATCTGGTTGGTCGTAACCGAAACTAGTAAAGGCCTTGATATCGTCTGCAAAGGCGTACACCTTGATGTCGTGGCCCAGTGCAAGCGTCGATGGGAGATCCATAGTATAAATTAGAAACAACAATGGGGATAGAACACTCCCCTGGGGTACTCCCGAGAGGCAGTCCCTCCTCTCTGAAAGGCTGCCATGCACATTAACGACGAAGCCACGGTCACTAAGGTAGGACTCAAGCCAGTTATATAGAGCACCTCTAATCCCGATACTTTGTAGTGTTTTTAAGAGCCTCACGTGGTTCACTGTGTCAAACGCCTTACTGAGATCGAAATAGATGACCCCTACGTTTTTCAACTGGTTAAGGGCTTCCATCCACAAGTGGGTGCATTCAAGAATCTGCAATGCCGTAGATGAGTTCTTGATGAACCCAAACTGTTCGCACGGAATGAGGTCATGCTTCTCAAGCCAATCCAATAAGCCTACTTTCAGAATTCTCTCCATAACTTTGCAAGGGGTCGGAGTAATACTAATGGGTCTGAACTCGTCAGGTTTTGAAGCAGAAGGCTTTTTGGGAATCGCTGTGACTAAAGATTGTTTCCACAGAGTAGGCACCTCGCCCGTCATAAGGGATATATTGAAAATATGGCACAAGGGAGCAGCGAGTTTCCTGGCAAAGGTTTTGTAGAAAATGGCTGGTACTAGATCCGACGGCAAAGAGAAAGAACTTTTTATTTTGCGTAAATGTTTGTGAACAAGGTAGGGGTCGATAATTGTTAAGGGGCACTCCCCTTCGACACGAGAAGGAATATCATCGACTGACGTGTCACAAGGCGAAAACACGGTGACAAAGTAGTCAGCCAGAACGTTCGCTTTCCTTAACACTCATTGAAATCGTCCTCATTACTCTACGTTGCTTTCGCTCTCCTGATGGATGCACAGTACGCGCATTACTTCCCCATAGTTTACGCCTTTCAATTCTTCTTGCTCATGTTTCTTTTCCGGTTCTTGTCCAAACGAGGAGGCGCCTCGAATGTGTCACACTGCGTGCGGAGTACTAGAGGGGGCAATGTCTCTATTTAACCCCAGCTTCGTTTTTTCTTTTTGCAAAATTTCTAGGAAACCAGCCCAACCTCATAGCACTCGTTTTTTACTCCGCGTTTGATGTCGACATTCAGCAGTTATGAATTCATTTTCACATCCTCTTAGTGATTCTGCCGACTTTATCAGGGGGCACGGAACATTCACCCAGAACTGGATGGACGCGGCAAACCGCGCGGCGAAATTCGTGGTGATTGAAACGACTTAGGCGCCCTATTTTTGGGGCGCAAATTTTAAGTGGGATATATAAGTAGCATCAGTTGGCCCTACTTATCCGATCTACTTGAAACCCGTGGTCTAATGATGGGCTCCAAAGCCGTTTTAACCACCACGAAATTCGCCGCGCAGTTTGCCGCGTCCATCCAGTTCTGTGTGAATGCACCCACAACCTGTTATCAGCGAGTCCGTATCACGAACTCTGCACTCCCACAGCTCTCTAAACTTCCTCACGTGGATTCGCTTCGCCTCATCGGCCACGTTTGGACGTGGGCTACGGTATTTTGCATTTGGAAGGAGTCATTCAGAAAGTTCAAGCAAATTTGAGAGCCAAAAATTTCTGTAACGTGTCAACTAGCCAAGGCATCTTTGATCCATTATTAACTTTTTTATTTCGTACAACTTTATTCTAGGTCGCACTTTCAGTCCGCATTGAGAACTGGTCTTTCTGAGGCTTCAGCATTTCATGTTTACACAATGTTTCCCAACTGCTCCATCTGCCTTCATTATAGTACATCGGCTACTATTGTGGTCCGAGGAAAGCCAAAACGCTGGGCTCTCATGAAAAAGTATTTGTCTTTCTTTAAATTTTCAGCCCATAGTAGTTCAGATTTTTCTCTTTTTTGCAACAAAAATGCTCCCCGTTTTCAGGAACTATTTGAGGGTTCATTCTAATGGTTTTATATTGAACACTGGTGTAACGATCGTTATGGTACTTTTCTCAAGTTCTCTTCCCACACAATTGAAGTACAAGCAGAAGGTATTCACATTTGAAAATCAATAGTAGGAAATGAGTTATATTACCCAAGCGTAGGTGTTTTTCATCTCAGCTCCTAAACGTTTTCTCATGCTTATGAACTACTCGGTTTTTGCTATATTTTTCATTTATCTTTATTTCCGCATATATTTTCAGGGTGAAAATGTAGTTGGGGGGGGGGCCACGCGGCGGCGCGGCGCCTTTTCATGTCTGTGCCCTCCCCGGCGAGATAGTAAACAAGGAAGATTAGGCGAGCCCGTAATGGTGTTTAAGGACGTTTCATAGTTCTTTTATGTTATAACTGCGTGTTTTTCACCTAATTTTAGGAAGGGGAGGGGCTCCGGGGTGGGTGAGCCAATTGGACGTTCAACTTTTATCTCATCCCAGCTTTTTGCACGAGATAACCATCTCACCCACCCCGGAGCCCCTCCCCTCCTTAAAGAATAGGTTTTATCGGCTCAGAAGAAGAGTATCCATCATATGCAAACATATCAACATGTGTCAAGAGTTAGTTTGTTCCAAATTTCGAAACACATCAGTGCAACCTCTCCATTTCTTCCCAGACTCAGGCCCACTGCTATCTCGCTGGGGAGAGCGCCAGACGAGGAAAGTGTCGCGCCGCCGCGTGGCCCCTCCCAACTACATTTTCACCATTTTCAATTTGTACCCTGTAGACTGCTTCCATATTTCCCAGTGCAGTGTGCGTTCTCCAGTCGGTGATCGAAACAGTGTGATTACCTTTGAAGGTCAGAGCATTGTTGGTCCCACATTGCAGTGAGCCTATGCCAATTTTGATGGCAATGACATGGTCGACGTATAGCCCACAGCAGATATCCTTGTTAACCCTTTGACGACAGCGCGGCTCAACGGTGTGCCGCGGTTTTTCGGTCGCGTGGGACAGCGCGGCTCAACGTTGAGCCGCACTCCTTTCAAGAGTTAATCTTTTTGGTTGCTCATTTTTTTTGAAGTTTTTTGTTTTTATTGCTGCTGCTTGAAACTTAAAGATGAGAAATAACCCTGGGAAATTTGAAAATAGCTTGTTGCGGGAAAAAGAGTGACCCGTGGGACAGCGCGGCTCAACGTTGAGCCGCGGATGCGGAACGCTTCAAAACGCCCCTGTCCCGCGCGGCAGACACGCAGAAAGGCGCGCTGTCGTCAAAGGGTTAACAATCTTTCCTGAGATGACAAAATTCTTGACTATATTATTTCCACACAATGTGCTTAATGATGCGCGATGGACTCTTGTCAGGCATATGATCGGCGGTAAATCTGACATTCATCATATGTTTACATCGCCCTTTTTCTATTTAGTGTTTCGGAAAGTAATTAGGATTTTCGGAGTTCGAAAATCTTCATAGTTAGCGGACCCAGGTCATTATCGTGAAGATTATCGATGAGATGGTTACATTCTTTATTGATGTTTTCGATAGAAGAATCTTCCCGAAAACTTGCGAGTGAAGCGAGGGGATCACAAATGATTGGGTTGTTGGGGCTTCGTTGCCTGAATTTCGCATCTCTCTCCTCGCACTGAAAAGCGAAATCTAGCGCGGAGGAGACGATTGTCTAATCCCGTGTGGAACTTCCAACAGGTCACTCCCACTTCCATCGCCAACGAGGGTGCTTTTGGAACTGTGTGTTACCATGGATGGAGTGAGTCGACATTATAAAGTCGGACAGCCTTTAACCCTGCTCATTCCATTCCATTCCGTGAGCCCCGATTTGCAGCTCTTCAGCCGTTCTTCTTGGGCCAATCTTGGCGTTGAAATCACCAACGATGACCTTGAAGAAAGTATGTTCTTCTCTGTAGAGCATCTCCAAATCCATATGAAACGCATCCAACTCCTCTTCTTCGTGCCTTGCTGTTGCTGCGCAACGACGATTGTTAGAGCTGGGGAAGAGCCACATCTTTTCGACCTTCCATTCATTTTGTAATGCGAACACAGCAGCCTCTCCCGAAGGGCCCAACGAGAGCGTTGAGTCCTTCGGAAGGCGGACAGGGGTTCTAGTCTATGGAATCGTTCCTAATCCTTTGCCAGAGTACTTCCCAGTATCCAAGCTTTCGGCTGAGCCGATGTACACCATACCAACTGCACAACTCTACAGACGCATGGGTACACCTGCGAGGATAAGTAAGGTATAAATCAATCAAGCACGGCAGAAATGAGGAATTCATCCCTAGAATCACCTGTAACTTTGGACAAGTACCGGTGGCTTTTGGTCCGCGACTTACTCCCTTATTCACCACGTCGGACCGCGCCACGGGTTCATGTCACCAACCGGCTACGAATGCCTTAAAAGGAGATCCGTGGCTAGCTTTTTCACTATTTCAGAATTTTCGATAATTTTGTTAACCGCTTCAATGGTCGCATTTGCCTTTTCGACGAGTTCTTACCCGTGTTACAAGGGGATCAGCTTCCTTCGGTCAGTGCCGTCGAATGAAATCATCATCAGTGCCATCGAATGAAATCATCAATGTCCAGTCGGCCCATGTTGAAATAAAAAATTGCCAGAACAACAACTTGTGAATCAGTACCTACTTGTGCTTTGTGATTTGTCGCCCTCATCTTACTCACGTAGAGAACATCAACAGCTCACTTGCCACTAAAGAAGTAAAAAAGCAAAACGTGCTGAAAAGCTCCTTTTGATGCTCTATGTTTAGACTGAACCTGAAATTACAATTGCAAATAAAATTTCACACAGTTTTTTTTTTCTCAAAAGGCAGAAATATATGCCTGTAATATATGTATTCAATAAATACGGTTAAACATTCAGACAGCTATTAAGACATTCGTTTTTCATATGCTTTCCTAAAATCCCAATTTCCTCTCAAAGAACCCAACACAGTATCCCATTTTCCTCTCGAACAACCCAACACTGTGCTTAGGGCCTCTAGGGGGCCTCTATCATCAGCGTTTGATGTTTTCCTCTAGTGTTCTTTTGAAGTTGCTGTTCGACATTTCGTTCTTTTCATGACTACAAAGATTAACAGCTGTAACTCTTTTTTTTTTCTTAGAGCCGAACATTCAAATGAAATGCTGTATCTTAATTCATGTAAGGCGAAATTAGTTCTTAATTTTTCGTCCATTACTGTTTCGAGTAATTAGTGACTCTTACCGTAATGTTACTGTAGACCCAAACATTATGTTCTTGTTCTTTTCTACGTCGACAACCGCTAATGTAGATAATGTACGTGACAGTGAAATGAGTTCAATATTCTTTTGCTGGTGTGTTGAGATTAATAAGTATCACTCTCAAGCATCGTCAGCTTAGCAGCATCTTTTATAGGTGTGGAGAGTTATTCGACAACAAACGCCGTCGTTATCCAATGATCAACGTCATACGATCGTATGTGATCTTGGGGAGGAGATTTCCGTGGAGTCTTCCATGAAACATGATTCGGATATGGCAGGATTGTCTTATAAACTAGTAGACTGTGAAAAAGAAGAAGAATATTGTGGTTGGTACCGTGATAAGTTTCTTCTATGAAGTCGTTAATTGAAGGCGAAACTCTCCAGCTTTTGCTTGATTATGTTTCTAGATCCAAAGTTTGCCTGTGGTTTACGTAAGCCGTTTTTCGTATCGCGTCATGTGGTCTGCATAGAAAGCCTTATTGACAGGTTTATATGCGTCTTTATACGGACATCGCCTCCCTTCAAAGGCTCAGTTTATCGAGTCACTCGAGACTATGAAGTAAGGAACTTGAATATTTAGCTTCACGTGCACTGAACAATCTGAGGGTACAATCTGATTCGGTTCACTATATTTTGTTACTTCAGACAGATGTCAATCACGTAGACAGAGACGGTATCTGTAAATTGGTTATATTATGTGTATCAGAACTCCAAGTCCCAATGGCAAATGGTGAATCGACACGCAACGCCTTCTATCTTTTTCAAATTCAAGTAATCTGGTGGGTTGTTTTGCATTCTTCATGATTTTTCTGAACGGCTCGGTATCACATGTTTTTCGGCCTACAGTAAGCATAGGGAACTTGTATATGCTACAATAAGAGAAAACGACCATGGGAACTAAGCAAACTTCCGATCTCTATAGACCCCTTCAAGTAGCTGGTGTGCAGCGGTGGTGGATAGTTGATCGAACAGTTTGATTCTTTTCCTTCCACTCGTAAGCAGACGTTTCTGGCTGAAAGTAGAGAGTGCTCAGAGCATCGTGTGACAATTCCTAGCCTCAGTGTGAAGCAGAATGTCTTCTTAGTCGCTGGGGATCTAGAACTAACCCTTCAGCACAACCCTTGGCCTACCCACAGTCAGCAGTTAACACGTTGGCGACGATGCGTCCCGATGCCAGGACGCAGGTTTTGGCTCGCTGGGGTATTTATATTGTTCATCAGGTGTTCCTATAATATTTCATGTTTTCATGTATCAACTGAGCTCACAGCCTTCTAGAGAATCTTGAAGCATTGCGGTCCAGGAGTCATTCATTTCTAACTACAGATATAACAGAAAATAAAGGCTGATGTAAGGGCAATATAAAAGCGCGGTCGCGAATGGGTTCAACTAGTTTTGTACTGATTGCATCAAACTGTGCTAGCAAACTGTTAGGTAGAGCATGAGAAGGATAATTATAAAAAACTCTATTGGTCGAGAATTTTTTGCATATGAAGCGGAATTACTTTACGTGTATATTTTTCGTTTATCGTTCTTGAAGAGTCGTTCGAATTGCAATTGACTATCATATTTTCTGTAATTATGGTCCTACGCTTGCGTAATCTTCATGTTTTACCTAGCGTTAGTCCCGCGGCGCTGGAAGATTCACTGTTCTGCTACTTCTTTTTTATCGTCTGTCCTGAGATTGGTATCATTCAGATCTTCTTCGATCAACTCTCACCATGTCTCTCTAGGGCTCAGCGTTAGCCGCTTTCTTTGAACTCCAAACTCCATTGTATGTATAACAAAGAATCGACATTTCCTTCCACTCACTGCTCCATGCTGACTCTGCGCCCAACCTTCTGCTCATTTACTGTTTAATGCCGGTGTCCGACAAGTCGGTTCCACGAGGAGTTTAGCATACCCGTGTGTCGAAGTTCCGACTTTGTCCAGTGACTCCTTCTTGGATGAGGCGCCAGGCCAAGGCACCAGGTACTGGCTATCTGGATTCTTCACCTTCAAGGCTGTGTGTTCAGCTGTTGTAGCGTGTGTGGCCCACTCTTCGTAGATGAGTTCTTTTCACCTCTACCCTGGTACAGAAACTGGTATTTCAGTGGAGTGTCACTGCTGGCTCTGCTCAGCTCGTTTTTGTATTGATCTTGGTTGGGCTCTCCTGTAGTTGGATACCTGTCACTAGTTCCTCTATTGGCGCACTCAGTTGCGTGTATAAATAAATTAATAAATAGAATTTCTGGCCAAGAAAAAAATGGTCCATAGCAATTATTCGCTACTTATTCACTTTCAGGAGTGTTTTCGAAGGTTGGAAAGTTGGTGGTAAATGTAGAGCTATCAAGGAGCTGCGGCCTGAGGTCGTTTTCAACGTTAGTACTTGGTATCCTTACACGCGATTTCCTGTTGATAAGGACGAGTATTCGTACTATATACCTAACTCAAAAGTAGCTCATGGTAAGTTTCATCGTCTTCTTATTTATTTTTACAATGCCGCTAATATTTGTAAATAAACATGGCATCTGGGTAAACATTACGATTCATTTTTTCGGCCAAGCTCGGAAGTTTTGTACATGTTTTGTGTTTCGTGTGTTTTTTCTATCCAATTCATTCTTTTGCTATGGAAACACTGAAGTTGTGCAAATTGTTGCACTTTCTTCCATAACGGCCTCTTTTTCACAGATTGTTTAGTGCAGATCAATGCTCACAAATGTTCTTCCTGTCTTATCTATATTTGTTGCAATGTAATCATTTCAAGTGCATTTAGGAGGAGATCAACGGCGCATTCTCTCAGAAAATGAAGATATGGAAGTGATTCTGAATCTAGATGAATTGTAAAAGAATTCTGTAAGAGTTAGTGCAACCTCTCAGTATCGATGTTTTTTTGTTTCACTTATTGTCCGAGTGATATTTCTTGTGATTAATTTTTTCTCGTTACGAAAATCAGAGTCAGATCTCATAGCTTTTTTCGCTGCCTATTTTTCCTTTTTCGCTATCTCTGTATCGAATCTCTGTGTCAAATATGAGTTTGTAATGACCTCATGACATGTGCCTCATTAAAGCTTGCCTGTTAAATAAATCTGTAAATCTTTCCAACTTGCGTCCTATGCAGGTTTATATCCAGCTGCTCAGCAGAATTATTTTCTTTTGCTGTTACAAGGTTTGAGCACGTGTTGCAATAACAGAAAAGTTGACCTTTGGGTTTTTTGTTGATAATCCTTTCTTTGTTTTCAACAATGATCCGCTGAAAAGAGTGATAATTCAGCAATTTTTTGATGAGCGGGAAGATCACACTGGAGAGCAGACAAAGATTGCCCACTAAGATCCAGGATGTTATTTGCGACGCAGCCCTCGTCATGCAGCATGCAGCAACGGCTGCTGGAAGCAGTGACGTGCTGAATACATCCGCGAAGCAGGTTTGCGCCGTTGACCAAGTTATTGGGGCTACTGCTGCGATGCTGAACAAGCTAGACACTTGCCTCGATGCGATGGCGCAGCAGTACGATGAAATCGAGGAGAAAATACCCCTGGTGTCAGATGTGGTAGCAACTGTGCAAGTTATCGAACGCAACAAGTTCTTCACGGAAGAGGCTCGGCACCCTTACTCTGATTCTGATGCAGATGGGAATTCATGAAAGCTTGATCTCTGGTTACTTTTTGCTTGTGGTTGGAAATGCTCTGTATGCTGTTTTGAGCTCAAATTTCTTGAATATGGAACGGAAAAGGATATTGGCAATGTGATCAGAACAGTGATTGACTGTGTTAGCGATAGCCTCGTTTTTCTTTCCCGTCAAATGTTCTGCGCCATTAAGAACTTGTGCATGCACTTCTATATCCTCTAGCTCTGCCTCTATTTGTGGGGATGCTGCATTCGGATAAGCATAGGCTGATATTTTCAATGGGAAGCCTGATTAAACAGGCATATAGCAAGATTGGAAGTGATATTCTCAATAACATTGATCTGTAATTGTCAGTAGGAGTTATTCTACTCTCTTCTAATTCGAGTTCTTCAAATTTGCTATTGCCCATATGATTTTTTATCGTGTTAAAGCTATTTATTTACATTGTTCTCTGAAAACGCTCCTGTCCAGTAGTCGTCGTTGGCGAGTGAAGGCAGCAGAGGTTGCGCATCAAACTGTAGCTAATCGGACACATTTTCGATCATCCTGTATAATAAAACTGTAGTGAACCAGGGAAAAGTCTGTATACAGTGAGATCACTGAACTTGATCGTTACTACTTGCTGTCTCCCACTATTTGAGCATTGGCCTTACGTTACCGTTTTTACAATTTCGCAGCATTTGAAAAAACGTAAGTAAAGGAGTCAACATGACTTTTACTAATCAATCACAAGATTCAAGATGAAAAGGTAGTTCAGGAAGCGGCACCCTTCTTCCCCAACATTGAGCGCTATGATGCAAAGGAGGGTTAGCCAACTTCGCTATTCGTTATGAAGCTCAACCCTCTCAACCGATAAATCATTTTTGCATTGTACTGAGTAAAGTCAAGTACGTGGAGCACTGCAAAGGCTGTTTTCATAGTCCGCCGACCGACCGGAAATCAGCCAAAGCGAATTCTAAACACTTCGTCCTCGGGGGCCAATCAGCCCCTACAGGCACTAAGGTGTGCGCGCCATGTACATGCAATTACTTTCCGGATGGAACTCTACCGAATGGCGTAAACCAAAACTATACGTTTTAAACTTTTTTAGGGGTATCAACTTACGTTGCTCGACGAGCTGGGCTGAAAGGCATCCTCAGCTCCGGGATTGCTCCACTCTTAACCGATTCATGGAGAATAGACGAAAAATACACGCGTACGCGGTATTCGCGTGAATTTTCGAGTTCTTGTAATGTAAGCTATTTGTTCCATACAGACATATGGATGATCCTCAGCTAGTACTGCATAACCAGGCTGAATCAGATATAAAAGGACCATTCCCTCTGATATATAGAAGTACATTTGAGCTCGAAAAAAACACATTAGATGAAAGAAATAGCAACTATTCAGACTCAAAAATTAGCATAATCAGTGGTGGTAGAATTAATAAACTATGTAACAAAACTGATGGTTTTAGCCCCAATGTCATCAGATTCCCTCACAGGTTACTAATATTTCTACCACCAATAAAGCCTCAGTGATATACAATACTGGTCAAAAATAATGATAAATAAAAAAAATAATGGTAATTTGAACCTTTTTCATCATTACTAATCTTGACTCGATTTTTTGACTGATTCTTCGGCAGCACCCTTCGCAAAAATCACCGACTCTGACTCGATGCGGAATTTGCGATAGCTAACTTCCGGTCGAGTAGGTGAATTATTTTCGAAATACCTGCGAAAGGGACATATTCTTTAGGTGGGTTTCATTGTTTTTTTTTGAGTCTAGAAATGTCCGTGATTCTTTCTTCTGCTAGATGATCGCTCTCAGTAAAGAGACGAAACTCCCGCTTCGCCATCTGACCCTGGAGCAGCTCTCCGCCATTGCCACGGGAAGTTAGTAGGATTTGACCCATGTTCAATGTCCAAGGCTGTTTGTTGTGCCAATGTTTACGATTACGAAGGCTATCGGAAGTAATAAGTTTCTCAATCCTCAGTCGAGGAACAGTCAAACAAGCCAGCTCGATAAGGCCAGGGATTGCCGTTCCTGAGGACGATAGGAAGAACATTTGTGCGTCGATCCAGGTTTCCAGACGAGCATCTTCCTCTATAATGGTCAAAATATCGACGACGGCGACGTCGCTAGAGTTACCATCAACGGACGCCATCATATGGAAGAAGACTTGTGAAAAAATATCTGGATCTCTTGAAAACAGACGAGCTCTACTTCTATGGGGGCGTAAGCATCTCCACTGGACCTTGACCAATGAGACGAAGTGATCTAGAGAGACTAGTCAAGGAATGTTTTGCTCGGTACGGATGGGATATCGTTCGTTGACGACCTTTTTAAATACAAGTTTCGACCCCAAGTACCAAAAGGCAATTCGCAGGCATGATGTCTATTCATTATTGGTTTGAGGATGCTTTCCGATTCTAGGCAAGGGGCCCCTACACTGTATTCCCACCACTATGGACCAGCAGATGTACGTAGAAATCCTGGAGAAATGCATGCTACCTTTTGCTCGTCGTGTGCACGGCAGAAAATTTACTTCCCAGCGGGATAACGAGCCTAAGCACAGGTCTAGAAGAGTGTGCGTATGGGTGGCTCATCGGAAAATTCGATGCCTCGACTGGCCTACCCAGTCTCCTGACCTGAACATCATTGAACCCTTATGTCAGGAACTTAAAAAAGTGTGGTCGGTGAACAGTTACAACTGCTTCTTACAATTTTGCCGAATTGGAAGAATAATGGAAGAAAATTAACCAGTGCCTGATCGACAAGTTGGTTCATCAATGCCTCACCGATGCCAAGCCGTCATCGATGCCAACGGCTCCTCTACGAAGTATTGGACTAGTTGTTATTTAAAGGCACCGTTCGCGATGACTCAATGGGCGGGTGTGTCGATGACGTGTCCGCCTCTCATTCGACGCCACGTCAGACTGTCTGACGTGACATCGAATGAGAGGCGGACACGTCATCGACACACCCGCCCATTGAATCATCGCGAACGGTGCCTTTAAGTTCTAATCTCATGAGGATAGCATTTAGGTCACGTGATTTATATTGAATTGGTGAGACTGGTGTTAATTTGCCCTGTTCAGAAAAAATGTGAGAAGTGGCTTTTTGAAAGCTCACGACAGTTTCGATTCACTCGTATTTATTCAAGAGCGGAAGTACAGGTCGGGAATAGTTCGTTGGTAGTGGGGGAGGCGAGAAAATTCGCCAGTTATGAGAAAAACATGGAAGGGAAATTAGACATTGGACGAGATTTCTATGACGGAAATAACATGGAAGGGGTATTCGGACGAGAATTCAACTGTCTCAAAGAGCTACATCAAGCCAAAACTGTACAGAACTGCCTTTCACTGTCTCTATGGGTCGTTTGTACTTCCTATATCGATTCCCTTGTGATCGATGCAGCCTCTCCAATGCCTGTGAAAGTAGTGCGAGGATACACACGGTGCCATCTTTAAGCCTTTATAATTCCCTGCTAGGCCGTTTTTGAGTCGCCCGGCTTCGCCGGGCGCTTTTCCTTCTTGTAAGAAATTTGCTATGCGTAAATAACACTTCCGATTCCCCTTTTTCTTTGAAAGCTCTACACCCTCAGTATTAGTTCTGAATTGGAAGCGATATTTTCTGTACTACAGTTAATTATATACTAATTAGAAGTTTCGATTCATTGCTCTTAATCTCGAAATTGTGTCGGATTGATGGCTTAACTGATTGACAACCAATTTCTTGAATGGTACCCAGGAATGGATAATCACGCCTATCACAGATGTCGTTATCAACGGAACATTTTCTCCACGGATTTTTCATTAATTGGGAATCCCAAATCCTTAGCGGTCAGATGAGTTTAGTCACAAATGATATGCCACAAAACAAAAAGAATCGTGGTACTTCATTGTGTCAGAAAGCTTATGCGTAACGGTCGTAGTTTAATAGCAAGAAATGAACAAATTCTCATTTCGCAATGGAGAAATGTCATTGATCAGTCGCTATTATAGCATTTACAGCATTAAAAAGTCAGTGTTTGATCATAAATACCCTCTTGCTCTCTAAGGCCCCTTATCAGTCCTTATCAGTTGTTATCACTTCCTGTCACAGGGTACCTACGACCACGTCACATCCTACATTGCCGTCATTGAAAAAGTTCCACTCTTGACACGAAGGGGGTTGCTCGCTTGTTATTATCTGTCCTTATCACTGATTAACTTCGGTCCCCTCACCTCCTGCACTATCTACTGGAATGCTCAGTTGTTAGTATTGAAGACGTTGTGGACTTACTTGCTCTCGCCTCCTATAAGTTTCTATCAGTCTCTAACAGTTTTGCGAAGTGCCAAAGCTCTGCCGTTAACAGGAAGTAAGTAACGGTTCCTGTGGCTCTCGCCTTTCTAGGCTCTTGATCAGCTCCTTTCAATTGTTATCTTATCACCTACCATCAGTGTTCCTATCCTGCTTCCTGTACTCCTACCAAGTTTCAATACAATAGGACCACGTAAACAGGAGTTATGAATTTGCGACCTAAAATTTTTATCGCGTTCGCCCCGCCCCCTGTAGGCGGAGTTCGATCTCGCCGCCTGCCATAAGTGTTCCCATGCTGCCCTCTGTAATTCTACCAGTTTTGAACGCTTTGGGTCCACTGGAACAGGACTTACGAATTTGCGACCTGGAATTGCTACCGTGCACGCCCCGCCCCCTGTGAGCGGAGTCCAGTCCTATCACCTGCCGTAAAGGTTCACGTGCTTCCCCCTGTACTCCTGCCAAATCTGACCTTTCTAGGTCTACGGGGACATGAGTTATGAATTTGCGGCCCAAAGTTTCTAACGCGCACGCCGCGCTCCCTGTGCACGGATTCCGGTCCTGCCACTTACCGAAGGTGTTCCCATCCTGCCCCGTGTACTCCTACCAAAGTTGAGCTCTCTTGGTCCACGGGAACAGGAGTTATGAATTTCCGGTCAAACACACACACCGACACACACACACACACACACACACAAACACACAAACACACCGACACACCAACAGACACACTTAGCGAATTATATAAAGTAGGATAGCGCCAGATAGGATTACGGGAGGACCTTGAATTCATTTTAGAGGGGAATCTCGGAAACCGTTTTGATCGTGAACTGTGCCTTCAAACGAAATAAGAAAAACTTTTGTGAGTTTTGCGATGGGAAAATTAAGAATTATGTTGCCAATGTCAATGTACCAAAAACATCAGTCGAAATCATCGAGTTTGAGATGAGTTATGAGAAAAGGCTCATGGTGATTTCTTTTTGACCAGTACTGTACCCAGAAACATTGAGAATTGCCAACATGTGTTCTTGGATGGAAGCGTTTAACACAAAGATAACAGGAATGATGGACATTCTCATCAGGAATGGATATAAAGAGGAATTTACAACTATTGATGTAATTATTTGTATATGCAGAATTAAACTTATTTGTTGCAAGTTTTCTGTTAAGGATACCCTTGATACCATAACCAAATTCGTTAAGCCTATGCGCTCAGTGTTGAAAATCGCTGAAGAACTTAAAGAAATTTTCAAGTGATTGATAAACATTATTCATAGTAAAACCTAATTTTCTTTTCTTTTTGTACTTTCTTCAACTGTATCAAATGATGCATTTTAACGAAACCTTTGTCCACTAACTCCAAACCACTGATGAGCCTTAGGGGGAAGTGGAAATGGTGGTTCATTTTCCTCCTCATTTTCATAATTGTCACTTCGTTACTTTTCATATTGTTCATCAAGCCCCACTGATTTCAACTTGTTACACTTTACTTATTGGTACTATGTGAAGCGTCTGTTGTAACATTACGTTGTAAAAAATCGATCACAGTACACGCCATGTTGTTGTTGTTGTGTTGTTTAAATCATTCCATCTCCTTGCCAATTGTTCGCTTTATCGCCTTCTTGTTTTTAGGAGCCAGAAGCAGTTCACTCGGTCAAGCAGTTCACTCCTCACTTTTCACCGACCTCCGCCTCGACTATGAATCAGCTACCATGGTTTTACGCAGATCAGTTGTACGAATGGATTATGAGCTGGCCAAAATCCTCTTCAGTCACTCCGAACTTCATTCCGTTGTTTTTCATTCAGAAGACTGCCAATGTTATATGTGGGCCGCTATCGTACATATTCAACCAGTCACTCATGAAGGGGGAAGTTCCTGCACGATGGAAACACTCCTTCGTCACACCGGTTCTTAAGAAGGAACCTTCCTGTGACCCTGCGAATTACCGTCCTGTTAGCATAACATCTTTGTTTTGTAGGCTTTTTGAGAAAACGATCAAGGAACACATTCTCGAGTATGCTGCAGTTAACAGAATAATACCACGGATCCAACATGGTTTTGTCCCTGGGAGGTCGGTGGAGACAAACATGATTGAAAGCCTTGAGGACTGGACAGTAGTACTTGATAATGGTAGACGCTGTGATGTTATATACTTTGATTTTGCGAAAGCCTTCGATAGAGTACCTCACAAAAGACTACTTCATAAATTGGAGATGTTGGGTTTCCATCCCACACTCGTAAGTTGGATTTCTGATTTCCTCCATGGCAGGACCTTTCAAGTGCGGGTTGGACAGAGTTTCTCCAAAAGTAGGAGGGTGCTCAGTGGAGTGCCGCAAGGGGGAGTTCTGTCACCGGTATTGTTTAATATATATACAGCTGAGATTCCTTTTCTGTTTGATGGGTTAGATGTTACAACAAAAATGTATGCTGACGATGTAAAAATTTACAAGGTCATAACTGAAGCGAAGGATCAAGAGCGGCTACAGACGGCGATAGACATCTTAAGTGATTGGGCTAAACGGTGGCAGCTCCCCTTGGCCCCACAGAAGACTAAGTGTATGACAATTGGCAAGAAGTCTGAGATTCCCTCTAGTTTGTATACAGTTGAAGGAGTTACAATCACTAATGTCACTTCAGTGAGGGACCTAGGTTTTCATTATACTGACGCACTTGACTTTTCTGAGCACATCAGGACCCGGTGTACCCTAGCCTTATTGCGTACACTGCACATTTTCAAGGGGTTGTCTTCCACCAACAAGTCCATACTTCTCAAAGCTTATAAAACATACGTTCGGCCCTTGGTTGAGAGTGGTGCTGCTGTGTTCAGCCCATCTAGGAGAAGGGATGTTGAAGCACTTGAGAAGGTGCAAAACAATTTTACGCGTAAAATTCTTTGCCGATGTAGGAGTTTTTTCTACACTAGAACACCTAAAGCATCTATTCGCAACAAGTAAATACTTTGAAACTCTCTACTTTGGAATCACGGCGCAAAGTATTCGACGTATGTATGGTTTACAAGCTACTGTACCATAGTAATAAATTTGGTTCTTTTGATTTTTATAGTATGGCTCATTCCAGAACCAGGGGAGGCCAGATTAAAATAAATCTCCCTAGGCCCAGAACCAGTATAAGAGCCAGAAGTTTCACATTCAGAGCGGCTAGCCGTTACAAAAAGGTAACAAAAAACATAATCCTTTCGGATTCCTTGACTAAGTTCAAACGCTCTGTAGAAGTAATCTTATCTAAGTATGAGCTTTCATAGTTCCTTGCGGTTGACCATCTCTTCTTCTTCACCTTTGTTTTATATCTAATCTAGGAGTCTTTTGCCTCATTTTATGTGGTTCTCTTAATACGAGTACCTTTTATTTACGTGTGTTCCTTGTATTTGCTCCATTATTTAAGTTAGTTTCAGAAGTTTGTTATCATTTTATACTACTTTTGCCTTAGCAGCGTAATAAACATAACATAACAACAAGAGGTATCGCCACTAAAGCCAAGATCTCGTCATATCAAAACTAAACTCAGCTCAGCGAAAACTGTCGCTATCAGCTTGATACTTGAAGAAAGGAATTCAGAAATCAACTGGTAAGTGAGGAATGTGGGCCGAAGAGGCGAAAAGAGACTAATCACGTGTATAACCTAATAAGACTAATAAGAAGTGAGATTATTTAGGGTTCGGTGTTTTTATAAGCTCTAAGTCGAAATGCTGGTAAAAATTGGTGCTTTGTCATTTTCATCGCCGGAGGATCTGAAGCGAGCAGTGGGCTAAAAGACATTTTGAGAAGTTTCTGCAAAGATAGATAACATCTTCTAAACTATTCTCGTAACAGCGATGACTCGATCACATGCTGAGGCCGCCGCGTGAGCAGGGCCTAGTTTTGACGCAATGGCATGTGCCGACCCATACCCATATGATAGCACCCATGTTCCAGTGGTAGCTTAGACTTCATGGAATGGACATTTGGGTCGATACCCTGCACGCCAACTTCTCTCAATCCCGATCTTCCTTCATCGTTGTAGATGAAGGTAAGATGGTGGAATAAGGTACTGCTACCAGTACTTCTTCCTGGATCAAGTTCCCGGAGTTCCCAGATTGAAGATAAATGATAATGTCCTTGGGCATTGATCAATTCAGCACGAGGGTCGCGCCCCCGCATTCGACTTTATTCGTAATCGCAATGCGTTTTGAATGCATATGTGGTCTACACAATGACTTGCGGTAGCCAGCCAACGTTCAATCAAGTCAGTGTTTTCACCGTCCAGACGAATACTGCACAGGTCGACCGATCCCGGAGTTATGGAACGCTTGGTTGGCCTGGGCGGATATGGAACAAGAATTTGAACCCGTGATTATGCTCGTGTGGTAGTGCTCCACTTGCCACTACACCGCGTCCGCTCTGTATTCTTGCATGTAATAAATAAAGTATAAAGAGGTCTTTATAATACATTTTGTACCTACAGTGTAGCCTTGACATACTTTGGTTTGCTCCGCGATAAGAGTGATAGTGGAGTAAGTCGAGAAAAGTGACATTCAACTGATAGGGCCTAATTGATGCCACTACCTCAAAAAAAAGGGCAAAAATCGCTTCCGCCTGCTCAGACTATCAGAACAAGGTTCAATGTTTTCTTTTCATCCCTATATAAGCCGCAGCAAAACTTAATCTTCCTACAGTATTCTGGAAATTACAAACAGCGGTTTGTACCTACAAAGGTAAGAAGGGCTATAGATGATGGCTTTTGATGATAGTATTCTCATCAGTCGACAACATAGTGAAGCGAAAACATCTTACAAGGTCTTGGTTGATCAATCAGGTTGTTCAGTTGTAGTGAAGTCGCTGCGCTAGTAGATCCATTACAGGGAGAATTTCATTGAATTTTATTGTTGAGTTCAAAAGGGACAAAGCGATTCACAAAAGCGTAGTGGTAAGTGTCATCGAGTATTGAAAGCCAACACATTTGCTCCGTTCAAGGCAACTCCTATGAATTAATCCTCGGCCTTGTCACAAAGTTGTAGTGTCCCCATGGTTCCGCACATTCTCTTTCAAAGGGTCAAAAATGTTGTTTTGAGGAGGTAAATGTCCAGTCAGCCTGGCATTCCGACTTGGTTAACAGGTGGGAAGTCCGTCCTAAGCCGGGTGGAGTTATGTATACTGGATAAGAACAGCTGCGAAGGGAATGGCATCAACACAGTCAACAAGGAGCATTGTTGCATACGCTGAGGCATACACTAGTGAAACGTGGGAGAATTTTCACAAATACACTGTTTATGTTTAATTATAAACAACCGTTTGTGTTGCTTTTCATTAACGGCTGGAAACAGTGCATTTTCATCCACCAATCTTCCCAAATACTAGATTATCGCCCCCGACTGACTTCATTTTGTTTTCTTGGAAAAAAGCTTCGCAGAATTGGCATTTTCATTAATCAGACAGGGTATAGTTGAACTAGGGAACATGCTGTCCATCAAAAGCGAAGTAACTGGATGGCGCTTATCATAATTAGGGAAGTACCCTACTGGGTCAATTGGTCGGTGTGATCGTTGCCATGGAGGGCACGAACGCTCAATAGAACATGCCGCCTCATAGTCATCATCTCGAGTGAAAACAATTTCATGCGTCTCTGTTTTCCGTTTTGAATGTCGAATATGACCAGAGGTTTCAACCACTTCTTCCTTCTCACTCACACCGAGGACGTCTTTTAAAGACTAAGACTCCGGTAAAGTTTCAGAGCGCTTGACCTACTCCAACATCGCAAAAAATCACTTCCCAGGTCTCCACTCTTGTGAAGAAAAATGTGATAGCACCTTGGGTAATTTGATCAATTGATCGGCCCTCTAGTAAATCAAGCTAGTTGTCGACGCCAAGGCATGACGTTCACTGCACGCGATGCTCGCATGCCGGCTCGTCGCACTCAAGGTAAAGTCGTTGCTAAATCATTCTGTTCTAGTCGTGTTTTCACTTTTCTTTTTCTTAAACTCATCCATTACTTGTCGAAGAACTCGTGGAATTATTGCCATTCCGTGAAACGTCGGGCACTTTGCGGCACAGGGTTCTGAACATCATAGCCTTCATTTTGCCCTCATTTCGTTTTTTTCTGCTTTATGAGTAGTTGCAGGCACAGACCTTGACTTGGAAGTCTTTGAAGTACCCTTTTAACGAAGTTTTTTTCGCGGTGAATCCCGGGTGGCTTCTCTGGCCAGGTAAACAAAAGGGAAAACCGATTGCCACGAGGTCACTTGTGGGTGCTTTTCTTGAACTCTTGGTGGGCATTTAATTGAATTAGAGCTCTTTTATTTCAAAATATAATTCATTTGAAAGCTGTTCTGGCTCGATAAGTGCATGCGATAATACGCTGGTCCAAAACCGTAGAACAATAGTATACCCAGGCGTTGAACTACAAAGTATCGCTGATAAGGCTACACTCTAGTGGCGGTGATAATTTCCCTTGTAGGCAATGTTCAGAGACCTTGGAGACAATTATTGTGCGCCGCTCGCCCTATGAGAACCGAAAAAGTGGTGTGTCTGATCTTTTTTTCATTCGTTTTTAAGTAGCTGAACTCTTTTTGATTCCCCTTGGGTGTTCAGCTGTTGTTTGTTGTTCCTTTGGCGAAACGATCGATAGTTTGGGAGGCCATACGACCAGACCAGTCGGTTTGTCATCACCTCGTGCCCAGTGCCAAACGAGTCTTTGCGCTTGGCAGTCAGGACAATTAGAGCGAAGATTGATCGATTAACTTTTGATCGATTGCCATGTTTAAAAGGTGTTTGGATCAGCCGCAATCAATCAATACTACCGATCTTGGTGTCAGTGCAAGTTGCGGACCCACCACGATGAATATGCGATTGCTTTCCGTCCGTCGGCAGTCTAGAATCAGTCATGCCAGCATAGAAAGGGAGCAAATTGGCGAACCCTACAGTTTTAGCTTGAAATTTGCTCTATTTCAGCAATGGGATAATAATGTTAATAGCCTGAGGTAATGCGTAGGAACGTCCATTTTTTAATTAGTTCTAATTTTCTTTGCTCTGGTTCCTGGTCAAAGCAGCCGAGGCTTATTGTGAGTGGGAAGGGAGCGAGAGAGAAACACTCTCGGGCACCTAACCTAGCCAATGGCTGAGCACAAGCTCTCATTCAAGGGCTGGATTAAAGTCGAATGTGGTGGTGATCGACGCCAAGAACTTTATCCTTTCATTAGGGTGGTTCTTAGGATCCATTGGAAGCAGATGGGAATAGTGGTCATCTGAGGGCAGCGGGTCACATTTGTTTTCAGCCCTTGTTTTTCGTTACAATTGTGGAAGCCAAAATTTAGAGTCTCTTAGTTAAAGTGCTTCAATAGATCTTTATTTAGCCAGATCTCTCGATTCTCACCTCAAATAGTGCACTGTTATGGGAACTGACATTTGAAAAGGACATTTGAAAGGTTTGTAGAGGGTGGAAGAAAGGCTATCTACTGGACAGAGAATACTTGTCCACTTGGAATGGGCAACCTGCGAAGATTTCCTGAGGAACTTGAAATCCATGACTGGAAAATGTCCTCCTCTCTGGTAAACCCCTTAAATGAAGTGTATTTTGAATTTTCGGAATAAGTGAAATGTGAATGTTGTCAATCGAGCGGCTTTGACCAAAAGGGATGATTCTCACTCGAAACAGGTCTGGGAGCGTGCTGATGCGATAGAGCTTCTGATTGCAATACTAGCAGTGTTCGTTCTATGGTCAAACTTACAGTAGCACTCAAAAGTATTCGGACAAATGCTTCTTCAGTTGTACTTTTCAGTCGTAACCTGCTTCCTACTTGATGTAATCATGAGAAATTTCAATATGTGTAGCATGGGTGTATTGTGAATATTACCACCAATAACCCGCAATCTGATCGTCTTCCAAGTATCCTAAAAGGCTTGAACTCAAAATCAACTGGAAATACGAATGATGGCCCTTCTGAAAGTTCTCTCATTTTTGCCATATCTAAACTGTACGGACGCTAATGCCGATCACAGCAGAAAAGAAAAACGCTCATAAGCTGCGAGTAACTGCAGACGTCACTAACTTTATTTTTGGCGAAATCTGCTATTTCAACAAACACCTTGCTCTTGCTATGTGGATATTTTTGCTATGCAGTCAAGTAGTGTTGGATAGTGTGAAAAATGCATTAGTTAAACAAAAATTTCCTGCGGTTTGCTCCACTAAGGAAGAAGTTAAGAACAAAAAAGGTAAAAACGTTTGGCCGAAGACTTTTGAGCGCTGCTGTAACTGGTGTCCGGCACGGGCGGGGATGACAATCATTGTCTAGCAAAAGAAGCAATTTCAAGGTTTTTTTTAAAGGAAGTACTAAGTGTATTCGTTCCATTGTTGCTTGTGCCTGTGTCTGCCCAATAGCATCATTTTGTGGGATCGCACGAGTTTCACAGACGGCGCATTTATAATCCTAACTAGTTAGGTGTATTATATTCTAGTTATTTTTTCTTTCAGACCGTCGAAACTGACGCGTAATCATGCCTTGGTAGAGCAGGTTCCTTGTGAATCTTGTGAAGAGTTTCATCTGCAACCTGATTTGTGTGAAAGTCGTATGTGCTTAGACAGCGAACTAACCATAAGTTTGTTGGTTGGGGTTGAGGTACGAAAACAAAATGGACAGGCATTGCACAACTTAATAAAGAAAAAAGCCCTCAACAGCATGTAATTCACTATGAGGTTCGGTCCTTTCTGACTGGACGAGTAAGAAAACACGTGATTCATACGAAATACCTATCATTTAATCTCTCTTATCCCTAGAGACTTACCAATTAGTCCAAGCTGCCTCCATTATATATTTCGAGCATTCTAACTCGACTAGTTAGAATGCTCGAAATATATAATGGAGGCAGCTTGGACTAAGTCTCTAGGGATATTGTGATTCTTTGTTAAACCTTATTTTTCGATTTACTTGTCAAATACGAATATGCCAGTGGTAGGAAACTGGGCCAGTCCGCAGCCGAATTGAACTAGAAAACTCAGGATGAACTCATTTCTTGGGCATGCGTATACAATTTTTGGCTGCAGAAGACTGCATTAGATCAGTGCTTGCCTGTAAAATGCACCGTGACTCCCAGACAGGCTAAGCACTTCAAATTTCCATAGATGGGAGCTGTTACATTTTGCTAATTGTTCATAGTCATTATTTCCTATGTATAATAATACATATAGTAAAAGCCTTTCTGGGCCGAGGGACCAAGGCCATAAGGTCGAGAGCAGTCTCTTGACTCATCACGACCCCATTTTATTGCTCAACTAGACCGGTATTTACCCATTCCAAGTGTCACAGTCACTGACGAGCCTCGATTGATGACAGGCTTTGGTTCTCATGACTAGTATGTAGGCGAAATGAACCATGATAGTAATATAGCTCTTCGTCCACCATATAACAAGACCTAGACCCTTATAATAAGACCCAGGGACAGCTATTTCAGACCATAAAACCTGGTCCCCAGCTCAGGACCGATTTCTTCTGTAATGGAATTGTTCTCATCTATGAAATTCAGAGTATCTAAGTACAGTCCTATTTGACGGGTAAGGCGTTGGAAAATTAATGTTTCCCTTAAGTTCCTCGTATTGATTAACCTCAAGAGGATGTTGGTAATGGCAATTATCAATTGAATTGAAAGCGATAAACAAATATTTATTTATGTTTCTCCAGCCCACTGTTGATGGAGGCTGGTTGGCGGCTTCGGTCATCACGAAGCGCGGTATCACTGGCTATCCGTCTGCGCTAACTTCAGCACAACATTTACAGAGTGAGTTTCCTGTCCACTGTTATCACTGTGAACGCACATGTCATTTCGCCTTCTCACAGAAGCCAAGAAATTTCAATAGCTCAGTTTTAAAGAATCCCAACAATGAAACGTTCTCGCTGTTAGACCCCATTGAAATCAAGCCAGCTTTGTTTGTGCCAAGATCCGCTATGTGATTTCGATAACCAAAGGGTCGATAAATTTAAAAACGATAAGCTGAATATTAATTCGTGATAAAGTGCTGATAAGCCAAGTTATCAATTGTTACGGGCATCTGTTCGGAAGGATTAGTCTTTATCCCGTCAATCAGTCCCTTTTTGGGATGCGCCCTTGGAGTGCAGAGGTTCCACTAAGAATCGTATTTGCATTTGGAATGCGTATATGACCCATGCAATGATCTTTGGCGACCAGCCGATGAACAGAATTTTCGACCTCTCAGACGAGTTTGGTACTGATTAGCCAACCCGCTTAGATTGCCAGGATGGATAACGATCCGTGATTCTATGCCCGCCCGGAATATTGGCGTGATAACCTAGGCCACTTGCCACTGCACCTAATTCCTCCTCAGAAAGCTCCAACGAACTAAACGAGCTACCACAATCTCCATGTTATGTGTTGGCAAACAGCTTCTCCTCTCTCTTGTAAGGATTATATTAGGCTGGTTACAAAAAAAGTTCTGTCCAAAATGCTTCTTCGACAGAAGAGGCGCAGTCGTTTGCTAACTGACAGCATCGGAAGAGTTTCTCGACGGAGATTAATCGGAGAAGTCGCCAATGCCGACAATTGAGTGCAAAAAAACTTTATTGTTTGCTCATTTTAGCAATTCAATTATTGTTGTGTAAAAAATGTTGACCATTAGCAGTACCACAAAATAACCTTCCTAGATTTCTCGACGACAAAGCAATATGCTCTCCTGCCAAAGTTACCCGTGCCCGATCCCCGGACGACGCTCGAGCATTTTCTAGAATTCGCTAAACCGTTGCAAACAAAGAAGGAGTTCGAGGATACGAAATTGGTATGTAAAAGAAATTTACTTGAGAATAAGGTGCCATATTTGTTGTTGAGTTTCCCTACATCACAGTGCCTTTGAAGCATGCAATTTCTATGTAGCTTGTACGTGCGCTTCTGGTAACTTCCAGGAAATATCCAACGTGCAAGTCCGAACCACTGAATATGAGTATAGCGTCCGTCAAGATCAATGATCTCTAATGACTGCGCGGCGTTAGATCATTAAGTTCAGTGAATTCGCCAAAACCGGCTTTCAGTGGTAATTTGATTAGCTGAACACAAATTTTGCATTCTTTTTCTCATCTGGAGCGTTTCCCATCTCTAAGCCTCTGGCAATAACTGTTTTTCTACTCGATGGATGCATTATTTGCGTCAAAGTGTGAAAAAGCCAAGTCAAAATCTTGAAAAATGAGGTATCAGAGGTAAAAGGTGGCCGCCGATTGTGAGACTTCTGCACTGCAGCGGCAGCAGTTACAGTGCCCCCTCTGACGGCCCACCATCCCAAGCTCGAGGTGGCACTGACTGATTTATTACAATGAGGGTGTCCGTTCTCGGTGCTTTTCATTTAGATAGAATTTCAGATTGTTGAGAGATTCAAGGAAAAGGAATTGCCAATTCTACAAAAGCTTCTAGAACAACGTGCTACAACGCTAAACAACTGGGTATGTGATATCAACAATAAATTATTTGAATTGACTTGGAAATAATGATGAATCCCTCTCCTGGGTATTCGACTCATCCTGCTCATTCGCTTCATTAACTTTTATGTTTGGCTGACCGAAAAGTATTGTGAGATTATCAGAGGAAGCTCAAACAGACCTTTTTAATAATCGACATGCAACGGCAGTCAATGATTCGGGGAGATTGTCCATGTAGGAAATCGTAAAAGACAATAAGATGGTCAGGAGGTCCACACCTTCCCTACCAGTTGAGACAGAGCTTTTTTGTACTGTTGCGAATGATCTCCGCGGACCCTTAGGAGAATTCAAGGAGGCGCCGTTTGCCTTCGAAGAGTTGCCTTGGCTACTGTCGACCCCGAAAGTGTCGTTAGACTTTCTGGACAGCCAATATTATTTGATGACGTTTGTCCTTATGTCGAGTTCAATGTACGGTATGGCTTGTGTTCTTAAACTTTTGATATGATAAGCATTTGCTTGTTAAGCAGCGCCTGCGAAAAATAATGCTAGGGTAGCGCTGCCATAAGTGACTCATGTAAGATCACAAGGACGAATGCCATCCCATAGTGGGCACAGCTTTTCAACACACTTCCTCCACTCTTATGGACAGATGGAAGTGGGTAGCGAGAAGGGACGGCACTTCCCAATAATGGTCGAGAGATTGTGATCCCTCTTGCAAAGCGAACTTCTCCTACACTTTCTCCTACATTCTCTTCTCTACACCAACCTGGCCTTTTGGTACCACTTTGTACTGGTAAAATAGTATCGAGGTATCTAATTCAGGTTAAACAAGGAAGTGGTGCAGATTAGTGTAATAGTGGCGTAGGAAGTGCGAAAATCTGTGAATTTAAGGAAACATAAAGTCTCACGAAGTAGTCAAAATAAGGGTTTCACGAGATCACCATGAGACGAAGGCGACTGGCCCAAACATTAGCTCTAATAAAAATTTAGAGGTATTTGTATAGAATTTCAGTGACTTATCTACATCCAATGTGAATTGCCTGTTGGCAAGTCTTTGCAGTCACTCTTGTCTTTGCAAGGCCTTTCTAAGTATATCTATGATCCTGTTAAACTAAGCTGAAGTCCCTCTCTCTTTGATCAAAGTGAATCCAAAAAGTTTTTTGGTTTCCAGGCTCCGCGGAAGGCGACTAGCCGAAATATTAGCACTAATAAAAATTTATAACATCTTGGGCGAGGCTTCGGAGAAGAACACCTAGGAATTTCAGTCCTTTCAAATGCGTAAAAACCTGCCAAATAAATAAGTCTGAACTAGGTCCTTAATTCTTTACTCCTACGAGCTTTTTGTTCTTAGCTTTTACTCGGATATTATTTTGAGTTCATATCGTACATCGTACATCATTTCCCGTGTTCATCGTGCTGTTCCCCAGTGGTAGTCTCTGGGATGGTCGCTGTAACAATATTCGATAATAACATAGCGATTTTCGTAGTAAGTCAGGGAATTCAAACCGCTATTTCCAGCTGACACCATGGTGGTTGAATGTAGCATACCTAGAATCGCGCACACCGCTCCCGATCATAACATCTCCAGGTAGGTTTCAGTTGTACAAAAGAAGATAGCTCATTCTCTCCTTTCACTCCTTCCTTTAGGATTACTATTCCCTTTGTTCCCGAGTAACGACAAAGACACTCGAATAGATCACGCTGCAAAAATTACACAAGCCGCTGTAGAATTCTACCTGAAAATACTGAGGTATGATTTATTTTTCATGATATTTACTGCATATACAGGGTGCGCCATAAATATGGTAACAAAAGAATTGGGCTACAAAAAGCGCAGGTTATATTGAAACATGGTGAATTCATGTGGGCTATTTACTATGCATCACATCTACAAAACCAACACACGGTCATCTTATATAACCGTCTCCTGTACTAATTATAGCTCAAAGACGCTTCGGCTATTCATCGACGGTGGCACGCTGAGTTTCCTTGGAAACACTAGCCCGGACTTTTTTCATTGATTTATCAGAAACAGCATCTGTGGTGCGTTTTGAAGCGCAGGCTTTCCTCTCCAGTATGGACTATATCCAGCTACCCATCACGCTGTGGTCAAGGAAATTCAGAGGAGGATTGGAAGCAGGGACAAAATCGCGAACATCCACTCAGCACCCATCTTCTCATTCTCCCATTCGTGAGCAAGTGCGCCGTAGCTTTCAACTGTATCCTTGAAAACATTTTTGACCCTCTACTGCAACCTTTCAAAAAGACCGTTCCTAAAGAGTTTTAGATGAAATTTTGTACTTTTTTCGAGCATAATTTAAGATATCGCTCTGATGGTAGAGATTCTAACAAAGACTATCATCAAAGAGGGTATTCGGCTATGAGAGGCGATCTAACTCATCTCAGTGGCTACAGCACTCGAACTGTGAAATATATGTATACAATGAGATCTCAACATTTCTTTCACGCTGAACACACTGTAATCAAAAAAAAAAGGTTTGTCGAACGCGTGCCGCGCACAAGTAGCGTACGGCATTTGTTTTTTCTCTCTGAATTCTTCTCGTCAAAAAGCTAATAAGGCTTTCAAATCTTATCTGGATACAATTGTATTCACTCGCGGTAGACTGTTCTCATCGGAGTAGAACATACAAACAAATCAGCAGTCATATTTCTCGCATTTCTGCAGGTTTTGCAGCGTACTCCTTCCCAAGCAATTCTAGTCGGAAAAAGGGTTGTTGTGAGGCAGGACGACCGTCTTGGGGTTTGCCGCTGAGCTGTCCACGCATCGCAATTCAAAGGACTGTCAGTGTAGGAAATATTGAAACGAGGAGCGATTCCGGAAAGGGACTCACCAAAAGCGCGCAAAGACGGAACGGCTGGTGGATGTCTACGAAGGTCCACCGTTTTTCAAAATCTAACGAATTGAGAGCACTAAAATAAATGTATAGTCTAAGATATATCATAAATATAAGGGGAGGTGCAGATTTGGAGAAACCCTCTAAACAAAAAAAATACGAACGTTCAAAAAGTTGTTACCATATTTATGGCGCACCCTGTACTGTGATAGAAACCTTATTGTTCAATTCCCGCAACCTCATTTTTGGGTATAGAGCAAACTTTTAATAGGGGAATAGATCAGGGATGGATGCTCACGATTTCGGTGCGATCTGACGTACTTTGTGAAATCTAACTATGCTCATGCATCCAGAAGTCCTCGAAAGAGGACTATTGACAACTGCTGGAAATGGGAGAGTATCACTTTTACTGAATTCCAGAAGTTTTGCCATAGCTTCTGCCAATGCTTTGATGATGGCTTGTAGGACAGGTTTGTGGATTTTGGACAAGAGGCAGATTGGGCGATAGTGGCGCAAAAGTGGAGAAGAAAACCAACTAGGGGGATATGTTTTTAAAAGTGTAGTAAGCATAGTGGACGGACGAGAGTGTGACAGTAAAGTTGTAAAGAAAAAAGCATTTGTACGAGTTGTCCGAATGTGTGTACCATTGTGTACTGCTGGCTACAGTAAAGCTGCCCGCATGCAAGTCGTGCGTCCTTGTACAAATGGTTCAAGCTGTACAGCCTCTAAAACGCCGTGAGAACACGTCAGCCTTCGACTGAAACGTCGGCTGAGCCGGACGTGGAGCTCTATCTATGCCGTTTTTTAATCCGATAGCATCGTTTTGTTGTTCTCAGGGTGGAAGTACACCCTAGGGAGAAACCTAAGCAACCATTCTTATTGTAATTTGTGCCTTTAGGACGGAATTAGTTAGGCAAATATTGCCAAGGTTGTGCAGAGCATGCTATAAGATTGTTCGAACTACTAAACACTTTTGGTGACCGTCGATTTCTGATCTGATCATGTTCCTTTTTTTCCATTTTATCCACATACTTTCGATAGAAAGAAACGTCCCCATCAATAAAAATGTAAGCCACCTGTCATCCATTGAGGAGCTGATATTCGTAGATTACCGCATCCGAGAGTCCCAATTGGTGGAAGTTCGATACAGAATTTTGAAACTTGAATGTAGCAAATTTTGTGGTATTCACATACCTTTTGGCAGGCACTCTATAATGGTAGAAAGGACAAAGAAAACAAGTTATTCTACTACTAATTGCAATGACCAGGATTGAGAAAGGCTGAGAAAATTTCGATCATAACTGATGTTAATTTCGGTATTTGAACATGATAAAAGTTTTACGCTGGCCAAGTTCCGACTGATGGCCAGAAGGTCCTTGCCTAATTGCGAAATCGAAGTGATCTAAACTGATTGCATACTACTTCTTCCAGAAATGAACTTCCTCAGGACATGGCTGGCAAAACACCATTTGACATGAGCCAGTACAAGTTTATGTATGGTACAACTCGAATACCCAAAAAAGGGTGTGATGAGGTAGGTACGTTGTACTTTGAGTGGATCATGACTTCATTATTATTTCAAAAAAGTAAACTACTCGTTGAACAAATCAGCTCTGAAAAATTTCTGAACTGGAAGTTCCGATGAAATTCGAGCGAACGTGTCTCATGCTACCCAGAAGCTGTGATTTTTTGGTTATCTCTGCATCTGTTGGACTGTGGGAACTTAGTCCTTCCAATCCTTTCTGATTCATTTGAAGTAGCAGTTGAAGTGGTTTCAACCCTCTCTGTCATTCACCTACGGATTCGAAATGGGGCTGAAAATTCTACGTCTAAGATTTTAAATATTGCTTTCAGATTCGTTATGGATGCAGCAATGAAAATCAATCGAAGCATATTATAGTTATACACAATGGTCATGTGAGTTTTCTCGCTATTACTCTTTTTTATATTTCAATATTTTATAGCGGGTATAACACATTAAAGGCACAGTTCATGAAGGTCGTGTCGTGTAGGTCCTGGTGCAAATAATTGTCTACGATAAGCAAAATTTCATTTACGTATAAGCATAAATAAACAAAAAAAACCCTAGTAACAGCAAAAGTAGCTCACCTTTTACAGCCCCTAGGAGTAGGAAATTAAATAAGGGATCGCGGCAGCAAAAAAAAAACAGAGGAAAAAAGAATGGGGGGAAAGTCGTCGCCTCTTCACTCGGCGGTCAGCTGATTGTGTGTGGGTCCTAGAACGAATAATTGGAACCTGTATGACCTCGACACCCGTCTGATGGGACATCGATCGAGGGGCGGGAAAGCCCCGCGAGCCAGCAACAGGTAATTATCGTGAACTGTGTCTATGACGGATGGATCCATTTCTGTTAAAATTTCTATCAGCTATGTATACGTGTGTGTCTGCGGGCTTTTTAAGGACTTCTAAAATTGATTATAAAGACAGAAGAGGATAGATTGCGAACAATATTAGCAATGATACCAACAGAAGGCAGGATGGTAAAGGTCGCTCTAGCTGCATACATAGTTCGTGATGTGCAGTGACTCGTGAGCGGTGAGCTATTGTCAGTAGGCGGTTGCTGATGTTCGATGACGTAGGATACTACCTAACGAGCCGCGCACGAGCAAGGATGGCGCAGGACGTCATGAACAGAATTTGTGAACTTTGTGCGATAAAAATATCCCGCTCTGGGCGGAGGTGATGCAGTGACAAGTGGCGCACTATTTCACACGTATGGTCACAGGCTCAATTCCCGGATCTACCTCCGTTTAGGCCATCCAAACCTTCCAGATCTCCAGGATCGGTTTATTGGTTCCAGACTCGTCTGGGAGTGTAGAAACACTTATTTCGAATTTGGCTGGCCAACGCATACCGTTGTCGCCATTATGATCCTGATTGGAGGTCGAATGCGGGAGCGCATCCCTCAGACGGGAGTGATTGACACCAGAAAATTTTTTGATTTTAATCTCACTCTGCGCCCATCCTTTCTATTCTATTTGGATCTTGAGTTACTCGGCTAAATGTCATGATTCTGTTGATTATAAACATACACAATCCTGCTCAAATTTATCACATTCAACGAGGGTACATGTACTTGTTAAATCGTCCAAAATTGCAGGGAATAAGGTCTAGCGTTGCATCATTCGCTATACATGAAAATGCATCCTAGCTAAGTAGCGAGGAGAAGTCAATACCACTACACCCAAGAATGAAAGGTAGAGCAACTGGTGGAGCAACTCAATAACTCAGCATCCCATTCCAGTTTGATACCATATATGGTTCGAGTGCTCTCTTTTGGACCACCGTTGATATGACACGTCACAGTTTTTGAGTGTTGGCCTATTATACGCTTTGCTGTGGGCAAACAGTTCCGATCGATGTTTTTGTGCTTTCACGTAAGGTTTCTTAACCCTGAGGGGAGGAGGCCAGAGCCTGTCTCACTTCTTTTCATTCAATCGTGCTACACGTGACGGAATGCTAGCGGCTCGTTTGCCCAAAAGGATAACCAATGAAAAATCAGATTTTCTGGGATTCAACTCTTTTTTCGGCCTTGTAATAGATTCGGTAAAATTCAGTTAGTGACGTATTGCTATTTTCCTTTACTTCTGAGTGCTTGTTGTGCGAATATAATGTTTTAGCTTTTCTCAATGCCTGTACTGAATGCAGCTGGTCAGCCGTTATCGCTATCAGCGCTCTCCGGATTTTTCAGTGACGTTATCAGGCAAAGTCACGAGCGGAAACAACATGCCGTCGGTATTGTCTCATCAGATAATCGTGATCGGTGGGCTGAAGTCTACGAGCAGCTGAAAGGTATGGGAGAGATCTCCTCAAGAATTCCGATTCCAAACGCAAAACACACTTTGTGAGAATGATTATTCTTTACCACACCTACTGCAATAAGGTGGAAGTGGGGTAGGGGCAATGGGCACAAACAGCAAACCCATGATCCGCGGTTCGGATCTCCTATCGATACTCGCTCAACCAAAGCCTCCAGCCTTTCATAGTCGATTCACTGGCATCAGCCTCGTCTGGAAGGACGAAGTGCCTGACTTGTACATAGGCTCGTCATCCCGCAAGCCATTGTATATGCCACACAACCATTCAAACCATTACCCACGATTTTGAATGGGGGTGGAATGCGGGGCGCATTCCACAAATAGAATTTGTCACCACCAAAATTAATCTTGCACCCCTTCGTTACTCATTACGATTTTGTCTCATTTCTATTTTATTCAGTCAAATAGGATATTCTGATAAGTTAGGCGAGAAGAGATATACCTGTCGGCCCTATTAGCTTGCCCTATGTACATGCGCCTCTTCAAAATGCGATCACTTCCAGGGAACGCTGCGAATTCTTCACATCTTTCTCTTATCGAGGATGCCTTGTTTGTCGTATGCATTGATCAAGAGACTACATCTCCAGAAGGCTATACTGAGAAAGATGAGCAAGCAAGACAGGTGAGGTCCTGGACAGTTTGACAAGTATCAGACTGTAGCAACCAAGTTTCTGGTAAAACCCCCACACATGTGTCATAATACTTAATGGAGGAAATCAAAACACAAACCTAGCAATCTGAAAAAAAAGTTCTAGATTGTTCTTTTATAACAATATTTCCAGTGTTTACACGGAGGTGGAACGACAAGCAATTCTTGCAACAGATGGTTCGACAAAACGCTACAGGTATGACGAAAGTGTAGTCATCTATTGTTTTCTGGGGAACAGCTCGCTAGGGATGTTGTCAAGAAAGTTTGAGTCCAAGTTTAAAGCCAAACTCCTAAGCGCCATTTTTTGAGTAAGGATCCTATAGGGAGCTTCAATGATTCTCTTGCCATTTCCACTCACATCACATCACACTCCCTCCAAACTTGTAAGCCCGTATTTGGACTCTCTCATAGTTATTTGGATGCACTCCGCGTGGTATGGTACACAGAACGAACTGGTAAGTACCACAGTGATAAATTGCCCCAGCGACTAACCTACAAGAAAAGCATGAAGGTGAAAAACGATAGTGAATCTAGCTATCAGTTGTCTTTCCTTTACTAGCAGCCGATCATTCCTTTGCATCGTATGGGTAGACCACATAGCTTTCTCCTGAACATTTATTCACTCGATCCCGAATTAACTGGAATTTCAGTTCGTGGTTGGTGCTAATGGCGCGTGCGGTATGACCTATGAGCATACTCCTGCAGAAGGTCCACCAGTAGCTGCTATGATGGATTTCATTAGTGATAAGATGTCAGTAGATACTTGATACTTTGATTTCCTAGCGATGCTGGAACTATGCCTATAACGACTTTTGCAGCCTTGGAAAGAGCTTCTACGATGACTCAAACAAACCACAGGGCAATGTGAAACGGTTGGATTTTGAGCTGAATGACGTCCAAAAAGCTCAAATCGAAAAAAGTGGCATTGATTTTGACAAGTGAGGTTTTGCCGTGGGAGACTTCTGTCACGGGAAAATTTCTGGTACTTCTCTCAAATAATCTTATTTCCAGGGCAGTTGATGATGTAGATGTTGCGGTATACTCGTTCAAGCGGTTTGGTAAAAATTACCCAAAATCGGTGAATATCTCTCCAGACTCATTCATTCAAATGGCATTCCAATTGGCGTTCTACAGAATACATTCTGCTTGTGAGTTGAAGTTCAGTCCTCTAGGGCATTTGATCACATCTTCACCTATTCAAGGTGTATTTGGGAATGTTTTGTATTTTCGTTTCTCAGCTTAAAAGCGAATCGAATAGCACACTAATAGGCAAAGTTGCCGATGGACTTGGTTATTGCAGCTTATGACGTTCATTCTAACCTTTTTTTATGGGGACCAGAAATGGGGACCTTTTTTTTAATCCTCATTTCCTTGGTCAAAAGCTACTCTGTTCATCCTGTTACCAATTGACTACGCTAACAATTACCATTTAACCAACTACCACAAACGACTATGAGAGAGTAGTTTTATTCCTGAGTTTGATACACCTTCAGTGCCACCCACCTACGAAACAGCGACATTGCGAAGGTTTCAAGAGGGACGGACTGAAAACATACGGTCACCGAACCCATTGGCCGAAACGTTTGTCAAGAAGGTAATTTTTATCACAATTATCGGAACCATATCAAAACAGGGGCTGAATAATGGAGAGCTTCTAATTCAAAGGCAACCCACACCGCTCACTACTTTCTACTGCACTTCAGAGCTGTGTAGAAGGGAGCAAGCGGTAAGAGTTGCTCTGGAACTAATGCGATTTCGGTTGATGACAAGCAAATAGGGGCTTCGTATGTGCTCGTCGGAAAACTCACCGACTCAAGGGACAGCAAGTGATACAGAAATCAGCTTAATAGCGAAAACCAAAAGGATATGGAAAGAACCTTGTCCTCAAGCTGTTTGGCACTGCTCTAATAGTTTTGACTCCGAGATCTCTCTTACTGAGAATCTGGTTGGTGGCGACGCGACATGGCGCGATCTCGGGTAGTGGGTGGAGGGTAAATCGCGGGCCGTGAGGCACCAGCGCTCGCCCAGAGGCACATGGATTAAGGGATGGACTCCCTCTTTTGATGAGCTGAGTCGATTCCTAAAATCTATCAAGCGTATGGAGCCGAGATTTTCTTGAGTTAGAATACCTTGACGCTGTCGCTGCCACATTTAGTTTCTAGAACTGTTAGACTGGAGCTTACCTTCTTTTTTCAGATGGTGTCGGGGGCTGAACCTGCGGAAGTTATCTACAAAGCTTTGAAAGCAGCGGCGGAATCACATAAGAAGTATACGGTGAGTGGTTTTCGTGTTCATTTTCACTCCAATTGCTTGTTCCCAAGTAGAGACCGCCTGGTGACAAAATGTTCATGAAGGTCCCAAACAGAAAACGGTAAGGGATAAACTCTAGCCCAGTCGTTCCAGATCAAAATTATCTTTTGGCCGATCAATGTGAATGAAGTTTTCTTGACGATAGAAGGCATTCCTTTCAAAGAAATCTATTTCAGATGAATTGCATGAATGGAGCTGGAATGGATCGACATCTCCTAGCATGGAAACTTTTGGCAGCTGAAAATGGGCTTTCGAAGCCGAGCATTCTCAATACGCCTGCCTACGAAAATATGTGCCACTTTCAGGTCTCCACCAGTCAGGTTGGTCTCGCCTGTTCTTCTAGATATAGCAGTCTCGATCTAGCCTGAGCCAATAGTGCGGTTGAATTGATCCAGTTGCTATCAGTTGCATTTGGAATCCAGTAGGCCTTCCAACTACTAGTTATTTGGGTCTACATATTTTACAAAAGAAAATTGGGGATGAAGATTGTCCCTAACTGCTTCTCAGAGCAATGAGATTGCACTAAAAGAGTTCAAAACGTTATTTATATAGAAGCTGCCAGTCACTCAGTTCAAGGGATCATTGGCTAAGAACTTGTGTATTAATGGAAAGCAACTGGATGAACCTGAAAACATGAGTGGATTGCATAGAGGTAACATTAAAGGATGAAGGATGAAGTCTTTTCGTGTCAATCAATCCCATCGGAGGATGCACCTCGCACTCGACTTCCATTCAAGATTGTAGTGGCGTATTTAGTGCGTATGTGGCCTGTAAAATGGCTTGTGATGGAGAGCCGATACATACGTGGGCGTTTTTATCCTCCTAGACGAGTCTGATATCAACTATCGGCCTTGCAGTAATGAAGGCTTGCTTTGCCTCGGCAGATGTCTGATTCAGACCCACGACCATGCGTTTGTGATATTGCGTGACTTTCCACTACACCACCTCCGCTCCTAGCGGTGGAAAAGAATTTTGTAATTGGGAGTGGTCCTACTGAATGGTAGGAGAAGCCGAATGTGTTGTAAGAAAAGAGAAAGATATCATTGCAACCCTTAGTGGGAAGGATATGGATGGTAAGCCTAGAACTTTATTAATGTCATTTGGATTACCTAGCTAACGCCAGGCTTTCCTCATTTTTGGAAGCTACAGGTGGAGTGCTTTGGAAATCTATAGGCATTTTCTCTTCCAGTTTGCTTGATTCGAGCTTCCCTATCGAAGAATCTCTCATTGATCTCTCTCCCCCCCCCCCCCCTCCAAGATTGGCCTCCAAGCATGTTTCTGTTTACATGAATTGGAGAATGAAATAGGGATCTCGAGAAGTTTAAGGCAGAATCGTGCAATAATATCGTCTTTTACCATGTCCTATCCTCTATGACAGAATTTGATTAACAGGTCAAAAGTTCTGTGGCAAAAATAAAGCTATTTAGGGTTTATTTCTGAAATTTTCCAAAATGAACAAACAGTAGAAATATACTTACCAGAAGGGCCGACAGCCTTCCCTTAGCCTTCCCTTATCCATTGAGCTTTTTGTCCATAGGTCAGGAATCGGCGACTCGAAGGAATCGTTGACGGCCGTTTCCAGGTTGGGTTACAACTTTCCTCCACAAAGGGATGCTTGAGTAGACAGAGCACATGGCATTTAAAAGGGGCAACGTCTCTTGAATACCACTGGCGGGGCGTGAACGGATATTGTTAACCTGAACCTGGAGATGACCGGTGGTAGGAAGTGACTGGGCTAGACTCCACGCGGGGGTGGAGAAGGATAGTGGAACGTGTGGGATACGAGCCCAATCTGAGTAACAACGGGTAAAAAAATAAATTCACGTCAGAATAAGTGAGGAATGAACCCGGTCACTCATACCCACAGAACTTGAGCTCATGGTGTGGGAGGCGCACACGAAGTGTGTCGGAACGGAGTGTCTGTACGTTTAGACGGAAATCAGTCCCTAATTTCGTCTCTTTTATCATGTGATTTGTTAAGGTTGAACGGGATCATGTTGTAAAGTTGGATATTCAGTTCACGGTTTTGCCTGTGGATGACCTTACATGATTGGCGAACCTAGGTTCTTTACAAAATTCTATTCTAGGTCCCTACACGGAACTATATTCACCTGTGCTTCGGGCCATCGGCACCTGACTGCTATGGAATCTGCTACAATCCTCAGGAAACTGAACTTCTTTTTACGATCACAACCTTCAAAAGCTGCCCTTCAACAAGCTCCAAATTGTAAGTCACTTTACTTTCGTACAGCGCTACAATGTGTTTCTGGCTCTTCTGCTTGGTTTTTCAAGCATCTTCGTTGGGAACAGCCACCCTCGGCGGTAAATTACTATAAACGGTCTCCAGTGCTTTTATGCTTGAGACAAGTGGCTTCGCGTGGATGGTTAAGCGGAAAAGAACCGAGTGCTCCACCCTCGTCACCCTCGGAATGCTGGTCTCAACCATTAGCGATTCCAAATATTGAGAATCTAACATAAGTAAACTTTGTGTTCAAGAATACTGTATCTTGAGAGACCATTATTGATTGATCATGAAACTCTGCCTCCTAGAAGAAGCAGTTGATGCGTGGCTGTAGAACTTTTTGCGAATTCCACTTCAATTTGCCTTTGTTGTCCTATTTCCGATTACCAGTTCACGCTGTCGCGATATTTGTAATTACAGTTTTTTTTTCAGATTTGCAAAGGAACTGGAGCGCGCATTCAACGACATGAGTACTGTATGCGACAAAGTTTTACGGCCCAGATCCAAATTGTAGATATAAAATACGTTGACCAAATGGCATTTCTAGTTCTGCATCATCTGCCTGTTCTAGTATGCATGTAATTATGTACTGATACCTCGTTCATTGAATAAACATTCCAGGTGATGATGAAAAAACCTTTCAAAAGCGTTTTTAGTGGATAATGCTCGTATACATGAGATTCATTATTGCCTGATCAAGTGCCAACCACCGGAATGGGTAGTATCAAGGGAAAACTCACTAACGTGAATTCAGAACAGCCCAGATATGGTCGGAAATTCACGAAGGTAAGCAGCGGATCGTTGATTGAGGAAAGATTTAGCTGCGACAAGCTTACCACTTCTTGATGAAAACGGTACTTACTCATAGGTACATTCATAAGCTGGTACAAGGGCCTGCGGATCAAAAAAAAAATGGTAATGAGCTAGCACCCAAATACCTTCTTAAGAGCCGATAAGGGGCTAAACAACGCTTAGTTATACTGGTCCTTTATGTTGACTTTTGACAGGGGATCCTTGACACTTTGGTAGGTGGTGAGAAGCCATATACAGCAGCGCTCAAAAGTATCCGGCGAAGCAGTTTTTCGGGCATAACTTTTTTATCCTATTTTTATCCTACGAATCTCCTTCACTGAGGGTTCTCTCTCACTGAAGGATACCAGCCGGTTAGTGACGAGGCTACGTAGGGCGTCCCCAGGTGGCGGATAGGGAATTAATCGCCGACCAAAAGTCACCGGTACTTCCCAGAGACGCAGGTGGATTCAGGGGATGGACTACTTGATTCTGCTGTGCTGGGTCGATATACCCTCTGTTCTTCGCAGGCGATCCACGCATACGTGTGTGGAGAGTCTGTGGGTGCAGTTGGTATCCTGCCTATCGACTCGGCCAAAAGCTTGCATTCGGGTGACGAATAAGTCACGCTGGGAAGTACTTGGGAGGCGATTCGGGGCCGCCTCCAAAAACAAAGCCCCTTGTCCACTTCGGGATAGCCTGGCAAGCCCCCGGAGTCAATAGCCCCCACGTCAGAGCCTGGCAAGCTGCACGTTGGGTATTTTCACGCCAAAAACAGTAATAGAAATGGGCCTCATTCCCCTGAACCTGAGGGAGCCCCCAATACGGCAGCGTTGGGTAGGACCGCTCGGGAGAGGCTGCTAAAATCTCAGGGCCAAAACAGGCTGCCCAAAAGGAGAAGGGCTAAGATGGCGATCTGTACTTTCAACGCACGGACGCTTGCATCGGAAGCGTGTATAGAAGACCTGATGATGCAAGCTAGGAAGATCAAGTACGACGTCATCGGACTGACCGAGACGAGAAGGCATCGCCCGCTGCACGCTCTGTTTGAGACTGGAGAAGAACTGTTCCTTGGAACATGCGACAGTAGAGGCGTCGGCGGCGTAGGTGTCCTCGTCAACACGCACTTGGCCATGAACATCGATTCGTACGAAAGCCTAACAACCCGAATCGGACATTTGCGATTAAGAAGATGTGGCTCAATCCCAGCTCTAACCATCTTCGTTGCTTACGCACCAACATCGAGCTACGAAGAAGAGGAGTTGGAAGCGTTTTATATGGATCTGGAGAGGCTCTACAGAGAAGACCACACTTTCTTCAAGGTCATCGTCGGTGATTTTAACGCCAAGATTGGCCCCAGAAGAACGGCTGAAGAGCTTCACATCGGGACTCACGGAGTGGAATGGAATGAGCAGGGTGAAAGGCTGTCCGAGTTTATCATGACGACCCACACCATCCATGGTAACTCGCAGTTCCAGAAGCCCTCTCATTTAAGATGGACATGGGAGTCACCTAGTGGACAGTTCCATAATGAAATAGACCACATCATCTTCAATCGAAGATTTTGCCTGACCGACGTCGCTGTTGCTCCGAAGTTCTACACGGGATCGGACCATCGTCTCCTCCGCGCTAGATTCCGCTTCTCAGTGCGTGGGGAGAGAGCTATGAAGTTTCGGAAACGAAGCCCCAAGACCTCCATCAACTGGGACCACTTCGCTTCCCTTGCGAGTAAGTGGGAGGATTCCGTTATCGACAACATCGACGAAGAATACAACCGGCTCGTCGAGCATCTTCACGATAGTGCTACGAAAGCAGAGAGTCTACAAGAAGCCAAGAGACGACTCTCCTCGAAGACTCTCGAGCTGATACGCCAGCGTGGAATCGCGCGAGCTACAGGCAATTATCAACAAACGTCCGAACTTGCGAAGCTATGCAGAGAAGCGATAAAGGAAGATCTGAAAGAGAGAAGAGCAGCAGTCATGGACGAAGCCGCCGAGGCCGGAAAGAGCATACGCAAAGCCTGACGGAGCTTCGCCAATTACAAGACCAAGATGACCTCCCTTCGTCGTCCTGACGGAACCGTTACTGCATCACGGAGGGCAATGGAGAAGGTCATCTACGACTTCTACTTGGATCTCTTCGACAGCCACGTCTACCTGCCTACTCACCATCTTAGGCAAGAAGAATATATCGCTCCTTCGGTTCTCCCTTCCGAAATACGACATGCCATTACGTCGATGAAGAACTGTACAGCGCCCGGTCCCTATAGGATCAAACCAGAACATCTGAAGAGTATGCCTCCGGTCATCATCAAAACTCTGGCTAGGCTCTTCACAAGGTACCTGTCGGAATGCAAAGTGCCCATGTCGTGGAAAACTAGCAAGACTGTGTTGCTGTACAAAAAGGGAGATCCAGACGATATTGGCAACTATCGCCCAATCTGCCTGCTGTCCGTAATCTACAAGCTTTTCACTCGTGTCATCCTGAACAGGATTGGCAGAACATTAGATGAAGGACAGCCATGCGAGCAAGCAGGGTTTCGGAGAGGGTTCAGTACAATCGATCATATCCACACCCTAACAAGGCTCATTGAAGTATCGAGGGAGTACAAAATGCCGCTATGTCTTACGTTCATCGATTTAAAGAAAGCCTTTGATACCGTCGAGACAGAAGCGGTAATTGAAGCCCTGGGTACCCAGGGTGTTCCTACGCAATATATAAGGGTGCTTCGTGAGCTCTACGACAACTTTACGACCAGGATTTCACCATTCTACAAGGAAGTCATTATCAACGTGAAGAGAGGTGTCCGGCAAGGCGATACCATATCGCCCAAACTTTTCAGTGCCGCTCTCGAGAATATCATGCGTCATTTGGAATGGGAAGACTTGGGAGTGAAGGTCGACGGCCGCTATCTACATCACCTCCGCTTTGCAGACGACATCGTTCTCATAACACCGAACATCGAGCAGGCGGAACGAATGCTGGCCGAGTTTGACAATGCTTGTGGAAAGATCGGATTGAGACTGAACTTAACGAAGACGATGTTCATGAAAAACGGTTTGGTACCTGATGCTCCCTTCACGCTAAACGGAAAGAATATCTCCGAATGCTCTAGCTATGTGTATCTAGGTCGGGAAGTCAACATGATGAACGACCTAGCTCCGGAGCTGTGCAGAAGGAAACGCGCTGCGTGGGGAGCATTCAAGAATATCGAGGGAGTAGTGAAGAAGACAAAGAACATCCGGCTCCGCGCTCACCTTTTCGACACTGCTGTCCTTCCTGCTTTGACGTACGCCTCGGAGACCTGGACTCTACGAAAGCAGGATGAGCATGCTGTCAGCGTTATTCAACGCGCTTTGGAAAGGACGATGCTCGGAATTTCCCTGTATACGCAAGTACAGAAGGGAATCCGGAGTTCCGAGCTCCGTCACCGAACGAAGATCAGGGATGCCGTTGATTACGCCAAGAAATCGAAGATCAGGTGGGCTGGACACATTATGCGATATAGTGATGACCGTTGGACCAGGGCGGTTACTGACTGGATCCCTCGGGACATCAAACGAACTCCAGGAAGGCCGCCATTGAGATGGTCAGACTTCTTCACGAAAGCTCTGAACGAAAGGAATGTTGAACCTCGTGTCCCTGAAGCGAGAACGATTCACTGGACCACTCTGGCTCGTGACAGGGACGAATGGAGACGTTACTGGCGCCCGCTCGAGGAAGTCGATGATCAACGGGACGACAGGTGATACAGGTGAACTTTTTTATCAGTGGAGCAAATCGCAAGAGATTTTGATATGTTCAACTGAAGCATACATATTTCACAATATCCAACACTACTTGAGTGCAAAGCAGCAATGCCCATATAACCAAGGGAAAGATGTTTTGTATACTATGCTGAAAGAATATTTGTGGCGTCTGCAGCTGCTGGCTGCTTTCATAGTCCGCCGGCCGGCCGGCCGACGTGCCCGCGTGCGTGCTGGCGGAGGCAGTGCTAGGGGGAGGAGGGGAAAGGAGTTACGATTGGAATTACGAATGAAGAAGCATTTCGCCGAATCTTTTTGAGCGCTACTGTAAACAAAGCCAGAGAGCACACTGTAGTGAAGGTTATTTATGATATGTACATATTAGGACTGTAGATGACTTATGAGTGGTTTGGGGATTGCAATCAGTTGATCAGGGTTCATGATGTGGTTAAGTTGCAAGCCTACTAAAACTCTAGACTACATTACTCCCTTTTTCCTATTGCAAACGGAGTCTCGACACTTCCGTGTTTGACTTGGAACGTGACTAGTTCAGGATAACGAGTTACAGAAATTATTAACCGCTAACCGCTAATGGAGGCTGACAAAGGACGCGAGAGCGCGAAGCCACATTGTTCTTAACCCCTCATAATATGGCTCCGACGCTTCAATATGTTTCATCGAATAGATTGAAGGTTCTGTTGAGAGTAATTAGCTGGACTGCTCTGTCCACACCTAAACTTTCTTCGTGTCAGGGTTCGATTCGCGCTCAACTCTAGCATTCCCCCTCTAGAGAAGTTGTGATTAAAAATGTTGATTTTTCATCCTGGTAGAGAAAAGAGAAGAGCCTTGAGTTGGCCGGACCTGTGAATCTTCCTCGAAGAGAGACGCATGACGCAAGCCGGTTGGCAAGTCCATGACATATTGCAAAGACACACAAAGCTAGAATTTCACAGAAACAAAGGTACCAAAGTATGTGTTGGACTACTTGAAGGCGCAGTTCACGATAAAAATGGTTTCTGAGATTTCTTTACAGTATAAATCCGGGGTTCCTCTCTACACCATACCTGCCGATATAGGGGGGCGCGCGAATCACGCGTGACCCCGTTAGAGCTCTTCGCACACGCAGTATCGTTTCAGTACTTTTCTGTTGAGATGGACCAAATAAGTTTGTAGTAGTCCACGGCTTCACCATGAACAGGGCAAATCTCTTTACTATGGCAAAAAAGCCCCTTCGAGATTGAGAATTACCCTAATAGATCAACAATTCACTTGACAAACGTTCAAAATAAGAATAACGAAATAAGAATAATAATTTTCTCGACCCTAGAGAACGCAATCCTTCTGTAAACGTGCATAGTTGGTCAATTACTTACTTATTCTACTTATAAGTTCTTATTTCTTGCGTTATGATGCTAGGCATGATGTTTTAGCGCTTTTTGTCCGATGACCTCATTATGTTGGCGCGTGAATCGCACCACACCCGCCGATATAAGGTCGAAAAACATCATGGATAGGACACAATAAGGGGCCAGAGGTTGTATCGTGTGAAAGCCACACCAATAGAGGACGAATTTCAATCGGCTCTGTAAAAGCTGCGATATCTGAAGGGATTCCTGTGTAGGAAATTCTAGCAATTTGTCATAACCCATGGCGATAGTGAAAGGTAGTTTTGAACAATTTCGGCTTAATGTAGTCATCTATTTGAGCAATGAGAGCGAGTTAAATCTCGTCCAAACACCCCTGACGTGCCACTCCTGTCGCGGTGATCTCGTACAACCTCCTTTTCCACAACTTTTTAAAAGCCTTGATTAGGCGGATTTTTTCGCTTTCTCTGCCACCAGTGTACTCCTCTACATCAGCACTTCCGCTTTTCAACCTAAAAAGGGTACCTCAAATTTGTCGTGAACTGTGCCTTTAGGTAACTGCAATTAAATTTGTGACTACACTAAAGCTTATATATGGCACTTTTTAGGAAAACAATAGTTTTATTCGCTTTTACTTCGCTGTTATTTGTTAAAAAGACGAGCACGGGTCCCTGATCACCAATTTGCAAGGAGAAAATAAAAAATAAACAATTTAGGGATGCTGAAAATAATGGACAACGATTCTTTGAAGTCGTGTCATGTTGCTACCCACCATAAGTGTTCCCGTCCTGCCATCAGTACTCCTACCAAGTTTGAAATTTCGAGGTCCACTGGGACAGGAGTTATGAATTTCCGGTCAGACAGACACACATACACATAAACAAGTACACCAACAGACACACTTAGCCGATTATATAAGTAGGATAATCAAGGGTGCGACACTGTCCTTTGAACCTTTGACTGGTTTACTACAATTTACCTTCGTTTTGCCGTCGATTTTGATAGAATGCTGTAATTTATTATATTTCGGGGAGAGATGACGAATTCATTGATTCAGAACATAGCTAGGCTCCCTTTCGAGGGATATGGTGGATTGGTTCATAGGGCCTAATTTGTGTTAGTAACAATGAAAAACAAAAAACGGAAGTACAAGAAGTGTAGCTTTTTCATACCTGCTTTCAGCACTGGGCGAGGTGGGCGCCTATTTCGGCTACTTTCCCCGTAGGCAGCGTTTGGATGTGTATGCTGACATCAAGAATGGCTACGGCCATCTGTGACTGTCAGCTACTCCGAATGTAAAATGTTATTTAAGACGATGAGTCACTTTCGGAATGAGTTGGGGCGATTGAGATCCAATGGTGAAGAACTAATAAATATCAATTGAATATTCAGAGAGAGCCTCACCGTGCTCGATTGAACAGTCTCACGTTACCTGGTAGACGGTGCAGGTGAGCAGAATATTCGCATACGGCTTGTGAACGGCTCATAGCAGTTGACGTTAGATAAAAAAAAGAGATCGATCAAATTTCAGTTCCCTATCTCACCATTAAGAGCCATTTTCTAGTTGCGGGTAGGTATGCCGAGCTGTTTGAAGGATAATCCTATGCATGTACTCCAATTGGCCACGAGTTTTGTCTCTGCCGTGACAAAAACAATACCCCGCAAACAGGTTGCTGACCAGGCTGAGGGCATTGCCTCAAACGACTTATGGGAAACCCTGGCCACGACAAAAACGATCACAGAGTAATTCAGTGATAAAGAATGAACATTAAACATAGTAGTAAAGCGGAACTTTTCCCGAGTTCTGCGGGGGCGGATCAATTTGGAGGCAACGTATGCGAAAGATTGGATAGTCGCAAGCCTGCGTTCTGAATACTGGAAGGTAAATTTGTTGTGAGCTCTGAAGATACCATCAGGTCACTTCGGAGGGGAATGTCTCAACGTAGCAGGTGATCTCAATGACCTTCTTTTCTTTAGAGCAAGGAGGTTCCACTTATTATTCATAATGGTTAGTCTAAGGATGGAAAATTCTCCTTTTGCAGCCCACGATTCGACAAACTCCAGCGGCCTCCAAAAAAAGAATGAACTTAAGCTACAGTGAAGTGGGATCAACTATGGAGTAGCCAAGGGTAAAGACAGAGTGGACAATTCAGTTGTGAAAGTTGTTTTGGAGAAGAAGCACGACCTCAAATGTAGGATTTTGGAGGCTGATCACTCAGTTCCTCGAAGGCCGCTGGAGCGAACTTGAAACAACAAACTCCAACTCAACCCATGAGTTCTACTGTGATATCATTCAAAGTTACAAAAAAAACAGATCAGATTTCCGATCCAGCATGAGTGGAGCATAGAGCATACCATCTCGTCACCCATCTGTAGGCGACGAGACGGATAAGAGATGGAATGCTTCAGTTATGCTGCATCAGAATTCAATCTCTTTTTTTGCAATACCGATTGCTATCACAAAAGGATTCAATGATTAATTTCGAGTTTGTTGTTCCAAGTTCGCTGCGCCGGCCTTAAAAAACCGAGTAATCAAGTTCTTTAAATTTTCAAGCATTCTTTGGCTCCATCTTCGTGACAGTTTAAGGACTCCTGACAGCCATGGCAGCCTTAATGCTCATTTTTCGACTTGGCTATTCTTGCTCCAAGTACTAATGTCAGCAGAAGAGTAAATTCACAACGCGATAGTTTTGATTCTGTATTTACAACAACTCGTACGATTTTCAATAAGTTACCGTAATCAAAATAGATTGTCTAGTTCCCCTTCTTTCAGATTCGTATTCGCGAACAGTCGCCTCGACTTACCAGGAATTTGTAATGTAGATATACTGGTACCTCTTTAAGTATACTGTAGATATACTGATACCTACAGGCTTGAACATCTCCGTCCCATTCAGATGAATTCGTTCGGACCTTACAAAAATCGGACCAAATAGCCTGATGGAAAGGGAGCAATTGTAAGGTTCTAGTGAGCTCCATTGTACTTTGCTTCACTGAAATCGAGGGCTATAGCGTTAAGCAGGAGGGAGGTCAGCCTCAAGAGCCTGCAGTGATGCTTAGAAACGATTCTCCCGCCCATACCTTAGGAGAGGAGGAGAGGAGGAGGAGCACCGTGGCAACGAGCGAACAAACGTGGTTTGCGTTGGGGCGCGAAATCTTCACGCGGTGGCATTATGGCGGTCGCAACGGCAAATGACAACTGCAAGGCTTGCTGCTTAATGCCACCAACTACGCTTAACTGCTTTTCCCTATTTTGATGTTAATCTTGATTTCTTTCAGCTCTCGATGTTCCTTTGAGGATTCTCGTTTCTCTCTGCTATTACAAGAAGGATTTTGGAGTTGATTTACGTTGATTTCAGCAACTATGCTTTACGTTAATGACTAAGCCATTAATTCTATACTTTCTACGCGTTTGATTACTCAGTAATCTTTCTCGGGCGTCACCTGAAAATTCAAATCCTACTAGGAGTAATTGTGTTCAGAAGAATGAAGAACGAGGCCACAATAAATGCAGAACAAGAGAAATTGTTGGAGAACGCTACGCGGGTGGTTAAAGCGGAATCGTTGGAAATGAAACGATGCCTCGATAAGGTTCGGTGACTTATATATCCCCTTCGGGATTAGCACTTTCTTATTAACTAATTCACGTTCTTTGTCTGATACTTTTGATCATAATCTGCATTTTCTGCAGGGTGAAACGATGGACGCACTGAAACACGCTTCCCAATTTTTGAACGAATTGAAAACCAGCGAACTTTCTCCGAAATTCTATTACAGATTATGTGAGTCTTTTAAATTTTGTTAGATCTTATCTTCTAGCGTTTTGCATTATGTACACCCTCCCTAACCCTAACCAGCACATTTTGCAGTTGCCCAGTTAAATCTTTCATTTAGTTACAGTACTATACATCAAATCGTTGAACTTCTTTTGACTCCCCACCACTTTCCAACTTATAGAAAAAGCTCCACTCTTCAAGTGATGAAGTTTTTAGCGTTGGCCATTCCCGTTTGACTAGCCTGTTGTTCGGTAAATAAATGCTTGGAGACCCCATTATGACATTAAGTTCTGCAAGTGTTTGTGGGCGAGGGGTGAGGGGGGGGGGGGAAGTTTGTAAAGGGAAGATGTACGCGTTTTCATTGATGACATTGATGAACTCTCCTTGAGCCGCTAGGCTCAAGTTCACTTCTAAAACCATCTGAGCGGTTTTCAGATAGAATTCAAAAAGGATTTAATAACTATTGGAATTTATTGGGAGTACAATTCTTGTGTCGCAGTTATGTTGAGTTCTCTTTTAGATATGGACGCTGTAAGCGAACTGCAGCATCTGGAAGCTTTCTTGGTTGATGAACACGAACGCGATCAGAAGAAAATTGAGAATCTCTATGAGTGTGTGCAATATGCTGCAGCAATCGTTCCACGATTGTGGGTAATTTACTATTTCGATTTTGCCGCTTCTTTCTTTTACAACATCAGAATTATAGTTCTTTCACCCGAAAGAACTTTTTTCGGACAATCTAATGAATTCTTTCTCGTGAAGATCTTGGCAGCTATAATATAATCGTAGTTTTGTACGGCAATGAAAGATTAGTTTGAGACTAGTTTTTAAATTAAATTTATCTACAGGTACCTTTTGATCACCATCGGAGTGGTGTATATCAAATGCGGCGAGGATACCCGTCGCAATATCCTCAGCGACCTTGTTGAAATGTGTCGTGGAGTGCAGCATCCGTTGAGAGGTCTTTTCCTAAGAAACTATTTGCTGCAAAGTACTCGAACTCTTCTTCCAGATAATCCTGATCTGAATACTACAGAGTAAGCATTCCTCAAATTTACCAGAGTTTCTAATTTTGCGTAAAAGTTTTTCTTTACAATGGAATTTCTTTTTCAGTGTGAATGACTTGCCTGAGTCCGACAAAAACCCGCGAGAATGTGATGGAACCGTATCGGACGCGATTCATTTTGTGCTGGTTAATTTTGCCGAAATGAATAAATTATGGGTGCGGATGCAACATCAAGGACCGTCGAGAGAGAGGGAGAAAAGGGAAAAGGACCGCATGGAGTTGCGGTCAGTTTCTATGAAAGTAAAAGAAGTTCGGGCTTGTTGCTGTCTTTCAATAATTGTAATGGTTTCTGCCAGCGTTTACTGTTGTTGTTGTATACGAATAAGAAAACCAAAAGGGTCTAGTTCTGGTTTCAACACTGCTTTCTTTTTTGTTCTACGTGTTACTTCTAATTGTTCATCTTTGTTACTTTCTCCCTTTTTACTTCTTTTTTGGACTTATGTGATAGCGATTCTTGAGCAGGCGTGATCTAAGACTTGTTCAGAGTTTTATTTTTAAGGATACTTGTTGGAACGAATCTTGTTAGACTGTCGCAGCTTGAGAACCTAACAGAAGACATATATGTGAAAGAAGTTCTACCAAGCATTCTCGAGCAAGTGGTGTCATGTCGAGACCACATTTCCCAGGTAATTGTCTTATTTCTCAAGCCTTTATAGGAATTTTTGCGATCCCTGACACGAATCGACTCGGAAAAAGTTTTGATTCTCTGCGACCGCACCAGTTTGATAAAGTCGTGCAATTTGATTGCCACTACTTACCCTGTTGTCTCATATGCTTACTAAGAATGTTAACAGTATAGGAGAAGAGCAGCCACCTGTTTCAAAGTTTATATATGTTTTTACTCATAAGATGTACTGATTTTTGCTGCTTTTTAGGTTTCCGTAGTTGTATATTTCTGTTACTTCACTCTTTTCACGAAAACGGTGCTACTCCAGCTTGTCCCATATTGAAGTTCTTTTTTGTTGCAGGAATATTTGATGGAGTGCGTCATTCAAGTGTTCGGAGATGATTTCCACCTTGCAACTTTGAACGAGTTCCTACGAGCATGTGGAGATCTTGTGCCGGTAAAATAATATACAATACGATTTCGCTTTTTGACATCAAAGGTAATGGATTTTAAGGAAGTGAATGTTAAAAACATCCTTATTGCGTTGATTGAAAGGTTGGCTTTATTCGCTGCTAATCCGGAAGGACCTGGTATACCCGCAGACGTGAGCATATTTTTTCACATGTTATTAGACAGTCTTGAACTGTAGCTTATTATAGATTCAATTGTTCGATATCTTCTCTGAACAAGCGAAGAACCTCGTTAAAAATCGTACAGAAATGCCCATGGAGGATATTGTCTCTCTCTATGTAAGCGTTGTCCTTATCCTCATTATGCACTATTGTGTTTATTTCGTGCAACATTGAATTTTAAGGCTGCTCTAGTGGGATTAGCAATCAAGTGTTATCCGAATAGGCCAGAGTTTGCAAATACATCGTTTGGGAGCTTGAAGTGCATTCTAGAAGAGAAAAAGATAACTGCGTAAGTCGACGAGATTTCCTATGCATTTTTAAGTAAAAACCAAAAAACACATGTTACAAAGGTTATTCCTACTTTTAGCATTGAACCTTTCGGCCCCGTTGGTCGTGAATTGATGAAGCTGATCCAGCTGCCAATTGATGAATTCAACAATGCTCTGAAAATTGCCGAGCTCACAGAGTTTGTTCCCGTGATGGAGAGTTTCAAATATCATGGACGTTGTCTGGCTGCATCGCACATCATTCAGGTATCAGATGGTTTTACTTTGTTCAGAGGTCAGGTGTTACCGAGACGTTTGCTTTTGATAAGCTTCCAAGTCCCGATTCAAAAGCGAACACATCGAAGCAAGGAACTACATGAAAGGCTTCGAATCTGTCACAGCTACCTTATTCGTTGCCCAATTTTTCTGTTGATATTGTTTGAAGGGTAGAACGCGCCTCATTTTCGACCGGTTCCCCGTAATCTGCTCGCATAAAAGACGTTTCTGAAATTTAGTGCTCAGTAATCGGTAATTTGCTCGTAGCTTATCTTGTTTAGCTTATCTATAAAGTACTGAGCTGGTGCAAGTATGTTTCGCATACAATGAACATCGCAAATTGCGAACATTAATTGTATGTAAGTTCCCCTGGCTTGTATTAGTAGCTGTATTGGGCAGCTACGTATAGAAGTCAGGGGAACTTATAATTGTGAAGTCCACCGTATGCGAAACATCGAATTTTGGATACCGAATCTAGAACTGAAACGCTTTTCTTAACAGTAGGTGGGGGTACTACAAGGACTCATGTGTACCACATTTCATACCTCTTCACCGTACATCCTTTCCCATTTGATATTTTCTGCTCAACGTTCGGTTTGTAAAGTTTAATTATTACTATTATTATTGTAATAACCAGCTATTATAATTTATAGCATTGCACAGAGGAGCTATTCTTTGAATTTGCACTAGTTCGCTTAGAACCGATAGAGATTTGATGTAATCGATATTCTTGATCTTATTCTGTGGTCTTATTTTCCTTATTTCTCAGAATATGCTTGAACATGGAACATTGATGAAAACTGAAGAAAATGTAGCGGTTATGTGTGCCATGTTGCATTCTTTGTTGGTAGACCAACAAGACCAACCTCCTAATGCAGCGGTTTGTTGTCGTTCGTTTACATCTTTAATTCCACTTGAAAACTGTGTCTTCATAACTTTCCTTTAGGAAACGGAAGATTTCGAGGATGAACAGCATTATGTGGCTCGATTTGTCCATCTCATTCAAGCTGACACTCCCGATGAGCAGTTTCTGGTTCGTGTAATAATGTATTTCAAAATGAAATCGATAACTTTGCTTCTGTATAGTCCAATGAATTGCTTTTTCAGTTGCTGAATAATGCAAGAAAAATTTTGGGTGCAGGTGGGAAGGCCAGAATTCGGTACACCTTGACTCCTATCATATTCGAACTCTATAAGCTCATATTGCGTTTCGTCGATCTTAAAGATGAGGTACTGTTTTGCTGTAACTGCTGCATTTATTCGTAATGGAGTGGACTTTTTAAGCCCAACTGGGAAGCGAAAATGCGAAAGATGTTCATGTGTGCAATGGGGACGATCGGTGCATTGATCACCACTGCGGAAATGTCAGATTTGCCGTTGAAGTTATACCTGGAGGTTTGTCTCTTTCTATCGCTTTACTCGGCCCCTACCGGGAACTATAGTTGTTTCGAGGTGATGAGGGAACATTCCTGCTTTGTTCCCGTTTTAGAGTTACAAAAAAAGATCTGCACTTCAGCATTTTCAGAAGAAATGAGGTGTTTCTTCACTGCGTGTGCATAATGTCTCTATTTCTGTTCTTTCTGTGTGTTTGTGTGTAGCCAAAATGTGCGCTGAAATTATTTGAGGTTCCTGCCACCAGAGTGAGAACCGTATGCTTGAACTAAGGTCGCCCCATTCGGGGAATCATTTTGATCCAATATGAACAAAGAGCAGGGTTAAATCAATAGTAGAGGGGCACGAGTTATCGGATAAGATGATGAGTGAAAGTTTGCAGAGGACAGAATGCTCGTGAGATGGGCGGTGCTACATTGAATAGCCCATATATTGGTTTCAAAACAGCTCCGAGATCGAGAAGAATTATGGAAGGGTAGAGTTTTTGGCCTCAATCAATCCCGTTTGGGGTGCGCCCCCGGTGACCGCAATGACCTGCGGTGACCAGCCAATGTACGTTTGGTTTTAACTCATCATCCCAGATGCTATCCGGAAGATATGGAAGGCCTGACTGACACCAATCAGGGAGTCGTAATCGAACCATGCTTGTGGGCAGTGCGTCACTTGCAATTGCATATTTGATCCCCTTTTCCGTTTCGTGAAATTAGCTCCTCGTTCTGCTTCCTGGGAAGTGGCCGGCCTCTCTTTTTTGAACGAATTTTAAAGTTTTCGAACCAGGTTATGAACTCTCGTAGGAAGCAATTTCCAGTACAATCTGTGCTTTCAGGGTGCCATGGTGGCTGACAAAGTACCTTTACCCGATGCCTCTTCGGTTGTCTACGAATTCATTTCCAAGGTGTGTTGCGCCTTATAGTTGAATTGCTATTCTACCTCGCGGAATTTTGTTTTCAATTTTTTTTCTAAGCACAGAAGAGTGCTTGATGTCAGAATGACAGGGAAATGAAACCGGCTCAATTTAGGCCATGTCTGTGTTCGAGGATGAAATAGCGGAATCTCGTGAACGAATTAGTGCAATGTCGTTGATTGCTGGTACAATGTTGGAAATCAAGAACTTGCCATCGGAGAGCTGGCACACGCTTGCTGGTCAGATTGTTGTCGCCGCCTCGGCTAAAATGTTCAAAAAGGTATCACTGTTGGTGGTTCTTACAGTTTTTTTTAGCTCCAAGTCTTTTGCTTAAAGAGATGACATAGCTGCTACAGGCTGATCAAGTGAAAACTCTTTGCACGGTGGTAACATTGTATTGGAAAGGTCAAACCGCTGATTCTGACGGCATGATGAGAAATGGTGATAAAGTCGTGGAAGTAATGAAGAAGGCTGCTAAGGTACTTTCTAGGTTCTTTCTTCTTTCTGATAAAGTTAAAATCTTTTTATTCCTATTAGATCCGAATATGTTATGAATTTGAATCAGTAGACATACAATTTTTCCCCATGTTGGGATCTCTTTCGTAATTCTTAAGATTATTAATAAGGAATTTGGTTATCCTCTATATCCTCTATATATATAAACCGCTAACTTTGTGTGTCCGTTTGTGTGTCCTCGCAAAAGTCACGTAGGCACGATCAAGAGCGTGGAGATCACAAGTGCGCGGTGAGAAAACAGTTATGAAAAAGAAAGTCGACCGATGCTCCTTATATTGGGCTGTTGATTAACATCCAATCTATTTATGAAGTTACAGACTGTAAATCACAACACGCCCCCCCCCCCCCCCCCCACAACCAAGACTATCAAAGCCCTAGGAACTAGAGGAAGTTAAAATGGAAACAATTCCACGATCACCTATTAGTGTCAAGAGATCAATACCCTTAAAGCACATCGTTCCAAATGGGTCACCTAATGGGTAAACGGTTATGAAAAGGGAACCGACACTGTTTATATTGGTCCTCTAACAAATCGTAATCAAGCGGTAGTGGGCATGGCATGGTGCACGCGTTAGTGTGCGTAGCCCAACTGGTATATATATAAAGCGCTAACTTTGTGTGTCTGTTTGTGTGTCCTCGCAAAAGTCACGTAGGCACGATCAAGAGCGTGGAGATCAAATGAGCGCAGTGAGAAAGCAGCTATGAAACTGGGAACTTACCCGATGCTCTTCATATGACGTCACAGACTAAAAATCAGAACTCACCTTCCACGACGCGGGACCTTCAAACCCCTAGGATTTAGAGAAGCTCAGAATGGAAACAATTCCACGATCACCTAATAATGTTAAGAGATCAATACCCACAAAGCACTTCAAATTGGGGAATATCCCCTAATTCTTATACATCAAACTTTCTCCTGACTATTTACTGTCGTGCTGAATACTTATACTATGGACGACTTAACTATCGGTTCGCAGCCAACTGAGGGAGGAGAGAGATTAGGCTTCGTGGGCAAAAAAACCCTTTTTGCACACGAAGAAGTTTTGCCGAAAGTACCTTTGCATTTAACCTATTTCCAGAATAGACGCGTAATTTTCCGTAGAACAATAATAGGAAATCCATAGAAATCACTAGAAATCTAATCTTATCGAAATTCTAATTTTTAGTGTGAATTTCGCTTACGCACTCCAAAAAACCATTGGTACACTTCATGATACTACAGTAGCTAGATGAAGTTTTTCCAAATTTGAATCTGTACGACAGCTCATCATCCTGTGTTGAGCGCTTGCGCCTGTTTGTTTGTTTGTTCAATTGTACAGAAATTCGATATTACCTTGAGAAGCACCTGTATAAGTCGGGTGAAGTTTGGGATGGGTTGGGGAGAGGGCATGACCAAAAGAACACACGAGCTCAGCGAAGCTCCTACTTCAGGGGTGGGGTATGCACAGGTTCGGGTGATGTCATGGGCAAAACTTCTTAAAATAAGTCGGGTCAAGTTTGGGATGGGTTGGGCTTAGGGCAAAACCAAAAGAGCACATGTGAGATCAGAGAAGCTCCGCCTCCAGGGGTGGGACATGCACAAGAGTGGGTAGTGACATGGGTAAAACTTGAATAGGTTACTAACAGCCCAGACGCCGAGAAAAAAAAAATAGGCAAAGTGGAGGGACAGGTCAACAAATAGAATGAAGGAGAGGCAGTGGGCGACAGTTTCCCCACAGGTTCATACTCCATTCAAAGAGGGCGTGGAGGCTGGAAAGAATAAAAGGAGTGAGCAGGGCCTTATGGTGGTGGGCACGCGTGCATAGCAAAGCTCCGCCCACGATAGGGAGCATAGGTTAATGTTAGGTTCTTTTTTAAAAAGCTCATAAATCTATTTGAAAACGTTCTATAATGTTAAAAGCAGTGCTTAGATCATTCTGAAGAGCACTGTCCGGTCTGAGAAGATTGGACAGTGCTCCCTAGAATAACTTTCTAATCATTTCTGAAGAAATTGGCATGCAAGTAAATTAGTTTTTTAATAGTACCAATAAGATTCTGATTAGTGTTGAAAGCCTTTGATATGTATGCTTATCTTCTTTCTCTATCATTCTTTAACCAAGCACGCACATCCTAGAATGACGAACTCAAGATGAGACAGTGTTTCCCCAAATTGTTTTTAACCGCCCTGACGAAGTTCGTGAAGAATGTCACATGAATCCATTTCAAAAGTAAATGTCATGATCATTCACGTTGGAGCAATTGTACTGAAATGGTGGGCGCGAATGTAAAAGGGCTTTCCGACTTTGACACAAGAAGGAGGATGCCCGGCGTAGCCGGGCATTACATAAGAAGGAGGAGAGCCCGGCGTTAGCTGGGCGATCCGACTGGTCTCACCTATAATCGGTGTCGTCCTTGCCTTCTAGAAATTCTCACATCGTTCTCTTGAAATTAACCTCCTTATCCCTTTCCTCCCACCTTGGCCTCGACAACGCGCCTTTAAGAGCATCTATCAATATTTCCCCAAGTGACTTATTTGTATTTGTTAACACATTGACGACCGCCGGCGGGCCACACCATATCGTGCGCCTATAGTATTTATATTACTTATCAAGTCTTCTTATAATTTTTTCATGTTTTCAAGTATCAGCTGAGCTCACAGCATTCTAGAGAATCTTGAGGCATTGTGGTCGAGGAATCGTTTATTTCCAACCACAGTTATAAGAGAAATTTAAATATAATGCAAGGACAGTATAAAAGGCGTGGTCGCCAATGGCTTAAATGATTACACTTTGAGCTCACAATCGTACACCTTTAACAATTTCAGATAGCAACGCAGTGTCTTGAACCCATCGTCCAGCAGCAGCTTTTCGTTCAGATTATCAACACTCTCCTTTACTTCTACGAGGACAATTGTGCTGAGGTATTCAGATTTATCACGATTTTTTTTGCGTTGGCGAAGACAGAAGAAACTTACAAAGAAAGGGTCGTTTTTTACATTCTCCTAAAACTTTAGTGTTTATCCAGGTAACTGAGGACATGCTTGTGGATCTGATATCTCGCACTAAAGACAATGCTGTACAGCTCGACGTTAGTGCTGAAGCAGACGCTCTCGAAAAACACCTAGCTATGACATTACAGCATATTAAAAGATCAAAGGACAAGCGCCCAGGATTAGCAGAGCGGCTTCAGTTGTAGTTTGTTAACCCTTTTTATTGTGCCGAGGGCAGCCTTATCAGGTTGGCACCTGAATTTTCTCCCATGGTCGCTCACTTTTCTTTTTCTTTTTTTCTCGTTGAGAAAGGATCGCATTCATTCTACATAATTCTTTCTTGCCAGGCATCCGTGACTTTCGGTTCTTCTCCTTTAACCCTGTCGGATATCCCGAAATTTCTCCTTCTTTCACTTGTTGATTATCTTTTTCCATGTATTAGACGAATCTGCTCGTTTTTTTCCACAAAATTTCTAGCTTTGTAGAAAAGTTCTATAGTGCATTCCGCCCTCTTATTCTAAGGAAGCGCTTAATCTAATTGTGCAAAGATAAGAGAGTGCAAGTAGAAGTGATAGTCCTTTGCTCACTCGGTGATATTTCGGTTAGTGTTGATTGTTGTTTAGTTGTGGTCAGAAACTATGCTGCAGATGTTTCAATTAGATAGCGTTTTAAAGTATAGTTGGGATAATTTTCGATACCTTAAACACCTAGAGCACCTGAGCCTTTCAAATTTTTTTGTGTGATAAGGGAAATGGACGTGATTCACTACATATTGACAGCATAGCTCTCTATAGCGCAACCACTATTTTGTGTAGCATTTCCATTATTTCAAAGCATTTCCCAGTCTTGGATCACATGAGTCTGAAAATCTTGGAAGTACATCTGTATCAGAGCGCATCCCAATTGCCATGCTAATGGAAAAACTTGCACTAAGTAACATATCCTCAATAAGACCATAGCTATTTCTCCAACTATCCAACTGGGACTTTATGATAATTTGCAGAGCCTTTCAAATTACGTGGTCAAGTGTTTCGAATAATAGAAATAGTACAAAGAATGTCAAGGAGTTGAGTTACATAAGGATCGGTTCGGTTTAGAAATTTACCAATTTGTAAGTGTAGCCTACCTTTTGTAACTTGCCACTTTTACGCTGAATAATACCTGCAGCATCAGAGTTTCTTATCCACTTCGATTGATGAATTGCATGTCAAATTTAGATGTTGAGCCACGTTCAAGTTGGGTTGTTTTATTAATATTTATTTCAATTATAACCCCTGTACATAAACAGTTGTTCGCGATTTCTTTAGCGAGTGTCGTGGTTTTTATACGAGTTCAATAATACAGCGTAATATTGAATAAATATTTATTTATTCCATTGTTTTCATGACAATCTCGTTGATTTTCGGTGTTGTACCTTGTGTTGCATGTGTAGCAATCTATTCGCTTCCTGAAATTACCTTTAGTTTTTTTTGTCGTACCAGGTTTTGCAAATTTTCAGGATCACGGGTGGAGTGGTAGTGTTTCGATCACTTCGCGACGAAAAACCGAACTACTTCGGCTTCAACGTGACGGAGAGGGACTGGGTGAGTTATGCCAACCTTTTCAAAATAGAGGCAACATATGCGAACAAGCTTTGCATATTACTTCATCGTGTGGCTTTGTTACCTTTTTTTACTTGGTTTTGTTTGCTCCTACGAATGTTTACTCAATCGAGATTTTTTGAATGAGAGCTTCGTAAAAGTTGTGTATCTTGGTGGTTTAATTTCTACCCCTGTCTTTTTCTTCATCGCTCACTGCTATTTCATTAAATCGTATTTGGGTATGACACTTTTTTATCTGTCAAAGTTGGTCTCTTCAGTGAGAAAATTACTAAATTGGCCCATAAGTAAGGTGAAAAGGGCTTTTCCAAAGCTGTTTGATAGCAACTGGTAGAAGCTGTTATGTTCTAACTTCCGCGATCAATTCCAACTTGAATTTCTCTCATATTCAAGCTATTACTCGAATTAAACTCTCAAAAATGCTCTTGTTCCTAACTCATAATCTATGAGTGATTATACCAAGTCGCACAAGTTTACCGACGGCAAACCAAACACATTTTTGATGTCTAAAAAGACTAAAGCCACTGAAAAGACTGTATCACACTGATATTGCCGCCGTGAGGTCTCTGAGCCTCATCAATACAACTGCCCGTCTCCCAAGCTTCCCTTGGTTACAATCGCCCCACCCCCTTCATTCTTGGGAAATGATTTTTCTATGTGTAATCGAGTTTGACAGAAGCGTTAATTAGTTATCAGGTAATCTCGTCCTTATAATTTTTCAACCAGGGAAGTACTGAGCCAATTTCTCAATTCGGCATTTCCATTTTTCTTCCTAATGCTCGCTTTAACAAAAAAGTTGGATATCCATATGCCGCATTTAACTGCATGCATGGTGTCGTTTTCGTCGAAATTCTCTTTTTTTTAACCCGTGGTTCTTGAGTTGGAGTTTTTGTATACTTATAGAGGACAACACTCGCGTGACGTCAACTTGTCCGTTGACTGGTGGTCTTATCAATGTTTATCGATGCTTACGGTCTACGTAACACCGTTCAGAACAATTGCGCTGCTCCTGCTATACGTTAATTACAGGGAGGTTTTGATACTCCCGGCGTTTAATTCCGCTTTACTTTTTGATACTTCTCTTTCTTTGCCGCCATTCCCAGTCGTCGTAGATTTTGCTGCTCTTATTGGTCATCCACCTTCCCCTTGCCGCTTTTCCCTTCGCAGGCATATTCTACCAATGTCTCGAACTTATAAAATCTATGTTGATACAGTCTCCTTATTTCATCTTCGAGGCTCTTCACTGTTTTCTCTTTGAGTTTTACCGTCTTACCTATTGAGTTATTTCACGACATCACCAGCACTTTTCTTTCTCTCCTCCACTCATTTGGTGACTCGATGCGCTTCTCGCTACCTTGGCGGACGATTAGGTGAAATCAAATTTGCTTTCCTTACCAGTGCTTGTATGCGTAGTCCATTTGCTTGACATCTTACTGACTTGCTCTTTCCAAAGTCACACTGCCTCATCTTCCCTGTATCCACCTCCTTCCCTACTTCTCCTGCTTCATCTTTACTTGCAAATGTAGAACGACCTCAGGGTTGCTCCTTGTTTGCTGAACTAGTTCTTGAGAATCTAAGATGGCATTTCCTGAACAAGAGCCCCTCTATAGGGTCGTCCTTTGGAGCTTAGTGCATTTCCGTAGAGATCTTCCAAAAAAATTACTGGTCGCTAGATGCCTCTATTTCCTTATGGAGGTCTTTGGCCGTTGGCAGTGTCTTCTTGTTTGGTTGCTTTGCGTGGACGCTGATAATCGTGGTCCTCATTTCATTAAGGAACTGTATGTGAGCAGATGGGTTCTTTTTTCAGCGCGGGGGATAATTTACGGCATCCCAAAAGAATATGTACTAGGTGAAATTAGTGTTGGATGTAGTGTGGGAGGGGCTGGCTCTGATTTTGCTCCCGACTCGATAAATCTATGATGGTGCCATCTGAGCTACTATGGCAATGTCTGCAGACAGATGTTGAGGAACTAACTCTTCACGGAGCACTTTGTTGTCCTTAACAGGTGATATCCCCTTACGAATACTAGCTCGGTTTCCGCTCGTCTCTTTCCTTTGCTATTGCTTGTTTTGTGGCCCTCTTCGAGCGAAATGGTTTTGTAGGGCTGTGGGTCATGGGCTGCGGCTAAGTCAACGACCCTCCAATCCCGCACTTCCTACTCAAGTTCCTCTGCATCCATGAGTTTTTCCATTCAGCTCTCTTCCGTCACGACCAATGCTCACTTCCGCTAGTTGTTTTCCTTTCTACAATCAACTTGATAGGTATCGTTAAGACTAAGAGCAGTCGGCGTGAGATGCTTACGCAAATATTATCCTCCAACACTCGTCCTTCTTGTCCACACAGACGTGATTCGACCGCTAATCCGGTGCATAGCAGAGTCGCAAACTTTGAGAGACTCCGTCTCCGCCACAATCACATTTTATTCGAATGTCTCTCCGTAGTTGTAGAGTTAACCCTTTCTCCAATCTTTCTGGCTTGCCTTCTTTTCAGTGTCTTTCTCAAAGCCGTAGATTCGAATGTTCATGCGTTCCTTGACGTCAGTAACCCTCGTATGCCATCAACAGTGATCCAAGAATTGCCTTTCATTTCTTGCTGCTCTTTTACGAGTGAAAATTCTGTTGGTTTTTTCTCGAAGACGTCCAACATTTATCACCAACTCTTTTCGCAACTTTGTTGTGATTGCTAATCTTTATCGACAGGCTTGCCAAGTGAGTCATGACGTCGATATCGGCACCTTTCCTGGCTTCCTAAGCTGCTAGTTCAAGCTTCTAGTACTTACCATTCTGCTGCATTGCTATTTTTTTCAAGAATTGCTGAATAACCTCAGTGATCTCCCTCGATAGAAGTTTCATTTGGGCTTTTGTTAATCGCTCGGCTCAGAATCATTGATGCAAATCGTTACGTGTTTGAGTCGCACCCCTGGAGGTGGACTAGAAGCCAGCGAACGCATCAGCTTCACGTGGTCAGCGATAAGATCGTCGTCGATCGGGATTTGTCTAAACCAAGCAAGCGTTCCGTCCGTTCGGAATCTGCTAAGTGGCATCAACTTCTTTTGTAAGAGTAAAATCATAGGCTCAAGTTGTCGATGTAGCGTTCGGTTTCTGACCAAATTGCAACTAAGCTTAGCGGTTCACTCGTAAACCTTCCTCGAGAGTGTGCTGTGGTTTCACCGTAGAGATTACGTGATTACGCCGAGCACGCAGCCGGTGGCTGAGAATTTCACCTGTTGTCGTGATCATTCTATGGCACAACCATAAAGGGACCTGAAGAGAAAAACTAGGTTTTTTCTTTGTGAGTTCAAGATCTTGTTCCTTTTGCCACTCCTGTTCATACTCGAGCTTATCCCTAATATTTCCTTTGCCTTCACTATTGGGTATTTGTTTTTCGATGCATATTTTATTGCGGGTAAGACGACTCGGATCGCCTTTAAACTTGCTGCGCAACTGGTGGCGCGTCATTTGTGCGACGTGACCCCATAATCTCAACGATAGTATGGCTCATCCACCGTGAAGCTATTTTCAGCGGTGTTCGAAACTACCCCTTATGTAATTTTACCGATTATCGACATATATGAGAACTTGCCTAATCTGATTAGTTTTCGAAAAAGTTCGAGTTGATTTCAAATAGCCTATATTCAGAGAATGAAGTTCGTACCCAAAGTCGTGGACAGTGGAAAAGTTAAAATTCATTGCATTGCTGCAGGGAAATTTTCCGACTATCTATGAAACTTTTTGTTGTACCAGAAGTATTGAACAATTCAAACCTTGTCATCAATATCACCATTAATAGATAGTGATTTTCCTCGCATTTATTTGGTCTGGCTTTGGCTCTTGGCTCTTGGTTGTTGGCTGGCTTTTTATGGTTAGCCCCTTCTTGAAGAACAATGGACCTAGTTGATGGCTCTACAAATCACCCTGAATACTTTGCTCGTGAAATCGCTATCATCAGGATTGTTCACCTTTACGTGTCCGAACATTCGTTCAATAACGTGATGCTAATCGCGCGACTCTAACTACTGGTCATCCTCGATCATTATCTGCACAGGAGGGTGAAGTAGAGGTCAGAATCGTTTTAATTCTTCTTTACCCGTGCCTTGCCGTAAGTATGTTCCCACTCAAATGAACTTCCAGCTTTATGAATTAGCATTTGGCCGCCATAAGATCCAATGAGAACATAATATGAGCGATGTTGACGAAACCTTCTTGCCTGAGTATTCAGCGCAGGTTCCCAAACATGAAATTGACGCTTGTGAAAATGGATACATCATGCGACGGATGTACAGTGTTCGGAAAATGGCTGAGTCCTAAACAAACCATACGTCATACGTATGCACTTTTGTTTAGGTCATCTACTGATAGGAAAAATTAGCCTCGATGGACATTCGTCATCAAGAAAGGGTCCTTCGTCGAGACTCGATGATATTCTCGAGGACAAACATTAAGGAAGTCCTATAGTTGTCCGGGGTCGTAAAAATTGAAACTTGCCTCTTCATTCTGTCGTGTGGAGTCTGGAGTATCAGGAAGCTTTTAAGCTTCACCTCGTGGGATTTATGTTTTGCAGCAAGGCATTATTTTAATAGTCAGTGTTTTACGTGTGGTAGTATTTCATGTCTATCGTTCTATTTGGCAGTGTTTCAACATAATATTGAGGTAATGATCAGCATGTTTCCCTGACTGTAACCTGTTAACATAGGGGATTATAGTATAGTGTGTTTACTTCAGCAGCCAGCAACGCAACAGCGTGATCCAGTAGAGGGCAGCAATATTCCTTGGGAAGAAATCGAGGCATGGTAAACCTGTCGTAGACAACATTGTTCACTGCATGTCGAATAGAATGCTCGAACTGATTGGGGCGTCTGGCGAGTTATTAGGTCATCTCATTCAAAAGTTCGCAAGCTTTTATTCGAATAAAATGAACAGCAAACAAGATGAAAGGCTAATATTCTAGTGTTCTGTTGTGTAGGCTCCACCATTGTTGACGACCCTCTCCCAGCGTCCAGATAGCACCTGGACACCAAGTAGCTTCCTTCCTTCAACATGTGCAGATAAAATGCTATTGACGTCCATTTCGGCGATCGACCAGTTGTCAAAGCGTTTGCCACTGCGACGTACCTTCATCTGACCGAACCGGTTGAAGTCGCACGGCTGGAGCTCGGGAGAATAGGGCGGTTGAATCTAGGTTCCAATATTCTTTTCTTCAAAAACCTGCGGCGCAATTCGAGATGGGTGGGGCTTGGCGTTGTCATGAGCGATAATTGCCCTCTTGAGGTTGTGTGCTGCCATCCAATTGTCGGTATTATCGTCGAGAAACTGGCAATACACTTCAGAATTGACGGTCATTTTTTCAGGACAAAGTCGCCAGAACGCCACGCCTCAGAAATCCATTGCCATGATGAGCATCCACTTGGTTTCACGCGACTCTTTATGAACCATTTCGGGCGGTTCCTCATCGGCGTCCATCCAAACCCGACGCTTGTGACTTTCGGGCTCAGTGTAAAACCCACCCATGTTTCATCTATAGCCAACTTTCGTTTCGTGAGTCGTGGGTGACGTCAGTGGCGGAGAAGATTGTTTCTACAGGCATCAATTCGGTTTTGGACCTGTGCTTCTGTAAGTAAATGAGGTACCCATACGCACATCTTCTTGACCATCTTCAATTCTTTGGACACAACTCGGCCAACGGTAGTAGCAGAAATGCCGGTCTCGCGGGCAAGTTCGGCAATGGTGCAGTCTCTGCGCTCAGCCATTCGACGCTTGATTTCAGCTACTCGTTCTTCGTGTGCGGAGTGAACATTGTGAGCACCACCTCGGCCTTCACTTGTCTTCGTTCTTCCTTCTTTGGACATTCTCACCCATTTCTGCACATTACGCTTGAAGAACTCCGTCCCGTCCATTTGTTGATTGTGCTCACGATGAATTTGAGCTTCGGATTCTCCTTGTGTAGCGCCCCATTTGATAATTTCGCGTTGATCCTGTTGGGTAATACTTCTTTTCAAATTGTCAATATCTTCTGCTGCAGCCATGATGTCGAAATCGGGCAGTGTCGTAGCTGACGGTCCTCGCTTCTGATCAAAACACTGTGGATGGTGACAATTTCCTTCATAATCCCGCCATCCCTCTGAATGTCTGCGAACTTTTGAATGAGATGACCTAATATCAAGTTCTGGTCTATTAATTGTTTGTGCTTTCTCTATCATGCCTACATAATTCTCGGTGCGAATTTCTTCTACGGCCAAAAAGGAATCAGTCTAGCAGTTATTGGAGGGATGGAGGGGGGGGGGGGGAGTTGTGATATTCCTAGATTTTCGCATTGAGCGATTCAAATGGTGAAGGTGCGATGACGTATAAAGTGAACAAATTCTAGTATACATTATATTACTTCATTACTCAGCAGGCAGGATTTCAGTTTGAATTTGTACCTGCGTCGTATCCTAAGGAAATTTGACTTAGCGCATCTGTTCCGAAATATGTAAAATTTTTTATCCTGGGAGTGTAAGTGTAAGTTCTTGGAAGTATGTTGATAAGCACTTCTGGTCAGTGAGAAAGACGATCAAGGACTTGAATGCAATTGTTATTTCTCCGAATGGTAGTCATTTTTCTCATAGGTCTATATCCTCTATAGTAGTGTTAGCTATTCTCCGCCTTATGAGACTGGTTGCATAGCTACCGATTCCGTCGTGACGTTCAACGTGGTAGCAGTATTTGCGCCTTTTCTTATGTAGTGAGGTCTCCGATTTTCACTGGTGTTTCCCACCATTTATTCTTCTATTCTAGGCGTAAAAAGGATAAAATTTTTTGGCGTTGATCAATCCCGTTTGAGGAATGCTCCCACACATTCGACTTCCATTCAGAATCGCAGTGGCACTTGAATGCGTATGTGGCCTATACAATGACTTGCGGTGGCCAGCCGATGTACAAGTCAGTGCTTTTATCCTCCCAGACTAATCTGGTGCCAATTAATCGATCCCGGAGGGATGGAAGGCCCGGATGGCCTGGGCGGATATAGATCCGGGATTCACACCCGTGACCATGCTTGTGTGTAATGCGCCATTTGCCACCACACCACCTCGGCCCTATTTAGGCATAGACAGAATATATTTCAAGCATATATAGAATATATGGAGCATTTTGCGTTTGGACCAACCCGAGTCTCACCTCCAGCAGTTCTTGCTTGAACTGCTGGAAGCTTTTCTATCTCTTTGTCTGGAGCTCTCATGATGTTCACATGCTACGTTCGTTCGTGCGGCTATTTTTCGATTTCCTTTTATATGTGACATCATCGCTGATCGCCGATCACTGACGGAGCGGAACCCGAGTGTTCTGCCACACGTATCTAGGTACCTGCAGTGCTGTGGTCCTTACCTCATGTGACATTTATTCAAACAAGGATAGGCGGGGGTTGAACGTCTTTTGATTCTTCACTGCTTACTCCTTCTACGCTTTGTATACTGCTTGCTTCGTGCTGCTCAGTTCTGAAGCTACGTTATCTAATCTGTTCTTCATGGGCAAACGTCCCTCATTGACTACCTGTAAGCAGGAGTTTTGTTTTCCGAGATTTGTTTTCATAGCAGAACTAAGTAAAAACAATGCTTTACGCTTTCGGTATTTGTACGAAATTTAATTGGTTGTCTAGATAGCCCAGTTATATAGGCCGATGTGAGGTTCATGATTTCTCTGTTTGGCATCTGAGGCCTAACGAAGACGGAGTTAAGTCGCCCAATTCTTAAAGTCCATCATTCTATAAGTCGTAGCTGCTGAAAACGTTTTCTTTTTAAAGAAACTTTAAGACTTTATTACATGTTTTCGGCCACGGCTGTGTTTTTTTGTGTCACAAAGAGCTGTAGTCTTAATTCTTCAGATTTGGGTCAATTTTTTTCCTCACATTTTTCTGTCGCTTGTCGCGTGGAAATTTCAATTTTCCATGAAGTCGTTGGCGTAAAACTGGAACAATCGTCCTTTAACAAGACTCCAGTTCGAGTTATGTACGTTTATCTGATGTCAGAGCAAATCGCTTGTGCTCGAAGCGCGCAAGTGCGTTATGAGATGAGCTGCTTATTCGATAACGCCATCGGGCGTGAAGTTGTAAGCCTCAAGCACTCATCTGAATCTGTGTGGTTAGGTACCTGCCTGGAAAATCGTGAGAAGAGCGTAGAACCAGTTAAAAGAAGGCAAAGATGTAAAAGTAGAAGGGTAAATTTCTAGTCTCACAGGTAGAAGGAAAAACCTTCCCTGTGCGAAAGTATCACGGGCTCGGTGGGACGGATAAAGAGAAGTTTTGAAGTGCCAGCATCAGGTGCCTGGTAGTTCCGTTGCTGTTATCTAATAGCATTATTTTGCAGGAAACAAATTATTGATATTATTGCATGGTGAGTATTTGGCAGAGCATTCAGGAGCATTTTGGGAATGATTTGGTTACATTGCTCGATTTTTTCTATGTATCAAGATCCTATTACAGTCGAAGAGATTGGGCAACGACTCGGCTACTATTAGGTGGGTGCATTAATTCCCGCCGCCGAATTCGAAGGGTCGTTGTCCGAAACATGTTGGAGGTTTACCGGTGAAGCCTGTCATATTCTGTACGATAGGGTATTGGCTACCTACTTAAGGGCAAACAGATCAGTTTTGCCCCAAAAACCCTGTTGCTCTCGACTGATTGGTCATGGAACGTGATGAACTGTTTTCCCGGGGGGCCCTTCCCCTGCTGTTTGGTTTCAAGAAAGCTGGCGTTGAAGCCCACCGGATACTTCTATGGAGGACAAGCTTCATCTGAACGAACCTGCTAAAATAGTTTCTCTTCACTCGAGAGCTTGCAACGAAAGCGGAATGTTTATTGCCAAAAAGTAATGCTGTGCGTGCATTTGGTGGTGGGATCAAAAGGGTGTTTTGAACGATGAGCTGCTGAGCCCGAAGGAAACTGTTACTGCTGACCGCTACAAACACCAACTTGACAGTTTGTGGGATGCTCTTACCTGAAAGCTCATCTTAACCGCAAGAAAATATCGTGAGGTGCCGTTCCACCACGAACATGCCAGACCCCATGTTGCGAAGAATGTCCTTTGAAAAAAATGCAGTTGTTGGACGGAATCAGCTTGTTCAGCCCGCATACTCTCCGGAACTTGCTCTTTCTGATTGCCACCTATTCCGGTCCATGCAAGTCAGTTTGGCAGATATACGCTTCCGGAATGCCGAAGAAGTGCAAAAATGGGTTGATAACAAGATTGCCTCAACAGATGAAGACTTTTTTAGACCGGGAGTCAACAAGATACCAGAAAGATAGCAAGAAGTTGTAGCTAACGATGGCCAATACATTGGTAGATGTACATTTAATTTTAATTTTGTAATAAGTATGTTTTTGCACGCGAAAAACGGGGGAATTAATGCACACACCTAATAGAAACAGTCCACTTATTTCCTCTCTATTCGTATCCCGGAGCTGAATTCGCATAGCAATCCAAGGATAAGGACCCGATTAGTGCTAGGACTTGCGCAAAATATAATATATTGGCAGTATAGAGAGCAGTGTGACGATAGCAAAAAGATAAAACTGGATTAAGGCGCACGAAAACAACTAGGGCGACACATCTGATCATTGATTTGTGCTTTCGATTACACACATAGGTGATATTAGAGGATGAAAGGGATAAGGCCTGTGGCGTCAATCAGTCCCTCTTATCCCGAGGCGTATTCTCTCTTGGAATCAGATTTATTCCTTAGTGTTCGGTCTTTTTAGAATTTATGTAGCTGTGATAAAGCGCGGAAAGTAGGAAATGAAACTTTAGATTGAATCAGTTTTTCTCACGTTCTTTTTATCACCAGACGTCCCTTTAGAATCTTTCCATTCTCCAGAATGGGAGCTTTTTGAGAACTGTTTTGAACACATCGTTTTCACATTCATGTTTTATGAAAGCTTTCTTTATGTTTTGCATTAACAAGCACTGTTTTAAGTCTGATTCACATTCTGCATGCTTATTTTTAATGCTGAATAAGAATTCTTGGAGTCTGAATTGTGGAAAAGGTGTTTCTCTGATCTGGAAAGGTGTAAAGTAGTTTTCGTGACTGTGAAGGCTTCTAGCCTTTGATACAGACACATTCGGCGTGATAATATTATAAGTTTTCTTGAAATTCACAGAAAACCAGAAAGGAAATTACGAAGACACAATTGATCATTTTTAGTCCTATAACTGTGGGCCATATTACACTAACCGGGATTGTTGTATAGTTTTCGTAGTGTCATGAGCAATCTAATCTCATCTCTTGTGAAAATGATGGAATTGAAGCTTGGGACTTTTGAAAAAAAATCCCAAACGTATAGTAGTCTTTTCGTCTCCCCAAAGTTCCGTCCGTGATAATGATATTTTTTCCGTGTCTTTTGAGTTTTGAGTGTTTTTCTCCGGTCTGCAACTAATTATTCACAAAAACCCCGACGCAAATTTTGATGAATTTTCGGCAACACTTTTAGCCAGCGCTTTTCGGCAATACCGTCCTCTTTGGTCAGTCCCGTTTTTCTACTTTGTTGCTGCGTGATCACCTCCACGTTTTTTGTTTCCTTTTGCATTTACAGGTCACTTTTTTATATACTGTTTCCTGAATATTTATTATCATGTTCTGGGGAAACGTTTCGAAGTGAGGCGATGCTTCCTCCGAAGTGATGCTGGCAGATCTAAAGTTTGCTATCGTCTTCTCGTTTGTTGATCGCCTAAATACCATGGAAAAGAGAACGCTGAGTTGATTACCACTCACACTGGTCACTGGTCTCTGTCACTGGCTAGAAAGTTGAGTGCCTTGTTGTTTTGGTGAAGTGAACTGGTTGTCATATGGTTACTTAAACGGGGCTTACAGAATTCTGTTTAACTTAGGTGGGCGTTGTATAAATTTCGTAAATGCGGTGCATGGCGCATGCGAAATCATGTGGAATAAGGTGTGCTTATGACTTTCTTTGGAATAACAAATTGTATGATATTCAAGTTACTCCTTCTCCTTATTTAGCTTACTTCTTTCCTTTCTTTCCTCCCGTTTGTATAATGTTTCTAAAACCTGAAAATTTTATTTTCTGTTTCTCCATTAAAAGTCTTGCATAACTCAGGTTTAGTGATTGTCGTGTGAACGCTCTAGCTCTCCATCTATCGAATCTTTAAGTGTTTAACTTCCTCGGTGACACTTCGAAGGATTCCTTCGTGCGAAAGTCCATAGAGCGTGAAAACGTAAATATTTGCATAATTCTCGGACCTGTGTTTTGCCTTTTGCGAGAAGGCGTTGCTGATTCAAAGCAGTTTTCTGTCACCAGACTCGCTTCCACGTTTCTTCCAGGCTTGCATTTCATAATCAAAATTCTGACTCATTTTTATCTCACGATGGACGAAGGGCGCTTATTCATTGCTTTCACAAACGATGTGTCGATTTTATGTCAAAGAGACGCTTAGTTATCTTTACGGCCATATAGGCAGGGTTATCTTATTATGTCCTTTGTAGCTGCTTGTTGAGTCTGTCAAAAGTGCGTTTACACTTGCCTTCATCAAAAAGTACTTGAGTGGTCACTTTGTTCCTCTTCTGGAACTCACCTAGTTCACTCATCATCTCAACAGTAACAACTTCAGATAATTGCAGTATGCTCGCAGCTTCGATACTGCGGTCCTACTAAATATGGCATCCTCACTTAATACTCTTCGATTAATTTTTACGAGTGGTTTCTCATCTTCCTAATGATTATGAGATAAGCTGGCTAGTCCCGAAGGTTTCATGTGTTTGTAAGAATTTACGTCAACCAGCTCTTGAAACGAATGCCATCCTGCCCAGGAACCGAAACCTCAAAACAACGAATCCTCGCGTGATGTTCAAACCCTTAAATCCTATCAAAATGTTATGTTGGTTTGCTGAAATTTCTGGAGAGTAGGGCTCAAGGGTAGCTCTAAGGGTTTGCTTCGAGGTTTCTTGTTTACATCTAGAGGTTTTCTGTGTACTTTCTATGATCACTGGTACTAGGGATTCTAAGGGCTGAAGAATCTTGGTGTATAGCATTGATAAGGCCGTGCGACAGCAACGCGACAGCGCTCTATTGATTTCTACGTTTCTGCAGGTAATAGGAAGCATAGGTGTTAGCTGGTAATAAAGTGCTATCAAGTACTTTGAGCCTTTACGACTCATTCCTCTTAACAGTTGTGGCCGTACTTTTGTATCATTTATGTCTTCAATGTTCCACATATTAAGGATGTACTGTACTGCTTCTTAGACAGTTGAATTTTTGCATCTTTGCATCCCTTTCTCTACTACACAGTTTTGTTTGTTTGTTGTGTTATTTTGATCGTCTCTATGTATTGGTATCCGGATTGTTGCTGGGGAAACCGAATCATTTCCAAGCCCTCGTAGACACTCATCTATTCTATACTCAAGTTACCTAAAGAGCTCCCCAATAAAAAACTCTCATGGTACAGTAGTGCAAGTAAATATTCGACGCTCTGAAAAAAAGGACCTGCAACGACTGATAAGCGTTTGTCGTTGCATACAGCTAAATGTGCGGGGAAGTTATAACGAAGCCTTCATAACTGGTAAACCATCTTAGAGTGGTAGTTTCTTGCTGATACTGTAGTTCAAAGAAATAGATGGTTCTGGAGGAAGTTTGTAAACAGTTGGCCAACGAAAGGTTTTAACGATCACGAAAGCTTTGTAGGGTTCGTTTGTATATTTCCTTAGCCAGTTTTCCAGTCGTATTACCTTTTTTGGCATATATTATATTTAAGTAAAGCGGACTTGAATTTTTAGTGGGCGTTTGTGATCGCGTTGTGTAATGTCTTTAAATGAATAATGGAAGGACACCAAATTTTAATCAGCCGGAAATTCGGATGAGCACCACTTAAACTTAGTGGATATCACTAGATATTCTTCTTCCCTGGTAAAATTTCGAAAAAATTTCGAACGTAGCGGGCAGTGCTCCGCAAACGTAGCATTTCTCCCTTCGTGGGAATGAAATTAAGTTAGGAAACAAGGGATAAGTATGGGGTGAAATTTCATGGGAAAGCTGATTAATGCTCTAAGCGTAGGGGCGAATATCCCCGGGGTTGGCATGGCCTCCTTCTCCTCTCACGCTCTCTATTTTGTTCTTCTTTATTTCTCCCGTACCATGTACTTCTACGTTGAAATAGGAAGTTTGCGCCCATTTCATTCTTTTGCTCTTTTTTGCTACTAATTGGAAAACTTTCTGTGACCCAAGTCATAGCTACGTGTGATTCCAATAAGTGGATAGTGTTTAGTGTGTTTTGAAAGCTTTCAGTGGTTTCCGGCGTCATTCTCTTTTCATCACCATGGTTTCCTTTTCTCGCTCTATAATTCACTTTGTTTTTCATCAATACGAAGTCTGTAGCGAAATTCTCATACAACGTATTGCTTCCAACACCCCGTAGTCTGCATTAATTCTTTTTTCTAATCTTAATTTTGATTTTGTTGGCAACTTTTTCTTTTTTTGCTTCTCTCACGTCAGCAAAATTTCGTGGGTGTTGCAAGAGTGTTCGGTGTGAAATCTCTGTAGATTGGAATGCTTTGCTGCATGGGTTCCATTATTGCTTTTCGACCTCATTCATCTCTTCAAAGTTAAAGTTCCATACTCCATACAGTGATGGGGAAGTTTTGTTTCCCTTTTCATCAGGCCTAACTTTACATATGGCATCAAGAAGATCAAACGGTCATCACATCAGTCGGTAGTGTTTACTTTGTTTTTTGGTGACTCAGTGACCTAAAATTGAAGAGCTGATAAGTGGGATGTCTTCATTAGTTGTTGTTGTGAAGTCGTTGGCACACGCTCTGAGCAACTCCATCCAACTCCCCTAATTTGCAAATGTTTCGTGTGATGTCATTTTGAGTACTCTGTCGAATTCGTTTTGTGAGGCGAATTCGTGTTTCTATTTCTTGTTTATATTGACGGCTTTTTGATTCTGAGGTCTGTTATCAACATTAAATGGAAATAATTGATTTTGGACAAATTTGAGTAAGAGACTAGTTCCGAACAACTCTTTACGCTTTCGGTGGTTAATCTGTACTGGTCGAGAACCGATGTGATTAGTGATTGCTGTGGTTTGGAAAGTGGATAACTCATAGTAGACCAGTCCGATCATCGAGAGCACTCAGCAAATAGTAGTTGGACTAAAGGCGCTTCAAGGCCATTTAGGTAGAATACTTACTTACTTGGATACTTGAATGCTCGTTGTCGGCTGATAATCCTCAGCGGCGAGCACACGCTTCCATCCATTTTTGACGATCTTGAGCGGTTTGGGCCAGTGTTGTCCATCGTTTCCCTGAAGTTTCTTCAGTGAATCACTCCATCTCGTTGCAGGACGGCCTAGTGTGCGTTTGATAGGTAGGTATACTACTACTTAGGTAGAATACTGATTCTAAATCGAGCCTACTTACTTTTAGACGCTTTTATATTTGTATGATTTCATAGCTTCTGAGTGATTTTGTTTCGATCGATGTTTCCATCAGGCTCATTTACTGCTGCTGCTAACTGTGAACTCAAATCACCCCGTAAGTTGTGCGCGTAGCCATGTTTCAATTTTAGTATAATTATAGGTTTCGGTCAATAGATTGAAAAAATGAAGTCCGTTATATGCCAAGGCCTCTAGCAGCAATATTTTCTACGTTATTGTTTAAACTCTGGGAATCCTATGAAGCTGGTAGTCTCATTCTTCTCTATTGCATGGTGCGTTCTTTTCTTCTCGCCTATGTTATCGTACTCGCGAATGCAGCAGGTAATCTTGGTGATCACCCTTGAGATTAGTTGAGACTCTTCCCCTCAAAAGAGCTGAATGGCGACATGATTCCTATGTGATTGCACAGCTCATCTCGTACTCAGTGGGCCTTCAAAATTATCGGATGGTTCAGGAATGTGCCAAAAAAGCTTTTTCTTCTGATTCCAGTTTTGTTGAATCCTGTTGGCTCTCTTAATCGCCGGTCCTTACTTTTCGGTGGACTAGGAAGTACTGTTTGCATATTCTGTAGCTAATCGCTAATGGATTAATTTGAACTCATTTTCAATCACTCTGGACTTTCACAGCTGCTCCAGCTCGTCTTCTATGAGAAGAACAATGCTCAGTAAAGTGGCAGTAAGCAAATGAGTAGAACGTGCTACCTTTACTCCATCTCCAACCAAGCCGCTGTCAGAGCTCAGTAGGTGAAAGGACTTCTCTAGCCTCAGAAGACATTCCAAACTAGTCTTTTTCTTTTTAACTGGTAGCGGTCACTAACGCAAACATACCCTAAATCTAGGAGTTCGGTAATCTTCAATGTCCCCTGTTTGATAGAAACCTGGAATTTCTGGGTTGAGTTTTGATGTGGCATGTCGTGTGACAGTCTGTGAGTTGCATTCATTAGAATGTAAATTGAAAGCAAGCCGTTACCGGGTATGGTGATAGATGCAAACGAGGCAAGAGACAACGACAGAAGTGGAGTCGTTGAATTGTTCGTGGAAACTCATGTGACTTACGCGTGGTTGCTATTCCCATAACAGGAACTATCGGATTAGCAAGCGCTCATCAGCCGGGTAGCACCTGTTTATTGGAAGTCAGTGTGAGGCGAGAGAGGTGTTTTTGGGATTGATTTTTGATGAAGCTTTTCATTTTATTTCCTGAGCACACAATATGTTCCTTGGGGAATGCCCCGAATTTCGAGTGAGTATGGGATGTGGGTGCTCTGTTTGAATGAGGATAAAATTCCATAAGTTATGGCTTCACATGAGTTCAAGCATGTATTCGCTGACTCGACTATTGCTTTCGTTATTGTGTTATGGGATGTTCGCCTGATTACATCCTATGTAGGATCAGTGTAACCAGAACCAAGGATTTTGAATGAAATGTCTAAAAGGTGCCTCCAGTTCTTAACCTGTCTTTCGTCTTTCTTCTTGAATACGCGCGAAAGCGTCATTTCGTAGTCTAGAATATTTTCTGAAGAAAAATTTGATAAGGTTAGGATCAGTGAGGAGATTATTTTGAAGATGAGAACTTCCTTGTATTGTTGATTTGATTACGGTTCGGATATGATGACTTTTAGTCAGTCCTCAGTGCACATAGGAATTCTCTGTAGATGTAATGAAATGCGGCGCAATCCAAAGGCATTGGTTTAAGCACTATCCTGTCTCTCAGTTCACCTTTTTCTTCGTTCTTCATTGATAGTCGCAGTAACTGCATTTATTTCTGGTGTACTAAAGATGTCGGTGTCGTTACTCCTGATATCAGAGCTGATATCATAACCGTATTCCTGGCGTTTGGATCGTTGTTGTTTGGTGAATTGGATTGTTAGAAGTTTCGGGATGTTCGTTCATGTTGGGGGTGTAATTCAAGCCAGTATTGAACTACACCCACGAATCTGTCATACGGGGTCACTTGTAGATCTGTGAAGTCTGGGTGTGGTGCATTAGGAACGAAATGGTCGCGTCGCGGTGAGAGAGGCGTCGCGCGCGAAGGAATGTAGCAGGATGCAGCAGTAGGTAAGAAATACAAGAACAAAAGTACTATTAGTAGAATTATGCATAAATTAATGATCGCATATCGATTGAGCTGTATGAAGAACGCCAGAGCTGTAATAACGGCGAATGAGTGGTCCGCGACAGCCGCGTGCGACAAATCGATTACCTAAAATCGTTCCTAACGCCCGTCTCCCGTGAAGTCTTGTGTAAGTTGCAGAAGAGCGTCGGAGGTGATGATGGATGGTTTACGTCTTTTTTGCAAGTCTGAACTACTTGATTTCTTTTTTTTTCGTCGTAAACTTCTAGGTGCTTGACGACAAAAAGATCACTGATCTTTTCTTGCAATGCTTACTTCTTCAGTTGACATTTTTGTCGTTTATTCTTGGCTTTCAAGCAACACGAAATCTTTTATAAGCAGCATTATTCTCAAATAGCCTTTGAAAAGGTCATGGAGATCATGGAGCGTTTCATGTTTTTGTTAGCGCTACATGTTTACTATTTATGAAGGCCATGGAGTACAATTTGAAGGCCTTGGAGTTTGATCATCGTAGTTCATAGGTGGTGGCTATAATCGGGGGAATATGTGTGGCTGGTTGGAGAAGGGGAAAAAGTGTTTAAATAGTGATTCAAAGTGGGGAGGTCAGTAGTGACTGTAGCATTTTTCAACAAATCTCGGTAATAGTGAATTTAAAAACATTTCTGAGAATGGACATTTATGGGGCTCATTCTATAGTCAGATTGATAGCAATCCTTCAGAGGCTTATACGGTTGTTTGAGTATGGTTTTTTAAAATCCGTCATATTTAGTTGGTGTTCAGTTGTTTACATTCGGTAAACTTTTCTTTACCTCTGATGCTTGTTGAACCCTTCCTTATTGATTATTTAATTCGATATTATTGCTCTTTTCTCCTGCTGCTGAATTGTTTTGAGAACATTTGTCTGAAAGCAGTAGAGAGGTCCGCTTGAATTGGAACAGAAAGGCGCGTTGCTGTTGCTATTATGGTAGTTGACTGAATAGTTCAATTGATTATTTTCTGTTGAATTGGATTGTCGTCTATTTTCAAATCCTGTTTCATTATGTAAATAAGATGTGATCTAGATTTTTTGACTTTATTTATTTGTTTTTACCACTCAGCTAAGACGGGTATTTACGTATCTTAGAATTATGTGTCATATCGGTATACGTTTTCTCGAAAAAACATAGAGAAAGGTAATTTCAGATCTGGATTCACCAGGATCCTTAGCAGAAACCGCTGTAGAAGCAGCTGAAAACGTCGGCAGCCGGTTGTCTGTGTCGCCTCGCCATTTTATGACGTCATCGGATGATGTGAACGTGTCGTGGGGTGCGTGGTCTGTGGCGACGCTGTTACCCTTCCGACTATGGCCGCTACTTCCGCCATGGTATACTTTGTTGGCCACTGTCGGCATGGTTTTTGTCTTTTGCCTCTACCTATTACATATCATTGGATTTTGTTATAGGTTAGTTCCTTATTCAGCATTTATTTTGTATTTCCATTTTATGGGTAGTATAATTTGCGGTATGGTGAGGGATTTCGTTCCCACTCCTGCACTGCTGTCCTGATTGCTATCCGTCTTGACTGTTCTGGTCCACTGACTTTTCTACCAGCTCGTCCATTTTCTGCATCCTCCCCACTTAATTCGAGGTAGTCTTCGTGTTTGGTAGAACACTTCTGGACTGTGATTGCCCAGAAACCACATGTGAAAGCATACAATGTCAGCTGCAACTGATCTCCCAATAATATGATTTGTTGCAACCATATTAGGTGATTGGCATTGTATAGCTTTGAAGTTTTCATTGGTGAGTTCACAGTGTGCTGAACGAGTCCACGACATATATTCTAGTTCTTGATGTCAGGCTTAATGCTTAGAATAAGAGTCGTGGATAATTCATTCGGGTCTATCGAGAACGGCCTCGAGAACAAAGCGAGTTTTGCTCGCAGAAGTCCAGCAATCCCTTTGAGCAGAGTTCTGTTCCCGCCGTAAACCGTGAGCCAAACCCCTTTAGTTGAGCCAGAAACTTCGCAGTGCCGAGAAATTCAGTTAGTGGCAAAGTAACTGATCGCAAGAACGCTTTGATTCACTGTTTGTTTGTTGGGCTCAATGGCTTTCTCCCCCATCTCTTCAGAAACTCTTTTTAGGATATGCTTCACCTTGAACACGACGAATAGCGTGCGCATTTTTGTTAGCTGTGGTGCCAGAAACGTGCCATGCTCCTCATAAATGTATGTATGCTTCCAAAGAATTACATGGGAATAGTTAGGCAGTCGAAAGGCGCTGAGAGAGCATCGTTATGGTGTCACGTCTGCCAACTGTGCTTATGGGTGATACATATTTCAGGGAGATTTTTTCCTCGCCTACTACATGGTGGCTTAGTTTGGTAGTACCGTGCCGCCCTCTTCTCGTTATGGTTTTATTTGCTTTTTGATGAACAAATACCTTATGAGGGAGGTGATAGAGATAATCAAAAACAGTTAACAGTATGTTCAGTTCTTCTGGTGTTAATAACCCTTCTAGTGTACCGGGAGTACTTCAACTGATAGTAAAATTTTTCCAATTTTTAGTCGCCGTTCAATTTAAACACGAAACTCTCCACTTTTCCAGTTCCCTGTCCTTATGATTTCAGTTTCAGTAAGTATCGGTTACACCGAACAGTCGATTTTGATCTGAATGCACCTGGAGTGTCAATTCTTAAGCCGTTGTTAGGGACAGACAAGCATTTGAAGGCTAATCTGCAGTCGTTCTTCACAATGAAGTTCCCAAAGGTATGCTGATTCTGAGATAGGGCGATCAAGCTCACGATTTCAAGGTTCATTTCAAGTATTTCATGCTCCTTAAAAATATGAAGTTACAGTTCGAATTGCTGTTTTGTGTGAAGGAAAGACACGATCCAGCAGTAGGCATCGTCAAGCAACTCATGGACAGATATCCTGCCGTCGAAGCGAGGATATTCTACGGTCAGCTCCAAGATTTTTTTTGATCTTCTCGAAGGACGTTTCTTAGGAAATTCGGCTTTACGTAAGACCGGAAGCTCGTTTTTTAGGAGGAGAAGATGTTGGATTGAATCCAAAGATCAGCAACATGATGCCAGCGTACCGAAATGCGAAGTATCCGCTTTTGATGATCAGCGATGCAGGTGTGCCAAATGTTTTTTCCTTGAGCTTTTATTCTAGTAGATTTCCTTAAATATCCTACGATGCTGTTCATAGGATATTTAAGGCTGTGCTGTTTAGTATTGTATTTCGTAATAACGGAGATACTTGTTGCGGTAAACGATCAGTTGTTAACTCGATCGACTCTGCCGACTATTTGCGCTGCAGACAAGTCTGAGAAATTTCTTCTCTCGAATGTTCTAGGATAACCTAGTCCCAGGTTTTACTCAATGGCTACGTAGCTGTTCTTTTTCGAGGGTTTTCTGACTCTCTTTGACAACAAGTTGCGAACTTTAACTGTACAGACCACAAATCATGCATAAGGCCCTAGTAGAGGTTCTAGCTCCGCATAAGGCTCTAGCTAGCACATGTCGTCTTTTTCCCGAGCCTGAGCTTCTTATCGAACTTTGTTGACATCACTTCCACCGCACTATTGACATTTCTGCTGTATCCCATACAACACGAGTGTGAAGCGAAAAGGCAACCCTTCAGCGATGAATCATTCGTTGCGGTTCCCGTTTGAATCTTTTTCACGGTAGAAGGCAGTATATATCCTCCTAGTTTGGCTGCAGCTTTAAGAAGATGGTTCCTCCCTTTATTAGGACCTGGCTGCCAATTAATGTAGCCTAATTCTCTGTCATATTCCATGAAGGGGTCAAAAATATGGCTTCAACGGGATTACTGCGAAAAAAAATCATCTATCACGGCTTGAACAGCTTGGCAGTCGATCTTAGAGGTCGACATTCTCCTTAAATGGCCACTTGTTCGTTTGTGAACCGGCGTCCTACCAAGCATTCAAGAAGCAGTAAATGAATTTCTGGGTGAATACCGTTCAGAGTTATCATTCGAACACGATAATGCTATGATTTCGTTGTAATTGTTCGTTTCCATTTTCTGAACGATCAGTAAGTGAGACATTGAAATAATCCAACTTCTAAAAGATTAGTTCTGCGTTTTTAGCGATTATGATGCGTTCGGACGCATTGATGGATATGGTGAACTCAATGGAAGACGATGTGGCCTTAGTAACTCAAGTGCCTTATTGTAAAGATCGAGAGGGATTTGCTGGAGCACTAGAGCAGGTAAATATCATCCTCATAAAAGTCTGGATATTTTGGATTAGGGATATTATGAGAGGACCAACAAATACATCAGCTAGGTGCGCAGCATTCACAGCCTCGATTTTGTAGTAGTGCGCTCATGTAACTGCCCGTTTCGTTTTTGTAACCAATCCGTAGCTTCATAGCCTGTGGCCATGCGATATCTAGAAAATGATAGAATGAATATGATTATATTGTGATTCGCTGCCGATCTAAAGAACTGGGAGATTTCTAAGAAAAAGGACTTATAGATAGGAAGAAGTAGAAAATAACATACCCAGCGATTTGTGAAATATGCATGAGAGCAGAGTTATTCTTTTTTCAAAGCATCGTCTGAATAGATCATACCGCCTTCTTGCCAACTCGCTCCTCGAATCCCTTGTACACCAATTTCCCCAATCGGTGGATTTTAGACCATGTAATAAATTTAACCCATGTGGTGGTCATCCTAGTTGAAAGCAATGCAATCCTTCTTCAAGTAATGAATATCTTGTTTTTGTCATGCTAGGCAGTTAAGGTTCACTTTCAATGAACTTGCTCCATTCTCGTCTACATGAGTGACATCCCCTACTTTTACACCCTCGAGACTGCACATTTTCTGCTAGTTCCACACCGAAATTTGAGTCTTTCTGACAGTGGGAGGGGGGGGGGATTCAGATTGGCACCTACTTTTTTGTTCAGTGAATGAGGTTCTGTTCTTGAGTAGCACTTCCAAATTTCATAATTTTGAAATACTGAAACTATAACTAATAGTGTGTGTCTCAGATATATTTTGGCACCAGTCATGGTCGTATCTACCTGGCTGGAAACTGTATGCAGTTTGTGTGTTCGACTGGAATGTCTTCGTTGATGAGAAAAGTTGTACTGGATGAATGCGGTGGATTATCGGTAAGTCATTAAGTTAAGTTACTGCTGCATGCAGAAATTATGTTATATTCAGAGTCTTTCACGCTTTTTCGTAGAATGACAGGTATAGTTAACAGAGCCAAAATATAACCCTGAGATTTAGTGCAAGATTTGTTTTCTTGGTGAGATAAAGCTTTCTCAAATTTTGATTTGGTCTTTGGAACCAAGCTCTCTAATTTCGCAGAAATGAATTTCATGTCAGCAGCTGCAACGAAATAGTCTCAAAGCACATAGCACAGCGACCAATTGTCATCAAATCAAGACGACTTTGCACGAATGCAGGAGTACAGGGTTAGGGATGAACCCAGAGTCTTGCAAATCACTGCAGCGAATGAGTTGGGAAGATTAGCAAGGTTAGCCGTTGGCCGGCAGGCGCTTCTCCGGAGAGGGGTGACGATTTTGTATCATGCATAGATATCACGTTTCGGCGTTTAAAATTAAAAATAATGTCCCCTGTTGTCGTTGTTAGCCTCCTATGTGGCATTCCCAGAGCGTTTTCTCTTCCATTGATCATCGAGCGTTCTTGTGAATAAGGCGAACCGTCAAGTTCTCTTGTGCAGTCTTGAATTCTGCGCCAAGTATTCCGGTGCTTTGAAGTTTTCTTAGCAAAATTGCGAACACAACTTCAACAGTATTTCGTGGGCGGCCTTTTTCCAAAGACGCAATTTCTGCTTCTCGGGCTATTATAAATGCTCCATAGATCATTGTTCATTTGAACACTGGTACTCACAACACTGGGGGTGTGTGTACTCAATTCCCTAGCTTCCTACTAGAATTTGGGTTATTGGATAATGTGAACTGATATCTCAGATCCTACACATTTCTTGAGATACTACTTTAGGCCTTCGGTGACGTTCTGGCGGAAGATTACTTCATTGGTCTGGAGTTCAACCGTCGGTTTGTTTTTAAGATTCTTATCTTATCGTCTGTGATAACACTTGCTTTTTGACAGTAGGCTCTTGTTACGGTTTTCTTTTCATTCTCACTCTTTTTCTTTTTACTTTTCTGCATTTTCACCGTTTGCCACTGTAATGCTCCTCGAATTTAGTAGCTCGTAGCTGTTCCCTGTGTGCTAGTCTGTTTAGTTATTGGCTCATTACAATAATGTGTCCCTATGACGATACAGTTGACTTGAGAAGAAGAGAACTTCCAAATCGCTCCGAAGGATCGTCTTTTTTAGCGGTTGGCGATCAGCAATTTCCACTCATCCAGCTCTTCAAAATGGTGCCGAGCCAACAGTGGCAAAATTCCACGCGAGAATAAGACGGTGGATGCAGTTGCGGATAGCGATGCTACCTCATATGATGTTTGTAGAACCCTTGCAGGTAAATCAACTCTCATTTCAAAAATTTTGTGATGTTTTTCAACGGCTTGTAAAGTGTGTTTTATTTATTTGGGATTACATACTCTCTCGATCTGCCAAGAACGTAGGATCCCACTTCCTGAAGCCCCTGGCCCTCAAAGCACATGCTCCACTCAAAAACAACGCGGAGCATTCTGAAAATCGGGAATGTCTCACTCTTTTAAAAATTCATCAATATTCTCGGAAGTCCTCGCATTCTACTTGACGCGTTGTGTTGGTGACCTAGTTGTGAAGTATTATCGCTGCTATACAATGATAGTAAAGCCGCTGTAAAATACGCAAAAAAGCTCAACGGGCTAAGGATGAGTAGGGATATTCTATAAAGCTGAGCAGCCATGTTAGTTTCAACAGAGCTTTTGAAATTTATAAACATGACAGGTGGTAGGTGGGCGGAGGTGGTGTAGCAGTTTTGTGGCACACTTTACACATGCATGGTCGCAGGTTCGGATCCGGATAGGTATCCCGCCTAGGCCAACCAAGCCTTCCATCCCACCGAGATCGGTTAATTGGTACCAGACTCGTCCGGAAGGGTAAAAGCACTGATTTGTACATCGACTGGCCACCGCCAGTCATTGTATAGGTCACATACGCATTCACTGCGCTACTACGATCCTGTATGGAAGTCGAATGCGTAGGCGCATCCTTCCGACGAGATTGATTAACGCCCCAAGACTGAAAGACTGAAAACTGTGACGCGTAAACTGTGTACTGTAAACTTCTATCCTGCCTCCTTCCTTTGCATCAATGAATGAAGCATGTGAAATGTTGACATCTTCGTTCGACTCCTATATTTTGAGCGCGAAATCAATTCATTTCTTTTTATCAAATCTTATTCAAATGTTCATTCATTCAAATTCATTTTATTTCATTTTCAACTCATCCGCAATGAAATTTTGGTAGTCTCTTCACGAAAATAATAATATCTGGCGTAAGACCTTCTCAGACACAAACATCTGACTCTAGCCATCAGGTTTTTGGGCGATGGAGTTGTGTAACTTTTATTATCGATAGACTAATCTTATTTAGTTAAATTGACAAAACAGACACGCGTTCAATTTCACAATTTGAAGAACGCAGTAATTTCAGGATTGTTTTATGTCCGGTTTTATTGGTTGCCTTTGTGCTAACCATTTATTTGGTCTCAATATTGTCGCCTATTACATTGTACACTGTATCGCCTGGTTTTTATGTGATTACGCTCTCAATCGGTCAATACAGGTAAGCCCCAGTAAATACTATTGTTGTTGTTCTTTATTATAATAGTTTCATTGTCTTTAAAAGATTGCTCAAATCACCCGTTCTTCTAATATGCGCCGTTTGCTCGTGAATAATGTGAAGTTCTTTCTGTACTAGTGGTCTAGGTTTTCTGTTTATCTGAATACGGTATATGCCCGAATGTTGTTTACGATCTATCTGTGAAGCAAACAAGCCAAGCGATGAAATCAAAAACTACCCTATTTGCCCTTACAATAATGCCGAGGCTGCTGAAAATTAGAGATTGCATCTCACGAGGGTTCCCAGTTGACCTAATACTGACCTGATAGATTCGTCTTTCACGTGCGGAATATCACCTTATGAAAAAAGTGAGACGAAGGCAAAAAAAAACTCTGCGAAAAGGCGTCGTCCCAAAAAGAAAAGTGCGTTGCCTGCTTTAGCGGTCAAAATCCGTCAAGCACATTTAGCAACTAAGGCCTGCTATAGCTAACTTATCATATATGCTATAGTAGAGTGGAGGTGTGCTTTTGATGATTTTTCAGAATACAATCGAATATGCGAACATGTAATTGCTTTTTCAGAATGGTCCTTTACCATATCGTTTGCCAGCATTTGCATGGGCATGGGCCTTTCGTGAAGGACTGGCACCATTTATTTACATCCGTGCAATGCTCACACCAAACATTAATTGGAGGAATGGTCGGTTTCGATTACATTGGGGCGGCAAGATCAAGTCGTCTTAAAGTATCGAGCAGGCCCTCGTCATGTTCCTGAATCCACCGGGACAAAGTGCAAAGAGCAGCTGAGAAGGTTCTTCAATTTTGTAATATCTCGTCGATTTTAATATTGAAAAATGTGATCCAAGTGTATTTGTTCAGTACGTATCGACTAGGTGACTTTGTTAGAGTCTCTTGGGTTGTAACATTGCTGAGACCTCTGTTTCCGGTCGAAAAAAATTTCTAATGGTGTCAAAGAATTCAAAGGCACTAGTAGCCAGTGATAAATGAGTAGAAGGCACAGTTCAGCATAATTTTTCCTTTTTAAGCGGAAATATCGATGTGATTAGTGCATCGGTGATCAGGAGAACGAGAATACTCGCCGCTTTTGCGAAAAACCAGTCGGGCCGCCCAGCTAACGCCGGGCTTCCCTCCTTCTAACGGGTTCGCCCGGCTACGCCGGGCGCTCACCATGATGCGCAAATAACACTTCGGATTCTACTTTATCTTTGAAAGCTGTACACCCTCACTATTAGCTTCAAATTGTGAGCGATTTTTTCTGTAAGCCATCTTCGCTGTGTCCGCATTATATCACAAAGGCGATTATTTAAAGAAAAAAGTATTCAGACACTTCATCGCGGCTGAGTCTACTATGTTAGCTACCATCAATGTTCCCAGCCAACTCCTTGTGCCTTCAAGCTTCAACGGTCTGGGTCCGAACTAACAGTATTTATTCACGCCCAGTCCTTTGGGGCGGAGTTTGGTCTTGCAACCTATCATCAGTGTTCCTATCCTGCCTCCTGTATTCCTACTAAGTTTGACCGCTCTAGATCCATTTTGACATATCTCTATAAGCCCTGCACCCTTGAGGAGTTATGATTTTCCGCTCAAATCCCCCACTCCCCATTGTGCGCAGAGTCCGGTCCTGCCACCCACCATAAGTGTTTCCGCCTTGCCGCCTGTATTCCTACCAAATTTGAACGCTCTAGGTCCAAGTTTAAGTTTTCCCAAGAACCCCGCCCCTTGTGGGCGGAGTCCGGTCCTGCCACGCACCATAAGTGTTTCCACCCTGCCGCCTGTATTCCTACCAAATTTGAACGCTCTGGGTCCAAGTTTAAGTTTTCACACAAACCCCGCCCCTTGTGGGCGGAGTCCGGTCCTGCCACCCACCATAAGTGTTTCCACCCTGCCGCCTGTATTCCTACCAAATTTGAACTCTCTAGGTCGACGGGGACAGAAGTTATGACTTTCTGCTCAAACATTTATTTTGCACAAACCCAGCCCCTTGTGGGCGGAGTCCAGTCCTGCCACCCACCATAAGTGTTTCCACCCTGCCGCCTGTATTCCTACCAAATTTGAACTCTCTAGATCGACGGGGACAGAAGTTATGACTTTCCGCTCAAACATTTATTTCGCACAAACCCCGCCCCCTGTGGGCGGAGTCCGGCTCCGCCACCCACCATTAGTGTTCCCATCCTGGCCCCCTTACACCTACCAAATTTGAACTCTCTAGGTCGACGGGAACCGGAGTTATGAATTTCCGGTCAAACACACAACTACACACACACACACACAGACAGACAAACCAACAGACACACTTAGCGCGTTATATATAGTAGGATAAGGGTCTTTAAAAGTAGTGGGAATAGAGATTGTACGAGAATACGATGGTGGATTGACATGGAACGGGTATTTTGACGAGTTGTCGCTAAGAGCTGACTACATCAAGCCAAAACTGTTCTGAATTGCCTACCACTGTCGCTATAGGTCGTGACAAGTTGTTTGAACTTCCTACATTGATCCCCTTGTGAATTCTGCAGCCTCTACAATGCCGTTGAAACTCGTCCAGTGTGGGTGTGGCATTCGCACGGTACAATCTCTGGCACATTACTATGCGCTGTAGAGGACGTTTTCCAATATAACGGCAGGAGTGTGTAAGGCAGGCCCTTGAATTCATTCTATGGCGATCACGGGAAGCATTTTTATCGTGAACTGTGCCTTTAATCATAAAGTGAAATTTGAGTTGATTTTTTTTGAGTCCAGTTTACGCTTAGTCGGTGAGCGCCATTGTTTTTAGTGGTGTGACACCGCTTATGGGGTTTCTGAAAGAAAGGAGAACCCGCAGCAAGAACTATCGTAATTTTTCTGTGTCTTGCAAACTATGGTAACATTCGAATTTTCAGAGGTCGATAGGAGTCCGAACGGTGGCTAAGAACAGCTCTAACGGGTTTGTCTTCTATGCAGTGATTTGACTATATAGGAATAGTCAATGTAAGGCTGGTGAATTGGAAGGTGATTGATTGTTGACGCGCTAGTTGTAGTCACAGTTTGATCAAATTACAATTTCGTAGTTTTCCAAACTACTCTAACTTTGTGGCCTCCTGCTCCGACACGAGCTGTCATTTTCTACTCTTTCCCACCGTTGCAATTAGTATCCAGAATGTTACATACGTTTAATGCTGCTAGCCTTACCCCTTTTCTCTTTCGAGGCCTACAATTCAGTCATATCACCCACTATGTGGTGCTTTGTTTCACTTGGGCGTCATATCTTTCTCCGAACAACTCTCTCCACTCGCTCTTTCTCTCTGTTTCTCAAAGTCCTTATCCATCCCTCATTATTTTTTTTGTATTCACCAGAATTTTGCGTCAAGATGGATGTGCGTGTATAAAAATCTGCCTTGACAGGAAGCTGTTTGTGAAATTATTTAATACAATTATTGATTGCTGTCGGTTTTATCCAGGTAATACTGTGATCGAAAATTTTGATTGTCGCTATCATATTAGCGCTGTTTTGTTTTTTTCGATATGCAAAATTTATTCCTTTATGCTTTCAAATATGTTTGTATCATTCTCGTACGTTTCTTAGTGCATTTTAACTAGTCAGTAATGCTAACCAGTGATTCCGACACTACTCAAAGTCCCAAATCTGGCTAAGCATTTACTGGGCCAGCTGTTTTCGCTCCTCCCATCCATGGTTCGTTTCCTTATAAGGGAGCTCCACTTTGCGACCACAAATGCGTGTCCCCTCACTCAATTCGCCTTGTGGTGCTAAGGTCTCTTCATGCCACATCGCACAAAGGTGGATCTCGTCTAGATTGCTTCCTGCAGATGGCGCGAGATTTAGGACCTGGATTTTGAAGCAAACAATGTCTGTAATTACCTCACCAAATTTTAACGATCATTCCTGGTCCGGACATTCTTAAAATGTAATTGTCTCTCATCGTTTCCTAGTTGTGAAATTGGTTGTGAAAAGTTATATTTCAGTATTGTACATTCTCGTAATGACGCATTATTGTTAAGTAAGAAGATAAGCATCACTAAATGCTTTAGTTTCTTATAAAAACCGACGAGTGTATTCATGAAAAACTCAGCGGGTAGCTGTGCTCTTCAATTCTACATTTGATTCTTACTTAAGATAGCTTTATGCAATCGAGGTTATAAATGTTTTAAATTTTGTGTCTTTTTGTTGTGTGAACAGCTTCTTTTAACTGGATCGCCTCATTTTTCCCTTGTCGCCCATTCTTTGCTAGATAATGTTTACTAAAGTTTGGTTCTACATAGTTCCGTACCGAACAAGACGAGCATGCAGTCAGCGTCATTCAATGCACATAGTAAGGCTGGTGGTCGGGATTTCCCTACTCTTGGTGCAAAAGGGAACTCGCAGTCCGAGTTCTGTCAGCGAGCGAAGATCAGGGACGTTATTATTGTTTAGAAGAAGTCGGAGAATTGATGAAGGTGGGGTGGACATGTTGTACCAATTGAAGATGACCTTTGGACCTGAGTACTTACTGGCTGGATCCTTCAGGAGGTCAAACGAACACCAGGACAGTCGTCAGCCCCGATTACCATGATGAAATTCGAAAACTTGGACTTTTGCGAGAAAGCTTATGCTGTAACATATTCATCTAAAATGAAATAAACAAACAATACGGTTGCTACGTTGACAATCAAAATCTCAAATAAAGACGCAACACGGTGCTGTTCTTCATTGCAACACGGTGCTGTTCTTCTTGACCTTGAATTGCCTCTGGAGTTGATGTTCATCGTATAGCAGTTGCAACAGGCTCAAGGTTGCTCTTCGCGTACTCAACTAGTAAAGAATCCTGTTTCCCCCTTCTCAGGTGATCCAGATCAGAAATATGAGGTTGCGCACTTTAGAAATGTTTCACGTGCAACTATGTATGGGGCAACTCTGGAAAGGTCAAGAATTCTGTTATTGTGGCAGGTTTCAAACCCTACGAAAAGTCTCCTGTGTACTGAAGGTCTTCTTGACGGTTACGGATGCTTCAGGAGTTACTTGATTCGAATAGAGATATGAAATCGTAAACTTCAGTATAGCCAGTAATTTCAGGAAACTACATTGAAGGAAGAAGGAAAAGAGGTCACGAATGAAAGAACATCAAATACTAACGCCAAGCATTCATCTTTGCTACCTTTTCAGAGGAGTCCAGTACAAAACAACCAACTTCGAAGGGAAATGGATGCCTCGATCAATCGTGTGTTATTGGCGCCACCGAATCAGCAGAATATCTTGCAACAGGGGAAAGAGTTTTTGTACATTATGATAACATAGAACACACACTGAACATAGAATAACAATCATACATAGCTGTGGGTTACAACGATCAAACCTAGTATCTGACCAAGGTGTTCGGAGAAAGACCCATAACTGCCAACCGTGCTGCTTTGCCGCACTCATCTTTTATTTCACAATCTCAGGCATTATTTGGATTTTCTGAAGAGAGTCCATATGGTTTGAGATTGTCAGTAACATGCAGTGGTTAATGACTGCTTGCGTAACAGTCTCCTGACTTCCGAGAAAGGCATATGTGATTTTCTCGAGTGGAGAAATTGTTCATCTCTCAATGTAAATATCCTACTCCATGAATAATTCGTAAAGTGTGTTCGTTACTTGCTAGGTGTGTATGTGCCTATGTGTGTGGTTAGTGTCATAAGTGTATATTTCTATGCCCGTATACATATGTGCATATGTGTATTTGGGCACGTGTTGCATGTGTGTGTGTATTTGGTTATGTGTATTTGTGTTCGTTTGTGAGTGTATGCGCGCTGTATGCGTCTATGTGTGTGTGTGTATATGTGTGCTTGTGTACGATGAGTATGTTGTGGGTTTGTGTGTGTATGTGTTTGCATGTGTATGTTTGTACATACATATGTCTATGCACTTATGAATCCGTGTTTGTATGTGCATCTTTTTTGTTGAGTATGTGTGTTGTATGCGGTAGTGTGTGCGTGTACGTTTGTGTGTATGTATTAGGATGTCCGGAAAGTTTTGACAAAATTATGCCTTTTAATTGTGTAAGCATGTTGCTCCCGAACGCGCTAAAAAAGGGCTACAGGTTCGTTACTGATAGGTCATTGTTGATGGATCAATACTATCTATAGCTGGTCGGTATTTGACGTGGTAAATATTCGTCCACCGTACAATGTGCCATCGATACGACTACTGCTTTTCCATTAGGAAATCAATTGCTACATGGGATGAGATATGGTGACTGACTGGCAGCAGTGACCCTCTTCTGTCACCTACCACATATGGCACAATCGCTTTTTCCTATAAGAGATTTCCTTCAACGAAGTTCGTCCGTCAAAGCGAACGCCCACTGTCCTCAAACATCGACACTGTTTTGACCTCCCGTCAGAGCAATCCTCCTCACAGCGTCAGGAAATTGAAAAACTGTCTCTATCTCTAATTGCTTCATCCAGGACCTTCTACGCAAAAGTCATTTCCGATGCAGAATCTTTGCAAACATCGCACACTTGGTGGCTGAACAAAATGCAGGTCAGTGTGTGTCAGAAGTTTCTCAACTGTAAGCGTCAATCGACTTCATTGTTGCTCAGAGTGAAAATCCTTACAGAAATTCGGAATGCCTATCAGCTGACGTGAGGCCACAGCTCGCTACAAAGCGCGGCGCTTAGCTCACACCAAGAAGGGCATGAGCTTATTCTCCTTCTGCTCAACCGGGTGTTTTACTATGAGATCCTACCGGAGTGTACTGCAGTAAACGCATCAGAATACTCTTGCGTTAACTGCAATACGCTCTGGAGTGTTTGGTTTCTGGCTGGTTTCTGTCTATACTTATTCACTCTACTCGTAGAATAGTGTGTATGTAGTTTCTCCATTAGATTCGATGAGCGCAAATTCGAAGCGGTTCCGTCGGTAACAAATTTAAAGCAGAGAAACTGCAGTTCACATAGAATAATCGACTTGTTTTCAGAGCGAACAAACCGCTTCTGAGTCGCAGATTTGCTCTTAGTCTTCTCCAAACTTCTCGTGCTTCGCTCTATCGTGTCGCTCGTGACCTGCGGAGAATAGTTGTAGAGAAGGGGATATATAATGTTTTCGTAATGCGTAATTCAGAGGATTCGAGATTCCAGCCAGATTCCTATCGCTGAGATTTTCCGCTGGGAAATTGATTGAGCATTAGAAGAAACATTGAAGTTGAAACTGAAAACAGACTTTCATAGTATGGCCCAAAAAATTAAAGTTACTTAACATGAAGGTGGCATGAACGATTTTTCGATTGACGGATTCTGTAGCCTTTGAAATGAAAACTTCGGCAGGCTATGATAGTGAGCTTCACTAAGCAGGGACTGTAGCGGCAGAAGGCACTTTGAAGTGAAAACTTGGATTAGACTCACATAATGAGCCCTACCAAGTTGAAGTTACCCACCATGAAGGTGCTATCGAAGACTTTCCGATCGGCGAATTGTAGCGGTAGAAGGCATAGTTAACTAAAAACTTGGAGTCTTATATGGTAGCGCCATGGAATTGAAGTTACCCACCATGAAGGTGAGATCAAAACTTTTCGATTGGTTTGAGGTTTGAGCCGCGTGCAGGCATCCCATTTGGCTGTATCTTGTTCAGATGTTCACTTGATCACTGAGCATCCTACTGAATCTGCATTTTCCACTCCATCGAAGTTCTTTAGTACTCTGTTACTGTCCAGCAGGCATTCGCTCCAGCGGGAGATCGTTCATGTCGCACATGAATATTTTTTGGAGCAAGTATCGCATTTTCCGCTAAATCCACTTTGTCGTCTACTGCAATGGTTCCTCGAAGGACTCTTCGACTATAAAGGGCACAAGGTAGCTCGATAAAGCATTACCATCTTCTGGATATCTTTCTTCTCCAAACTGTAACAGCATGCTTGCCATCCGTCACCATCTGCTGCAGCTCTCACACTGGCAGAAAGATGATGTTTAATGATGTTTACGCATGCGTTTTCCATAGTCCGCGTCCGAAGTTCGTCATCAAGTCCGCGGTATATGTCTACTCGACATTCCTTTTGGTGTGTTCGATCATAGTTTAGACGATTTTTTCGATTTTCACATAGTTGTTTACCAAAAACTGCTGATACATGTTGCCACGGTTTGGAGGATTGAATTCCGCTCCTACAGCTATCATATTAGAATAGTAGTTTCCCTTAGTCACTCTTGTTCTGCGTCGCTCTGTTGGGCTTTTTGTTATGTCTGGATGCCGCCCGGGCTACCCACGAGGAAGCGAAATCGTAGATGCCAATACTCCGCAGGCTTTCTGATCGCGGAGCATCAATCTCATGGAAGAGTGGACTAAGGGACCAGATTAGTATAAATAGATCTCTGGGCGTGTAGGTCCAGTTCTATGCTTACATGATCACAACAGTTATAAAAGTTTTCCTGTTCGCTTTCGACCCTGATCTAGAATGCCTATCTCTTTTACATTCAGAGTTCATAGGCCTGTCATAGCGCCTCTCTGGCTCGCTGCCAGAACGGGCTATGAATCTAGTCCTATCTGTTTCGGCTCCTATCTCTTGCATTCGCGATCTTCTCTGCTCTCCCTCTCGAACCTTTTTTTAGGACTGCCAAGACCTTCGCTGCCGTTCCTCTCTGTGTTCCCTTCGCCTTCTAGCTTTCAAAGAATCTGCAGACGAACGTGCTCTTTGCTGTTCTTCTCCTTCTTACTCTTTGCATTTCTGCCCTATCAGCTGTTCTTTCCACACGGGCTCTTCGCTGTTCCCCTCCATCCTGTCCCCTTCGCATTGTGGCCCTTTCACAGCTTGCCGTATGAGCTCTTCGTTGTTCTTCACCTTCTACACGTTTTCGTGTCGCAGCAGTTCCAGTTTCACGCGGGAGACGATATTGAAGCTGATCTTCCTCATTCTTCCGGCCTTTAAGATCGTGCACAACATATTTCTAAGCAGCCACTGCTCGTTCGCTTCATCGAAATCTCCCTTTTCTTTCCTCTTTTCGTCACGTTTTCTCTTATTATTGTCGTCCTCCTACGGTTTCGAAATGATTTCCCTTCTTTCACTGGATATAATCTACAGAGAAGGTGTTACATTAGGCAAAAGAACAATTTTTTTCCGAAAATGACTCCGTCCAGGACCAAACGTTGGGCCGAAGAAAAGTGTTAGTTATTTCCCTTCGTTCCGTTCGAAGTTTCTCCTTTCATTCTTTGGCTCGCTACTTTTTTCTTAGCTTTTCTTCATTTGCTACGACATAGAAGGTAATGCGATTTTACCTTCTCCTCTCTCATCACTTAGATTTGGTATGTTGATGAAACACGAAACAAGAAAGCTACGTTTGCGTACTGATCGATAAACAAAACACAGATTCACAATAAAACTCTTATCTTGCGAAACGATTACAAGGAATCGATAAAACAAATAAATCAGTGGTTCAAAAAAATACACACAATTGCCGAGAAGAGCGATCTTTAAAACCACCAAATTTGAACAACTTACGGTCAGGACAGTATGCAGCCCTTCTGCCTCAGTGGACGACGGGACTCCAGAGGCGACGGTCATTTTCCAACTTCCACTTTCGTTGGCCACGGCCCACAACCCCTTTGCATTTTCCCGCGCATTTGCTTTCGCTACGTACCGACCCAACCCAACCCTTTTGAGATGGCGTCGTTTCGAAATCCTCCCATCACGAGCCTTCGGCACTTCTGAGTGTTCCTTTCAAAAGCGACGTCTCGCCGACGGCCGACGCTTGCATCGACTCCGGCACTTTTAAGGCCTCCATTCTGATCACCTTCACTTTAGACCTCAAAAAGCTGTAGAGTTCCGTTGCTTGCTGCACAGACCACCACCGGAGAACGTCCGTTGAAAGTAGGTCACTCCGCCCACTTCGCGCGCGGCGCATCCCACTGAGGTCTCGAAGTGACATTACAGTACCACCACCAAGTGTCAGTGGAGCGAATGATTTGCATTTGTCCGGCTTATCTTCTCTTTTAGCTGACTGCCGTGGACCAAGCGCAAATCATATGCCCCACTGACAACTGCGACATCTTTCAAGTATCGCGGGCCGACCTGCCGCGTGCGGCGACTGCGGCGTCACCTAGTTTCGACGGACACGCGCAACGAAGCGCATCCACCACCACCTATCTATGTTGCGCACCACATCTACTTCCGAACATGCCATTAATGATCTGAGGATTTCTGGTTCTGCAGGTAGAGGTCATAAATCTGTGGAACGAATGCTGGGAACGCATTATCGCGGAATAGCCGCTTTCGTATTATCCTCTGATGGGCCGTGCTCACATTTCAGATTCGCCTTTCACAACATAGAGAAAGCATGCGCGTTATCGATGACATCTCTTTGGAACTCAACGAGTCGAATAGAAGGGAAAGGGCAGCTCTGCACACCATTTCTTCACTTTCATCACTTCTGCCTCATTATGTGCTGTCTTTCTTTGTGCTTTGTGTTTGTGATCGCCCTCGTGCTAGGATATATCTTCCTGTGGGCGTGTGGATTACGAATAGTGATATCGATTTTACCTTTCGCGTTCAAATTACTACTCGGTACCGTCATCGTACCGTCCCGAACCGCCAACAGAATCGCCAAAGACGCACTACGCCGGCGACAAAAATCCTGTCGAAATCAGAACGCTCATATCAAACAACTCTGACTCCAACCATACTATTCCTGAGTTTCTGAGATTCAAACGACCGACAAATAATGACTCACATAAAATCAAATTAAGCATTCAGCCAAGGTATCGCAACAAAGAAACAACGAAGAGAAAGACCAAGGGAGAGGCAGCCTCTCAGAACCTATGATATTTTATATCACTATCACAGACTCCATCGCAGCTTCACTAGACAAGATCATGGTATTTCTCGGCACTATCTACGACACCATCTCTTCTTGACCCCACTTGTAAGGGTTACGTATAAAAGCACGATGCACAGGACTAAGCTCCCAGTCAACTCTCGCGATCGTCTTTCGCCGTCAGCATATGCCGTCAAGAGAAGAATTGACTCCGAACGCGAAGACGGAAGGAGTTCAAAAGAAAATGGTAGTTTTGTTTTGTTGAGTGATCCAGTCATGCCCAGAAACGAATGGTAAATTTCCCGTGTAACTAACGTTCGCGAAGGAACCGATGGCAAAGTACGTGAGGCCGGACTTTTCACTGCTATAAAGAGGAAAGTTCGACGACCGGCCGACCTCTTGATCCCTCTTGAAATACAGAAATAGAGGCTCCTTTAACACACCGCATTGCTCAAAAAAGCGCCGGAAACCCCTCACTCGCCAAACCTAAAACCAATCATGATTATAATTTGTGCCCCAGACAATTCATTTCTTATACGCACAATAGAATCAGGGTAACACGTCTTCAAACAGAACAAACAACCCCATAAAGCCTTGAAGCGGTTGCTCTGCTATATCGTAATTTGCCCTATGATCACTCCAACTGCATCTAACATCACAAACTCAGTATGCATTATTTGCAGCAATGAAGGTATTGTCGTTCCAGAATCAACTCCACAAGACTTTAAAATATGCGCAGATCACTCATGTAGATATCTTCGTTCTTTTCAAACCTCCATTTAGACAAGCTTCTCCCGGAGGTCACATTACATGACTACAAAGTCCTGCTCAAATGGCATGAAGAGGATCGATTGACACAAATGGGAAAGATTTGTAAAACAGTCGATTCCTGCGAAACTTGGACTGCTGGATTTGTATCTCTAACCTACTAATTCCAGAGCGTTGGCCAATTGCTGCTGTAGAGGTACTGGGCTTAACAATATACTCCATTGTTGCGATTCTTTGAGTACTTCTGTATGTTCCAATGACCATTGCAGAACCAACACGCATAACCTGCAATGGTTACAGTGTCTCCTTAAAGCTATAGCAAAATGCATAGGATACGGGTGCAAGCACATGTTATGCCAACAAAGAAGATCCCGATCTACGAACCGACTGGTAACAGCGCTTGCTATACCTATAGTTCTATTTTCACTACACATTAGGAGAACTCATAGTTGTGGAAATTCTCGATGACCATCCTGCTACGTGCTCACGGATCGAAGGCAAAGGAAATGCGCAGTAACCTTATGGGAAGTATAAAGTTAAATACGTTGAGAAAAAACCTGTTTGCGCCCTATTAAAAATTACACCTCAATAGCAAATGTGAAAGTTCGATGGAATAGGCTATACCTGCAATGTGAACAGGAAATGCATCGGATGTGGCTGATTCTACCTCAGCCCCAGCTGTCCTTTTTATCGCATATTTGCAAAGCCGCGCAGATCCAAAGTCGAAGTGTTCAGTTGCATGCGTTGGACGGAAGCTACTAAATTTCAAGTAATTGTAGAAGAAAGATATATGAGAAAGGATCCATCGAGTTATGTTCTACAATTTCTTCACAACATTACGACTAATCTACCTTTGTTACAACTCACGATGACATTGCTAACATTACCCCCTATACCAAATGAACAGCGACTTCAACACGGATGGCGCGGATACTGCCATTTGGCAAACTATAAAACCCAGTCTTAGATGCAAGTCTTGGATTTACGCCGAAACCTTGAACTGCACAATTGCAGAAGAATGTAAATGCAATCCTGCCGAATCAAAAGTGATGTGCGACGAGTCCGACAACACAAAAGAATTTGGTCGGATCCAGCACAAAATACCAGTGAAAACGGCATACTGAGAACTGTATAAACACAGGGCATCGCCGCTAGTAGCCAAAATACTGTAACGGTGAGTGTTCAAACTTAGGTATATCCTGCTTTTTACATTTCCGTTATCCAGTTGGGGATCAGATTCCCAGTAATCGCGTCACATGTTTATATTTCAGACAAATCTTTTCAGATAGTCGGAGAGCGGATCGAATGGGCGGAGCGGGTGGTGAGGATGCCGAGGGGATCCGAACACGGGAGCCGCGCCAGGAACGGTCGGTCGCTTACACCCTTCTCTCTTTGAGTCTCATCGACACGTTTATCTCACTCCGGCTATTCCAAGATTATGTATATCGATGTCGTGAAGGTGCCTTGTGAATGCGCCCACGAATACTCATAAAGATTGTATGTAATTGTGTGTCGTATTGTCGCGAAGTATTTGGGTTGACCTGGGGCCGTCTAACAGTAATAAGGGTTCCGACGCTAAGAGGACGTCGGATCCTTCAGTGGTAGCAGCGCGAGTGGGGCGTCATTGTACCCCCCGATTCACCTCACCTCACTCCTCTTTTTAGAAGGATACCTCGCGGGGTTACCCCGTAAGATGACCGGTATAGGCCCTTACCGGGGGCGAACGTATAGACGAGATCAAAATGAACAGCGTTAGTCGTCTGGCCAACTTCTAACGCATTTCTTGGTCACTTTAACTTGTCTCTACGTTCCCTTGCATTTGATGCACGTTAAGTTAGTCGGTGATAACTCGCTGTAATGTGATTTGTGAACACCAAAATGAAGGCAATCACGAGGACAGTCCGTCATTGTCAATTTTTCTAAAGGGAGATCAACAAACTCGATGAGCACTGTTTCTGAGTGAAATCTTGTTTTGAAGCTTCTTCCTACTTCGTTTTTTAATGTTGTTTTCCTTCTCCTTCTCAAATCTATACCAACGCGAGAGGTGCAAATAATAGTTCCGTGTCGATTCTTCTGTTCATCGCTTCTTACATGCGAGACTCCGCTGCGACTCTCCTCACACAGTATCATGAGTGAAACGTTCGAGTCACAGTCCTTTTTATCTTCGAATCCATTTTGAATATACAAGATACCGTATTTTGGTGGAGGGACGGCGAGAGATTCCTTATCTTTCTGTCGATCTCGACACCGCGGAGGCCAAAGTCACGCGGGGAAGCGCGGATGTAACGGTGAGAGTGTTCAAACTTAGGTACATATATCCTGCTTTTTACATTACCGTTATCCAGTTGGGGATTAGATTCCATGTAATCGCGTCACATGTTTATATTTCAGACGCTTTGTTTTAGATAGTCGGAGAGCCGATCGAATGGGCGGAGCGGTAGGCGAGGATGCCGAGGGGATTCAAACACGGGAGCCGCGCCAGGAACGGTCGGTCGCTTACACCCTTCTCTCTTTGAGTCTCATCGACACGTTTATCTCTCTCCGGCTATTCCAAGATTATGTACATCGATGTCGTGAAGATGCCTTGTGAATGTGCACACGAATACTCATAAAGATTGCATGTAATTTTCTGTCGTATTGTCGCGAAGTATTTGGGTCGACCTGGGGCCGTCTAACAGTAATAAGGGTTCCGATCCGATCCGATCGTCGGATCCTTTAGTATACAAAGCCTTGCCTTTCAGAGGTCATGATTAATTTCCATCACATAATCAGGGCAGCTTATAGAGAAGTTGACAACCACAACTGCGCCATCGAAAACGCCCATCTTGACTGATGTTATCACTGTTTACAGGGAGCGGTAGCTAGTATTCGTTGTACCTCGCAAGGAAATACGTTCACTGTGGACGAAATTCCTTCGTAGTACCATGCGCACTTGAAAACCCTGAATCAACCCTACGCTTCCATCTAGACTCAGCACGTTTTTGGGCGCTTTGTCAGGGCTTTCCTACGCCTTATGTGGGCTGTCACCTGTTTGCCGGCTTTCGCATCTTGAATTCCCATTCGGAAATCGATGGGTCAATGCGCATATAGTGACGAAAAAGAGGCTGAGTCATCAACAGTCGATATGCGCAACGGTGCGCCATCGTGTACATATAGCATCAGAACGCTAGTGAACCACGACGACACATCAAAAATCGATTTCTTTGATAAAATGATTCTACTGTAGTGTAGGTGCCCAAAATTCCCTAGATTCACACGATATTTTCGCATATTACAGATTATGGACCTCAAAGGAAAATTGCGCACTGTACAGCAACAACTTCAAGACTTTGAAAGAGCACTAGCAAGAAGCACCATAAAGTATCTCCGGCAATCAGAATTTTTACGCTTACGATTTCTCTTCATAAAATCTCAATAGCGCACGCTATTCGCCCTCCCTCATCTTAATGGCAATGAAACGGACGAGCGCAAAAGAAGAACACACTCGGCAATAACAAGCCACTCCTACCGGAGAACGCCATTGGGGCCGTCATGACGGACTAGCTTCAAGCATTGTATGGAGTACAATTTTCGCTGAGGATGTTGCGCAAAGAGTACCCGTGAGGAGGCGAATCTTCGAATTCCGACTTCGACAACCAATTACGCAACAAACTAGACAGTATTCAACAGCTTATGTCGAGTCCCGAGAAGAGATCATAAACAAGCTACGTTAAGCACCAAATCTGGTCAAAGCGGAGGAGATGGCTCGAGCGATCCAAGATGCGCAAGACGCATTCGAGAAATTGCAGCTTCAAAGAAGATATGAAAGCTATGGATACAGGCGCCGAAGGAAAGGGAGACCCACCAGAACTCATAGAAGATGAAGAGTTTGAGGAAAACTCGAAGCACGATAATGAAGCACTCAACGAGAAGCAAAAGGACGTAGAAGATGAAGATGAAAGGGGGCAGGACGTAGAAAATGACGCTGAATACGAGGGAAACGCAGACGACGGAGATGAGAGGGAGCGCAACTCAGAAAATGATGATGAGTACGAAAGAAATACATAAGACGAAGATGACGAGGAGCAAGGTGCAAGAAACAATGATGTAAGGAAGGAACCTGTGCCCCAACAAAATAACGGACCAGACGAACGCGCAGCTCCCGAGAATCGAATCCGCATAATCGGAGGGCACATACGGAGTATGGAACAAGCTGTTTTCAACTTCGACGCTCTAATAAGGCAATTGCAAGGAGAACCAACAACATGTCCTTGTCTAAGAGCAAGAAAGATTCATGAAATGTGCTTTTTGGGCGCCACTGGAGAACATTACCTGATTCATGCACTGAAGTGGTCACCGCAAGGATCGACGGGAATCCGTAATAGCATCAGTTTTGCCTCATTATGCTCCTTCATTTCATCACTTTCATCAATTTTACCCAGGCGCCATACTTTCTGTGGCCACATACTCCGATATGCGCTGTTTCCAGAGCCAAAGATTTGGGAATCGTAATTGATCAAAATCTCTCCTTCGGATACCATATCTCCAAAATCACTGATGCTGCTCGGGTTGCGAAGTTTCGTATATTAAGAACGTTCCGCTTGAGAAATCCATTCCTTTCACCACGATCATTCAAGGTTTATGTGCGTCCCATTCTAGAGTGGAGTCCACCTGTATGGCCTGTAGGACATCGATAGCCTCAAACATGTCCAGCGTTTGTTCACAAAGCTAGTTTATTTTCGCTGTTACCAGACAGAACCTGATGAAATGCCCTCGTATGATTCTCGACTGAAGAATCCAGGCCTAGAGCGCTTAACAATGAGAAGAGTGGGGCCCGATTTGAACCTTTGGAAAAACTTTGGATGCTTGATAGGAAAATCCGTCTTCCTAAGTATGGTACATTCAGACCATGCCGAGGAAGAGTTTCTAGGTTTGATTATTACATACCGTTCTCAGAAGATGCGAGCTTTTCCAATTCCTTTTTTCATCGCTGCGTCAAATTACTCAAAATGCTTCCGGGAAATTTCTTCAAAAAAAAATACAAGTTTGAAGTCGATATTTAAGGATCCAGCCTTACAACAAATCTTGTCTCTATGATTCGAATGACAAAACGAAGAACGAAGCGCATTAATTGTCGATGATCTCATTCGGCACACTATGCTTCATACACAACTCATAGTTTTGACATCGGGATGTTATGTGGTAATGAAGCTTCAGACTGAGCAACTCAGCTTCTGGACACCGCCTCGCCACTATCCGATCGCTACAATGCGACTGCCATCCTTTCTACAACTAACATAAGTGGATTGAGGTGCGAGTTATTTCCTGAGTATTATATGTCCTGGCTCATTCTGGATGTCGGAGCCACCAATGACACCCTTGCTAAAGTGAGATTCGATGCTGTGTATGAATTATGTAGTGTGTCTGAATTATATTTTTCTATTCATTTCTTGTGTCACATCCTTGTGATGTATTATCAAATAAATAAATTATGCGCCTTATTGCGCCTCTTCTTAGTTTGGATTGTTAATCTATCTGAGTGTTATGTTCTTTTGTATGTGAATGTGAATCACTGATAAACAACCAAAGATGTGAGCGCGCGCTGCGCCTCACATTCATTGGTTGTTTATCAGTGATTGCTTTTGTTAGCTTACCTTGTTCTCATGGAAAAGATTAATCACTCAAGTCTGAGATAAAGTATCCGTGAGCTGGTGTGTCGTTTCGTACCAAGTGAGTTGTGCGCAGGCAGTATTTTGCGCGCCCATGTATGTATCCCTTCATATGGCTACTAGCCTTCTCTTTGAGGCGGTCCCAACTTCTTTCTCCTACGGATCGTGGTCCATAATAACGATAATAACGACGCCGACATCGTAGATGGTACATTATTCGTGGCCTGGATATTCCGAAAAGGACTACAATAGAAGAGCGTGGTTCTTGACGAAAAGCAATGTTTTGATCGATGAAGAACTTCCAGGACCAACACTACAACACGAGAGTGTTCAACAGCAGTTGGCCGCCTCTCTGAGTTTCGCTGATTGCTCTTCTAAATCCTCCATCGCTGGCCTAATAACGCCCTAAAACGTTTCTCGTTTCGAATCAATAGTGCGCCAACATTTACTCACTTGAGCCACTGTTAATTTTACTTCTGTTGATTTTTTTCAAGTTTACTCCATACTCCGAGCTGCTCCCACCTCTCATGCTTTTGACGCTCTTCGGGTAACATTTCGACATATTCGGCCAACATATCTTGCACAGTGGACGAACCAGCTGCAACACGCATATTGCCTTCTCCCTTTCAGCGTCTTCTGACGCTACAGAACCAAAAATTTTCAGGTCGTTCGTGTAGGTGTGGTGCCCAGTCTCCTCCCCCTGAAGTGATCGACATATCCGCACATCTTCCCAAAAAAAATCGGGCAGAGTTTACCTTCAGAAAACAGGGTGTGCTGTCATCGCTTTCCTCAAAAAGAGGGAACCACATTCCACATTGTCGCGCCGAGTTGGGTTTCTTTCTCAGAGCCACTTACTCGGTAGCGGTGAGCAATGTTAAAGAGACTCCAGGATATGACTATAAGCTTTAACAAGTCCAGAGTAAAAGTGAGCGCAACAAAGTTACCTAAAAAGGCAGTGCACTTTTCGGACGGAGGCTTCGCCACAAGTTAGATTTGGCATGTTGATGAAACATAAAACAAGAAAGCTACGGTTACCGATTGATAAATAGAAAAGAGGTTGGCAATAATACTTTTTTATCCCACGAAACGATTAAAAGGAATCAAAAAGATTATCCACAATTCCCAAAAAAGGCGAACGCAGTCCTTAAAAATCAAATCTGAACAGCTTACGGTCAGGGCAACGGCCGCCTCATTGAACGGCGGTACTCCAGGGGCGCTATGTCGTGGCCTCCCTCGACGACGGTCAGTTTCCAACTATCACTCCCATTGTCCATGGCCCCCAACCCCTTTGAATTTTCTCGCGCATTTGCTTTTGCTGCATACTGCCCCGACCTTTAAATACCGCCAAACCGCGGCCTAAACAAACTACCATAATATGCTCCCCTCCTTAAAAGAGATCTGTCCTCAGATGAGACCATTTTCCAAACTAGGGTTGTGAATATGCGTAGCGTAGTTCAAGATTGGTTATGCGAAGGCTACGTGACTATGAGAACAATTGATTCCAGTGAGCCTACGTGACAGTTAAGAAAATGGTTGTCCAACTTTGATCCCTGGGGGTTTTCCGCCTATTACGTGATCTCCAGAACTTCAGGGAGAACCATGGACTTTGTACCCCGGATAGTATAAAAGGCCCTGTACGTGGGGTCGAGTGCTCTTTTAGGCTCTTTGCATTTTATTGACCGTTTTGTGTTCCGTTGTTCCTTGTTCTAATGAATTATTATTCCATATTAATCTTCAACTATCCAGCGACAGAGGCCACCCTGATTCGTTATCGACAGAACATATAATTAAATAGTCTTTTGTCATTTATCTATAGTATCCGCGTGCCCATTTTATTGTGCATACGCTTCTGTGCGTTGCGTCCAGGCCACCCTCAAACAACGGTTTATGATCATTCAACATTATGCTCTGAAACCGCACAGTCATCTTATACAGAAGGTCCTGTAGTATCCACTCTGATGCTGGCTGTTTCGACCCCGCATTGAGACACTGTTCCATTTTGTGCTATGTCTCATTACGAGAAAAGGCTAGCTAGCATTCAATGCGACAGATGTTAAGAATTTAAATTATAAGTGCAAATACGAAACTATAATGCCAAATTCAAATGAGGAATTCAAGAAAATTTTCGTACGTTACGAATAACATATAGCTGAAAACGTGGAGGTGGGAAACTAAAAGAGAATCACTTCAATTTGGAAGCCGCGACAAACGTAGACTAGGAAAACTGACTTGAAATTTAGCGAAATTCCGTGTGATTCTCCCGAAAATCGTAATAGAGAAAAGCAAAGGGACTTTGGACCTTCATCGATTAGATTTGGGGTTGAAATAATGAAATATGTCGTAGAGAATGAAGCAACTAAACCTTGAAAAACCCATGGCTTTAAGCTTGGAGGGCTAGAGCGTAGCGAAAAGATAGTGAGGATTTCAACTCTTTGCTTGTGCTGGTTTGACTTCTTTGTTGAAGAAGGATACAGAGAGAACGAAGTAGAAAGATAAAGTCAAATCAAATTGTGAAGCGAAAACTGCTATTAATCTGATTAGCACTCAAGATCTATCAAAAGGGAGAGAATGGTACATTATAAAAATGGCCCAAAGCAGCGCAGGTTATGGAAAGTTCTACGGTTATCTTCATTATTCTTCAAAATAAATTCGAGCTTCATTATCATCACATGTCTCATATGGAGCGAATTTTTTAGGTTGACTTCTGAAGTGAATCGTACGATTGATAGAAGATAAACCACAAATTTTAAAGTTGGTGAAAGGGAAACAGTAGCCAGTAGCAATTTTCATGTTTTTGGCAAATTCGCAGTTTTCAAAGCCGATACATATGAAAGCAGAGCTCGAATTCATGATGCATCATAAATTTACAGGACTACTGCTGCTGATTGATAGTATTTTTATCAAAACCTAATTTTACGTATTTGGCAGCCCTGTACCTCCCAAGGCTAGCACATTCGGAAACAGATGTCGGACCGGTGGTGTATCCTAATATTTAATGATTGTCCAGGTTGCTGTCAGGAAACTGTTGCTATTATAATTTATAACAGTACTCTCATCACTCTACGTATTGTGATAGCTCTTTGTTTAGAACGTTTGATTCACTGCTAACGTCTCGGAAAATAGCTTTTTTTGGAGCCTGAAAGTCGCATATATACTTTTTCATTCATTAGGTCACCTTTTCAAATTAGGAGACAATATTTCAAGGGCTGCGAAGCAGAAGCGATGAAGCTGGTCTGAGATCGAGTGGAGCTGTTTGTTAATAAACACAGGAGGAATTTTGGGCCGAGTATGCCGACAAACAGCTTTACTCGAACATGGTCATCTTCATCGGTTCTGCTTCGCAGCCCCTAGAATGTTTTTTGATAACACAGGAGGAATTGTGGGCCAAGTAATTTGAAAAGGTCACCTAATGAAACAAAAATATATGTTCGATTTCCAGGCTCCAACGAAGGCGATTCCGCCGAAACGTTAGCTGAGAATAAAACGTTTTCATCAATCTCGGAGGCTGAGTAAACGCATGACGAGTTGGCTTGGATCATGCCGAGACTAATGGAAAGTCAATCATGCAATATTCTTAATCAACTAACAGGCTATATCATTCTTGACGCTGTTGTGCCCATCGGCAGCCCTCAGTTTCCTCCAGGCTCTTGACTGCAGGGAAACGCCCTGAAAGACTCTCATATACTGACCGAAAGCGCGCGGTTCGATAGGGTATCTGTTTGTTAGTCTGTTCTTCTTCTCCTACACCGGAGAGTGTTTCTAGAAGTCCCGATCCCTGTAAGTGAGAACTGAGTTACTGTCGTGCCGTGTGGCTCCCCCGAGGAGAAGATCCACCGACAAGCCAGATATGGTCTCAACTCCAACTTCGGCCAAGCTATCTAACACAGAAGACGAGGTCCTCTGCGATTCTAACGCGGTCGTAATGTGTGGCTCCCCCACCTATCGACACAAGCCAGATGAGGTCTCAACCCCAAGAAATGTCTTTTCTGCTGCTTCCGAGATTTGTGCGTGATGTTGCACCAAGGTGCTCTCGCAAGAACACAACATTTATATCATCCAGCTCCAGAAACTTGCAGACGCTGCTCGAAAAAAACCGCCGAGATCAGCTCCCATTCTACTGCACGATAATGCTAGGCTCCATGCAGCCAAAGCGACTCGAGAAAAATTGGAGGAACCAGGCTGGGAAACTGTTTTCCAGCCTCCTTATTCCACCGACATTGCACCTTCTTGTATCTCTCACTTTGTACCAAACATCACAAAGCTTTTTTGACAGCCCAGTATATATTGGAGACTGCCTCGTGCTGTGTTTCACACACGCCTAGCTGGCTACAGTGCAGCCTAGCTGGCTACAGTGCAGCCTAGCTAGCTACAGTGCAGCCTAGCTGGCTACAGTGCAGCCTTCTACAACGCCTTAAAATTCATCCTCCTTTCGGTATGTCGACTAAGTCAGCTTTGAGGATTTTGGAGCACTCGTACATCACACCCATCTTGAAGAAACCGCCCTCGTCTGTTGTTTCTAATTACAGGCCCACCAGCATTACATCCATTTCTGTAGGGTGTTCGAGAACTGCTGAAAAGCATATTCTTGAGCATCTTGCAGAAAACGAACTGATTCCTGATTCACAACAGTTTTGTAACAGGAAGGTCTGTAGTTACGAACATGCTTGAATCACTTAATGACTGGACAGAGGCTTTAGATAGTAAGAAGGGTATTGATAGAATCTACTTTGACTTTACCAAAGCGTTTGATAAAGTCAGTCAAAAAAAGCTGATCTATAAAATTCGTAAGTTGGGTTTCCATGAGAAATTGTACAAGTGGATAGAGGAATACGTCAGTGAGCATAGTTGTCAAGTTCGCATAAATAACTCTTTTTCAGAAGTCCTTCATGCAAAGAGCGGGGTTCCTCAAAGAGGGGTGTTATCCCCCATACTTTTCAATATAAATTCTGCGGATTTGCCCATGATTCGCTCTCAGTACGGTGTTGTGTGTAAACAGTATGCTGATGATTTCAAATTTTACAAAGTTATTGACTCACTTCTGTATGCCCATTCCCTACAGTCTTCCGCCAACAGTCTCGTTCAGTGGTCCACTGATTGGCAAGTTCCTCTGTCCTATATCATATCCTGCCATATGCACTTGGGTCCTCCTAGCTCGTCCGCTTACTTCATTGATACTAAGGAGATTTCTAAAGTTAATGAAGTTAAGGACCTAGGGTTCCTATACAATGATAAGCTTGACTTCTCGTCTCATTGTAACCTGATATGCAAAAAGGTATCCCATAGAACCTATCATATCTTCAAAGCTTTGACAACCTAGGATTCTAGAACACTTATCTCGGCTTACAAAACTTACATCCGTCCATTAGTGGAGAATGGGACCGTGGTATTCTGCCCGCATAAAAAGAAACACATTGCTTTGACCGAGGAAGTCCAAAATAATTTCACCAGAAAAATCCTGATTCGTCGTGGTGGCTTTCTTTATTCAAGGATACCAAAGGCCGAAATAAGGAACAAGTATTATGATGTTCCTTCTCTTCAGTCCAGACGAACTTTTTTTTTGACTTATGCATGATTCATTATCTGCTCAGCGAGAAATCCGCGATTAATATTTCTCAGTTTTTCAGCCTTATTCCATCTATCACCAGGGGTGGCCAGCTCAAACTATCTTTTCCCAGACCTAAAACCACCATCAGGCGCAATTTTTTCACTGTAAAAGCAGGTCTTTCTTACCTACATTTCAGTAAATCCAACTGCTTCTCAGGCTCTCGGGCGTCCTTCAAACGCTCAATAGCAAAACTCATACAAAACTCGTAGAGAAAGCATATCTGGTACCATCCTTCTATTTCTAATTCAAGTTGCTGTTATTAGTTTAGTCCCTAGTGTTGCTGGTATTGTTTTTGTTAGTTGTTTCTAACGTTGTCTTTTACAACGTATTGCTAAACAAATAAATAAATAAATTCTACTGCACGATAATGCTAGGCTTCATGTAGCCAAAGCGACTCGAGAAAAATTGGAGGAACCAGGCTGGGAAACTGTTTTCCAGCCTCCTTATTCTACCGACATTGCACCTTCTTGTATCTCTCACTTCGTACCAAACATCACAAAGCTTTTTTGACAGCCCAGTATATATTGGAGACTGCCTCGTGCTGTGTTTCACACACGCCTAGCTGGCTACAGTGCAGCCTTCTACAACGCCTTGAAATTCGTCCTCCTTTCGATATGTCGTCTTTCGGTTTTGAGGATTTTGGAGTCCTTATTTTGTACTATTTAGACCGTTTTTCGATCCGACAACGGACACTGTGCCATCCTTGGAAGGTCACACGCTTATCTCAACAGAAATCTGAAAAACCAGTTTTATCTTCGACTGTCCCTTTAAGGTGGTGAAGAGGCCGTAATGTTAGCTTGATAACATCACATAATACTGCGAAAACTCAAATCGATTCACTCAGCAGTGAAATCGCACTCCGATTCAATTTTCATACGATTATTTCAGGGTCATGAACTACGAACTTCTCTAATCATGTGGGTTGGCATGACCTTTCCAAGATGGATTTCCAAACAAGCAATGTGGTGCACAGCTTGAGACGTTTAGACTGAACTTCGATAAAAGGCTTGTTCGCTCTAGATCCTGTGGTTCCGCATTCTATCGTTAGTTATTCATGATTGGCAGCGATGAAATTGTAGTTCATTTTTCAGTCATTGGAAAATAGTCCGCTCGGCTTTCACCGATGTTTTGACCAATCTCAACGTAGAAAGAGCACCCAGACGTCGAGCATATCGAGTGACGATTAAACACATCTGGATACCCGGTCAGACCTTGGTCGGAAAAATCTCAAAAGGCTCACTGTCTACAATGACTCGAGAACTCTAAGTTTGTGCTTTCCTTTCATGATGAGAAATTAAATTATGACTTCTGTTTTCTAAGGACATCACATAAAGGTGTGAGGTTTCTTTTCCACTTTTCCGATGATTTTTAGTGGAATCTTCTTTATCGAAATAGCCAAAAAAAGTTGATCTCCATTGATGCTTCAATTGTTGACACGAGTTAGGAAAACTAGATTTTTTAAATTGACGAACACCAGGGTTAAGCGAAAGACGTATATGGTTTTACTTAAGACAACTAGAAAAAAGCAAACGCTTTAAAAAATCCAGAATTCCTCTTCGAATTATATCACAATAAATTAATGCACAAATATGATCGAAACACTACAAGTTTGGCAAATGCAAGGTAAATGCCAAGCAAGAACTGAGTACGAGCCGAATGAGAACCAAACGATGTTGTAAAGTAAGCACACACTATGCAAAAAGCTATTGTACAATATTCAAATATCCATATGATCATCCTTCGTTCAAAAAAGTTACGATCTTCTCAGAAAACCATTTGGGGTATTTCATATAAAAGTCATGACCACCTTGAGCATGCACTTCCAATCTGAAACAACCAAATTTTTGCAATGCTTATGAAGGAGTATACTACTCAGGAAAATTTAGATTTTCTGCCCATATACTTTCTAGAGAAGAAGTTAAAAGGGAAGCGCAAGGGAAATGAAGCAGACCATATCAGATGGGGATGCAAGAAGAAGATAGAAAGAGAAGAACTGATATCCTTCATGTGAATGGGATGCAAACTGGAAATAGAAGGATCATAAATCTGCTTTCCGAATCGGAAAGCAGGTCGTGAAAAAGCTATTCTGTTTTTTTTTCGATTCACCGTCAAACTGGAAAGCCAAATTTTACAAATCCTGACATTATGGAAGGGAGCGATGAAGCGTGGGGTCAAAATTTCTGTTCCGTTCCGATTTGTTGTTTCCACTAGATGTTTTTTCTTGATAATTTTCTTTACTTTTTTGTTAATTGTCATTGAGGAAGAGATCCCAAGCGAGCCTCTCAGCAATATTTTGTAGATAAAGTGTTGGTGGTGCTCAGAAAGCACAAGTATGGATTGTCCCGCCCGAGACCGATCGGGATAATCTTCCTCACACTAGTCCTCATCTGGTGAGAGACCACAGGGAAGAGTCCGTGCATTGTCAATGGTGAAAGAGGGACATTTGAAGGCCATTCATCATTTTCGCCCAAAAAAACTTTTTCACGAGATGATCATCGCCGTTGTGTTTCTTTCAGTTTTATGCTGACCGAGCACTGTCATAAGCTGCCGCGCCTCATACTTGTTAGGAATTCTTTAGTTGGTGAAGCTGATTGTCTTCCTCTCCCTATGATATACATTCTTCGATCCACATGACCTATATTCTCCTATATTCTACCTGGTAGACAGCTCTATCAGTGCGTTGAACCTGAAGTTCAGCTTCACCTGCTCGCTCTAGAGATTAGTATAAAGCGACACAGTGCGAAAAGTTCGATCACATCACTTTATCCGAAATCGGAGGTAAGCGACAATCCTGAGAGAATGCTTAGTATTGGGCAGGTGAGACGGAACCATGGTCAGTAGCTGACGTACACTACTATTGAGAGACCTGGAGGTTCTTCAATTGGCCCTCACACAAAACTAATGGTGAGACGAAGTTCACGTATCGGCTCACCCCCTCCCCTCTTTACGCTACCCGATACAGTTGAGGGACCATTGGATCTCAATGCGCGCACTTCTGTCAACCCGTTCACTTCAGTTTCGTGTATTGGAATCTTATGTTTTGGTTCAAAACGGTTGGGACTCCTACAGATTATATTTTGAAGTTCTCAGCGACATTTTCAAGTACTGAAAGTACTGATAAAGGCTCTTTATAAAACTACGTTGTTTGGGAGCTGTTAACTTCACCAATTCCCTATGAAGTCAGCATTGCAATATAGAAGAGCGTTTTAGCAGCCGGTCCGCAAGATATTGTCCAATCAGTAAACATTTCTATTAACAACATCAAGCAACACTTGGGAACAGGTTCGTCGGTAAGCATCGCATAACAAAGAACTGCATCATATGTTAATGCAGTAAGACAAGACAGGTGATTGCGCACTGATTGACGTGATCACTTAGAAGGCTGGATTTGTGGATCAGCATATGTATATCTAACTGGCAAGAGAAAACCATTGAAGACGTGGACGAATTCCGTCCACTCCACCGGTGAAACCTTGGTGAGCTTGGGTTCGTAGTTCTGGAATGAGTTCAAAACAGGTCGTCAGTTTGCTAGAGGGGATAGAACTTTCACAGGATAGTGTGCAGATCATCTCGAGTTGCATTTCTGCTTATGAAGAAGACGCTTACGTCCAAAGATTAGGCCGTTGGGTTGATAATGTATTGCTCGAAAATACTTTCAAGTCACAGGGATATCAAAATCGCGAGCAACTAGGTCGAATATAAAACAAAGGAGAAGTTGGAGTCGGCTGATATACCACCCGGAACTATTCCGTATTTTACCCATGTTCTGGATGCTATCTGTTGAGTACAGAACACAATTCACTCTACATGCTCGGATAATCAGTAAATCGTTCCACCTGAAACCTCACACGGCACATAAATAATAAGTGTAATGGGACATCCCCTTTACCTTCCCGTTTGGGCACATTAGCAGCTATACTGACCTTTTCTCAACTGTTCTTTCTTACCTGACTTTTTTGAGAACTGAGAGGAAACACGTCTTCGGATCGCCACAAAAGCGATCTTGTCCACCATTCATGATCAACGACGGCATGGTAATTTTTGGCAGTACATAGTCACATGGAAAACGACCTCCACAAAAGTCGTACACTCTAAAAATGTGAATCTTCTTCATTCTCGAGAACAAATGAAATATACAGAACTGGTTCAAATGCTTGTCAACACCTCGTGCAGAGAATTTGGCGGAGAGAAAAAGAAAAAAAAATAAAAGTTGAAACCAGTTTAAGCAGCAAAAGCTCAATAACCATTTGTGGTCTGAATAAATGATCTGCAAAACCGAGTCTCTTCTCATGGTAGCTGAAAAAAGACCACTACTGAATAGCCGCGGCTAGTTGCCCAGTTCTCAATACTTTTGAAGTACCCTTTTTGAGTCTGGGATTATTGCATCGGTGGTGATGGAATCGCGAATATTCGCCGATTTTGCGGAAAATAAAGCTCCTCAAAAGTATTGAAAGTAGAGGTTGTACGAGATTACCTTGATGAAAGGAGTATTTGGACGAGACTTCGGTTGTTGGAATTGCGCAAAGAGCTAACTACAATAAGCCAAACTGTTCAGAACTGCATTTCACTGTCGCTATGAATCATGATAAGTTATTTGAACTTCCTACAAGGGTTCCCTTGTGAATGGACTGCCTCTACGATGCCGCTGAAACTCCTCCGCCCATACACACGGGACAATCTCTGAACCTTTGTAACGCACTACCTAAGCAGTTCTCTGACCTGACCGTGGCAAGTATGGTTAGTGGGATATCTCAAAAACCATTTTCATCGTAAACTGTGTCTTTAAGCAATTGTGCCAATACTGTCAAAGAAACTATACTGTCAAAGGCTTCAGCGCAGTAGGCAGTCGGCAAGAGTAATTCTAATCTGGTGGTCTGTATTCACAGTAGGCGTCGGTGGGTTCAACCCCTAGAACCCACAAACCTGCTGTCCTAACATAATTCACTAGAAGGTGGCTGTAACATCGGGTTACGTCAATTCATGGTTGATTAATGCATCTCTCGCCACGTCACAAGGACGTCACCCAATGTAAACGATCGGGACATGATCGCTTTGGAAAAGAACGCACTCCTAAACCCGGTCACGAAGCAGTTTAGCTAGTGCTAACCATGAAAACGGTTGCGGTCAACTATTCTTCTCATAGCATCCAAGGCACATGATTAGAACATGAGAAAAATTACTACGTGATTTGTTTCTCAACGAACGCCGTTCCAATAAAATCAAATAAACGAGTTCAGCACCCAATATAGATTAGTTTTGGTCTTGAAAATTATCAAGAAAGACCCAAAAAGGAAACTATTTGTGTCATATGCTACATGCCACCTAGCAGTGGGTGCCAAATTTGATGAACTCACGCTATCTCCTTTTAGCGCCACTTGAATTATTCAAGTTTCTACCCTACAGAATGATGCCCTGATTTATATGGGGTTTCTTTTACCACATAATAGCGAATAATCGAGTGGCTGACCCACTGTCGAATGGTAGCGATAAATTGAGGTTCTGACGCATATTTTAGCGGAATGATCGTTGAACATGGTTTTTTCTGGCTGTTCGTGATCGGATTAGTTTCGCAAACTATAAGCCGCTGAGGATTATCGGTCAACGTGGAGCTGATTTGTGGTGAATGTTGTGGGTCCAGATACCAGCAGTCCAGTTTTCATGGAAAACTGTATAGATCGAAGCAGCGTAATAAACTTTACATTGGATTGTTTCAGTGTTTCTGCGAAGAATAAAGGCGATGTTATTTTGGAGTCGTTCAGACAACAACCAAAGCAAGTTCTAAGAGAAGACAGTAAGGAGAAGGCGACATACTGCTGAACGACGTCACATAATGATGCCCATTGCTTTCGTAGGTAATCCTCCGAGTAATGAGCGAGATATGGAGCCCTGGCAGATGCCATCCAGTGGTCGGTATTCCGCATCCCTGGGAGCAAAAAAGTGTAGTTGTTATCGCAAAAAGAAATATTCAAGAGTACTCTAAATTACTTCAAGAAGAAGAAACAACTCACCGAAGAACGCTGCTGCTCCGAGTTTCGTAACACGGGAGGCGGAGGCGAGCAGAACCATTTTGTTAACCTGAATTCCATTACATGAGAAGCTCAGCATAAGCATTTCATATATTGCAACACTACTCAAAAATATGTTGTGCAAACATGCACTTTGTCTTATTAGGTATGGCCCGCATTCAAAAGCTACTACAATCTCATATCCTCTAGAGACCTACAACACCAACTTACACATCCAGTATTATTTATCTATTTAAATTGCACTCCTGGTGAGCTCAAACAAACCAGAAAGTGATCGACGAACATGAGGCGACGAAAGAAATAAACAATGCGGACAACGCCTGTAGAAAAACCAAGCAATAGCAGCAGTACCATAATAATGTACAAAAGGAGGTTTTATTGAGATCTGGGCATTTTACTCAATGCTTTATACTGGTGTGTCGTAAATATTGGCTTCTTATAGTTGACGAGCAACTGCTTAGCTGGTTGGCGAGAAATTGCCGTCCTTAAGAGTCTCTAAAAACAGTTCATATGTTCTTATCTGTGGCTTATCCGACCAAGCGCCCTATCGCGCGAGCCCCATTGCAACAAATCAACTTGAACGTTAGAAGATCCCAGCCAAGTAACCAAACCTTGCTGCTTCACCAACGCTGTCGTCTGACCCGATTACGTGAACAACAAGGAAACAATGACACACCATTGATGACCGTCAGATAAGGATGATCTCAAAGCCCACAAAGGAAAGGAACGGCAAGGGTCCACATGTAGTCATTTTGGTTGTTCAGCTTTGTACATTTCGCGTAAACATGTAACGCTCCCGCTATCTCCCTAACGACGATCTCGTTCTCGTAAACTAAGATTTTGCATTCGATGTTGAAATCATTGCCTTGATGTCCTTCTAGTCGGCGCTTACCAAAGTACGTTTTTTCATGGTAGATGATTTTTGATGCATATGTCAAGCATCCTTCCCTTCCCGACAATGTATATTTCGTCACAAGCTAAACACTGAATTAGATACATCGTCCTTCGCCGTGTGCAATATCAATCTCTCCATCTCTTCCAAACGGACAAATTACGTAGTTATCCGCGTCGTACGCGCGCCATCGTAAAGCCTATTGCGGAATAGATGACGTTTGATATGTGCGCTTGAAGATTTTATCAAGACAACATCTTTAGCTAAATTAGCTCTTCAATGCATTTCCGCGCTGACTTAGCCAGATATTAGGTTGGAAGGGAAGTCCTGCAACAAAAAATTTGAAGCGTCAGCAATTTCTATCAACAGTGTGAACACGGTAGCAAGAGTGATAACCTTGTAGGACATTCCTCAGGTAATCAAAACATAAGTAAATAAAGGCACGCGTGTGGGTTTTAGCAGCAATACGGTCAATAAATGGACAACACCCGATTCGTACCATCACCTTTTAGTAAGCACGTCAAGGGAAAAACGCGGGTGTAGCGGCTCAAATTATCAGCAACCTATTCAGTGCCGGCACTGCTCAGCGATCAACGGTCAACAATCGGTTGGATCGCTTCACTGCAGCAGATACTAGTCTTCGGAGTGATGCAAGCATCGTCCCTTGATTTAATTGAGGTTGAAGAAATCCGTTCACTAGGAGTTGCTAAACGCAGACTAGATGGACACAGCTATTGTTTGCCCCTATGATCCCCTTTATTTGGCCAACGTTGTTAAAGAAGGACGATCAAAACCGTAAATCAGGTCCCTACAGAGGGACAGCTCACGTCGAAATTTCGCTTTAAAACGCGTCAAAAGTTCTAAAATTCCAATTGGTTCCAGGTTCCAGGCATCACTCGTACTCCCCAAGTGTTGCCCCTTTTACCTACCATGCGCTCCGCCTTCTTGAGCGTACCGTTGTGGAAAAAAAATCGTAACTTAAAGTGATCTGAAGTCGGCAGTCAATTACTTCTTTGAGTCACAGCTTCCTCACTCGTGGATAGAAGGCATCAGTGATTTACCCAAAGGATAATAGAAGGTTGTTGACCTCTTTGGTAAATGTATTTCCGAAAATTGATTAGCCTGGAAAATTTTAGAAACGATTTGAAAAAGACCTTCTTTGTGTTGCAGGACTTTCCTTCCAACCTAATATATTCTCACGATTTCTACCATCTTACCAGCAACCGATAGCAGGAACAGGGCGTGGAATCCTTTTCTCCCCACTTGCGAGACACCGTTTTGAAGGACATCATGGCAATGTTTTTGACATCGAATGCAGAATCCTGGCCTATGAGAATCAGATTACTGCGAGAAAATTGTGGAAGCGCTTCATACCAGCGCCAAAAATCCAAAGCTGAACAACCGAAATGGGTGCATGTTCATAACAATTGAACTCTAGCCATTCACTTATTTTTGCGGGCTTTAAGACACCGCACATGTAGTTCTTATCTGACGATCATCAATGGTGTTTTATTGGCCGGTTGTTGATCGAGTGGGACGTCAACGCTGGTGGAACCGCAGAAGGTTGACTACTTGACTGTGGTCTTTGAACGTTCGAATTTCCGAGAGTTGTTGCAACTAGCTCAGCGCGTTCAGGCGCTTAGTCGAGTAAGTCAGGAACGGGAGCTTCGAACTGTTTTCTTTCCTTGAAGACGACTGTTCTTTCAAGCAACGAATCGGTTCAACTATAGCAAACCTGTACTGCAGACCAATGTATATAATTGACTTTCAACAGTATGCTGTAAGCGCTCGTGCATCAACTTTAACTACTCTTCTAGTTCAAATTTGATGCTGCCTTGTGAAAACGAAACCGCAGCGAAATCGAACCTTTTCCGGACCTCCTTGTCCAGCAACGTGCACAGCTGTTCGTCCTCCTTCAGACCAGCCGATCACTGTGAATGGCGTGAGCTCAAGATTCTGTAAAAGAGCAGTTAGATGGATTGCATCATCAACTGCTTCACATTGCGAAAAATCTACTACCTCCATCAATTTCAAACAGAAAGCAGCATCCTTCATACATCGATTAACTTCTTGAACACGATCCGGAGGGCGTGATTTACCATAGCCGGGAGGATCAATGCAGACAATCGTGACTAACGATCTGTCAAAGTGCTCCAAAACGGAGAGGGGCCAGTCTTTCTTGTAACTACCTAAACACATTTTGCAATTTACGAGTCATGGAACAGGTGATTATAAAAAAGGAGGTGCACTTCATCTAATATGCAAGGAAAGCCACTTGCCAACGGCTCCGCAAATGCACAGCACTGCCTTTGGGCCAGTACCGTATCGGCAATAACCTATTTGGAGACCATCTATCATCATGGTGTCCTCGGAGAATGATGACGATTCCTCCATCATATTTTCGTCAAAGCTCGCCGTAGAAAATCGCTTCTGAAATATCCGACGTTGAACAGGTAGATTCTCGGTAGTTCTACAGAACAATATGGGAATAACCAAGGACATGATCGAACAGTTCCAAGAAATCTCCAGAAATCCTCCTGTGACTTTAATTGATAAGCTTTTGGTTAGGGCTACAGCATTAGTGCCGTTTATGAAGTCAATCTGAGTTGCGTAGTTTCACCGAAATCGGTTTCTCTCCAGTCATTTCTGCTCTTTAATTGTTCAGTACGATGTGTAATGTCATGATCAAGAAAGTGACGGATGGGAGACGTTTCGGTAGTTCCGACACTTCATGATCCCTTCAACTGCTCTGAGATTAGGTTCGCTTACGTAGGTTTCTTCTAGAAGAGCGGACCGGGAAACAGATCAGAATAAGGAAAGTTTCCATTCGAGAGGAAAGGAAAGATTTTTACAGCTGATTGTCTTTAGGTGCTCATGATCTAGCTTATGCTCTGGAATAGGGGAGTATAGAGAAGAATATAAGGAAAAGCCGCAGAAATAGTGATCGATCCGGCCGAGATTGGCTTCAGCTTAATGTGGGGAAATCCAAGACACTTAACTTAATCGAAAGGGTTCAGGATTACGGTTCTAGGTACTGACCCAGCCAGCGACGGTAGAGTGGATACTAATCAGACTTGAGGCTCGAAGAGTACGAAGGAAACAGATGGAGTTCGGGTACACCCTGCGGTGATTGGGGGCTCAAATGAAAGGCATAAAGTGAATTGGGGATGTTCACGAAACTCTGCTGTTGTGCTGGCTTTTAGACAAGAGTTGATCAAGAAAGCTTCACTTTGTGGAAGTGAAGGTGTAGAGGTAGGACTGCCATCAGGCACACCCCGAACCGAGTCAGAAACGACGACGTTACGAGGGTAATGCAAACCTCTGTCTAGACGAAGATGAGAAAGCAGGGCCTGCGAGCCTGGTTCAGGCACAGTGGCAAAGGTCACAACGCTACACGATAACAGATGCAGTGGAGTTGAAAGCTCAAGCAACCTCGAAGAAACTCAAAGAGGCGAAAGGTGTTCAAAAAGGATTCCGCCGAAACCAGAGCGACCGTAGAAATTGCCGTAGATAGGATAAAATGACGACGACTAACAAAACAGCCGACTCAACAATGACCGGGATGAACGCTAGGGAGAAGAAGAATACTAAAATCTGGGTCGAGCGTGGTCATGAAAAAAAGGGACCTAGTTTCAAGGGTCAGTGATTGAATATGCATATCACAAAGTGAGAAACTTCTCATCAGTCGAGATGAATGGCCACAGAGAGTCATCGAAAAAAGCTCAGACGCTATGATACGACTCACTTGGCCTACCCAAAGACCCACTTTGCGTAGCAGAACATCTGTGTAGGGAATTTCCAAATGAAGCAGTTCTGGTACATAGTGTAGGAATTTACCCTATTGGTGACACAACAATACACTACACGACAATGGATCCGTTCACAAGCACGAAGGTCGGAGCAGAATGTCGGTAAGACGGCTCGAAGGAGTAAGCGTTGGGCAACTAAAGGCATGCCCCATTTGAAAGATTGATTAGACAATGGAACCAGCAATATCGTCTTGATCCAGCTTGGCGTGATAACTAAATACGCTAGCATCCAGAGTTTGCTGATACCAGCACACTTGAAGGCACAGTTCACGATAATTTTGGTTATTTAGTTTTAGACGAATAATGGAGGCGAGAAGAATATGAACGCTTCTGAAAAATGTACTAAAATTTGGGATAGGACGAGAATGTTCCGATGAAACTTGCATTGAATGAGCATTTGGATGAGTTATCCAAAAGTGTGCGCCATTGCGTACAACGGGCTACAGTTAGCTGCAAGCGTGCATGTGCGCGTCGAATGGTACAACCTATACAGTTTCTACAACTGACTCGCCCGCCTTTGGATGTGAACGATGACTGAGCAGATCTTGGGGACCGCCCTATCTAAGCCATTTTTCGACATGAAAGCGTCCTTTGTTCTGTTTTAGGAGGTCACAGAATCATCTCAGAAAAAAATCTAAAAAACGATTTTTATCGTCAACTGTGCTTTTGATGCAAACCGATAAGACTTTTCAACGAATGTCACAAAAGTCAAAGAATTTGGGATACCTACAATCTTCGGCCTACGTGTCGGAATATGAACATGTCACAAAAATGATGAAGAAGTCAGTGCAATATTGTAATGTTGATGTACTACCCGATCAGGTATAAATATTGCCTTTCTGCCTTGCTTTGTTCTTGTGACGCGACAGTTTAAAAAGAAAATAATTGATTACAGTCTTCTCAATTACTTATTCTTTGCTTCGTGCAATTCATTTGTTCGTGAAGAAGGAATGTTTCAATCAACCTCCAATTCCGAGAGATCATCCGATTCTCAACAGTTTATTCTGTGATTCGATTCTCGGTCCTCCTCGATGTGATCTGGGAATCTCCCTTCCAAAAAAAGAGATTCCAGGCAGGAAATCCGTGGTTCGTCAATCGGGTTCACAAATTGAACCGCTGAATTTGTCTTCACTAAGAAGACTAGGTGAAATTAATCATAAAATGGACAAAGAGTGGCCTAATCCCACGCCCAGTCTGACGTCTGGGTGATGTCGCGTTTAGGAACATACCCATCCGCCAATTCTTTAGGAATCCTTCGTTGTTATGAACACAGTAAATCAAGCGACAACCTGGGAAGTGGAAGAATTGTGCCAAGTAAGACATTACCACAAAAAGCTGGATAAAGGCATGCATAGGAATCATAAGGCAATGGTGGTGTAGTGATGAGTGGCGCACTATCTTACATGCACGGTCACAGGTTCGAATCCCTTGCTCGACATTCGACTAGGCCAACCGAGCCTGCCATCTCTCATGCGTCGGTCACTCGGTACCAGACCCGCCTAGGAGATGCTAAAACTGATTTGTAGTCCTGCAGGCCACCGCAAGTCATTGTATGGGCCACATACGCACCCAATACGCCACTACGATTCTGATTGGAAGTTGAATGCGTGTCGTATCCCTCATACGTGATTGATTAACCCCCCAATTTTATCTTTCATCCTTTGAAAGAAACATATGAAGCCATCACGCATACAACTGCTGCGCAGTGGCGAAGCCGAACTTTCCGGCCGTTTTTCTGAGTCTCCTCTTCTTTTCAAGTTGAAATCCCAAAATGAAATTGGACTTGATGTTACATTTTTGTTCTGACTTTCCACTTAATCACGCAAATATTACACACTACCTGGTATTCCAAACCGGTTATACCTTCACAGCTAATGGTGGGAATTGTGATTGAAAAGCGTTCTTGCCAATGGTTTTGAAATTATGTTGTTTCCTGAAAGCTTGACCCTGCCTTTGCTCCTAAACTCTTAATTGTTCTCTAGAATAACACTTCTTCACAATTAGCTAGTGGGACTTAATAACTAGGAGTTTCCCTCCATTTGTACCCACTACTTCAAGCATAATTGTCCTCGAGTACCTTATGATTTAAAATTATGAGAGCGAAAGTTAAATGCGAATTCAAAAGTCACAAAATAGTTATTGGCAATAGAAACGTGAGAAGCGATGCTGGACTAGCGTTGGAGCAGCGGTGAGGTCCAACAGAAACTACTATTCGAAACCTTCGTCCACTACCAATCTCTCCCATTCTTCCTGAAGCAATTGAAAGACCATTACTCGGCAGCATGCTCGCATTTCAACTTTGCGCTTTACCTCTCCTTTCTAGTAGAATAACAATGAGGAATGTATTGGTTTTACCATTTATTCGAGCGCCAGCTGATGAACAAGTTAGTGCTTTCATCTTCCTTAGAGGGTCTAGTACCAATTGACCAACCCCGAAGGGATAAAAGCTTGGCTGGCTTAGCCAAATAGCAATCCGGAATTCGCACCCGCGACCATGTGGTAGTAAATATGCCATCGCCACTGCGCCAGCACCACCCAATTGGTAGCCATGGAAAGAAAATAAGCGGAGCGCAACTTATTGTTGAACTAATCATGCGGATGCACGGTACACAAATGGTCCTGGAAAAAAACTGCACAGGGAGAGCAATGGGGCCCTTAAAACAAGTCCAGGTTGTTGTCTTACATTATTTGTCATTTTCTCTTTAGGAAAAGGCCTCATGGCTATCAAGAATGAAGTGAACGTGAAATTCTGGTAACTATGCTGCAGAACAAGCCATGTCTTCGGCAGAAAGGAAAAAAACACAAAATCCTAGTGAGAGCCAAAAAATCTGTCAGAATTGAGTGCAACGGGCCCCGAACCGTCGGAGAATCGCTAGTGCATGTGAAAAAACCCTACGAAGTTGTGAAAGATTGTCAAGACAGATAAGTTTCTCAGCAGAAAAAATCCGATAGCAACTCCAATAGTGTTTCAACCGGCCAATTTTTTATTCCCTTACGCGTGTTATTCCAACAAAGGAGCAGAGTTAGGAATTAGTAAACGAAGCACAAAGAACGTCAATTAAACCGGTTATTCGAGACTGAGTGGCCTTCGGTAGGACAACAACGAAGACGATACGCACGTGATAAAAGCCTTAAGAAGAGAACAATTTTGCAGTAAAAGATTGTTGAGCAGAGAAGTGGATGAGGAATGGATGAAGAAGAACATAGTAAGAGCCTACAGAGAATAGCATGAGATAGAACGAGAATGAAAGTATGGTAAGGGAGTAGAATGATTTAAAGACATGCCATTGAAGAAAATACGTGAGCAGACGATTAAGAAACAAGGATAGTAATGAGGACATGCTAATATCTTCGCTACTTTCCAAATCTTCACTTTCTTCCCTATTTCCTCATTATGTCGCGCTTTCACTCACTTCTAAAGGTAGCAGTCACGTTTTCAGTGTTTTTGATGAAATCGGAAAAGATAGAAAAAGGCATGGAACCCATTAAGCAATAGATCACTTCGGGCTGGGGGCAATAGGAGGAAAATAAGACCATGTGCTTTGGCATGATTTCAGCAGCGAGCGCAAACCGTTCCACAGGAACGACCCAGTTACACAATGTACGAGCGCCATCGATCTGCGCACTCACAAAACCGACATGAATTTCGCGTACGAAAAAGGTTCAGGAAGTCATGGAAGAAGGCCATGCACCCGATAAATCCCCACATATGGTTCAAACCGTCGAAGATTTATTTAAAAAGAGAGAATGGAGTGGTAATTAAAGAAATCATCAAGGGAATCTTCAATGGAACAATGAGGAACCTATGAAAGGCAGGAGAAAAGTGATTTTGCACATAGCAGATGATCACTTATGCACAACAGAATTCAACTCAATCATAACGTGTGAAGAAGCAAAGTATGAGAAGAGAAAATGAGAAAAAAAAACTGGTTAGTCAGTCAAAGGGAAAGACGAGTAAAGAACCGTGCGTAGCAGAAAGTTGTATCAGATGGCATGAGCCTGTGATAAAACATTCCACCACAAACGAGAGGTCCATTATTCAACTTTGCGCACCTCCTATCCCATTCACGCTAACAGCTCCAAAAACGCGGGAGCTTCGACAGTCATTTGTCGGCAAATTGCAGGCAAAATAGGGAAGATCGAACCAGAAATGAGAAGTCATGGCAGTATCGCCTAGGAATTTTCTTTCTTTCCCATTCAAGGGTTTCCCTAGTGATCAGTGTCGGGGATTACCACCACCGTAGATGCCTTTTTAGGGAATGCAGAGAAGCCTTTCTCCACTCCCTGAAGTGCCAAAGAGTGAAGAAGGCATGTCAGGAATAGACTCTGATAATGCAGGCGTCATCGTCCAGCCGCGCATGGCCATGAATGCCAAAACAGAAGAAAGCCTGACAATCCGAATTGGGCTTTTTGAGTGAAAAGATATGGATCGGATCCTATTGTACAATCCCGACTCTCCTCCCAACGATAATATCAAGTTATAGCGAGGCATTGCTGGCATCCGCATACATGGGCCGAGAGAAGCTCACCGAAAAGATTGTAATATTAGATTGGCAAAAAGTTGCGCAACAACAATTTCCATGCTCAAAAAGATTCGTATAAACAACGGGAACACCATAGCAAGGATGGTATACTACTAGGACATTACCCGAACAATCAGCACATGAGTAAGCAGGGGTTTCCGCACCTTTACCATCGATGATTGGACAACACGGTGTTTGCGCCATAGCCTTCTACACCTCAAGAAAGAAACACAAGTGTAGAAAGTGAAATAATCAGTCACCTATTCGCTGAAGGCACTGTTCACCGATCAACGTTCAAGAACCGGTTGAATCGTTTCACCGCAGGAGGGACTAGCCTTCGAAGTAGCGTAAGCATCGTCTCATATTTTGTGGGGCGTCGAGGAATCCAGCCACCATGAATTTTAAGCACAGACTAGATGGTCACAGCTGTCGCTTATCCCTATGTTTCTCAGCATTTGCCACCCAGCATTGGCCAACGTGGTTAGAGAAGACATCGAGAACTATGACTCATCAACCTAAGAACGACAACGCACTACGAAATTTTTTAGGCACCCGCTGAAAATACGCGTGCTCCGCATGGTCCGAGGTTGATCATTAGTCGTATTCTAGGAACGTTACCCCTTCTGGTCACCATGTTCTGCGTCTTTTCAAGCAACCCATAGTGAAGAAAAAGCTTGCAATTTACTATGATCTCAAAATAGCGTCAATGATTCCTGCATAAGAGAATGAAGTGCACTATATTATTTGAACAGCGTCCAAAGTGTTTTTCATGTGTATTTTCAAAGCTTTTGATACTCCACTTTATTGGTTAGCCTTCGGCATAGAATGCCTTCTTCAGACCTTGGGGAAGAGGGAAGACCCTTGAAAATCCGCCTGGACGAACATAGAAGAGCGTTGGTTAATCCCGCTGCCTACCCACGCAACAGCTTTTCTAGGCACCTTACACTCAGGCATGAGAAGGAGAACGCTCCATTTTTCAATGTGAGAGTTTTGCATAGATATTTGGTACGGCCTCTGGAGAGGATAATCATGGAGGCACGGGAAATAACCGTATCCGACCGGAAATCAACGCAAAGGGGAAGATGCGTGACCTCCTGAAACTGATTGGATGATAACACTCCGTCACCTCAGTAGAAGAGCGGTGTCCCTTTTTTCTTTCCCAAGTTCCCCGCCAATAGGTCTACTCCCCTCTTCCCAACATTTCCGGTTGGTTTGATAGTATCCGATGTGTTCTATGTAGTTGTTGTTGTTGACTGATTGTTTGCAACTATGTATTGTAAAGTTAAGGTCTGAAGACGGCATTATATGCCGAAAGCTAACCAATAAAGTGGAGTTCTGAAAATACGCATGAAAACAAGTTGGAATGAAGCTCAGAGATAGCAGCATTTTGAAACGTCCAAAGTAATAAAGTCTGGAATGAAGATGAAATATCTCTTGAAAATTAATTAGATCAACTAAATTAATTAAATCAACTCAATTAACAATTAGAAAAAGGCACTGGAAACTAGAGGTACGAGCTGGAGTCAAATGCTCCACCACTGAGCTATTCTAACGATTCAAATCATCATTAGCACCTGTCGTCCCGTTGATCATCGATTTCCCCCAGCGGACGACAGTAACTTCTACTCGTCCCATTCGCAAGTTACAGGGTCAGAGGACCGTACTCCTTCAGGAGCACGAAAAGCACCATTCCTTCCACCCTTGTCCAACTGTCATCACTATATCACATGACGTGCCCGACCCGACCGATTTTGGATTTCTTGGGGTAAACAACGGCTCCACTGGCTATTTCAGAATCCATCGGCCGGCCCCGAGAGCGCGCTCACGAGCCGGCCCAGCCACTTGTTGGCAATACTGGTCCGTGACCTATCGGCGTCCAACAAGTTTCCTACAAGTGGCTAGTGCCGCCGCCGGCAGGCATGAGCGCGCGCTCGCGGCCGGCGGACTTCGAAGGCGGCCACTGATACTCAGTCGTTGTCGCAGCTTGGAAGACCCGCTCGCGTGTATAGTTAAGTCCTAAGCATCCTTCTTCCCACGGCGAGTTGAATGACGCTAAATGCATGCTGATCCTGCTCTCGCAGAGTCCAAGTTTCTGTGGCGTCCATACGCCACAGGGAAGACTGTTGTGTCGAAAAGATAAGCGCGCTCCGTCGATGTTCTTGAATGCTCTCTACGCCGCTGCGTTTTCTTCTGCTCAACTCTGGTGCTAGGTCGGTTGTCATATTGTCTGCTGGGCCTAGATATGCTAAAGCATTCGTAGGTGTTCGTTCCATTCATCGTGGAAGGAGCATCGGTACCAATCCATTTATTCTACCTGCTCGATGTGCGGTGTTACAAGCACGATGTTGTCTTCAAAGCCGAGATGATGTCAGCAGCGGCCGTCGACCTTCACTCCCATGCCTTCCCATTCCATATGACGCATGATGTTCTCGAGAGTGGCACCGAAAACTTTAAGTGAGATGACATCTCCCGATCGAACCTCTCTCTTGACGTTGCTCATGACTTCTCTATAGAATAGCGAAATCCTAGTCGTGAAGTTGTTGTAGAGCTCACGAAGCATTCATATAATTGAGTAGGAGCACCGTGGTTGCCCAGAGCTTTGAAAACCACTTCGACGGTATCAGAGGCTTTCTTCAGATCGATGAACGGAAGACATAACGGCATTTTGAACTCTGGCGATACTCCAATGAGTCTTGTAAGAGTGTGGAAATGAGCTGTTGTACTGAACTTCCCGAAACCCTGCTTGCTTACATGGCTAACCTTCATATAATATTCTGTTTGTCCTGTTCAGGATGACGCGTATGAAAAGCTTGTAGGTTACAGACAACAGGCAAATCGGGCAACAGTTGCCAATGTCGTTGGGATCTCCCTTCTTACGCAATAACAAAGCGTTGCTAGTTTTTTACGACGCGAGCACATGGCATTCCGACAGATACCGCGTGAAGAGCCTAGTCGAAGTTTTAACGCCAAATTGTGTAAGACTCTTCAGAAGTTCTGGTTTGATCTTATCGGGACTAGAATTTTTTACACCTGAGGTTTCTCGTAGAATCACATTAATCGTATAAACTGAACCAGAAATCAGGGGCCCACGGATGTGGACCACGGATCTCTTGATCTGCAGTCGAATGGTCTACCCCTGAGCTATACCTCCGCGATTCGATTCCTTTCCATTCTCGCTTGCCTTTTTTTACAACTGATGCATCCCTCGACAATATTATAGAGGGTGAAGTTGTAGATTAACTATTCTTTACCATTTGGGTTACGTCTTCGAGATGCCATTCCGATTCTAAATGGGAGTCAAATACGAGAGCGTACCTGTCAGATGGGGTTGAGTAACTCCATGACATTTATCTTTGTTCCTTGACTATTTTATTCTTTATTGATTATCATCATGATTATCATAACACTTGTTTTCTTTTTTTACTACTGTCTTTTTTATTAGTAGTGTAGTATACGTTTTTTTAAATTTAACCTACTCAATGCCTATATTCCTTGAATCACAGTTTTCTTGTCCTCACCTTAATCTTTTCACTTATACCAATTCACAAATGAGCCCCACAGGTACTTTGTCTGAATAGAGACGAAAAGTAGCACTTATATTACTTGTATTAAATCATTTTGCCATATTTGTTCATTCTTTTTATTGAACCCCATGTCCGTCAAGTGATAAGACTTCACTGGAATATGTTCGTAACAAAATAAGTCGGCGAGCATTGAGGTGTTACTGGACCACACTGAAGCAAGTTGGTGATCTGCGGGATGGCAGATGATACAGGTGAAGCAGGTAATGGCAGGCATGGTCTTTGCGGGAAAGAGGGTTGAGGGGTAAAGAGAACGGTGTCGGGAGTCCATTCGCTTATCCACTCGCTTATGGGGTGATGTCGCTCGATTGACCGGTTAGCTTCACAGCCAGCTCAGTTATTTCGCTTTTCTGAATTGGAAACTTGATAACGACTGCATATTTCGGAACAGTCACAATCGGAAAGGTAAAATTAGCTATACGTCAACATCCCTACAACCTAATTAATGTCGAGACCAGAGAAACTTTGGAAATCATCAATCACGAATATCCGACACTAGCAACTCACCTGCAGGCAAAATATTTAACAGAGTATGATCTTTCATGGTTTATTTCAACTTATTTCCTTTTATAACATCAAACATCTTCGAGAAGTCACCGAAGGTGCTCAAACGAATGGAAGAAAGCAGTATAAAGCAACTCTCTAGAAGTGCCTGTCGTCGCATGAGAACGATGTCACACATGCATCACTCAGCTTACATCAGAACTTCTTGAGCAGATCGTGCACCAGTGGGTCATTTAATCATTCACTTGCCTCCTCTTCTTCCTACCAATATGCTTGCATTAGTGTGCGGGAAGTTTGAGAAAATTCAGTCTGTTTTTTTATCTCAAAATAACTTCAGCAATAAACTCAGATCAAAGGTCAAGATAGTGGCTCTCCTTAGTTAGCTGCAATATATCTCCACCAAGTAGAGAGGGCGCCGATGCTATTCCTCTAATAGCATGGGATTTTAAAAGTGTGGCAGTAATATGGCTTGAGGTAAGGTGAATATGTGGGCAGTGGTTCAGTCAGGTTCTGCCAAGTGTTTCAAGTTAATCCAGCGACGTCCTCGCGTAAGGTGGTCTAGCATTATCCATCACGATTGAAAAATTTCCTAGTAATCGGTGTTGAGTGGGGGGTGGAAACATCATCTTTCTCAATCCGCAACACTCTGGTAGAATCTTCCAGTAAATCACCTGGTTGAGTAGGGGAAGGATGGACTAACAATAAGGTTTTTTGGCGTGAGCGCCTTGCTTTATAGCGGGCTTTGGCCTAACGTCCTCTGGTAGGCATTGCAATTTCCTGTCTGGATTTTCATATGATAAAAACTTTTATCCTGAGCATGTTGCTCACGCTGACTCGCACTCGACGCTCCTTACCAGTCAAGGAGTGTGCGATATTTGCAAAGGGCCCGGCATTGGAGGCGACTTCTGCGCAGAACCTCGTGGATGACGGATTTTGGAGAGGGATCGTCTTTTTCAATTCCCGAGCCTTTGAGGATTGCTCTGAAGGTCAGAACAGTGTCGGTATTTGTGGACAGTGGACGTTGGCTTCGACAAACGTCTTCGAAGCAAATCCCTTCTCAGTAGACGCGATTGTGCCATTCATGGTAGATGACAAGAGAGGTCACTGCTGCTAATCAGCCACCACATCCAATTCCAAGCCTGAGTGTGGAAATGATCAGCTTCGTAATGGTGAAGCATAAGGCTCCGGTAGTTTTATCTATGGCACATCGTTTGGTAGATGATTAAACACTTCGAACGGCCATGTCAAATACCGATCAGCTATAGCTGTGATCTAGTAACAATGCCCCTTTCCCTGCTATCAAATCGGTAGTCCTTTTAAGCGCGTACGCGAGCAACATGCTTTCAAACTTGAAGGGTAAAACTTCCTCAAAGTTTCCGGACACCGTAATAGTAGCTAGGTGATCTATTATCAAAGACCACACCACGACTACCTATTCACCTACCCTTGTTCCACCACTTGCAAGTTTTACATTTTGAATTCCAACTGCCCTTCTATTCATCCCTACCTCATGAGTTGCCTCCCATGTTTCAAAGAGAAATTACGAAAAGATTCCCATGTATGCGAGCGATAAGTCTGTACACTTCCGAGCATATTTTATTTTGACGTTATTATGATTAGCAGTAGAAGTTTTTGGATGAAAACGGCCTTCACTTCTAGCTGAGCAGTTTTAGAAATGAACTGCCATCAAGAATTTTTTATCAATCGACATCGATCATGATTGTTAAGTATGTAAGTTCTGATAATAAAGCAGCATTCAGAACCAAATTACCATAAAATTGGAATAGAATCATGTACATTAGGGTTAGTCAAATCGCTGTGAACATTGAGTTATTTCAATCCAATATATATTCATAGCAGCAAGCTCTTCAGCATGAAGGGTGGAAAGCACGTTTTGTGCGGTAAGGGACGGTATTACCTATATCTACTCAGATAGCAGTCCACAATTGCAGCGTTTGCCTCGTCCACCACCCTCCAATGTTATAACGTAATGGCTGCTCCATCTACAGGTAATCATAATTGAAATGAAGCATGCAGCGTTCATGGTCCTAAGCAATTACACACAGCGTCGACAATCTTTATACATTCCAACGACTTTATACCACTTGAAAAATGCCCAGAGCTTTTTTTCGAGGAGTCGTTTATGTGACAAGTGGTTGGAGAATTTGTATATGCGACAGATGTGATGAGATAGCCTCCTGTGCTTGTCGGCACGCAATTACTATAAACACTGCCAACGTGAGTAGGAAAAAACGCGACCCAAATGGTTTGGAGTAAGTTATAACGTAATGGCTGCTTCATCTACAGGTAATCATAATTGAAATGAAGCATGCAACGTTCATGGTCCTGGGCAGTTACACACAACGTCAACAATCTTTATACATTCCAACGAATTTATACCACTTGAAAAATACAACATAAGTAAAATACGGAAAGCACCAGAAATTTATTTAGTAAAGTACTGGATGAGCGCATCAAGTCGAGTGTACATGCAGATGAAATACAAACAAGTAGAATTGAAAGTCTTTTCCGAGGAAAGCTATTTTGTCGAAAGGGTTCTTTTTCGAATGGACAAATATCTCTCAGTTCCCTTCAGAAACGCACTTTCGCAACGCTGAGAAGCGTTCATTACAATAAGAATAAAGAAAAAGTCGAGGTTTGGCTACCCAATATACAACAAACCAGAACATTTCCCTGTCAATTAGGTTCCACTCTAGGAAGAAGTGACATTTTGTAGTTTATAAGGCCCATTATCTGTTGCACGTATTTTCTGTAACAGTGAGGCTCTCATCAAATTTCGCAGAGTATGTTCATGATGCATAGGTGGTCTGTGATCCGTTTCCTTCTTGGGTGGTCGATAACAGCGATGAATTTCTGAGTTTGGCACAAATCGCTGCAGTTTCGTCCATGAAAAACACTTCGGCTTGTACCAATATGTAGAAGGATCTTGAAATCGACCACGACTATTAAATCCTTAAAAGAGCGTGGTTTCAACAGCATCTGCTACAATTCATCTTGTTTAGCAGATCCCTTTTCAGAGGCGCCCTAAACTGCCTATACATAACCTTGGAACCCAATGTCATTATCACTTATTAGGGGGATGAAGAACGCTTACCAAGGAATTGGCCAGGCTCCCACGCCGACTCGATTTCGGTGTAACCAAGCTCGTTAATTCGTTCAATAAAGAAGCACCTCAAGTTGTTACCATCGATCTATAACTTCATTAGGTGATTGTCACATTCTTTATCTTTGTCGTATTGTATTATGTACAATAACAAGTACTTTACTAGGATACAGTAAAGGGAATATAATAGACCGTAAATAATATAATGTAATGATGCGATTATCTACCACAACTATATGCAACATGATAAGAACAATTAAAGAAGAAACTTTGGTAGATCACTTATAGTTAGATTATTTTACTCTTCGTAATTCAGTAGCTACTGTTTAGACTGCTTCAACGTACTTGGAATGACTACATTCTTCCAAACTTAGGAAGACTACATTTTCTGTAAACTTCATAAATGTGTCAGTGGCTCCATGTGTGAACTTCTAGCATTTATGTTGGTCCTAGGCCTTGTCAGGAACGTCTTAGCTTGCCCATCTCTAGTACGTGAGCATATAGTTCAGTAAAAGATAGAAGAGCATATTTATCGGACTCTAATAAAGGCTTGTAATTATGCACACGTGCAATAATTGCGCCTGGCTTGAAGAGATCAGGATACTTGCTTCTGTTTGATGCTTCAGTGATCCTGGAGTACCAAAACCCTTACATCGCAAAAGTGTCTTGCGCGTGAAATTATTTTGCACTTTATGTATGAAGTCTACAAAGGAATCAATGATAAAGCCAATACATCACCATGAAATGAGACACAGGTCACAGTACTCCTGCCCGAGTCTCCTGGAAAGCGTAGTGATGTGATAAGTGAACGACCCCGGAAAAAGAACCTGTATCGAATTGGATTCCGAAACGTGAGATTGCAAACTGGCAGTCTCGAGAGGTTGCTGATTTTATGAAGTACAGGAACATCCATGTTCTATGCCTCCGGGAGAGGCACTGGAAATTAGCAAAGGACAGAGAAATTGGGGTAGGTGTCATGTTCTACTATAATGGAGAGGTGGTGTGGGTGGCCACAGCAGAAGTGGAGCTCCGCAAAACTCTAACCCTGCTGTCAACAGGATCAACGTCTGATCATGGCTGCGAGGACAGGCACGAAAGAGAGGTGATGGACAATATCACACATACACACATAAGCCGGCCGCTTCAAGTTCGAAGAAGGTGATTTCCATCTGAGCCTTGATGATGCAATCGAATCAGCTCCAGAAGAGAACTATTTCACCAAACCAAGTGATCTGAATAGCCTCGTTGCTGGTTACCTGATGGGCTCAGAAAAGGTGCAAAGAGGTAGATCAGAAACGGGAGAGTTATTTCGACCTGGCGCAGACTGCAGCACGGGTAGGAAGACTCAGAAAGTGACCTACAGCACTAAAGGGGAGTATACGGTAATCCATCATGCGCTTGTGAGAAGATCGTCTCTCTGAACTGTAAAGGACATCAGGTGGCCCCTGCAGCACACGCCTCTCTTACAGTAAGTGGACATGACCATCGAACTCCACAAGAGCAAAGGTAAGCACTATAGGAGCATCTTATGATGGATGTGCACGAAATGGAAGGAGGTAACCTCAAGCGAAGAATACTGGGAGATGGTCTCCCGGACCATCAATGACTAGAATAGCAAACATGGAATAAGGTCAGTGTGCTGAAGAAACAATGGGTAAGACGGCTTACGCAGAGGAGAAAGGTCATGTTTTGGAACGTTATTTTCCAAGATTTTAAGCAGAAGAGCGACGCATACAAGATGATACCTCTAAAAGGCTTATCTGTCTACAGAAATTGCAAGAAGAAATTGCCGTAGAGAAGGCAAAACACACAGAAAGGTCTTCAAGCAAAAGCTTGGTGGTCGGGAGGGAGTAAAATTTGTCTTCGGATTGCCCAAATTCTGGAATTCGGGCCACCCTGGATATCGGAGTAGGGGAGGCCTAAAGAACATTGAAGGTACCTTTCCCGAAGGTTTGCTTCGATAAATTCCTACCCGAAGATATCCACCGTCTCGAGAACAGGATCCAGGAAGCTGCGGCAGCTGATCCCATTGCGCCTGGACAGAGGATTAGGTCCGTCGAGCAATAAGGAAGATGGAGGCTAGAAACGGATTGAGAAGAGTACCAATCGGAGTATGGAAGACACATCGAGAGCACGGAAGTAGGTGGCTCACCCGGTTCCTTAATATTGTAGCCACTGAATGAAGTATCCAGATGGGTGGAGCAGCAGTACTATCGTTCCAATATTCAAGCAGAGTTAGGGTGCGATAGAGTTCGGTTGACTGCGCACAAGGTGGAATTGTACGAGCGATTATTCCACAAAAGATCGTAGGAATCGGTTTGACCATGTAGGAGCAGTTCGGCTCTACGCCATAGAGGTCTACAACGGCTGCCATCTTCATAGTTAGGCAAGTGATGGAGAACCATTGCAAGAAGCATAGATCCTGCTACTAAGTCTTTCTAAACCTGAATAAGGCGTTCAACAGCTTACCGCACCAGTTTTCTTCGAAGTACCCCGGGAACGAAATGTTTAAGAACGCCTTATCTGTCTAGTCAAGTACATGCACGCTGGGTCTATGACAAACATCCGTACTCCTCATGGCCTGACAAAGGACATAGATATCTGGGTTGGAGTACACCAGGTATCAGCTCGGAGCCCGTTCCTCTTCACACTAATATAGGAGTTATCATAAAAATACTCCTGGATACACTATTGAAGAACATCCTCTACGCTGATGACATCGCTGATAACGGAGAGTAGGAAGGAACTCTAGGACAAGCTGACGTGGATGCACTGGCCACCCAAGTCTCCGACCCGTAACGGAGCACATAAAGAACTGTAGAATCGAAGAGATAAGCGCGAATTTCCGTTTCGGTCAGATGGTTGATGATTTTTTTAAAGGTCCGATTGCCACCCTGCTTTTTGCTCTTTCACCAGTTCTTCCTCCTCTACATTGTCTATGTTTGAAACGCTGGAGATTGACGTAAGATTAGGTTTCATTGTAGGTGTATGTAATCGTCGATCCACATCCCATTGCAGTGCGGCTGTGAACGGATGAAAGAGTGTTGCCTTGTCTCACACACATCCCAGTGGAAATGACGTGAGATCGTTGGAACAGCTTCACCGCCACGCTGCAACGACTGCTGCAGTCAGCTAGTATTCTTACAAATGACGGGTAGCGCATTCGTTACGACAGCTCTCGAAAGCTCTTTCATAATCGACTATTGCAACCGTTTGGGTATGATCTTAGCAGCTACATCCCTTTCAAAATCTAGCCTGATCAGCAGTATTCATCCAACGTTCGCGATACGCGGTTCAGAATGATCTTGATGAACAACTCGTGAAAACACTCAACAAGTATGTTGGGCGATGAAAACAAGCCATCCGTGAACCCTTCTAATGGTAGGGGATCTTCTCCTTCTAGAGGTAGGATGTTATGTGCGTTGCGAGAAGCGCATGAAGTTCGTGACCGCCTGCAGATTGGCTGAAATCTTGTCGGAGCATGGATTGGTGCCACTTTATGTTTGCAATCACAATCCTCACCTCCAAAGGGAGGATCCGAGGTGCTGCTCCTGCAGTGGAAGTTTCTGGATTTGCACGTGTGTAGTGTATCGGTAAAGATTAGTCGAAAACTTCTGTGTGACTTCCTCTATCAGAAAACTCAGTGTTGTAAGAGTTCCATCCTTCTTGCTCAAAGATCAACGTGGAACTCTGCGGTCCTTAAGATCTTGTCGGCATTTCTCCAGACTGACTCTGTTACGGCTGCTTCCGAAGGACTTGCGACCTTGCCAGTCTGCAGCTAATGGTTGCTCAAAGTATTTCAAGATGTATGGCATTCTGGCCAAGCCCTAAGCTAATCCTTGCCCTGGGTAGATTCTTCGTCGCATCTGAAATGCGAGTGGAAGCATCAAATCGAGGGAGCTTGGCCTGTTCAGCTCAGTTGGAGAGACCCCAAACCGGCGAGAGTTGTCCTCATTAAAATCTTCCCCGACCTGTCACTCACTTTGGGACGAGCCTCGTTCAGAACGCCACCGCAGTATAGAATTAGATTCAAACTCTGCGCGATACTGAGAAATCCTCCTCAGCTCGTGAATGAATCTGATCTCAGCGCGAAACCAGCCGTTGATCGGAGCCACTGCAGAAAGCTGGCGCTGCATCGAGAGCACCCCTTTCTCTTTATTGATGCGTAGTCAGGTGCCGTTTCGAGACTCCCGCGTAGGCAAGGTTCCTTCCTCTGGAAAAAAGGAGTTGCCAAGAAAGTGTCGAGCCGCGAACACAAGTCCTAAAAAACGGATTTCGCCTTCGTTCCTGTCCCCATTACAAACTTTCCAATGCTGTACTCCTCCTCTGATGTTTTAGCCAAGCTGGCGTTGAAACAAACCCCAACAACAAGTTTGCAGAAGGACATTTTGTTGTGAATGTCCCTTCTCTCCAGCTAGTTGTAAGACGCCTCGCGCCGCTGGAGTGTGAATAGCAGTTGACGATAGAGATGGTATTCGGATGAGCATGTCGTAGCCGTTGGAGCGAGGAGAAAGGGCCTTGTAAAAATCGACAGAATGTTTGTAGGATGAACGACAGAGGGGTGCACGATAAAACCAGCGCCGCTGACGTTTCGCGATAGGAGTTAGAAAAGCGGCATCGGAAGAAACTGTTCTCGCGTTGTAAATAGGAAATAGGTTAACGTAGGGAACAGTCTTCGTGTCGTGTAGAGGAAGTGCTGTCGTTGTGCAAAATCCAAGACGTCTCGCGCAACCCGAGAAGTCTTCGCCTCTCATCGGTTGCCATACCGGTGAGACCAGACGGCTTGGCCCCGTGTGTGAACTACCGAGGATGTTCCATTGTGTATTTATTGAAGTACTGCCACAGCTTTACCCCTAAAAAGATTCGTTTTTCCAGAGTTTCTTGTTTTCCAATTTTGCTGACTCTTCCATTTTTTCATTTTCTATAAGTTGAATATGGTTGATGAACTATGCTGAGAATAAAATGACCTTTGAAACCAGCTTCAGTGCAGCCACAAATTGAGTCAAGGAGCCTATGGGCTGTCTGATACTAAATGCAGTACCACAGACCCTCTACATCACTAAAGTTTTGCACCAAACATCTCTTATAAAGACTTAGTTTACGAAAAAAGTGGTTTCCAAGTTACGTCCATGGAGTGAGTCCAAACCCAAATCGTGCTAGCATGGGTTCCAAACTCGTCCGAGGCTCATGCTTTGTCCATAACTTGCAAAAATCGAGAAAGTTTCGAATCGCATACTGCGGCGAAATAACAAATTAGCAAAACATCAATTCAAAACAGGTTATTATATTAAAGTTGGATGGAAAGGCAGCTCTTTTGCAATGATTTCTATCCGCAAAACAATGAAACTCGACGCATTCCCATTGTTTATTTCACTTGTCCTCCTAGAAAAATGTCCGGAACACTCCCATTGAAAGGGAGATCTTCTCTTCTCTCGTGCTCGGAGGTACATTACTTAAAACTACCGTATAGTGGGTTAGTAGCGAGAATGATTAGTGCTCTCTGTTCTCACACTTCTAATCCTAGAAAGTTCAAGTTCCCAGTTCCTTCCCAGATCACAACATTGCTGGAATGACATTGCCAATCTTTACAGATAAACTATAGGGAGACTGCTCGAGGCACTAACTTTGAAATATCTGAATATCGGTGGTTTGAAAGGGAAGATGTCTTTCATTAGACCACGGGAAGAGGGAAAGGGTGTCGAATAGGAATCTTTGAGTCATTCACAGCACGATTGACATCACTTGCCTTTTCATTGTTAACAGAGGTATTATGATGGGCAAACGCAACAACGCTATTGTATGGACACCCTACCACAATGGCGGAATCGAGTCGGCTGCCATACCAACTTGACTCATGGTCGAGAGCCGAACTACTACAGCGATGAGAAGCGAATGAGATTAGTTTGGAAGAAATATGGAAGAGAGCAAGGCAATCTCGTTGGTAACTCACCCTTGCGTAACTACATGCATACATACCTACACATGACAACGAGAACGCCCTCCTTTGATGTGAAAAAAGGACTGAATGATTTGAAATTTGTGGTATCATGCCGGCAACCGAAGGAAACGTGGGCGACTGTGCAGCTTCTAGCAGAAACACTCATGCCTTTTGCTCTTATTACCAACCCCAACCTTTTTGTCAAGTGACCCACTCCCACCCATTTTCAATACGAATCGGTAGGCTTCTAATCGTCTGGAGAAAGGTCCACAGCTTATGAGCTGTCCAACGAGATTTTGTCAGGAATTCGTGAAACTTTCGTGAAACTGAGTAATGCTCCGAATACATGGAGCTATCTTACAATTTCGATTTCGAGCATAATGCAAAATCGGAACGTGTCCTGCTCTTAGTAACGCAGGTTTATACAAGCTGCCTTTGCTGATCCCTCATGAAAAGTTGGTCATCGCGCCCGTGGCAGTGGAAGTGGCAATCGTCGGAGGATCATTTATTAGTGAGGCACTGTTTCTATACTCTGATACTGGTGATCAGCATTTTGTCAGACCCAGCATTTCAAAAACATAGAAACAGCGAGAGCCCCGCTTTTTTACGATTATTGTCGGGGAAGCCCTCATTGCGCAAGATCAGGTAAAGTTGAGAAAAAATATTAGGAACTAAAAGCATTAGTAAAAGAAGAATTTGATAATAACAGTAAAATAAAAGAAAAGAGAACAGATCGAAAAGTTGCTGTCCAATAGATCGCAAATGGAGGAGGCTGTTTAAAATGCCAGATCTAGCGCTAGAACAACTTTTTCTGACTAAAGGACTGCGCCGGTTCCGGCGAGGGTAAAGCAAGGGCAAGTATCACCTTGTCCCCGTACCGACACGAGTGCTCCAGCTTGAATAGATCAAGGAGGTTAGTAAGCTGTAACCCGTCTTACATGATTGGGGTGAATTCATTCCCCTTCCTGTCACTCAAAGTATTGCGATGCTTGAATAGCCTGCCCATTTAAGGCATAACGAGGAAGAAGTCCATGGTCGAAGAGTCGAAGACAGCGATCTTGAACTGGTCTCAAAAAGAAATGTTGCCGGTAGTAACAGTGATGTACGACTTGATTTATGAGAAAAGAAAAAAAAAACCTATCGAACTTGCACCAAAGTATTTGAAACTGCTAGGCCCCTGCCTCTGCATGCTCTCGTCTCTGATCGTTGAGTATTAGTGTAAGTGATCGCGAATATGACGTTGATCGAAGATTACTTCGGCAAAACTCCAAAGCAGACGAGAATTGAAGACGCGAAGGATGGAGTTTGGGCCTTGACATACCCCGCCTGAGGGACGCGTCTTCGTACATGACTTCATTCAGAATTTCAGGGGAGAATTGAATGCGTATGCACCTTATACAATGGCTTGCGGTGGCCAGCTGGCGTCCGAGCCAGTAGTCTTATTCTCCCAGACGAGTCCAGTACCAATTTACCGGCCCTGGAGGAATTGAGGTTTCGGTTAGCCTAGGGGATGTCGATCTGGGATTCGAATCCGTGAACATGTGTGTATGATAGTGTGCCTCATGCCACTACTCCACCTCCACTCTGTCGAAACTATACTAAAAAGATTCTTTTCGATTTTTCCGATCATGTTGGACCATAATCCTCTCTAGTAATAGTTTCATCGAGGTTCCTTCGATGTTTCGACGCGCTCCCTCTGATACAATGCTCAGCACAACCTCTAACTCCAATGGTACTCGGGATCCATTCCTGGAATTCCTTCCGCACCTAACCCAAACCCATTCTCCCCTTCATGACCTACTTTCTTCAATACTTAGCTAAAATCATTATCAATCGGTTTGAGAGTTCCTTGTTCAGAGTTCAGACTACGAGTCGACAGATTGAGGTCCAAGACCTTCAACTTTAGCGGCACTTGATTCAATTCAGCTTTATTCAAATACGCTCACGCTTGTTGACCCGCTAAACAAGATTTGATTCGAGGTGTTAGTCACGTCGCAAGAGTTCCTGTTTGGGACGACTTGTTTGGGCAAATTTCTATGCATTTGAATTTCTATACTGCTTACACAGAAACCGAGGCATCTTACAGTGTGCGTGAATGCATTGCGTAAATTGCGCTGCGTTCATGGTGACATTGTCAAATTGTTGGTTGGAAAAAACCCCGGCGTGCACTCGCGACGTGTTGATGAATCGTCGTCGTCACCACCGACCACCGACCTTCCAGATGACTTTCTTTGTTGTCTTCGACACTGCTACTTCTACCACCTCAATGAGATGTTTTTCTTGTCTATAACAAGCAAATCTACACTATTATTTTCGGGGGCCATTACGTATAATCAACGGTTTGTATATATTCGCGTTGACGGAATATCCCAACCGGCTCGCACTATGCGCCGGGATCGTCTTTGGGATCGTCTTTGGGATTATACGGAGATGCCGCAGTGGATACGGTAATGATAAATCTGATGATAACGATATGAAGAGTCAAAGAAGTTAATTGAACGAGGAGTTCACTCACCCGTACAGTTACTCGTTTCCGTCGACTAAAGCATATGTATTTTCTGGATTGGGCGTGTTGCAGTTGAAATTGACCCCACCGATTAACTTTCACGTTGAAATCGGCTGTAAAAAACGAACTTACATCTTTTTCTACGAACTGCACCAGAAATTTACACTAAAAATTTCTGCAAACCTACATAGACATACGTATAGACATATATATATACATACATACACACATACATACATGCATTCGTTGAATACAATCTCTTGCAAGCTCCGAACGAACTTGACCAGGACAGAGTGAAAAAGCTCGTCCTTCCGTTGCCAGATTATATCACTGTAGGAAAATTGAGCCAGAAAAGATCCTTTTCGGGAAAACAGCTCAAAATGCTCCATCTCGAGCCCCTTCTAGAGCCTTGCCCAATTCAACTTCCTATCTCAGATTCACAGTGATCATGACATGGAATTTAATAATACTGGTGCCTGGCTCACCTCCATTTCAACAACTCGAAAACCGCTTTATGTGGGTAAAGGTCAAAAATATCGTTCAGTATTAGAGCCCGTTATTCGTCGTGAACTGTCTGATTTATTGATACCGATAAACATTTTTGCTCGCTTATGCTCCTCAAAGGCAACTTGTTCTATGGTTTCTTAGAGGGCCGTGAAGTTTTTTTTTTTCAAAATTACTGAATCCATGCGTTTGGTTTGATCTATTATTGAACGTTATGAGTAATGAAACTTCTTATCCGAAGGTAATTTCAATTCTGCTTCAAGTGACCTAAAGGGCCTAAAGTAATGGCGCCTAACGGGCCTGAAGCATTTAGCCAACTATATGAGCTATCTAGGAACATTTCGAATTGGGAGGACTTCCTGTAGTTTTCTATCCTAACGAGCTTTGTTTCCATTGATTCATCGATATAGATCTCGGGTGGAACCATAACTTCTTACCACTGAATTAGAAGAAACATAATGAAATATGCTATAGATTGGAATCATGTTCGACAAGAACCACTCCGTGGGCAGTTTTCCAACGTTCAGGTGTCGGAGATAATTGAAACCTTATTCTAAACGTTTCTTCGACTATAAACCCTTGTGCTAAGTGTTTCAACGGCCATGAATTTTGGTGACCGTTCCAGTTACCATAGGCTTTGTATCGACTTGCTTCCATACATTGAGTTACAACACTACTCTGCTGCCCGGTGCTGTTACTTTTACAGTCTCAGGCTTTGTTTAATTAATTCGTATGATTGACTTATTGAAGAACAAGTTACAGCCTAACCTTATGAATTGCGTCTGTGAGGAGTCAAGTTTTGTAATTACTGAGTTTGCATTTGTCGAGATCAGCCAAACGTCTACAGTGTTCGACCACCCGCCAATGAAAAAGAAGATTCATTGAAGAAATATCGACTGCGATATTCCCCCCAACCTCAATGACGTTAACGATTTATGACAGGAAACAGAAAAATGCGTACAAAACACCCGTAAACTTTCGCAATTGTTTCCATCCCCGCTGCTCCCTTCCTTATAAGACACTTCACTTCTCGACACAGCTAAAATTCTTGCAGGCAAATGGGTTATAGACTGATTTTAGGCTCCGAAGAAACTCAGAAAGCCTCGAGTAGACAAGGAAAATAGGGATATTGCATTACTATCGAGTAGCGAGTAATCAATCAGATGAATAGGGTAACTTACTGAGGCAAAGATGTGATGAATTTCCTCGAGTATTAACACGGCCTAGGAAAGTTTGTAGCATTGCTTTACTGCACTGATTGAATAATTGCCAACGAGTTTCACCACCATTAATTGTAATGCAATTCACATTGAATATTACCATTAGGAACAGGCTGAAAGTATAAAATTGATTCCATCACACCTACGTTCCTAAAGCAGACAGATTCACAATGAGAAAATCATCGGAAATGAGACGTACCATGCAATTTCCAATTGTTGGTTAGCCTTGAGGTGACAGTTCATGCTCTCATGGCATCCTAAACAATAACGTCGTTCTCTATCGTGGTACGGTACGATGGGATGGTGATGATGGGGGTGGTCGAAAACGCCAGCGATTGTTAGGGCGGTTGATCTTTCAAGAATTATAAATTATCGTCACATTTAGCAGCATTTATACTTGGCGATAATCAAATGATTTCATTTGCCCATGATGTGATCATACTAGATGATACATCATCATCATTGTTCTACAGAAAATATATGATTCATATTCGATCCTTTTCGAACGAGGTTTCGGTAGGCTGTGACACAGTAATGTACTGGTGCAAAGGAATCTATAGCGCTTCCATTTCTCTCGTTCATGAAAGATAAATAGGAAATGCTGTACACGTATTCAACACACACACTACACATTGCCCTTGCTCTTCACACCGGATGTTGTAAGGATAGATTTATCTTCGTAACTCTACAGAATGGTCGGCGGAGGTTATCTTTGTAGTTCTACAAAATGGTCGGCGGTGAACCATTTAAGAAGGACCCTCAGAAGATTCCGGGGAACGATGGATATACATATTTCTTTCAGTTTCTAGAGGCTTGCCGCACAACAATTGAGTTCGATAGTTGCAAACCATGAAAACTGACTATATGTTCCGGTATCATTGGGACAGCAAGACCAAGAAAGCCGACAATTTCAACAGATGTCAAGATGAAAATAGCACAAAATTCCGCTGGATGTCGTCCGTCGTGTCAATGAGGACGTTTTGCAGCACCCACCCCCCCCCCCCCCCTCTTCTTCAGAGCATTTTCTAGAGGAGCAGATGAGATTTTACACGTATCGAAGTGCTAGAATAAGGCAAAGGAATAAGGCATGGATAAGCATTTTGCTTTGAAACGTTCTCAGTCTTACTCAGATGGGACGTAGTTTCCCAAAGAGGCAGAAGGTCAAACTGTACTTTTCTAAAAAGCTACCTTCAAGTTTTTTAAGATCTAGGAAATTGAAAAGAAGCCAATTCCAGATGGAAATTGTTGTCAAAAGTTGGTACAAAGTAAGAAGGCACCCAAATGCGTAAGGACCTGATGAGGAGTTCCATAACGAGACTCCACCTCTCCGTGTTGTTTTTGCAGTAACGTTCCTATCCATGGGGGGTCGGGACAAGTAGAGAAAAGTGTCATCAGACAATAAAAATATTGCGAGAAAGGTAATGTTTAAAAGAAAAACACCGATAAATAAGTGATATGTTGTCATGATTGGTTTGACACCATCCCACAGCTCCGTCCGCTTTCTCTCGCAACAGATTTTGTCAATAAACCAGTTTTGAATTGTGTGTGGGTCGATTCATCGTCAAGGAATAATCTTCCTTGATACCCCAGGAGATCATCACTCAGGGTCGTTGCCCTTTTTCATTCTCCCACGGATTCTCCCAGCCGCTATTTCTTGTAACCATTCTCAAGCACTACTTGAGCATTCCTTGCTGTAACAATTCTGCATAACATGCCGGGATTCCGTAAAAACCCCCCAACAAAGACAAAAACGAAACGAACGTTCCCCTTTGTGCCTGCCCTACATTGTGTTGGCACTACCACGATAGTGCCAACACAATGTAGGGCAGGCATTTTTGTGGTTCTCAGCTCCGTACCGTTGCAGCTTTTTATGGGATTTCCTATGTAGGAGGGTGGTGCTTGGGTGGAGCTATTCGTTTGTTCTTCTCTTGGTTTTCAACAGTCCACAGCCAGTTGAGTAGAGTTCAACTGGAAGGGTTCATCAACGATCCTAGAATGCTCATCTTGCCGATGGAATCAAAGGTCCTGGACCTGAGCTACCATCTTTTTCCCTAGTCAAACTAATTTTTCAGTCACTTCCCTCCCTCCCTCCTTCCCCCCCCCCCGTCCCCCCCCGTTCCTCTGAGGGATGATGGGATGATGGTCATGATGGTCCGGCTCAGTTGTGCCAGCTCATTGCCTCCGAACAATGGGTCAATGAAGCTTCCTTTTGAGTCTGACAAAGAGTTCCGCAACAGGATCATCGTCCCAAAAAAGGTTCCCTTTTTGGACAAAATTCAAATATTCCCAATCAGAATGCGAAATGCTCAAAATGGTCCCTAGGTCTTGACGATGTGATAACGATAAATTAGTAAAGTATTCAATCGAAAAACAAAAGCGTGGCATTCTAGAAAGCCAAGAAACACGTAGCTCTGAAAAAGAAATGTGAACCATCGTATGGAGGAGAAGTAATTCAATGATAATCATAAATCAGGTTCAACTGCCGGGCCTGAGATATACGTCGTTGAGAGGGCCGACATTGGGAATTTATAGAGGCACCTGAGCGTGGGAATGCGGCCTCACTTGGCACTATATCAACGGAGCTGGCGGCAAGACGTCTCTCAGCGACCTTCACACTCACACACACACATAGAAGAGGAAAGTGTTTAGCTTAGTTGGCCCCGTTTGTGAGAGGGGAGGACAGAAACATCGGGAAGAACCACCATGAACGGCTATCTCTAAACCTCGGCATAGCGCAAATGCTGATTTCCTCTGCTTGAACTCGGACTAGATTGATAAAAATTCTCTATTCCGGCTTACGTTTCGGTGTGGATGGCCTTCGTGGATGGCCGAGTTCAAGTAGAGGAAACCAACATTGGAAAGAATATAGCTAATATCTGTTGCTGTCTTTCCAATGCTCTATTGAAAGCCTAGCGGTGTTGAATGAGAGAGGGAGGAAAAATGTTCATAACAATGACAACGGCGACGAGGATGATCAGCAGCCGAAGATGAGGCCAGAGCGCATCATGTCTGTCTAATGATAGTGAAAAACATGAAAACATGTCGTAATAGAAGTCAAACTGGCTTCCAATACTACTAAACCCTAATAACATGATCGATAATCAAAGATGAAGGCGGCCACAGTAATTCACAGTAACAGAACGCTGGTAGTCAGGCACTGCATGATTTAGGAAAGCTTTAAGGTAGTCCATAGAAGTCGAAATAGGGTTGCTCCAAACAGTCCTTTAAAGACAGCATTATTAGCCGGGGAAAGGACTCAAGGAAAGGGGGGGGGTAGAAGAATCTATAGGAAGTCATCATATTACTGTGGAGTGGAATTAGGGTTCCTAGCTTTGTGGTAAAATTATCGCGCTAATTTACCCTCTGACGACCGCGTGGCCCGCCAGCGGGCAACACCATATCGTACTCCTGTAGTGTTTATATTATTTATCAAATGTTGTTATAATTTTTTCATGGTATAAAGTCCCAGCTGAGCTCACAGCCTTCTGAAGAAATTTGAAGCGTAGTGGTCCGGGAATCATTCATCCCCAACTACAGTTATAAGAGAAATAAAAAGGCAATGTAAGGACAATATAAAAGGTGCGGTCGCCAGTGGGTTAAGAAATGTCTGAATACCAGGGTAGCGCATTCAAGTAGAGCAAAAAGAACTCATTTCTCAAAATCAAGGGCTTCCCTGACCTGCACCGGCACTGGCTACCTGTCACAGCCGGTACATCGATGACCGCTACATAATTATCAAATCGCAGGTAAAAATGGACGAGTTATAAGACATTTCCTACCGAAAAAGACCGTATTCCACGAGTTCCGATAAGCACAAGCAAGTTCCACTCGAAGACTCACTCCCTCATAAAGATATGCAGATAAGAATTACAAATGGGACGTACAGTGTAAAGTGGTATCGAAAGACTAGCATTGAGACCGAACCATCTGACGCAGGCTCTGCACACCTTAAGGGCACAGCTTTAAATATTCTGAGGTATCCAGCTTAAGTGAAATAATGGAATTTATGATGCAGTATAGTGCTAAAATTTCGAAGAAAGCGGCGAAAATAGCTGATTTCAGGAAATACAAGGCTTCAAAAAGTAGTAAAATAGCTGTACGAGATTTCGTCTGTAACCGTCTGGGTGTCTCCCACATGAGCTTACTATTCGCCACTTCGTAAAGCTCCAATGTGGATGGTACAGTGCTGTAACAAGGCCGTCACAACAGGGCCACTTTCGGGTGTGTATCTCGACCGAGTCGGTTTTGGAGCCCTTATTACCTTCTGATTTTGATATCACGGAAGAGACGATCAAGCTTTATTGGGCATTGAAGTGAACCGTCTAACAGTCGTTCGAGAGGGTTTTTATACAACCGTTTTTCAAAATATAGAAAGGCGCTCTCTTCTATTAGCTTTCTATCTCGATAGGCGTCAGAGTATGATGAGGCATCATTAAGGTCCAATTCAGAATATAATGAAATGAATAATACATTTTAGCTGAATTCCGATAAGATTGAGAAGTGACTAAGGTCATAAGGCAGTTATATGAAGCTGACTAATGTTCATGAGAAAATTCCTAAGCAAATCGATATCTTCTGTAGAATTACAGAAACTCCCGAGGCAGACAATGTCAATGGTTCTTTTTGGCCGAAAGAGACCTTTGAACACATATGTGGAACATCCTGATCAGACACAGAAACATCAACAGGAAAATCAGTAGAGGGGTGATCCATTTTAGAAAAGTAGTACTCAAAGAAAAATTGGTAAACATTTCCGAAATATTATTGATTACTCTGTCGAAAAATGACGTATCTCTTGCCACTTCTCTGATGATTGCGTCTGCTTGCATGTCACTCTTGAGTAATCCATCGTCGACGAACTGGAGCGATCCTTTGACTTTCATCACTGTTGATCCTCCGGGGCAGGAAACGATGCATTCCGTGAGGACGGTCGGATTTGAGAAGTGGAACTTCAGTTTATTCAAGTGTCCAGTCTTCGTACAGTGTGCTATTTGTGATTGCGTTGGACAAAGAATGTTGGCGGTCACTTGTCCATGAGAACTACGGCACGACAATGTGAGTTCAGCACCAGCCATGCAGTTGTAGCAGCCGGAGAGGTCGCTTGCTTCAATTTCACATGAACTGTTGGACTGTCATGTTGTGATCTTCAAATCTTCAGCGACGAGATGAAGTTGAATAGCGCTTCCGACGCTGGTTTTTGCGAATACGGCGTCGCCATGTGAGTAGATCAAGTAGTTCTTTGATGCTTGTGGTAGAGGATATTCTTGCATGAGGTTTTCCATGTTTCCTGAGCTGCAAACGCATGAGGCCTTTTGAAGTCCCGTTGTACATGTGCATACTTTGCTGGCAAAGATGCAGTTGAACAGACTAGCTGCTTTCTTGGTGGGGCACTGTAATTGCCGTGCGCTGCGAGGTTCGAGTTTTCCTTTGTGTGCTGGTTTCACAATCGCAATTCCGTCTTCTGTTTCCATGAATGTTGATGATAAAATCGGCAGTTGAGGAATAATGTTGCCTATGAGTGTGAAGCGAAGATTGTTCCATGATGTTGTTTGACCGGGAAGGAGTTGCAGAGTGGTGGATATTCTCAGTTCTTCTTGCAGGACTTCAACTTCGATGTCGATGATCGTTTCCCAGCTTGGGCAACTAAAGACAGTATAGATAGTCGAACTGGTTGGTATTGCGTAAAGTCGATAAAACAGGCAGCTCGGTTGACAAAAGAAGCAGCCCTCGCAGAAGATGCATCCGCAGCTGATTGTACAGAATGTGTAGCCTGGGCTACTGTTTGCAGTATTCGAAAATTCTTTTATCTTGTCCGATGGTGAGGTATTATCACACGCGTCTTTGACACAGCTACCAGCGAGGTAGCAGCGGTGAACGGATTCTGAGACTATGTTGTGGTCACGGGTGAAGAACTCCACGTTTTTGTGGCATCTGAAGTTGATTCCGTTGATTTTGATGGAGATCACACCCACAGTACTGCTTTTCTTATCCTTCAGTGTCAAGCAGGTCTCTTGCTGAAGGGGTAGGAGAGTGAGAATGGTAGCTTCGTTGAACGTACATGTTTCGGCATTTCCGGTAATGACACATTTCGCTTCATGTCCAGTCAGCGAAGTGACTTGTGAACATCCTTCGCTGTAATGAAGGTGAATTACGATTGAGATGACACACGTCAGGAACCTGCGTTTGTGGATCCGTCTCCTGCGATTGGTGTATGTGCGGAGTTGAGTCCGGTGAGGCTGCGATCCTTTGTGGAATAACTTGGAGGGATTCATCATAAAGAGAAGTGGAGTCATAAGCCTGAAGACTATCTTGGCGATGAGACAAATCCCCGGTAGAATGAGGAAAATGAGGAGGAGAGAGAGGGCAATTATTATTATTTGGGTGTTGGTCCAGCACTGCACATTGTATATGTGCTCCCAGCAGAAGGTACAACGTATTGTTTCGCATATCGGATGAGCTTTGCAGGAAACTGTGGACTCGTCTGTGATTGTGCCATTGTTCCATATTTTGATGGAGACTACGTAGTCATACATTATGATTGAGTTCGGAAATAGTACGTCCTGAGAAGAAATATTGCGAATAAAAATGCAGTATTGGCTGACACATATCTCGGTGATATCGTTGTGGAAAAGGTTGTCCACTGAGATTCCTCCTTTGATGCACTGCACTGAGATGAGATGAGTGGGTACGCTAAAGGTTGCCGTTGTGATACTCCTTTTCATTGCGTTCGGCGATTTTTCGATCCGCTCATTTTTCCTGAACTCATAGTACGCTTTGGTGATTGATCCCCACGCCTTTATTGGTATGGCTCCTCTATGTATAGAGGATGTGTCATCTGTGACTAAGAGCGCGAGAGGGTTGTCGTACGTGCAAAATACTTGTGCGTTTTCTCGACAGTCGTGGTTTTGGCAGAAACGAGACGTGCCGGTTGACCGTCTTGCCATGCGCCTCCTCCATCCTTTCCGATCTATGCACAAAAAGTCGTTTTTGTCGATGTAGTCCTTTATCGTGATGGTGAGTTCCTCAACGAGTAGAACGTTGTCATCGAAAAGTTGTATTTGATTGAAAACTCCCATCCTTTTCACCGGATCGCACGAAGAATTGAGGTTGAATGAGCACACGTATGCGGGTTTGTAGTTTTTGATAGAACTTGGCATGAGATCTATCTCAGATATTGCTGTCCTTGAGCTGCTTGAGAAGGAGCATGAATCAGTCCAATCTGGGCATTTGCACTTTTTGCCACATAGTGTTGGGACCGTTGGTTTGGACGCATCGAACCGTATGTCACCAAATGGGCAAATGATCGGAAACCAACAGAAAACGCTCTTGTTGGCTTGCTCGTATCGTGCTATCGCGATTCCTTTCGGAGTGCACTCAGTAGCGAAAAGTATGGTCTTATTTATGTTGATTTCTTCAGGGCAGCGTGTATGGTCTGATGATGTCCCTTGTAATGTCAGAACCATTAGGCACAGAAAGACAGCGTTGTTTAGGAGTCGTGCTTTCGATCTCGTGATCATTGGATGCAGTGTATTGCCTGAGGAGGTGGTGGGTGGTGTATCGGATGGTGGAGTGACGGGTGGCACTTCCAATTTGTAGACGAGATTGTGCGGACGAGTGATGACCCTTCTGTTTGGGAGTTTGATTTCCACAGATCTTCTGAAATTGTCCTGAGATCCTATGACCTCTCCCATTCTCCATTGACCACGTTGAAGCAGAGGTTCGTGCACTAGTACGAAGTCTCCTTGACGAGGAGGTTCCTTTTCGTGAGAACGAGGTGTGGTATGCTCGGTTCGATATTGCTCACGTAAAGCGGTGACGTACTCTTGTAACCAACGTTTCCAGAAGGTTGTGACTAGTTCCGCTGTTCTTTTCCAATCTGCCAAGAGGGTGTCGCGGGTTGTAGAGATCGGTGACCATTCATCGGTACATTCCAACGGCTGAGGTCCACTGAGTCTAGCGTGAGGTCTTACGAAATCGATGGGTCTCAAGGGGTAGTAGTTGATGTCGTCGGTGTAGTAGGTGAGTGGCCTTGTATTGACGATAGCTTCAGTTTCCTTAGCGATGGTTTTAACGTCATCAATGTTCATCAAGCGATTGCCAATTGCATGTTTGAATGATTTCTTGAATATGTCGATCATTTTTTCATAGATTCCACCCTGCCAGGGGCTTAAACTGGGGATGAATTTCATTCGTATCCTCTTGTTGGTACAGTAGTCGATAACGTCGCTCTCGATCTCTCGGTTAGGTAGTAAAGAACAGCACTGATCCACGGTTTTGAAAGATTGAGCATTATCGCATATGATCCAAGTCGGACAGCCAACGGTTGCGATGAAACGGCGTAGAGAATGTAGAACCGTGAGGGCGGACATGTCCTTTACAACATCAACGTATATAGCGCGACAATTGAGGCAAGTTAGAAGGATCATCCATAATTTGTCAGCCATGTTGTCGGCGTTCCTGTATTGAAGAGGACCAAAAAAGTCCATGCCAGCGTTTTCGAATGGATAAGCAGGTGGTTTGACTCTTCTCGGCGGATGGGCAGGAAACGGTGGAAGCGTATACGGTTTGGCAGTGTACCTCTTGCAGTGGAAACAGTGTTCGTGCAGTATTCTTTTGATTGTTGCTCGTCCCTTGGGGATCCATACGGACTGTCGGGTGAGAGTGAGGGTATGGTTAATCCCACAATGATTATTACGCTGGTGAACGCTCAGAACAAAAAGGGCTGTAATGCGGCTCTTCGGGGGGAGAAAAATCGGAGTTATTGTTTCCTGCGAAAGTGCGGAGTGGTCTATACGTCCCCTGCATCTCCAAAGGAGGGATTTTTCGCACATGAAGAGGTTAAGATTCTTTTTATGCTCGTCAGAAGGAGGATGTCGCGATTGCGCGATTCGAAATAAAATAGTTTCCGCTCTACAAAGTAGGATCGCTTTGTTACTACCAAAGTGTTGAGAAGCTCTTTTCGATTTCATAACGAAGAAGCGTAAAATAAAGAAAACTGTATTAACTAGCCTCTTCCAGGAGCTGAATCGTTCGACGTCCAACGGGAAGGAAGTAGGTGTTCCACTGAGGTCCATCGTTGACTGGGTTATTGATGTGACGGCTGCTGATAATGTTGTATTGTCGGCTTCGATGGCGTCCAATTCCCTTTCTTCGTGGCTTGTGGTTGATGGTGTTTTTGACGTCTTCAGGTTATCATTTGGCCAGAGATCGTCGTTTTGCTCGAGAAATTCCGGTCCGTTCCACCAGCGTGAAGAACTCACTAACTCGTGTGTGGTTGCTCCACGTGTTCCTATGTCAGCGGGCTTTAGATGTCCTGGAATGTGTCGAACGATCACATCCGTTGTGTTGTCTTGAATGATTTTGACCCGATTGCGAACAAAAATTGGCAATTCTTTGTTTCCTTTGATCCAACTTAGGGTGACATTGCTGTCAGTCCAAAGGAATTTGCGAGAAATGGTGATGTCCAGTTGCTCCACGAGATATGTCGTTAGTTTTGCACCGATCATCAGGGCTGCGAGTTCAAGTCGGGGTATGGTTATTGCTTTGTTGAGAGGAGCCAATCTGGACTTTGACATGAGGAAGAGAGCAGTCGGAGGAGCGTTTTTCCTTTGATGGACTATGTATGCTGCTGCACAGTACGCCGTTGATGAAGCGTCGGTGAAAATGTGCAGGTCATATGAAGAGTCCGAGTATGAAGTCTCGTTCACGTCAGTCAATAAACGCGGTAATGTGAATGACGTAGTTGTCCAGGATGAAATGAGATGGCACCATTGTTCATTTTGTCCATCAGGCAGTGGATCGTCCCAGGATAGTTCGATCCTCCACAGCGATTGAAGAAAAAGCTTTCCTCTGAGTGTGATTGGAGATATTAGGCCAAGAGGATCATAGATGCTAGCGACATGCTTCAGCACTTTGCGCTTCGTCCATACTATGTGTGTGGGAGGGTGTTCTGGAAGCTGAACGGTAATCGTGTCGGCGGAAGTGTCCCATTGTAGACCCAGTAGGTTTTGATGTTCCGCAGAGGTGACCTGTTCCTTTTCTTCGAAGAACTTGTTAAGTTCTGCAGAGTTGCTCGTGAAGGCTCGTAGATTCATTCCTGCTGATTGGAATAATTCTTTGGATTCTTTGTAGAAAGATTTTCCTTCACGGGTGCAACGAACTCCATGGAATACGTTATCGACATATGTATTTCGAAGAACTTGCTGTGAAATCGGAGTGGCAGTAGCTGTCAGATGAAAGTGTATTGTGCCTGCAAGCAGGAACGGAGAACTCACGAGTCCGAACGGTACTCTCGTGAATCTGTACGTGATTAGGTTGTCGTGAGTAACAGGTCCTTTGGGATTGATGAGCCATAAAAATCGTGTGAAGTCTCGAGATGCACTGTTGAGCCCTACCATAAGGAAGGCCTTTTCGATGTCACTGGATATTAGGATCTTGTGGAATCTGCAACGAAGCAGAATTCCGGTGAGATTTGGTAGAAGAACGGGCCCGCGGTATAGGCAGTCATTCAAGCTGAGACGTCCTTTGATTTTCGCAGAGCCGTCGTAAACGCATCTGATTTTGATGTCGTTTCCGTTCTTTTTTATGACGCCGTGGTGAGAGAGGTAATGTGACGGTTTGTACGTTTCGTCAGCGGGAACCTCTTCGATAATACGTCTCTGAAGCTGGTCCATGATGACAGCGTGATACCTTTTCATGTAAGATTCGTTCTGTTGAAGTACTTTCAACTGGCTGCACAGTCTGGAAAACGCGAGTGTGAAGTTGTTCGGTAACAGCTTCGGATCGACCTTGAATGGCAATTTCACGACGTATCTGCGTTCCTTTTCGTCATAGTAGATAGTGTTGTTGAAAAACTTCAAGCACTCTTCATCATCACTTTGCATTGGGTCATCGAGGATGCCGATCGTTTCGAATTTCCAGAAATTGTTAACGAGCTCGGAAAGTTCATCGTGGTTTCTTGGGTTGGAGAGTTCCTTTTCAGAAGCGAACAACGAGATGATTTCCGAGTTTTTGATGTCGAGTTGTTTATTGACGATGATATCGCCGATTGTTGTATGTAGTAGACGATATCCGCTCGGCATTTTGTGGCAATAGAAGTTATCTGAAAGCACAAAGTCCCAGAAATAGTCGTTTCCTATGAGTATCGATGGGGTACAGGATGAGTGGATGAATCTTCGATCGGGTTCTGAAGATATATAGATGTGTTGAATGCTTCCGGTAAGAGTAGGTACGGATTTGACATCGAGGTACTTTTCTCCTTCTTCTGTGTAAACGCCAATATTATGGTCTTTTGATGGCAGCTCCAGTGAATTGGTACTTCCAAATGTAGATATGGTTATGTTCCCTGCGGTGAGAGTTGGTAGCTCAAGTAACGTCGCGAGTTCAGCAGTGATATAAGATTTGCTTGAGCCGGAGTCCAAAAAGGCTGTGGCTGTGACTTCTTTGGACGGATCAGATGGGTTGAAAAGTTGCACGGTAGCACACATAAGGGTGGCTTGCAGTGAGTGTTGGGTAGAGTGATGCGTCGACACCGTCTGCAGTTGAGAAATATTGTACTCGCCCGGCGAGAGAGGATGCTCTGATGAGTTAGTGGAATCTTGATTGTTATCAGGGTGATTTGAAATTTGACATCTGTTTTCACTCACAACAGGAACATCTAATTGAGGAGCTGTCATTTGAACCGTATGGCTTTGCAGTCGCGATGGATGTCTGGTTAATGATGATGGAGTCTTTTGCTTCGCTGTAGGTGGAATTCCTCCGAGTTTTTTGCTAGTCATCTGGAAGCAGAGTGAAGAATGATGCTTCTTCGAGCAAAATGTGCAAAGAAACCTCGAGGTACATTCCTTTGTCGAATGCCGGTTGGATAGGCAATTGTAGCACAGTCGTCTGATTTTTGCCTGCTCGCTACGTTGCTTTGGCGTTTGGAAGATGTTGCAGTTCGTGGAGGTGTGAAATGTAGAGTTGCAGAATTGACATCTCTTCATTTTCCCTTTTGCTGTAGATGGTCGAGGAGGCAGGCGCGGTTTGTTTGACTGACGTCCTTCTTTGGCAAGAAAACTCTGGTGCAGGTTGCTTAGTTGAGGCGATTGTTTCGAGTGGTATTCGATTTCGAATAGCGTTGAATCTTTGCGGACGATGTCGGTCAGGAGTTGCAGAAGTTCGCTCGGAGTGACATTGTGGCTGTTCCCCGTTTTGTCATAAATTTGGCTTCGAACTCGAAGAGGTAACTTGTTGAGGAGAAGTGCTCCCAAAGCTGTCTCCTTTGAGTCGTCTCCGCCATTGCAAAACTGTCTTGCTAGCGAGAACATCCTATTGTATAGCACAGGGAGATGATGACCTTCTGGATCGCAGGGCGGCAGTTGCGATAATTTGGTATACAATATGTGCCTCATGGTGACTTTGTCGTCGAAGTGGGTACGGAGTATATCCATTGCGATGTTGTAGTTTTCAGCGGTCATAGATAGGCCTTGAATTGACTGGAGAGCTCGTCCACGAAGGCAAGATTTGAGCAGGCAGAATTTTGTTGTATTGTCGAGTTGTGGTTTGTTTCCCACCAAAGTAGCAAATCGCGCCGAAAATTCGGGGTACTCCAATAAGTTTCCGTCGAACGTGGGCAATTCCATTTTTGTCAAGATGGAAGCGTCGACGAAGTTTAGAAGAGAGAAATCCGGGGACAAGTGCGTAGCTGTAGGTTGATGTAGTAGAGGCGGCTGACGTTCGTGATGGATGTCTGCTCTTCTTGCTGGTGTCGAGTCGTTCCCGTAGTCATCTAGAGAAGTAGCATCGGATAGATCGGAAGGAACGTGTATGTTCCTCTTGGTGTATTCCTGATCAATGGCATTGAGCAGTGTATCCAAGCTCTCTAACTGAAGAACTGAAGTGGTGATTGATTTTCGATAGTCGCCATACTTTGATATATATTCGTTGAAAATTTCTTGCTCTTCTTTGTTGGAGTCCTGAAGTGTCATCCATTCGTCGTTTAGCTTGGAGATCTTTTGGTAGGACTTCAGAAGGCTTCTTCTCAATAGGACGATTTCAGCTCGAAGCGATTCGAGTTCGTCGTTTTCAAGGTGGCGGAAGTCCAGCTGTTCGGTTTTTATGTGGTATTCCTTCAGTGTGGTTGTGACGGACAACGCATGACGTTGGAGTTGTTTTTTGAAGAATCCAATCTGACGTCTTATTTGAGAGCTGTCGTGGGAGGACATTTTTCGATGAAGATAATCACTGAAGTAGGTATGGCTGAACGGTGTCGGGTGTGGTCGCCGGTTTCACAGGAAGTCAGGTGAGTTCTCAATAGGTGCTGAAGCTGTAGACAGCTGGTGGCGTAAGGTCGTTAACGGCGATATAGTGTAGTGAGTGACGTGGAGGCGCTGTCGTTGATGGGGATGGCTGACGATTCGAAGCCAGTGACGTTGGTGAGAGGTAGTAGGCAATGTATAATTCGTTAACCTCGTTGAGTGATGTTGAGGTTGTTGAGACGTTGGCGTTGAGAGCGATCGTCGACGGTGATGACGTTGATGAGGAGTTGGAGCTGTGGATGGTGTGGAGTCGTTAACGTTGAAGAGCGATGGCTCGGGGTTATAGATTCGCTTGTCTTGATGAGTGGTCGTCGACCTATAGGTTGCTTATGGTGCGGAGAATCTGACGTTGTTAGATGACCTTCGGCGGTGTGGGATCGTTGACCTTGATGAGTAATCGTTGCCGGTGTGGAGGCACTGACGTTGATGAAGTGTGGTCAGCCGGGTGAGATTGAGTGGTCTCGATGAGCGGCGTTGACGTTTGGAAGAAGCTGGCTTCGAGTGGGATCGTCGATTGCTTGAAGACGATAATGTAGAGAGCGGTTGGCGACAGTGTGAAATCGTTGACGTTGCAGGGCGGTCGCTGCCGGTGTGTAGGTGATGACGTTGATGAAGACGCTGATGAGGGTTGGCTGACCGGGTGCGATTGAGTAGCCTCGATGAGTGTCGTAGGCGATGATGAGTTATTGTCGGTAACTTTGATTCAATGGTCGTCGGCCGTGTAGCGTTCGTTGAAGCTGCCGTGGTCGCCAGATGATTTTGATATCACGGAAGAGACGATCAAGCTTTATTGGGCATTGAAGTGAACCGTCTAACAGTCGTTCGAGAGGGTTTTTATACAACCGTTTTTCAAAATATAGAAAGGCGCTCTCTTCTATTAGCTTTCTATCTCGATAGGCGTCAGAGTATGATGAGGCATCATTAAGGTCCAATTCAGAATATAATGAAATGAATAATACATTTTAGCTGAATTCCGATAAGATTGAGAAGTGACTAAGGTCATAAGGCAGTTATATGAAGCTGACTAATGTTCATGAGAAAATTCCTAAGCAAATCGATATCTTCTGTAGAATTACAGAAACCTTCTGAGAAAGTACAAAATGGATCTAATCGTCCCGTGAATGTGTTACACAGTAACCTGAACACATACTCAAGCGCCTCCAAACACCTGTCGCATTTACGACGTAACAGAAAGGTACCCCTTTGCCCACGGGGGGGGTTAGGTGGTGGCGTACAATGGGGTTACGGTATCGCACATTCACAGGACGTTGAAATCCCTCTGTTTACTAAAAAGTTCAACGTGCTGTTCCTCGAAGTCACAGATTCATCACGGGGAGAAATGTAAGCAACCATTTTTATCGTGAATTGAAGTCTTCGACGCGCAGTTGTTGTTTGAAGCCCTACAGGACCACCGATGAAGTATGGCCAGATGACGTGGTGACGAGAAGAGAAGGGTGAACCATCAGCTGATACCGAGAAGTTGGGATCCAGTCTCAAAAATGAGTAACCTGACAAACTGTAAGAATATAAAGCACTTTAAATTAGCGTCCATGATAGGAAAAAATGCAGCTCTTCTTCTGCGGAATAAGGAGTGGTTTTGGCCAACGATGTCACCATGATCAACAAACCAAGCAAACATCAAAAACATTACCTAAAACGCAGAAACCCGAAAATCATGCGTGCACTACGAACAATTGCGTCTTTTGTCTGTACGAACGGAGGCTGGAGGCTGCGCACGGCGAGAGACAATGTACCAACGCTGTGATGATGATATACGCATTGGTGAGACTGGAAGGAGGTTGGGTATACGCCTCTTAGAAAATGTAGTAGGTAAAATTCGTTGAAGCCTGCTGATACCAATCGGGAAGCATCGATTGAGAGTATGGTTTTGGAAGTAATTTTGGACAAGAATAGCAAGAGATCCAGCAAGAGATCGACACAAGAATGCGAAAGATCTGGTATGAAATGAAATTTGAAATACAAATATGCTCAGGTAATAGACTAGCGATAATGTCACCCACCTCAGGTAGGTCGCTTCATTGCCAATTATCGCCGTTCACTGAAGTATCGGCCATGCTCGGTGGCACTCACTTTCGAATGCCTCATTTAGCATGCTCCTCTTTGAATTCGTGCCAAGTTGTACTCATGTTACCGGCAAACTCTTCGCTGACTCACCTCAATCTGAACAATGATCTCTGAAAACTCGACTTGTGCGTATAAATGCCTAATAAATCCTTACCTAGGGATGCGGCACCGGTGTGAAGAAAAGCTCATGACACGAAAGTTTTTAGTTACCAGTTCCGAGGTCCGAGGACTGCATAGCGAGAGACCCGTGGATCAACTCCGCGTGCCCCCTAATTTTTGATTTTGTTTCATGGATGTATAATATTGTCGAGAGACGTGCCAGTTGTCGGACAGGCAAATGAGATGGGAAGGAGACGGAATAGCGGGGGTATAGCTCAGTGGTAGAGCATTCGACTGCAGATCGAGAGGTCCGTGGTTCAACTCCGCGTGCCCCCTAATTTTTGATTTTGTTTCATGGATGTATAATATTGCCGAGAGACGTGCCAGTTGTCGGACAGGCAAATGAGATGGGAAGGAGACGGAATAGCGGGGGTATAGCTCAGTGGTAGAGCATTCGATTGCAGATCGAGAGGTCCGTGGTTCAACTCCGCGTGCCCCCTAATTTTTGACTTTGTTTCATGATTATATTGCCGAGAGACGTGCCAGTTGTCGGACAGGCAAATGAGATGGGAAGGAGACGGAATAGCGGGGGTATAGCTCAGTGGTAGAGCATTCGACTGCAGATCGAGAGGTCCGTGGTTCAACTCCGCGTGCCCCCTAAATTTTGTCTTTGTTTCATGATTATATTGCCGAGAGACGTGCCAGTTGTCGGACAGGCAAATAAGATGGGAAGGAGACGGAATAGCGGGGGTATAGCTCAGTGGTAGAGCATTCGACTGCAGATCGAGAGGTCCGTGGTTCAACTCCGCGTGCCCCCTAATTTTGATTTTGTTTCATGGATGTATAATATTGCCGAGAGACGTGCCAGTTGTCGGACAGGCAAATGAGATGGGAAGGAGACGGAAT